>OX424483.1:6031021-7262043 GCA_949152455.1 Lithophane leautieri
ATTTGAATGTATTATGATTGATGATGAACAAAACGATGACATAGCTATAAAACGGGTGTAAAAATACCTTTAACGAACCCGAGAGTCACTTGTTCTGCCCGTTAATTTTCTTGCACAAGATAATACCTGGGAACCTTCTGGTTACGGAGATATTCAAGGTCCATCATTTTTTTACTTTTTTTTTTTTGTGAAATGTTTACGTAAATAGCATAAATTTCTAAGTAGGTATCATCAAGCATTTTTTTCTTGCTTCTGTGCTCTCTTCTCTTAATTTTTAGGTATAGCACATATTAATAATGGTTCTACAAAGAAAAGGATTGCTCTTGCAAAGAATCATTGCTCGAACAAACATAAAACGTCCCACATTTCTAAAAAAAAACAGGAAAAATTACTGCTCGTCAAAACAACGAACCGTAAGTAAACCGAACTACTCTCATCACGAACGAACCGTTGATTGTGGGGACTGCTACACGACAATACTTACCGCTAAATTGTAGTCGCGACCGGCTGCCTATGTAGATGGACAGCGGATGATCAAAAGAAATACTTCGGGATGGGAGATGAAAAATATCGCAGACGAAAATGAAAGGAAAAATTGTTTTTTTTTTGTGTCATTGGTTTGCGCGCTGATTGTCGCCAACGATAGCTATGATACTATGGGGCGTTACCGATTGTTTTGTGGTATGGTTAAAATGTCGCATCAATCTGCTTAGTCTTTTCCCAACTAGGTTGGGGTTGGCTTCCAGTCTAACCGAATTCAGCAAAATACCACTATTTCACAAGGAGCGACTGCCTATCTGACCTCCACACACAACCCAGTAACTGGGTAATATGATGCTTGTTAAGACTGGTTGTCGGACTTTCGGGCTTCTGACGACCCGTAACGACCGTCAAACATGGAGGAAATAGTTTAAGGAGAATTGTTTTACAGCTCTTTACATACAGTTCATACGGACATCAAAACAAAATAACAATAAAGTCCTTAGTTCTGAATACGCGATAAATCTAATAATTGATGGACATGTAAATTAGCATTCGCTTGTATTCGGAAATGCGATGATTCCCGAGAGACAATAAGAAAATAGAGAAACTGTATCCAATTTTGCATTTATTATATTAAAAATATAGTAATTATTAAATTAATAGCAGTCAATCAGTAGCAGAAACTTTCCAAAATCAATCAAAATGATCACTCACCAAACCTTTTCCAGCACAAAACAATAGAAATCAAACTAGAAAATATATTTCAACAACTGGGCTTTGATTTTCACGAGAAAATAAAAACACTTGGATCCACGATTGTGACTGACAAGCTACAGCGGTAAGCACTCCACTAACATTTACTGAAATCATATGAATTCTCATATTTCTGTATACTGGGAATGAAAATCATAGGTTTCTGTTAGACCATTATAATAACTGAAAAGAATAAAGAAAATAGTGTGGAACTGAAATACTGGGTTCTGAAATGGAGCAGTTAAAGACCACTCTACCATTCTGATGTTATTAGGGCTTGTCAAGAATTCCTAAATAAAATGGTCGAATGATATTCAACACTGAAAAATGATATTTAGCTTACGAAATTAGAAAGACGATATTTCACTTTAGACTGGTCCTAAATCAATTCCATAATCCTTATTCAATCAATCTGTCTAGCCTTTTCCCAACTATTTTGAGGTCGGCTTCCAGTCTAACCAGATGCAGCTGAATACCAGAATTTTATATGGAACGACCGCCTATCTGACTTCCACAACCCAGTAACTGGATAATACGATACACCTTGGTAAGACTGGTGGTCAGACTTTCGAGCTTCTGACGACCCGTAACAACTGTCAAAGATCCACGAATGACAGCCGGAAGCAACGACCTAACGTACTTTCCGAGCCACCTGGAATCTCAGTATGTAAAGATGGTCACCCATCCACGGACCAACCCCGGCAAGCGTAGCTTAACCTGATGGATCGACCCGTGCGGCTGTTATTACTTAGCCACGAGCTCCTCCATATTACTTAATGTAGGAGACATGTAGTCCTAGGCTACAAACGTAACAAAGTGACCCGTCAATTCAATTTAAATGAAAAATGGCTACAGTTCCTACTCGCAATTTCGCAAACAGTTAAGAGCAAAAATATATCCTTATTAGCAATAAAATACTACACTAAAACACAGATTTACTTAAAAGCCCATCCCAAACGCGTGCCAAAAAAATTCAGACGAAAATTCAGAATCATTTCAAGTCTGAATTACACAGTTCTTCATAAAAACTCATTATGTATATCAATTCACCAGAAATTTAATTTCCGTAACCATTAGAGCGACTTTTTTCGTCCGTTAAAAAGATGGCGAACGCACAGAAACTTCTGCCCATTTAGAATTCAAACAACGACTGGGAGAGGAAACAGAATGGCAGTGTTCTCGCTGTTCTCGGGAATAAATTTTAAAACAAATCCAAACTCCGCCTGTCACCGTACCAAGTGAGTGAAACAAAACAAAAGATTTACGTACAAACTTAGAGCTTAGAATTAGTTACCTAGTGGCGTTTGAATTAAGTCCGGACTTTACTTACGGTGTAAAATTATAACAATTACTTATACTAGCCTTGTAAGCAATTGATGGTAACGTTGAAGTATGAATAAGGATAACTATCAGAGTTGACCCCAGTTATGTATATGGACCGACTGGACCGTAGCCGTAGAACCGATGACCGTTGGAGTAGACGGGTTCTTGATTAGTGACCACGAATCGGCAAACGTAAGGTAGGACGCCCGCAGACTAGGTGGAGCGACGATCTTCGCAGTGTGGCTGGCAGCAGCTGGATGAGAGTTGCCGAGAATCGAGCTGGGTGGCGTGCAATTGGAGAGGCCTATGTCCAGCAGTGGACTGCTATAGACTGATGATGATGATATGGACCAGCAACCTTAAAAAGGTGGTTGGGACAGACTGGATGCGGAAGGCGGAAGACATGTTTTTGTGGGTTAGCCTGGAAGAGGAGAGGCTATGTCCAACAGTAGAACTAGATAGAATGAGTTGATTGATAGTTGACTGAAATGTCCTTTTTAGACATTTAAACATTTGCTTGAAAAGGATGACTCGTTTAGTCCTTGAACTGTCTCTTCGGACAACTGAATACATTCCCTTAATAGCAATATTATTTTGATCTTACTTCAGTGGGGGATAGAGATCGAGCTATACGTCCTGTAGAGCTTTACCTCTTTCCCACACTGAAGTAATATTGCTATAATGCTTAGATGGTACTAGCAGTTCACTACTCACTCTGTATGTGTTTCTGCTGCATGTAAAGTTATTAAATTGTAAATCTGTAATTGGCTGTAAGACTAGTTTATATTCTAAGGTAATTCTCCAAAGAACTATGGGTTTTGTGAATAATAAATAAATAAATAAATAATTGCTGCTATAAAAGGTGGTGGTAGACCCCGAGGCCAAGTTTCATTGCCTCTTCTATTTACTGATTGATCGCTGCTTTGCTTACGGGAATTGCAAGTCTCAAACACAGTAATTATAATTCAATTATCTGTTTTCTTACCGCTCTATAACGTTATTAATACTCTGACGAATAAAAGTAAACAGATACAGATATCTTTTGTTTAGCCTATCCCACTGAAATAACGAGCTACGGTCATGAATTCACAAACTTTTCCTACTATAGAAATTATGAAGCATATTTTAGTTTTGAACTTTGAAATTTATTAAAATAATAGACTTCTCACTTTTCAGAAATGGTAAAAATTTTGAATTACCATAAAATGGACTCAGACCAAATATAAAACCAAGACAGAGTGCTGTCAACAGTGACGTGCGGCCTGTTTCGTAAACATGTGTGCACTTAGTGAGGTGTAGTTTGATTGTAAATATTTGTAAATGTGTGCATGCGAGCGTGTATGCACAGAGAGGAGATGTATTTTTGCCATGTTTCACTTTATTGTTCGCAGAGCTCTGTCTTGGTTTTTTATTTGGTCTGAGAAAATTGATTGGCGATTAGTGAAAACGCCTAGAATAATGGCAGGGGTAGTGTATTTAATAGATATGTAAACACTATCTCATGCACGTCAGCAGTCAGGTCGCTGTCACTAATGACAACTGTCAGTTCACCACGAATGGCGGGAAACAGTTGAAAGTGAGGCGGTACCTGGACTAGAAGCGTGGTGTGGTGATGAGCCAGTGTAGTGATAAAATCAGCTTAAATACGGGATCAACAGGATGCTTCCGCAGGGTTACCGCCATTTTGTTTATCAACAAATCACAATTGAATTCAAAAATAAAACATTCTTCCATATGTACTATAGAGCTACCATTTACCGGGTAATATGTCTGTGGCGGTACCTACATCGCCACATATGAACTACGCATCAAAAACCTGACGTCACACAAAAACTTGACGACACATAAATCCTGCATCGCGCAATTAAAGTTTACCGTGCAACGGACATATATACAAGAACCCGACATCAATCGTTGGGCAGTTTCCCGTCAGACACAACACCCGTCTGGTCGGAAGATCCTTCCTTTTCTATGGTGGATGAGTGAACTTTACACCCTGTTCCTCGTACCCCTAAATATCTTTCATTGACTTAAATGTGCCCTGGCGGCTGGGAATATGTCATGCTCACTCAGATGTCTCGCTGATGGTGGCGCGTGTGTTGGATCATTTAGCTCCCTTCAAAATGGTTGAGCTGAATGGTGCTGATCCATGCGTCATGTTCGTGAACGGGCACCGTCAGTTGTGACTTGCTGTGTGCTTATTTTTGGAATTTTGAATTGTTTTTTTGTTTTTATGTTATAATTGCGGACGCTTTTAACGTGCTTTCTACATTGTTCTCACATGTATAATTTCAACATGAAATGTAATCAATTTTTTTATTTAAAAGAGTGTCCGTGGAGTTTCCAACCCGTTCTTCTCCATAGGTACCTAGTACGCTTTGGAATGGGAAACTCGCTTCATATTTCTGACTGACCAACTCCTTGACAGTTTAAAAGTGCCTATAAATGGTTTTATTGAAATAAATGCTTTGAGTTTGACAATGATAATAATTCTTCCCCTTCGAACTATTTCGACCACAAATTACAAAGTTACGTAACATGGCCATAATAACAAAAATAGGGACTCCATATGACTATCATTAATTCAAAATACGGTAATTTACTTCAATTATGTGAAGAAATATTGACAATTTACTGTCAAATTACCGACTTCCGACAGGCAATCAACAATGTCAGGTAGGTACTATTATAGCTAACAACTTTCAACTTTTATCTTTTTGAATTTTTACTTTGTATGTGTTTCATAACTCGAGCAAAGGATTTTCTGGGTTTCAAGAATATATGAAAGGAGAATTTTATCACACATATTGTTCATAGTAAAAGACGAAATGGAGAGAGCTACAAAGTTGTAGTTTTCTTGCATCATACTTTGTAACGTGAGGTAGTGTTGTCTTTGGTATTTGGAAACCTTCTTTCCCTCTGATTTTATACTATACTAGCTGATGTCCGCGAGTTCGCCCGCGTGGATGTCGGTTATTATATATTAAAACCTTCCTCGAGAACCACTCTATCCATTGGTGAAAACAGCATGAAAATCGGTGTAGTAGTTTTTGAGTTTATCGCGAACAGACAGACAGACGCAGCGGAGGACTTTGTTTTATAATATGTAGTGAAGTATAGATACTTATATTTAGCCTGAAGAACGTCAGTGCTATAATATTGATAAATCATAATAAAATCATGTTCCTCTAAACCACTACGATTACAATCTATATTTAATACGACAGACGGATTTCATATTTAGATTTAAGGAAAACAGCCGCTCAACTGTCAAGGCGATAACAACTAAAATTATATTGTGTCTTGTTAGTAACAGTTAGAGCTTTATACAGACCAGATAACACACAAAATAGACAAGTTTGGAAGGAAAAACGAGAAGCCCAGGCTTTACGTGTATCAAAAGGATAAAAAGCAAAAAAAAAAAATCGTGCCAGTCTCAGTAGTTACAATATACAATGTCGCCCATGCGCATGTGACCGCCCGTAATTTTCTGAATATTTATGAAAAAATGTCAAAAATAAACTTCAAAAGGGGGGGTCCATCTATAACATTTTTTTTTCAACTTTTGAAGTTTATTTGCGTCATTTTTTTTTCAACTTTTGAAGTTTATTTGCGACATCTGACATCTTGGCTGTTAATACCACCTCTCAGAAAATGGGTATCATCTGACGGCAAACTCTAGCATCGCTCACGCTCATTGGCGAAATCAAATAGCGCGTGCTTCCCGGCTTCCTGTTACACACTTCCGTCCCTTTTCACGAAATCTCCCACAGATTACAGGAAAGCGAGACAAAAGATGTTATCTATACATCAAAAATAAAATACTATGGCAGACACGTAACGAACAAACTTAGGATGGGTTACACGGTTGCACCACAAGTCAATAAATACATAAATTTAACGCTTTTAACGATGTTCGTCGATCGTTTGAAGTTGATAAAGACGGAACGATGTTTTAAATAAGTTCAGCGTTCAATGTATTTAGTGATTTGTGGTGCAATGGCTTTTGATCATCATCATTTACCAAGCCTTTAGTCAACTATGGTTAGCTCTCAGTCTTTTCGGACGCAGTTTTATTTGTTTTTATATGAGCTATTTTATGTTATCAAATTAATTGTGTTAATTGATTTAAACGGGCACATGCATTGCCTTATGTGTTTATTATTCTAGCGTATGACACTCGTGGGCTGCAGCTGAAAAT
Source organism: Lithophane leautieri (assembly GCA_949152455.1). Taxonomy (NCBI): domain Eukaryota; kingdom Metazoa; phylum Arthropoda; class Insecta; order Lepidoptera; family Noctuidae; genus Lithophane; species Lithophane leautieri. The sequence goes on from OX424483.1 coordinate 6,037,782, forward strand.
CAACGTCAGATGGTGACCTTGTGTTGTCATTTGACATTATGCTGAGCTGAGGCCCTTTTGGCATTAAAAGCATTGTTTTTTTGGTATCTATCTATATATATAAAAATCAATTGCTGTTCGTTAGTCTCGCTAAAACTCGAGAACGGCTGGACCGATCTGGATAATTCTTTTTTTGTTGTGTCCGTTATTCTCAGGGAAAGGTTTGTAAGTAAGGTAGGTGGTAGGTAGGGTAGGTAGGTAGGTATGTATGTAGGTATGTAGGTATGTATGTATGTATGTAGGTAGATATGTAGGTAGGGTAGGTAGCGTAGGTAGCGTAGGTAGCGTAGGTAGCGTAGGTAGCGTAGGTAGCGTAGGTAGCGTAGGTAGCGTAGGTAGCGTAGGTAGCGTAGGTAGCGTAGGTAGCGTAGGTAGCGTAGGTAGCGTAGGTAGCGTAGGTAGCGTAGGTAGCGTAGGTAGCGTAGGTAGCGTAGGTAGCGTAGGTAGCGTAGGTAGCGTAGGTAGCGTAGGTAGCGTAGGTAGCGTAGGTAGCGTAGGTAGCGTAGGTAGCGTAGGTAGCGTAGGTAGCGTAGGTAGCGTAGGTAGCGTAGGTAGCGTAGGTAGCGTAGGTAGCGTAGGTAGCGTAGGTAGCGTAGGTAGCGTAGGTAGCGTAGGTAGAGTAGGTAGCGTAGGTAGGGTAGGTAGGGTAGGTAGCGTATGTAGGGTAGGTAGGTAGGGTAGGGTACTTAGAGCTACCCGTACGAAGCCGGGGCGGGCAGCTAGTTGCCTACAGTTTTAAGGTTTTTTCTCAAACATGCTTGGAAATTCGAGCATTATTTTGACAACCTTCTTCGAGATAAATCCAAATTGCTGTACTGGTAAAAAACAAGTGACGACGCGACCAGCAAAGTTACTATGAAAATCCATATCTGGCGTGTTTAGCGGCCAAATAAATTACTATGAAAACTCATATCTGTCGTGTTATTTAAAAATGGAACGAACTTTTTACTTCAACACACGGTAACCAAGGAGGTAACTTATCAAAGATTTTATTTAAATTTCGAATTGGTGTGCAAATAGAACAAAGAAGAAACAAATTAACATATTGGCGCATGAAAAATGATAGTTATTCGTCATTGATTCTGGAATTTCTATTTAATTTACTCAGTTTGAATTTCCGCGCGTTGTTTGAGAAAAGTACTATACAAGTCTTGGCCGCAATCAGGAATTGATGGACTCACGCATGAATTCCCTTATTGCAGGCCGCGACAGTAATGTACTATTTCTTCTGCTTAATGCCAATAAACGCATTTTCTTTCTCTATTTTCAGTTGAATAAGAGAGTTTTACATGGAGCTGCTTAAATTATCTATCTGATGCCATCAGAAGGGTATTTAAAAAAAATATCGATGTAAAATACAACCCTACTGGACTCAGGACAAGCCGCACCCCTGCCAGGGTTGCGGGAAAGTCCGAAAGGGATACCGGGACCTTGGCAACAGGCAAATGAAGGAACACGGGTGGGTTTTAGTCAGTAAAAGTCTGACACGCCCTTCCGCTCCGCCCAGAGCGGGAGAAGTCATTGGATGATTTCACACCCTCAAAAAAAAAAAAAAAAAAAAAGGACAAGCCGCAGCAATCTTGAGTTTGTCTACCAAATAAATACAATAACAGACTAAGCGGGTTCAGTAAAGAAAATTCAATGTTCAGTGTAACGGAGACAGGGAAATGAGTGCACTTAGCGGGAACAATTTTATTTTCTGGCTTTTAAACGGTAACGTAGTCAATTTGAGTCCCGGCGAGGACAAACAACGTTAAATAAAAACTGATGGAAAAAGTCTAGGGGTTTTCATTGTGAACTTTTAAGTTTCCGCTGTGACTTTTGAAGGATTCTGTCGGGACAATGGAAAGAGTGGGGATGGTTCGAAAGTTCAGGCGAAAGCACCAGAGTAGCCCGCGAAATTCAAATTCATACATAAAAATCATCAATACAAACTCCATTGATGATTGATTTTAATGATCCTTACTTAATATTATAAATGCGAAAGTAACTTCTGTCTATCTGTCTGTCTGTCGCTTTTTCACGCCAAAACTACTGAACCGATTTAGATGAAATTTGGTACCCAGATAGTCTAGAGCCTGAGAAAGGACATAGGCTACTTTTTATCGACAAACCACGCGGACGAAGCCGCGGGCGGAAGCTAGTAACTTATAATTCTATAAATAAATATTGAATACGGCCGCGAATCATAATATTTCATCAACATTCAAGCTTACCTGACACTGACCTGCAAATTGAAAAAAACGTAAGAAAATTCTAATGTCGTGGTACCTATTACTTAGGAGAAAGCGTCTACCCTGACGCTTGTAAAATTGTAAATAAATTACGAGGTCGATCACACAGTACTACAAAGATCTTTTGACAACTGAACGAGATTGACAGGGGGACGATGTTGGATAATGTTTTGTGAAATTGTCACTGACTTTGTTGTGTATTGACAAAACAAGTTGACCGCGTCAAAATAACTTCCATAGCGTTGTAAATAAAGTCTGTTTTTTAATCTCGTAAACAAATTTGACCATTCAAGGGATTGTTGTTTGTTTTTTCAAATTGGAGTTTGACATTTGCACCTGTCAAATTAGTCTACGAGATTAAAAAACAGACCATAGAGTGCGTTTGATCAAATAGTTCCTTTGACGTAATGTTGGCTCCACTCTAGATAATTATAGTACGCGCAAAATAAGTGTACGCGCGGCTAAAATCAGTACTAATCGTATGCCGCCGTGTTCTCGTTTATGTAAGGTGAAATAAAGTATATAATTATTTAATAATATAAGATTAACATTATTAATATAGATTTAAAATTACATTTAAATATTACTGTATAGAATTAAGCCCGCGCGCACTCTAAATCAGAAATCAAAATGTCATCGTAGCTAGGTTGGCCCCACAAAGGCGAATAACGTCCATCTTGATTATTGAGTCAGACCTGGGTATGGCATCCCTCAACGTGGTCAATGGAAAGTGTCAATCATCCGATCGGCAAAAATCGAGGTGGAATATTCAATAAGCGAATTTTGGTCAAGGACCGAGGCGTTTTTAATTTTGAGAGTATGTAACAGAAACAACGTAACAAGTACAGCTATATTTTTATTTGGTGGAATCAGCTATCAGCATAACAACTTTAATGGCCTATGAAGCTAATTTATCTGGCAGATAAATTCGTAAAAATTCTGTAAAAAAATATCTTCTGGTAAATAATGCATATCCGGAGCCTGTACAGTCAAGGAATAAATATGTTAAATTACAAATTCTCAATTCACCGTAAGATTAATTTTTACTTGTGCCTTAATTATTTTCGTCTTTGTTACTGCAAACATTTTGGCTGAAAATCACTGCTTAACCGCTCCTTATTTCAAAAAGAAAACTTTAGAAATAAAATACAGCAATTTAAATTCTTCAAACATCAAAACATTCCCGAATCATTCCACAATAACACCAGATATCGTGTCTTGGATATATATGTATTTGATAGTTCTCACAGTAGGTACGCTCAAACTATTCCATCGGGATGGGGTCTCTTCTCGTTCCAAGAAGATAAATGCGTCACAAGATGTTTGTTTTGGACGACAGAGCGTTTTGTCCCTGTGAGGTCTGAGCACAGAAGAGATAAGAACAGAGGTATCACTTAAAAAGGCTCTTGGAAAAATAGAAAAGGTTCTATTGACATAGTTTTGAATTATTTTGTATCTACTAGCCGCTGCTTATAAATGAAATGCCGACTCACCATAAACATGCGATCTTTGTAAGATGAAACCATTACGTTCTGTTTGGAAATATACAAATTATCCAATCTCTGTAGTAGATAGCCAACCTACCATTAACCTCTCTCAACCCAGAACAACCGAACTAGAAGACGAATTCACGAATTGATAATAGGATGCCTCAGTTTGGAAGCAACAGCGACTTTAGCCGCAATCAGCGAATATGCAAATTAGGTAGGATATCGTTAATTAACAATAGATACTGAATAGTCCCCAATTCCTGATTTAACCTGACTGCTTTTTGCAGTTGACGAGTTCGTTTCGTTCTGAATGTAGATTTGTGTTCAATTACTTATACGAATGCGTGGATAACAGGTGGGCCATAAATGTCACCACATGGAAGGGACCGCCAGGCAAACGACGACGGGGAGACCCCACATGAGATGGGAGGATAATATAAAGAAGACAACAGGAACAAACTGTTTACATACAGCAAAAAAATGAGAAAAATGGAAATCCTGAGAGGGGTCCATACAAATTAGAATATTATAACTAGATTAACTGTACTATAAAATACAAAAGACGTTGATATAATTATTTAGTAACCTATTCCGCTTAACTATTTTCCAAGAGTCATAAAAACACTGTACGTAATGTGTTTCAGCTCTCAACGAGGCATCCTCGGTATGACGATTGACCAGTCGCAAAACAGATAACGACGTGTTGCCACACCGAGCAACGCAACGTGACGTGTGGTAACGCGTCTTTCCGCAAAGTCACGCCTGAATCAATCGACTAACTGTACTTTGTTGCATGGACTAAAAGCATTTTTATATTTTTTTATTTTTTTTTACTTAAACCGAATGAATCTTCTGCAGTTTCTTGTATCGGGGTCCAGACACAGATGTTAGTGTTTGTTAAGCCAATAGTCTGCCGGTTCAATGTTTAGTGTCTTCATCAGATTTGTAGTCCGCTATTAGTCAGAGGTTATTGTTGAATGGTACTAATGTGGCTGGCGTCTCTATGGTTGTATTTTGACATAAAGATGGAATACATTGCAGTACTTTAGAAGAAGAATTTAGGTTGTTTTTTTTTAAAGAAGTCGTATTTGTAAGATTATTGATGATTCATTTGTATCTACAGTATCAATGCGGTCTTATTTTACACAAAGGCAAAGAGCATTATTTTGATTATAAAAGAAAGAAAGAAAATAAAGAAAAGTAGGTTTATTTGTACAGAAACACGTGCATACAAAAAGATAAAAAAAATAATTTAAAAATATCTAAGTAAAACATAATATCACGCCTGTAATCTCCGATGGGTTAGACAGAGGTGTACCTATAGTACACCCACATTTCGCCAGTTACATTTAAGCGCCATATAGGGGGCGAGCCGGTTTGCCACCAACCAGACACAAACCCAGACACCGGCCTGCTAATGAGAAATTCCAATAACACCAATAACACTTGGCCCAACCTGGGAATCACGCCCAGGACAGGAGGTTATTTTGATAATTAGTTACAAAAACTCATAGCCTTCCTGGCAAATGCCAAAGACATTTTAGTATCCAATGCATAGCCTTTATCAGTTCTAAGTATGTATACGTGTGTGAAGCTTTACTCATGCAAAAGTATTTTGAAATATATCAATGCCAGCAAAATTATTTCGAAAAATAAAAGCCCAAGTAATAAAATGTTCAAGGGAATTCCTCGAATAATTTTAATTTCACAACTTCTATACATATTATAAATTAAAGTCGCTTTTCGTGGTTGTCTGTATGTCCGCGTTGACTTCTAAAACCACGCAACAGATTTTGATGAGGGTTTTACCATCATTTAGAGACTTTATTCCGGAAGGTTTTTAAATGTGTCAATCAATCTGCCTAGCCTTTTCCCAACTATGTTGGGATCGGCTTCCAGTCTAACCGAATGCAGCTGAATGCCAGTATTGTACATGAAGCGACTGCCTATCCGACCTCCACATCCCAGTAACTAGGTATTACGATACCCCTTGGTAAGACTGGTTGTCAGACTTTCGGGCTTCTGATGACCCATAACGACTGTTAAAGATCCTCGAATGACAGCCAGGACCAACGGCTTAACGTGCTTTCCGAAGCACGGAGGAGTCTCGATATGTAAAGATGGTCACCTAAAGGTCTATAAATGTGTATTACGTTAATATTGAAGTTACATATAACTACGAAATGTCGATGTTTTGTTAAGTCCAAAAAACCGTGCGAAACAGGAGCGAGTTGCTAGTCTAACTACCGATAAATTATAGAATATTATGTCAAACATAATCCTAATCTCGTAAAGTATGCCTTTGTGTCTGTAGTTCTAGAAACCTAGGCAAATAATCTAGGCACTAAGTTATTGTCTATACGATGCTCTTTTTAAAATGGCCACATTTTTTCTTTAAAGCCTTTTTTAAGACAGAGATGGATGTGCGTAATTTCAGTTGTAAAATGCTTGTACTGCTATTGTACTGCAATCACTATTTGTTATATGAATTGGTGGAGATAAAACACTTGTTTTAGCTAGGTTCATGACATAATAATATGTATATTTCATTTCATACAAAATATAATGAATTAAGTAAAAACCTCTCCAGGGCTCATCATAATGACCAACTTTTACCAAGGGGTACATTTTTTTGAATTATGCAAACATTTTATACATAAGTATGTATGGAGCAGCTGTATTTTTTTCAGTTTTTTCAATTATAATTGTCTAATTCATAGTGTGTTTCGAGCATTTTGGCCTAGCGAAATCTAACTTTAATATTTTAATCTTAACTTTAATAATAATATGATAAATGCGAAAGTGAGTTTGTTTCACTTTCACGCGAAAACAGCTGAACAGATTTGGATGAAATTTGTTGTGCGTATACTTACTTTGAATCCTAGAGAAAGACATTTTAATGGATAAAATCTGCCTAGCCCTTTCTAAATGTTGAGGTCGGCTTCCAGTCTAACCGGATGCAGCTGAATACCAGTATTTTACATGGAGCGAGTGGAGGAACTGTCTATCTGACCTCCTCAACCCAGTACTAGTAATAGTAGTAACTGGGTAATAGGCTTCTGGCGACCCGTAACGACTGTCAAAGATCCACGAATGACAGCCGGAACCAACGTGCTTTCCCAGGCACGGAGGACTAAAGATGGTCACCCATCCACGGACCAACCTCGGCAAACATAGCTTAACCTGTTGACTCGACCCGTGCGGCTGTTATTACCTAGCCACGAGTTCTTCAACCTACATTATATATTTGTTCAAAATACTACATCAATACTCTTCAAGGCAGAGCATCCAAAAGCCAAAACATTCCATTACGTCCCCAAACCCGTAACTGTACATAGTTGTGTATTTAAGTACCTACTTTATTTATGTACTCAGAGTACACAAGGCAGGACATCTCACGTAGCCCAAATGTGGCAGCGAAGGGGACATAGTGACGTCATCAATCCGGCTAAAGGACGTGTTTAGCCGTTCGATTGTAAGGGTCGGTTCACATCACTGGGTAAGGTACAACTAGTTAAACGACGGACATTTTGAAGAAGGATATCCAGTTGTGCTATGCTGTATAAATCTCACCTCGAAAATGTAGGTGAAGTGAGCTTGGAGTGAACTGTCACTGCCTTAGCATCAGTAGGTATCGATGACAATGACAGCTCACTCCACGCTCACTTCACCTAAGTTTTCACGGTGAGATGGTTACAGAATAGCAATGCAGTATTCAATTCTCGGACAAATAATGTAAAAAAAAATTGTCCTTTGAGGCAATAAGATACATCAGTTGATGGATATTCGCATTTTTACCTGTCCAAAGCGCAGTTCGAAGCATGAAAAGATGACCGATCATATCTTTCTTCTCTATCAAAACCCTGATGCAGTCACCCGCGCGGTGTTACCAGTTGTAATAGCCCAGACTTATGAGAAAGTATGTCGTGGATTTTTACCCAGACAGGCACTCTTTTCGATTTTATTTCACCAACAGTGCTCTAAAAACGGCGAAAGAAAACCCCATGAGGAAACCGGCAAGGCATGTCCAAGCCTCGCACTAGGCCCGCGCTGTGACATCCACCAACCCGCACTAGGCCCGCATGGTGGATAACAGCGTCATTCGCTCTCACAGAGAGGAGGCCTGAGTTGGAACATTCTAGGCTGACTGACCAGTGAGAACATTCTACGCTGACTATGTACTTATGTGAATATACAGTATGTGAACGAACAAAGGGCGTTATATAAGTAGTGAAATATTCACAAAACTGTTAAATTGGTACGTAAAAGAAACACTCTGTACACGCAGTCACGCACACTTCTATTTCAACGTAGAAAGAAAAGTGTGACAAATGTGCGTGTACAGGATGTTTCTTTTCCGTATCAATTTAATATTTTTTGTGAATATTATACTATAAAAAAATAATGTTTTCCATGTATAGATGTTAGCTCTTGGCTAAGTAATAACAGCCGCATGGGTCGATTCATCAGGTTGAGCTACGCTTGCCGGGGTTGATCCGTGGCTGGGTGACCATCTTTACATACCGAGACTCCTCCGTGCCTCGGAAAGCACGTTAAGCCGTTGGTCCCGGCTGTCATTTGATCTTTGACAGTCGTTACGGGTCGTCAGAAGCCCGAAATTCTGACAACCAGTCTTGCCAAGGGGTATCTTATTACCCAGTTACTGGGTTGTGGAGGTCAGATAGGCAGTCGCTCCATGTAAAATACTGGTATTCGGCTGCATCCGGTTAGACTGGAAGCTGACCCCAACATAGTTGGGAAAAGGCTAGGCAGGTGATGGTATTGTCCCTTGTTTAACCAGTCGTACTGAAAACGTCCTTTTCAGTAATGAGAACGATGAATCTTTAAATGAATTCATTAGACTGATTGCTTCAGCTGTGTTTGGATTTTATTCATTTATGTTACTTCGTTTCTTGGTCCTTGTCGGAAATGGTTAGTCTTGTGTTTTATTGATACGGGTTTTTTTGTTGCTTATGTACATAACATTAGGTTCCTGAAAGTCAATTTAATTTTATCTATTGTCGAATCTCATAATGGTATCTTTCGATTTGATTGGCTGATGTTTTTCAACCAACTGTACCGAAGAAACCAGAGGAGCAAATGTACTAATTTACTAACGTCACAATGATTTGTACATTGTGGTTTTTTGACAGACTTTGTATGGTAAATCTGTCAAAAACTGGCAACGGCGAGACAATTGCAAGGTTTATAAATTAGTAGGCTTAGGCCCCAGGGGTAATAAAAGAAGAAAGTGGCAGATGTTCTTCTGATATTAAGTTGAAACGTTTGCATATTATTTGAATACTAGTTGCCCCCCGCGGTTTCACCCGCATAAGTCTCGATCCCGTGGGAATATCGGGATAAAAGGTATCCTATGTCCTTCTCCAGGTCATAGTCTACCTATATGCCGAATTTCATCTAAATCTGTTCTGCCGCTTTAGCGTGAAAGCGTAACAGACAAATAAACAAAATCACTTTCACATTTTTAATATTAGTTAGGATTTTATGTTTCTTTTTCACAAATGAACTCTGGGATCCGCACAGACGCGCACAGACGCGAGGTCTACTGTTCGCAGAACTACTAGTAATATTATAGTTAGAATATATATATAATATATAAAATATATAATTTTATATTATATCATAACTACGAGTATATATATATACAGGGTGTAAGCAGACATCTCCCGAAAACTGAAGGCACATGCACACTTACCCCTACCAATGGCCATAGTGCAAACCAAATTGCTTGATTCTGAAGTATGTTCAACTTGTGAGTTTTTGTATGGATTCGAAAAAACGAAAAATTGATTTTTCAGAAATCCCATGATAATGGCAATGCTACAGGCAATTGAGAAAAAAATAATAGCCTTAAATGAACTAAATAAAGGAAAAAAAAAACTTAAAAAAAAAAAAACTTTTTTTCGGTGACAATATGTCAAGATGCTTGGTCTGAACATCCAGCTTCAGTTTTCGGGAGATGTCTGCTTACAGCCTGTATATATATAAAGTCAGGATAATTTTTTTTAATGACTTCTCCCGCTCTGGGCGGAGCGGAAGGGCGTGTCAGACTTTTACTGACTAAAACCCACCCGTGTTCCTTCAGTTGCCTGTTGCCAAAGTCCCGGTATCCCTTTCGGACTTTCCCGCAAAATATATAGTTAAGATAAGTTAAGATTAGCATTAGTTAGGAGTTAGACTTACGCTTGTCATCTAGTAAAGTGAAAAGTATGATGTGCATTTTACGCCTCACTGTCCCGTACAAACAAAAATAATGTCCTCAACGGATAACTCTAATTCATTACCTAGTAAGTAATATTATTAAATACTTAACAAGTAAGCCAATTAATTTAAAAGGGTACGATGGGGCTGACATATCTTTGATAAAAGCCCCTAAACAAAATCCAGGTTAAAAAAACTATTATGGTAGAAATAGTTACTCTCTATTTAGACTAAAAAACATTTCATTTACAAATGAAGCTGCAAGTAAACAGATAAATTGTATGCACACCGTATCAAACAAAGGCCAAAAAACTATCCGTTTTCAATCCCCAATTTAAACTGCACATTGTGCTAAAGCAAGAAAACTTCATAAAAGCTACGAAAGGTTGCACACACGCTGATTTACGTCTCCCCATTGAAGCTGTAATTGCACACTGGGTCAAAACGATGCTGATGTCTCCTGGACAAAATTGCTGGCTTTGACAAAACGAATGAAGAGAAAGTGCCCGATGGGATTCCTTTTAGAAGAAAAAAGAAAGAAAAGCTTCTTTTTTAGGGTTCCGTGGTTAAATAAGAACGTTTTCAATTTTTCCATGTCCGTCTGTATGTCACAGACATTTTACTCGCATATTAAAAGTGTTATTGGTATCTTCTCCATCGATCATTATTAAAATATTCTACGAAGCACTGAACTTATGAATTTAGATGGGTCAGTTAATATTCCATAAAAAAATGACTTTCAAAACTGTAAAAATAACTTTGTACTTTTGACCGACTTTAAAAATGGTAGAGGTTCGAAGAAGCGACGACGAGCGACTCGTTTTTAAATTTTAAAATATGCGTCTATATATCATCTGCCTAGCCTTTTCCCAACTACGTTGGGGTCGGCTTCCAGTCTAACCGGATGCAGCTGAATACCAGTATTTTACATGAAGCGACTGCCTATCTGACCTCCACAACCCAGTAACTGGGTAATACGATACCCCTTGTTAAGACTGGTTGTCAGACTTTCGGGCTTCTGACGACCCGTAACGACTGTCAAAGATCCACAAATGACAGCCGGGACCAACGTCTTAACGTGCTTTCCGAGGCACGGAGGAGTCTCGGTATGTAAAGATGGTCACCCATCCACAGACCAACCCCGGCAAGCGTAGCTTAACCTGAGGGATCGACCCGTGCGGCTGTTATTATGTAGCCACGAGCTCCATCGTATATGCGTCTATATATAATCCTTATAATTAAGTCGGAGAGTGAAAATTGCTAGTTCAAATGGCCGAATTAAAATGTAGACAAGACCTGAGTCTAAACAATAACATCAAAGTATACCTAGCCGGATTTACTAAGGTTATCATATCAGTAAGTGTAAGGACCTACATTTATTTTTGGTCCTTCGAGCCGGATCACTGATCAATCATTAATATTGGAATATTCCCCCTCGAAACCCTGGTCTAGAAGAGCTGTTAGCTAGAGTAGCATCTAGCAGTGGCTGCCGAGGCGTCCCCATGATCTGGAGTATAATACAAAATACTTTATTTTAAAAGAGTAACTATGGAGTTTCTTATCCATTCTTCCCCATAAGAAAACTATCTTTTGGAAAAGGCAACTAGAATAAATTCCATTTTCTTGTAAATTTTGACAGTCAAAAGTGCCTAGTTGAAATACTTTGAATTTGACTACTGCTTGTGGTCCAAAATTCACTTTTTTTTAGGTTTTTAGGTTTCCATACTCAAAGGGTGCCAACGGGACCCAATTACTAAGGCCCCGCTGTCCTTACGTCCATCTGTCACAGGGCTGTATCTTTTGAACCATAATAGATAACACTTGAAATTTTCACAGAGTGTGTAACTACTATGGCCGTTATAACAAAAATAAATAATTATTAATTCATTTCACAAAAAAATCCGTAATACAAATAAAATATAATTAAAAATTAAAGCCATAAAAGAAAAGTGTTTTTATTTAAAATATTGTACGTTGGTAACGGAACCCTTCTTGTCCGAGTCTGACTCGCACTTGGCCTTAGGAGGTTTTTTTTTTCGCGATTACAATAGCCATTTTGGGGTGAACGCGATCAGACAATGGGACTCTCGGGCCTTTAGTTCAGAGTATGAAGTTATTACTAATGGATCATATTGGGCTTTCGGTTAAATAGAAATCCAAAACGCGTGTTTTTGTTAAGGCTTCGCTCGTATTAATCTGAAGATTAGTTCTGAACTAAGTTTGAGCTGCGGATTATGTTATTTTATGTGGAGCTTAAAAGTGTTTTTTAGATTACTTTATTCTTTTAATTAAAATAGAAGGTACCTAAAAATGCACGTTGGTCTGGTCGTCGCAAGCGCTACTGCTGAGCATGAGCTCTTGGGTTCAATTCCCGGGGCAGGCAAAGAGTTATTGCGTTTTTCCATCTGTATTGGTCCTTATCAGCCCGGAGTCTAGATATGTGCCCGGTTAATGCCAATAAACTCACCCCTATTACATGGACTTACTCATTATTGACTTACTAAAACTCTGTATTATATACTATCTATCATCAGAATTTATGTGGACTCAACAACAAGAAAGACGACCTAGAAATTTATTTGAATGACTTAAAATCAAAAGTAAATTGTATTTGTATAAGTGAACACTTTTTAAATGAAATCCAAATATCACAATTACGGATGACTAGTTATAAACTTGGTTCCTACAACACAAGAGTAAACAAAAAAAGAGGTGGTACATTAGTGCTAATAAGCGATGACAGACAAATAGAGGACATAGAAATTTGTAAAAAGCTCTATAAACAAGATTATTTTGAGGTATGTGGACTAAAAGATTTAGAATTTAATATTAATATTGTCTGTTGCTATAGAACTCCTGTGAATAATAATTTTGATAGTTTTCTTGAAAGGCTGGAACAACTGTTGAAGCATTTCTTCAAAAAACAGTGTTTGATTTGTGGCGACTTCAATATTAATCTGATGAAAGATGACAAATATCGAAAATCATTTTTATCAATGCTCACATGCTACAATTTTAGATGTATATTTGACACTACAACATTCGTACGTAATGGCACAGAGTCATGTATTGACAATATATTGACAAATCTAATAGATACTAACATTAACGATATCCATATTGACCACAACGGATTATCAGATGGACATGCTGGTCTTTTTTGCACAATAAATGTAAAAAAAGTAACAGAAGAAAAAAAAGGAAGTAATTTTAAGTACCTATATTAAAAAAAGAATATATAATTAAAAAAATAAGGCGGCATTTAGGAAAAAGTTGGCAGAGATAGATTGGAATCTCGGCATAAATACATTTATAAGAAAATTTAATGAAGTACATGATAATTCTTTTAAAAAAAAGGAAATTTTAATTGATCTTAATAAGTCTGGAAAAAGTTATTGGTTTAGCAAAGGAGTTAAAGTATCCAGCAAAGTCAAGCGCATTTTGTGCCTTATTGATAAAAAAAGATGTGATAAATCAATTTTAAAATATCGCGAAAACTACTTAAGGATATATAGAAAGGTAGTAAGATGTGCAAAAAAGCTCGACACTAGGAAAAAGATTGATCAGGCACCTCAATCTAGTAAAGCCATGTGGAAAATAGTGAATAGTAGACGTAATTCTAATAAAAAACAAAGCACTGATATTATAATACTTAAACAAGATAATAAGATATATGACAGCCCTATAGACGTAGCCAACATTTTATCTGACCAATTTGACAACAAAATTACATTAAACTCTTCTGATCATAGCTTAGCTAAAAAATACTTAACCGACAATATGGCTAGAGTAGACGATAACATGTTGTTTGATCAAGTAACCCCGGTAGAAATCTTCAAAATGGTTAATAATATGTGCAATAAAAATTCTCACGGTCAAGACGAAATACCCATAAGTATCATCAAGGATAACATTGACATATTAGCTGAACCAATAGCTGACTTTTTAAACAGATGTATTGAGCAAAGTGTTTTCCCTGAGCAATATAAAATTGCTCGTGTTTTGCCCATATTAAAAAAGGCTCCAAATTAGATGCGAAAAACTATAGACCCATTTCACTATTACCGGTATTCTCTAAAATATTTGAAAAGGTAATGAAAGATAGGCTTGTCAAACATTTGACTAAACACAATATCATTAGCTATCAACAGTTCGGGTATCAAAGAAGCATAGGAACCATTGATGCAATAGACTCACTAGTGGATGATGTGGTTAGCAAATTGAATAATAAAGGAAAAGTGGCAGGACTATTCCTAGATCTTAGCTCTGCCTTCGATACTGTTGAACATAAAATCCTTTTAGATAAACTAGAACACTATGGGATAAGAAATAACGTCTTAAAGCTTTTCAGTTCTTACTTACAGAATAGATCACAGTATGTTGAAATTAAGTCAGTTGAAAGCAGGCATGAAAAAATTAACAAATCCAAGCTTGTTAGAGTACAAAAGGGAGTTCCACAGGGCTCAGTCTTGGGTCCAATATTTTTTATAATATTTCTTAACGACTTAGCAAACTATATGTATAAGATAGTACCAGATATCAAAATGGTTATTTTTGCTGATGACACAAGTGCCGCTATGAACGATATCTCTGTAAGGGACTTAGAAAATAAAGTAAATCATGCACTGTCTACTTTTGAACATTGGTTTTCCACTAACAATTTAAAACTCAATGTGGAGAAAACTAAATGTATGCTATTCAAATCAACTGTGAGGAATAATGATAGTATTAAAATAGCTTCATTGGGAAATAAAGTGGAAATTGTACAAAATTTAAAATTTTTAGGGATAGAAATTGATGCGCTCTTAAGCTGGAAACAAGAACTGGAAGCAATCACAAATACTCTCAGCAGTGCATGCTATGCCTTGAGAAGTTTAAGGGATGAACTAACCATTGCTCAGTTACGAAATGTTTATTTTGCCTTAGTTGAGTCCAAGCTGAGGTACAGTATTAAACTATGGGGGAATAGTTATAAATACAACATAAATGCAGCCTTTGTTATGCAAAAAAGGGCCCTCAGAACTATTCTTCGCATAGAGCAAACTGAATCTTGTAGAGAGCATTTTGTGAAATTAAAAATTTTACCTGTACCTTGTCTTTATATTTTGGTCCTACTAAGTAGTTTTCTAAAAAACCTAGAGAAATACGAGACAAAGGAAGAAAGGGAAACTAGGGTGGAAACGCGCAGGAAAGATTTACCTAATTATTTGCAGCCAAAATTAAATGTTGTCAAACATAGCTCTAAAGTACAGTCTGTACAAATTTTCAATAAATTGCCTTTAGAACTAAAAATTATTAATAGTCCAAGAATATTTAAATTCAAATTAAACTCATTCCTATTGACGAAGTGCTACTATAGTATAGAAGAGTTTTTTAGGGACAAAAATAATGCCACAGTGTAACTTGTTTATTGTTTACGTCTAATTCTTGACATGTTATTTTTTTTTTTTTAATTGAGTTGATTTCTTATTTTAATTTTTGACATTTTATCTATTTATTGATTGTAACTTTTTATTGATTATTATTATTATTCCGTGTATTCATTAACTTGTAATTAATTGTAATTTTTATTGATTATTATTAATCCTGTATTCGACACAAATGTATTTTTGTTCAGAATAAATAAATAAATAAATAAACTTAAGGAACTGGCGAAATATGGGTGTTACTCGGTACACCTCTGCTTAACCCGTCGGGTAATACAGGCGTGATGCGTCTTTTTTTCTTTCTATGAACAACTGACTGTAACCCCGAATAAAATGTGAGGTAGATAAGGCAATTTTCCTTGCATTAAAAAACCAGGGGGTAAACAATTCACGAAGGAGGAGGCGGAACGCGTGAGGGAAAGGCAAAGTGTGCGCCCTCACGACCCTAACCGCCGCCGCAGGAGACGCCCTGGGCGTCGGGAATCCCAGGCGGATTCCCGGCCACCGTAGGCGCGGGCTTGCGGACGGCGAGCAACGGGTAGCTCACCGTCCGATAAGGATCAGGCCCGGGTCGACGGCGCGTTGTTCCACGCGCGCCTCAAAGAGATGTCAGCACAATTGGCGGGGTCCGCTAGGACCGATGCCTGCCAGGGTTGCGGGAAAGTCCGAAAGGGATACCGGGACCTTGGCAACAGGTAACTGAAGGAACACGGGTGGGTTTTAGTCTGTAAAAGTCTGACACGCCCTCCCGCTCCACCCAGAGCGGGAGAAGACATTTGATGATAACCCACATTAAAAAAAAAGTGTTAAATAATGCTGAAGAAACTTTTCATTGATTCGTGACTAAATAAAGCCGCGTAGTTCGCTTGATTAGCGGTGGCACGGTCAGTCTGAAGTCTGATTCTTCACATTTCTTAACCCCACAGTGTTTTGAACATAGAGGTTATCAAAAGAAGTTTAGCCGCCAGTCTGTCTCGACAGTACCTAGTATTTTAATATCGCAAAGTGTAGTCAGTACTCTGAATAAAATAAAATTAAAGTCTACGCAAGACAATTTACTTACATAGATCAAACATACGTAAAAATAAACAGTGAACACACAGCACTATGATAACTACTCGTACAGTTGATATCAAGCTTCGCATGTTACAGCTTGCAATTTGATCGATCTCGGCTTCGTCTGTCTGTGTCTTGAAAGGCACTTCCAGACTAAAGCTGCGGTGCTCTGCGTTTTTTACATGGATCGGGTTTTTCCCGGGTTTTTGCGGTTAGTCTGAGAGTGGCAGGCGGACTGATTTAGCTTTTCTTAACGTTTGATCTAGCGAAGGTAGAGATATACTATTCTTTATTTATCTCCAATAAAATAAAATCGGTCCCTTATGCCAAAAATCAAATAGTCATAACAGCAAAACGACACTTTAGCAAAACGTCTTTATTTGACTATAGTGAGTGGTTCATAATGTTGAGTACAATGACCCCTTAAAGGATTTCGTGTATGAAAAGATACACCTTATATACACTGTAGGTATACATACCTAAATTATATAATTATATAATGAAAAAAGTCGATAACTCCATGTTTGACACGAGAGGACATAAAATATATAAACTGGCACATAAAGTTGAATGTTCGTCCATTGTGAATTTTTCCGTGGCACCGTTGATTGAGGTCCGCCGCAAAATTCTGGTCAGTTTTTAAAGAAATGAATAATGGCTGTATAGCATACAGCCATTATGTTGTTGTATAATATGTTCGAAAAATTTGTCTGCTCAGCAACTTAAATAACGCAATTAATGTTGTTAAAATGTGAAAATGAAAGCCACTGCTATTGTAAAGTCTTGCAAACGAAAGTTGATCCTGAAAACACGCGCAAAATATAAAAAAGCAAGCCTGTTTATCCCAGTACAAAGTGCGATTAACACGTTTTGATACCTGAAATTTTATTTTATATAAATTAAATTAAATTTCAATTAACAACACGTGTTATCGCACTATATAAATCGTAAAAAAGATTTTGCTTTACGATCATGCAGGGAAATACCCATTCAGAGGTTTTTTAATTCAGTGAAAATGGAGTGAAATATTAATCGGAAAGTTTTTATTTTTAAGCTTTTCGACCGGGTAGCGATTCCTCCTTTTTTTTTTTTTTTGTAGCCGTTAATTTTTACTAAAGCTCAATATATTAAAGTAATAGTGGTTCATTCAGGAGCTTTGCCCGGGATTCTATGGGTAGTTATATGCTAAATACCTACTGTATTTCAGACAACGCCTTTTAAGGGTTACAAATTACTATTTCTGCTCTCATTTAAGAGGAATAACTTATGCCGTTCTTTTAACAACACAATCTTGGTAGGGTGGCGAAGTAATTGTCAACCTGCGCAGAACGTAGAGATACATTAATTAGATTCTTATAACCACTCGAGGAGGCTAGTTTAATTTTAATGTAAAAAAAAAAAAAAAACTTAACAAAAAAAAAAAAAAAATTCAAGTTACTTAACGTTAAGTTCATGTGAAACACCTTAACATTAAATCATCCTATACAGACATAGAGCGGGGCGGGGAACCAAATTAGATTCAAATCAGACGAAAGATCGTCGCTGCGTTTATTATACGAGTAACGAAGGAAATTACCGTCTCGATTGACTTTTTATAGATGTTTCAGTGTTATTTTATTAGTTAGTGGTATATTCGGTTTGTGTATAAATAAACTTACTGTGATTATTTCAGAAATGTAGCTGAAATTAGTGAAGTTATCATTGTTGGTGTAGTTTTCATGCCGATTTTTTTTTATGTAGGTAACTAAGCCCCCCTATGCTTTGCATGATTGGTTATGGCTTGACAAGACATCGAGATTTATTCATTATCTTTATTCTCAACTAGCTGCCCGCCCCGGTTTCGCACGGGTTGCACTAAGTACCTATCCTACCTACCTACCTTACCTACCTACCTTACCTAACCTACCTACCTACCCTACCTACCTACTCTACCTACCTACCTACCTACCCTACCCTACCCTACCTACCCTACTCTACCTACCCTACCTACCCTACTTTACCTACCTACATACCTACCTATATACCTACCTACTTCTACCTATATACCTACCTTACCTACAAACCCTAACTACCTACCTATCTACCCTACCTACCTACCCAACCTACCTCAATCCCACATACCTGCCTACCTACGCCTACCTACCTACCCTACCTACCTACCTTACGTAAAAACCATGCCATGAGAATAACGAACACAACAAAAAAAGAATTATCCAAATAGGTGAAGCCGTTTTCGAGTTTTAGCTAGACTAACAAACAGCAACTCATTTTTATTATATAGAAGAATATTAATTTGTTATACACATTCAAACAACCTTGCGCAATAAATGATGGTGACAACCTCATCAAAATCTATTGTAAAGTTTAGACGATCTAACCCGGAATACCTTAGAGTTCACATAATGTCTGATAATTATTAATGAAAAAAAAAACCCTAACCCCCATTCACCCCACAACCTAACCTAACCATCCACGAAAACCACACAAAAAGACCATCGCCTGAACCTGAGCAAGACAAAGTTATTCTGGAGTTATTTTTAGTACTAATTAGCCGCTGACCGCTCTCCCCCTTCCCTTGCATCGCTCGACTTTAGCACTAAACAGATAGGTACAGAAGGTCAGCTCAATACTAGGATCAGAAACGGGTGCACGCACACAGACGCGTACGTACAGCATAACTATTTTCTTTATGTCCCTCGGCAAACTTCGTGTTTCGTTAGTGGTCGGATTTCTATCAATTGCCCTTTGCAGTTGGAGGACAGATAAAATAGTTGTACTTTACGTACCTACGGCACTCTCAAACTGAAAAGGCTACCACGTATAGCAAGTGCAACTCACGAATGGCTTTCGTTTGACATAAGCGCTTATTTCACTTGACACGACTAAATGTCGTCTAAATGATTAAGCTACTGAATTCAGACAAATGTAATCACATCTAGCAAGTTAAAAAAAATAACCTTATTGCAAAGAAGAGCGGTCGTGATACGTCCATCTCCGTCGCACTTTAATCTGCAGACGGATTCAGTAAATAATTCAGTGCAGTGTGATCAGATATCTAAATCTTCCTTCTTTTTTAATCTTTTACTAAAACCAGATAAGTATGTGCTTATGTCAAATGAATATCAGTCACGAGTACACTTGCACTCGCTGTACGTGAAACGTGTCTATGTGTACGTGCGTTTTCGTTCGTTGTATGGAGCCGACCTTCTGTAGCTATCTGCCTCGTGGCTTATGGTACAGTTATCCGTGAAATGCAGCTGAGTGCAAAAAGTGCCACACACGACAACGATTGACGATCGCGGAATGAGAACGTAAACTGGCTGGGTTTTGTCATATTTTATAGGTACCTAGTAAAAGCGTTATTTTTTAACACGCTTTAAGCCTCTCCCCCACCGGTGCATTTTTATCGTGCGATAACAACGTAAGCGCTATTGCGATAATGCGTCCCGATTCCATGCATACAGCTGCGTTTTTATAGTGCGATATTTCTAACGTGTTCTACAGCATAGGCGCGTTTTTATCGCGTGATAATAACGTAGGTATGTGTAAGATCGCATGCGTTCTAATACAAAATATTCTAAGTAAACATAACGCAATATTGCATGACGCGGAAACACGCGTCCTACTCCTATTGCGGCGTTATTATCGCAGCAGTGTAACTTTGTGGCCGTCCTAATACAAAAAGGTACTGAAAACAGATATCGCAATAACGCTTGCGTTATTATAGAGCGATAAAAACGCGTCTATGTGGGAGACGCTTTATTCGCTTATATTATACTAGCTGATGCCCGCGACTTCGCCTGCACGAATGTCGGTTATTATATACGTAAAACTTACTCGAGAACCATTCTATCCATTGGTGAAAACCGCATGAAAATCGATGCAGTCGTTTTTGAGTTTATCGCGTACAGGACGACAGACAGACGCGGCGGAGGACTTCGTTTTATAATACTAGCTGAAGCCCTTGACTTCGCCCCCGTGGATGTCGGTTATTATATAATAAAACCTTACTCGAGAGCCACTCTTTCCATTGGCTAAAACAGCATGAAAATCGGTGCAGTAGTTTTTGAGTTTATCGCGTACAGGACGACAGACAGACGCGGCGGAGGACTTTGTTTTATCGATATATATATCGACTATAAAATTAACTAGCGAAACTCGCTCTCGTTTCGCTAGTTAATTTTATGTGACCCTGGATATCCTTGACTTTTGGTGATGAAAAATGTCAATTCAATCGCGAACATTAAGCTAACATTATTCTGTCAATAGTCGTTCATTTTCTGTAAGAGAACTGGCCTTTGCCTGTTTAGACAAAATAATTACTAGCGGGCACTTATTATTTATGCATGAAATGTCAGGTTATTTTGCACTTAAGCTTTATAAAACGCAGTGATCCATTTTCCTAACTGACGTTTGCTGGCTGTGCCTTGTAGCGTAAAGCTACTTTATTGTAAAGAAACACTATACCCATGTATAGCGTACAAATATGTTACATAAAACCTCAGACTAAATAAAAAACCAAGACTGAGCGCTGCGAACAATACAGTGAAGCATACTAAAACTACAGCAACGCTCTGTGCATACACGCTCACACACAAACATTTAAAACTATTTACAATGACACTACAATCAAAGTACACCAAACTAAGTGCACACATGTTTACGAAACTGGCCTCACGTCACTGTTGACAGCGCTGTTTCGGTTTTTTGAGCATATAACTTAGACATTGGAATAAGTCATGGTGTGTCCCAATAGTGTCCGTGGATGGGTGGCAAACTTTACATACCGAGACTCCTCCGTGCCTCGGAAAGCACGTTAAGCCGTTGGTCCCGGCTGTCATTCGCGGATCTTTGACAGTCGTTACGGGTCGTCAGAAACCCGAAAGTCTAACCAGTCTTACTAAGGGGTATCTTATTACCCAGTCACTGGGCTGTGGAGGTCAGATAGGCAGTCGCTCCATGTAAAATACTGGTATACAGCTGCATCCGGTTAGACTGGAAGCCGACCCCAACATAGATGGGAAACGGCAACGGCTAGGCAGATTGATTTTCTGAATATCCGATCTCTTATCTGAAATCTAACACACAATGCAAAATATATTTATTCTTATAATCTTTATTCTACCATCTACATTCTAAACCCGATCTCATAACTATGTATGAGCCATGAGCTACCATCGGATGAAGACATCCAGTCGTTAGTTTACGTATAACGACTCGTAGATCGTTCCCTATGAGCGATCGATCGGTTAACTATCCATCATTCGCCTGGCAGAACTGGAAACGTGTATTTAGCCACCTGTTGATGTCCTTAAAAAGGGTTATTATGTAGGGATCGAGTTAAAAGTATCGATAATCGGAATTGTAGTTGGGTATTACTTGGTAATACTTGGTATCGAGTACAGTTTTCACTTGAGTGTTTACAATACTCGTAGTAGTAGAGGTCATCGATTCCTAAATAATTCACATTTTGATTACCTAAAAATAGTAATCGATCAAAGACGATTGAAATAATCGATTAGTATTTTTTTATATTACTCGATGATCGCCTTTTTTTTTATGTACCGCCGACTGGGGCTGTGACTAACTTCGATGTAGGTCATAGTTCTGACCTAATACTTATTTATGTTGAAAGATGACGATGGTATTTATGATTTAAAAAAAAAACCAGATGTTAAAAGAAGATCATTGAGTAAAAAAAGGCGATCATCATAAGAAGATCAATAATTTTTTAAAGAATCAATTCTGTATTCCCCTTTACCAACTAATTTGCCACCTTGCAGTGATGCTCTGCTGTATTCTCGTTTGTTAGTGATGAACTCAATAATATAATAAAATATAAACATTGATAAACTTCTTATACTTAATTAATAAAAAACTCAATTAAAGGACGAACTAACTATACCAGTGATAAATTAAAAACAGTATATTTCTAAAGGTAAAATCTATTCAAGTACTCGATTCCAGTTAATGTTATTTTCACTCAAACAAATATCAACTTTACGAAAGTGAAAATTTCGTTGATTTCAAAATGACGAGTTCTACTATTGAGAATGTCATAGAAAATTGTAAAGTTGTAGCATAAACTGAACTTTATGAGTGGGCCATTAGGGTTATTTTTCCAAAAAACACATATTTGTTTCCATGTCTGGAAACTAAATTGCAAACGCTGTATAGACAGGTTTTTTTTAATTCCAAAGTATAAGGTTTCATCGCAATTTTTACAGGTATTTGTACCTGCCACGTCATGTGTTGGAGGTAAATCAACGCTAACTGAATCTAACCCTTTGGAGAACGTTTGTAATTGTTTCCAATACAGTTGCTTCCACCATTCCAGCTGACTGGCTCTTAGCAGCGAAGGCTCTCAGTAATAGTATTGAGCTGGTTTAGGGAGGATAGGTACTAGCGAGAATTCTATTTATAGATTTACAGTCCGGATACGGAAG
This sequence comes from Lithophane leautieri, assembly GCA_949152455.1. Taxonomy (NCBI): domain Eukaryota; kingdom Metazoa; phylum Arthropoda; class Insecta; order Lepidoptera; family Noctuidae; genus Lithophane; species Lithophane leautieri. The sequence goes on from OX424483.1 coordinate 6,060,695, forward strand.
GTCGGCTCTATTTACAGCGATATATTTATAACAGGAAACAGGGGCTTTTGGCTAAGTAATATCAGCCGCACGGGTCGATCGATCAGGTTAAGCTACGCTTTCCGCAGTTGGTCCGTGGATGGGTGACCATCTATACATACCGAGACTGCTCCGTGCCTCGGAAAGCACGTTAAGCGATGGTCCCGCTGTCATTTGTAGATCTTTGACAGTTGTTAGGGGTCGTGAGAAGCCCGAAAGTCTGACAACCAGTCTTACCATGGGGTATCGTGGTACCCAGTAACTGGGTTGTGGAGGTCAGATAGGCAGTCGCTCCATGTAAAATACTGGTATTCAGCTGCATCTGGTTAGACTGGAAACCGACCCCAACATAGTTGGGGAAAGGCAAGGCGGATGATGACATTTATAACAGGAAACGGTACAGATATAAGGTGCCCTGTACTTTTCAATATTGAAGATGAATTTAAAAGTCCCATGTAAAAGGTGACGAGCCTATTGCTATCAGCCGGGCACAAATCCAGACTCCGGGCTGCTACTGAGAAATTCCTAATAGAAAAGCCCAATAATATTTTGCCCGCCTTGGGAATCGAATCCAGGGAATCCAATGTCGCCAGTTATGTTTAAGTCCCATTTAATAGGGCGAGCCTGTTGCCATCAACCGGGCACAATCCAGACTCCGGGCTGCTACTGAGCTAATCTAGATGGAAAAACGCAATAACACTTTTTCCGACCTGGGAATCGAACCCAGGATCTCGTGCTCAGCAGTAGCGCTCATGACCACAAGACCAATGAGGGATTACATTGATAATTAAATCGCTTTGTTCTTACAATACGTACCCGCAATTTAAATTATTTGCAAAACTATGTCCCATCCCAAGACAACCGACGAAACAAAGTTTTTTTATTTTTATAGCATCGCATCAGCTGAATTATCATGCAGAACGCATCAACCCGAATTACTTAGTCAACAAAAACCAAAGACTTTCCGATTCTAATCAGAACGAGAGCCTTCGAAATTCTTCCGTCATCGTCAGGCAGTCGAAAATATTTGTCAAAATATTTCCTGAATACCCTCACTTTTGTTAGAATCCCCATTACAATACACCCTTCGATAATTAATGATAGGGCTGGCAGTTTTAGAAACTATACGTAAAACTAGCTTCCACCCGCGGTTTCGCCCGTATGTCGATAAAAAGCCTATGTCCTTTCTCAGGCTCTAGACTATCTGTGTACCAAATTTTATTTAAATCGGTTCTGTAGTTTTGGCGTGAAAGCGCTACAGACAGACAGACAGAGATACTTTCGCATTTATAATATTCAGTAAGGAGGTAAGGAAATAATTATTATAATTATGTTTTATTTTTGACCACGTATCGGCCAACATGGCTGTTGGCTAGGGACATAGGGATTAGATTATCATCGTCATCATTTCAGCCGAAAGACGTCCACTGCTGGACATAGGCAAGCACCGCCACTTCGACCGGTTCTGTGCTTCTAGCATTCGGTGGATTCCTGCACCCTTCACCAGGTCATCGGTCCACCTTGTGGGGGGCTTTCCAACGCTACGTGTACCGATACGCGGTCGCCACTCCAGAACCTATCAGCCCCATCGGTCATCTGTTCTGCGATGAATGTGCCCATTTTTTTTTTTGAGAGTGCGAAATCATCAAATGACTTCTCCCACTCTGGGCGGAGCGGAAAGGTTTGTCAAACTTTTACTGACTAAAACCCACCCGTGTTCCTTCAGTTGCCTGTTGCCAAGGTCCCGGTATCCCTTTCGGACTTTCCCGTAACCCTGGAAGAGGAATGTGCCCTGCCCACTAGATGACGACAAGGACCAACCTTATTAAGGTGGCTTGGACTAACTAGATGTGGAAGGCAGAGAGACAGGTGTTGTGTATGTCCAGTCAGCGGGGGACAGCGATAAGTCAATTGGATTTTTTGCAAAATGGGAACAAACTGGAAGCCTTTAAAAAAAAGAGAATTTTCCAAATCGGTTTATAAACGACGGAGTTCTGAGATAACAAAGATTAATCTGCCTAGCCTTTTCCCAACTATGTTGGGGTCGGCTACCAGTCTATATAGATTCAGCAGAATGCCAGTATTTTACATGGAGTGACTGTGATAAGGATGATAATTCAAATAATATTAAACAGTCCGTTAGTCGGTGGTAGGCAGTATCGATGTCTAACGGATTGTCAATTGGTCATCCACACGCGGGTCAAACTGCCGAGCCTTTTCCCAACTATGTTGGGGTCGGCTTCCAGTCTAACCGGATACAGCTGAATACCAGTATTTTACATGAAGCGACTGAGATAAAAAAGATCAAAAATAGAAAAAAAGCAACGAATTGAGAGGCTCCTCCTTTTTCAGAAGAGCAGTCGGTTTAAAATTGGCGAGAACTTTCTTCAGAAATGAAAGGAAAAAACCGGCCAAGTGGGATTCGGACTCGCGCACGAAGGTTTCCGTATCTATAAAAACGGCAAAAAAACCATGTCTGTTGTATGGGAATAAATAAAATTAAATATTAAATATAAAAAAAAATATACAAATAAAAATAATTTAATTTAATAAAAATAATTTTAATTAAATTATTTATTTTTATAGTGAATATATAACAAAATATTCTGTGAATATGTCAAGCATCTACCAGTTGCCATTATCAATATCGAGCAGAAACGAGCAAAAAAATCACGTTTGTTGTATAGGAAACCCCCCCTAAAATATTTATTTTATTCTGTTTTTTAGTATTTGTTGTTATAGCGGCAACAGAAATACACCATCTGTGAAAATTTCAACTGTCTAACTATCACGGTTCATGAGATACAGCCAGGTGACAGACGGGCAGACAGACAGACCGCGGAGTCTTAGTAATAGGGTCCCGTTTTACCCTTTGGGTACGAAACCCTAATGAAAAGGTCTTTGAAACGGGGAGAAGAACAATTTACTTTAGATTACTTAAAAAATAGTGACAGACATCTCTAATAACAAAGTAAGTAAGCGAATTTTAATTTTCAGATTTGAATCTTATTTTAACACCTCAGGAGACATTTATATAACTTTAATAGCTCTAAGAAAACTCATAATAATTATAACTTTAATAACACCTTGACAACCAACTAACACTTGCCTGTGAAAATAATTAAAATACAATTTATAATTTTAATTAGAGATTTCCATTACAACTGAAGATGACGCATAAACATAGTGCATTAAATCCTTATGGTGGTGCTATGGTGGCATGGCGCAGGCGCAGGTTATGGGGAAGGGTGTGTTTATGGGTTATTACAACTATTAAACTAAAACTTTATTACTGGTCCTAGCTCCTAGGTGCTATATGGTGCTCCGTGGAGTTTCTTGCCCGTTCTTCTCCATAGGTACCTACTACGCTTTAGAATGGGCAACTAGCTGCATATTTCTGACTGACCGACTCCTTGGCAATTCAAAACTACCTGTAAATGGTTTAATTGAAATAAATGCTTTGGTTTGTTTTGTTGAGTTTTATAGCTCTTAGAACATGGTCTAGGTACTGGTAGTCTTGAGGGGTAAGGAGGATTTATTTAATTAAAGGTTCCATTGTATTATTTTGTGATTATTGGTAACCTTTGACGAAAGATAATTTATATCCTTACATATTATAAAACAAAATCCTCCGCCGCGTCTGTCGCCTTTATGCGATAAACACAAAAACTACTGCACCGATTTTCATGCTGTTTTCACCAATGAATAGAGCGGTTCTCGAGTAAGGTTATAGTATATAATAAGCGACATCCACGCGGGTGAAGTCGCGGGCATAAGCTAGTCTAATTATAAATTAAAGTCGCTTCAATCCGCTGTCGATTGTCTTAATAAATCTCTCCTAGTAAATCAGTTTTTGGTTGACCAAAATGACAAACGTTTCAATAATTTATAACTAATTTCCTTCATAGAAGTTTTGAATTACTTCTAGACCTCACACGTTACTGGTGAACCATGTATTGTGATGAATAACTAAATCAAACTTTTATATTCAAAACTTAAATCCTCTAAACTTTTTGGTCAACTCATTAGTTTCAATATTGCCAACCCTACCAACTCGTTTCTTTGACTCCTATTGTTTAGTTCCTGCTAGCAATTAATTAGGCATTCTGTCTTGACCCGCGGACACCGCTGTTGCCATTGTGTAAACCACAGAATAAATATGTACCTACAGAAGGTCGGCTCCTAGCAACGAGCGAGAACGCACGCACACATAGACATGCTTCATGTACAGCCAACACCAGCACACTCGCGATTGTTAGTTGTTTCAGATCGCCGCGTCGTAATTTCTTTTCCAAAAGTATCTGAACAAACCCTGAACAAAAACAAACCAACACTGTTCACTTTAAATTCTTACACAATCACTCACTAAACGAAATCAGTAACACATTCATCTGTATTTAGAAGCTTACAATTTTCCATATCTCACCACTTTTTCCATCAATTATTCTTTAAATGACGTAAAATTGTCGACTAAAATATGACTAAAATTGATGTTAATAAATTGAACTCAATAGTCAAATGAAAAACGTTTATTTAAGGTGATTTAATTTAGAATGTTGGGATGTACAAATAATCAAATCAAAGCACTCAATCAATTTGGAAATAGCACTACAAATTAGCATCCACATGACATTTTCTGATCCATTCGTTTACAATTTTACATTGTCTGGGCCTATTTGGCCCAACCGCGAGGCACTTTCCATACTTTACACTTTTTTTTTTTTTTCTTTTATTACATAATTATGTTATGTTGTATGCTTTTTAATTAGTGCTAAATATTTTATTTTAAATATTATAAATGTTGGAACGCCGACGTTTCCCCTTTCGGAGGAGGCCCGATAAAGGATGCAACACACTTTTTAAAATCAATATGGCTGTTAACGAAAAAAAAAAAAAAAATTAGAAAATTTAAATAAATGTACTTACTTATTTTATTTCTTTCATAGCTGGCCCTCTGTACCTATGTATTTTGCGGTCCTATGTTGTCATTGTGTAAAACCATGAGCTAAATGGTGTACAGCCCATGGTTCCGACACTGATCGGACTAGTAAACTAAACTTAGAAGATAAACGTTTGGTTGACTACTGTAGTTAACAGCACGAATGTTTAGCAAAGTACTAGAGTTACAGTTAACGAGTCGCTTTTGACTCTTCGAGTTGTTACAGTGCTGTGAAACGCTATTCGAATATGGTTAGAAAAGTAGACAAATGGAAAGTAGCATTAAGTTTAGAACAAGTTTTCCAAAGGCTGGCTATAGAACTCGCGAACAGTTTATCCAAGTGTTGACAGGTACATTTTATTGAACGTGAACTCGTGGCTAAGTAATAACAGCCGCACGGGTCGATCCATCAGATTAAGCTTTGCTTGCCGGTTGGTCCGTGAATAGGTGACCATCTTTACATACCGAGACTCCTCCGTGCCTCGGAAAGAAAGCTAAGCCGTTGGTCTCGGGTGTCATTCGTGGATAATTGACAGTCGTTTCGGGTCGTCAGAAGCCCGAGTTGGACAACAAGTCTTACCAAGGGTTATCGTATTACCCAGAAACTGATCATGAGTTGCTTTCTGAGAAACGAAAGGTGAAACGAGAGTAGTTACTTAGAGATATTCTTACGCAAAACATTACTTGAAAAGGCGTCGTTAACTTGACGTTATGGAAAACGGGTAGGTAGGTATTAATATTATGTATTCCGAGACAAGAAAATATCTCAGGGGCAGGAGGAATTTGGGGGACTGTCTTATGTAATTTTGACGTTCAAAAAATGGTGATTCTCAGACTAGTTTGAATAAATGACTTATAGTTTGATTATTTTTTTATTTTCAGGATGTTGGGAATGGTCACATACTTAGCGAAGGTCAGAAATCTTAAAGCAATCTTCGCATTGGTAGCTAGTTATACAGGATGTTATGTAAAAAATACTAAAAACAAAACACTCGCAGCTTTATATCTATGTAAGTAGAAGTTATGTGAATGATAGATAATGTAGCATGCTTTGATGAAGTGCGTCCGGTTCCAGACAGACTGAGAATTGATTGAAAATTCAATCTAAGACAAGTACTATGGAAGTATTTACATGATGCGAGGTTGGATTATGTGCAAGTAATCCATCCATACCAACATTATAAATGCGAAAGTAACAATGTCCATCTGTCCGTCTGTTTGCTACCTTTTGAACCGATAGTTATGTAATTTGACAGATAAAAAGTCCTGGAGAAGGACATAGGCAACTTTTCATCCTGGATATTTCTATTAAAAAAATATGAAATAAAGTATACCTATGTAGATGTAGGGAGAAAGAGTCCGTATAGGCACTAACAGATAAACTCAAGAATGAAACTGAATTTGAATGCAGAATTTCTGCAAATTAATCGGAACTTATCAGGAAGTGGTGGAACTGACCATTAGACTTGTACTTTAAACAGTAATATAAGCTTGCAAGATAAAATAAAAAATAAAGAATTTAGCTGTTTCAAAATATACAGGCTGTTAAGTTAAATAAGGGTCATACTTAAAACTACTTAAAGGGAGTTTAGTAAGTACTCGTAAAAACAAACAAACATCTAATTCATTCAGTAGCATAGAAAACAGCAGATTTTTTAAATATTTTTTCATAAATCTTACATACTGTAGTTAAATATTTAACGCAGAAATTCAAAAACCAACAAAAACAAAGTTAAAACATTAAAATTAATTACAACGTTTAATGGTTCTTATGAATGTCAAGGACTTGGCCAGTTACTCGGTAAGTTAGTTAATTAATAGTAGGTAAATTTCCAAAGAAAACCTTTCATAATAATAACCCATTACCACGTTAAACTTTAAATTAATAAATAGCATAACGCAGGTGTACCATAGGACATGGTATTACGACCCATCTTGCATCCTATAATACACATAAAATATGTACTGCCGACGGCAATATTGCCCATAAAATACATGGTGAATTTATATTGGGTACATAAAAGAATGGCTGAATTTTGGTATGTAGGTCAGGAATCGAGCGTGGGAAGATTCAAATCATATTGTTTCTTCCATCAAAGATTCTACTTTCATTCTCATTTTAAAGTATATCAAATCAGCAGTGTTCAGCAGTGGACAGTGGATTTAGACCGAGACCGCTGTACCGCGCCTAAGGAATGCGCGACGAGGCCGGCAGCGTTGATGAATGAGCGGATTGATGCCGTAAGCGTTGACGAATGAGGGACCTGCACTGCCCTCGCCATCTCGCCGCGCACATACCTAAAGCGCGGTCGCGGTCAAACTATAGCTAATACTTTTACCACAGCATGAACTATTCAGTAAGTTCTGTCCGTGCCAATTCCAGAGAATAATGTCGGAAGGAAAAGATGTATATTATCCAACACTGATAATGATGTTGTTATGTTAGTCACCAACCTAAACATACCTAAATGAACGTGTAACAACGGTTTTCATAAAAATCTTTATTTTCATTCAAACAAAATTAGGTGAACCTCCGCACATGACCTACAAGTCGACATTTTTTTTTTGCGAATCTTTTAGTAGCTGTATTGTGTAACACCCCGGGCGGAAGCGGAGATGTACGAAGATTTTAGGAGCTGGTGACAAACCAACTTTTTAGAAAATTTTTCGTTCTGTAGATTAGAGGCTTTCATATAGCTTTTCGTGGGAGAAATACTTCTCACTCGAACTCAAAGCAAGTATTTCACTTAAACCAATTACAGGCACTTTTGAATTGTCAAGGAGTCGGTCAGTCAGAAAGATGAAGCTAGTTGCCCATTCTGAAGCATGGTAGATTCCTATGAAGAAGAACGGACAAGATATTCCATAGACACTATAATAAGATCATTTGTGACCATCCATATCTAAGGTCCAGGAACTCGGGTGGTCGAATTCACTAGATCCTATGCAGGGAGGTGCCTTCAACACATCCCAGGAGAAGAAGAAAATCTTCGTTTCTCCAAGCGGCGGTGGTCGCAACCACGTGTGGCTTTGAACTGATTATGTACGTGACTACACCGAGTTGCCTTTCTCCCTAGGATCACTTATCGGACACCTCTTACGAACGCTTCTGCCCTGGTAGCTGCTGATTGAATTTTAAAATCATATAGGGATAAAGAAACTCTCATTAGCAAAGTTCTGATGCAGCAGGGCCCCTTAACAGGCTAAATTGATACCCCTAAGCGCCCAGAGAGATCCCTAATCGCATAAGAATAAGTTTACACACTCATTACTCCTAAACCGCGTTTAACACCGACAAACATTTTCTAAGAGCCACTAGCCTGAAGGTGTTCCTCGGTACCTCGGGGTACCCCGAGGTACCTTGAGGGAAGCGAACACATGCAGGGCATTATCGTAATTAGCGTAATGCTATTATTGGGAGGCTCGGCGCGGCGCGTCGCGCGTAGCAGATCGGTAATATGTGGGCAATGTTCGGACCTGAATGAGGGTAGTGTGGATGTGGTATATTGTTGCAAATTTCCATTTTGTTTCAAGGATTTAAACGTTAAAGTTATTCAGTCAGCCTCGGTACCAACTTTGCTCGCCCATATTTATTTACTGCCTATGACTAACAACTCCAAACACTTGACAAACCCAAAAATGGCTGATGGCAAATTGTTTTCGTACCCCAAGAGTCTTGACAAGTCGACAAAGACCGCGGTTACTTTTAACGTTGCATAAACATCTATCATCATCATATTTTTTACGATTTTATTTTACCACTTTATCGGCGTGATTTATATGTGTATCCATACCAAATTACAGCCTTCTAGTACATACAGTCTCTGAGCTAACAGACAGAGCTGACAGACAGACGGACATGGCGAAACTATACGGGTTCCTTGTTGACTACGGAACTCTAAAAATTGTTATATTATGGAAAGAGCATTATTCATCACGGTTGATCATAGCGTGAAGTGACTTCAGACCCTTACAAATCCAGATTTGCTGTCTTTGTTTTCTTCCACCAGAAGCCAGCCTTCAATTCAAGAAAAGAAAGCCCACTAATATCCGTGTAAACTCGCGACAATCTAAGAACTCCGTTTTGACGTTTCGTCCTCGTACATGTAATAAAACGTTATGCCTTGAGAATCAATTTTAATCACTGTAGATAAGTAGCCGATTACAAATTCTCTAAGTACGAGTATGTTCTCGAGAATCAGTTTATTAGAAACAATTTTTTTTTTCATCGCTACACAAAGGATTTTTTATAGCTGTCAAAACGGACTTCTTAGATTGTCGCGAGTTTAATTGTAAAATCTAGATTAACAAGTAATACCTCCTCCATGCCCTTTCGTCAATCTACCGGCCTTCGCAACTGGTGCCCGTTCTGTAGGAAGCCGCTTTTCAACTGCACTCGCCGCCGGCTCCAATTCGTTACGTATACATATAGCTATACATATATACATGTATATATATGGAAGAAATCGCTCACAAGGTTCCGAGAACAACGCTAATATAGATCGTGGAGAGATAAATATATCAGAATGTTAACATATACATACTTTTATGCTTACTTAAAAGTTACGTTGGACCGTGGCCATTTTTAATCAGTTCTGGTATCATGCTTTGATAATGAATCATCACTAAACTGTCCATATCTGGATTTTATTCATGCATCCATTTAAAAAGCTCATAATTTTTTGTCATCGTGCACATGAATCATTACAAAATGATTAAAAAAACGGATTCTTCATTCACCAATTTAGTGCCAAAGAGTTGTTCATGAATCTTACTCATCAAAATGTCGTAATTTAGACCTAGAAGCTTATGAAAGCTAGAAGAAAGGATAGTTTTGAATTTTTTGATTAGATTTCCTTCAAACAATCAATCTATTCGAAAATTTAATATTAATAATGAAAGCAGGATGCATAAGTCTAAAAAATGATCTACATATTGACACATTTACTGATTTACGTAGGGTTCAACGAACTTGAGTTCTTTACGCATCTTTGAGAAACCGGTTTTTTGTACCAAACAATAATTAATTCTCTGATATGTTTGGTATAAAAGTCAGTCAAGATTTACTTATGTTATTTCAGTAAACACTAGCACAAACCCAGGTGCAAAATTAATTAGTAATGCTAATTAAAAGTTAGCTATAAAACATTCACAGAACACAAATTACCACAAATTTATGTATATCAACGAAGCTTTGTTATGTTTCGATTGCCCTATTACTCTGTGCAACATAACCTATAAAATAACTTGAATTAGCACTAAAGTCTCAAGAATAAACCATGATAATAATGCGAAAAGCTTACTTATATTTCATACTAAAAATAACTAGCGAACTTCACTAGAAACACATAAAAACTAAATTTATATACAATAAAAACCTATGGTAATTAAAACTGAATACATTTCTTAGATAGGTGTATTCATATAAAGGTACAGTCGTGCACACATGTGATACAACTACCAATAATGTACAGGGAATTTTAGAATGTATGTTTCGAGAAAATAAGGTGTAAATTCCTATGTTTTGAAAGGATATATTACAGAGTGCATAAATTAAAATTTTTGCCTTTTACGCGTAACAGGTTTGGCGACTCCCGCCGAGTCGGGTTCGATTCTCGCGTGTCGGATCTCTCAATAAATAAAATTAAATAAAAATAATTAGTTTTAAAGGCTTCTCTGCGTGTTATGTTGGCACAACACGACATACTGCTGTGGTGTTAAATTGCACTTTTAATTTTAATACCACATTGGCATGTGAGCTATTTCAGAGAAATTTGTTACTAATTAACAATTGAAATTATTTTCTTGATTAAAGCTGTGTTAGTTCTTTGAATTCTCGAGTGCTTTATTAGCACTTTCGAAGAGTTAAACGATAATGATAAGTGGATTAAAGAGTCATATCTTATAATTAATGTACTTCATGCTTTTTAAATGTAAGAGAAATGGTTTCTTCTTTCGATTATAAACGGTTTAGGCTTACAAGATTTAATTTCACTGTGATTTGACTATTAAAAAAATAAAGTTACTATGTATTACATAACCAAATACTGCCTCACATAACTAAGACATTTTTTTATTCAAATACATACTTGTATGATTAATAATCGTATGAATAATAATCTTGTGCCTTTTCCCAACCATGTTGGGTTTGGCTTCCAGTCTAACCGGATGCAGCTGAATACCAGTACTTTACATGGAGCGACTGCCTATCTGAGCTCCACAACCCAGTAACTGGGTAATACGATACCCCTTGGTAAGACTGAAAAAACAAATACATACTTATACATAATATGTACATATATTTTAGTGTTACATTGTTTATAATATTTAAGATTTGTCAACAAACGCCGTATGTGAACCCAGTAAATAAAGTTGTTAGCTAAGTTTTTTTAACTAATTTTACAGATATATGTCCCTATGAATAAATAACCAAGACTCTCTTTACATTTTGTAATTAAGAAAGAAATAGAAATGACAATCAAAAATCTAAAGATACCTAATGAGAAAAAATAATGATTATGATAACGTATTATTAGTATACTTCTTTCTTAAAAGACTACCGGGCAACATCGAATTAATTTTATCACTCCTTTTTACACCCATAAGAAAAAGATACGGCAATTTATTCCCAACTACAATGCAAGTTTTCAACAGGAAATTTAGTCACGCCAACAGAACCAAGCTTTTTATTCACAATTTGACCTACAAACCACATGAAAAAAAAGATTTCTTTAATTTGATTCAACGTAGAAATACTAGTTAACAAATTACTACACTTTGGATCAGGATAAATTTAAAAATGTAGTATAGCAGAAACACACCGCTCCATCATTTGCGGTCGACTTCGATGTTGCCTTTAAAAAAATATAAAAAAAGCCTGTACTACCGAGGAGACAAGTCTTCGGCTTAATTAACCTTTTAAAATTGTGTTTACGGTAAATTGAGATGCTATTTTAAGCGTATTTCATGCGAGAAGAGATTCTTGCTTGTCGATAGGCGAAACTCGCATAGCGATTATCGTTCACAAAAACTCGCCTACGATTATGTCATACGAGACTGGTCAGGCGATTTTAAAAGACAACCATTTTTGTTTTCACAAACCCTTCCAATTTTGACAAGTGAGTCAATTTTCGGCTTATCACAAATGTTGTTTACAACACCCAAGTTTTTTTATCCTTGCGATAACCCTCTTCGTGTAAATGATCCTTAAATTAAGATGCTGTGTTATTTGTTTATTTAATTGCTTAAATTGCTGGGATAAAATCGTAACTATTAGTGTAAAATAATGTGCGATCTTTCATCTCTGTTCGTTCCTGAGAATCTGCCAGTAATGGCCGCTGGATGAAGGTCGTTTGTGGTATTAATGGTCTCTGAGAATATGGCCCTAATTAGCAGTAGATGTGGCAGTGTCTTGTTTGCTGTTTTAATTCGTGCGTTAAAATGATTCAGGGAATATTTTCGGCTGAAAAAGTTTACTTAGATTGTAATATTAATACAAATATTGACTTTTTGTGAAATTATCATTGTTCTGAACTTATAAACTCTGTTTTGCAATATATATTGGTTGATTGCATTTATTATACTATTATTCTCTAAATAAAGTTAAAATTTCTTTATCTTTTTGATTATCCTACTAATATTATAAATGTGAAAGTTTGTGTGTTTGTGTGTTTCTGTGTTTGGATGTTTGTTACTCAATCACGCAAAAACGTCTGAATGGATTTGCATGAAATTTGGCAAACAGATATTTTATAACCTGGATCAACACATAGGATACTTTTTATCCCGATATTCCCACGGGATCGAGACTAACGCGGGTGAAACCGCGGGGCGAAGCTAGTTAATTAATAACATAACAACATAACATGACGCCTGTATTCCCTGAAGGGTTAGATAAAGGTGCACCTATAGTAATTTTAATTTTCGGTGTTATTAATTAATTCTAGATTTATTATGCTAAACCTAAATTAAATTATCTTAGTAGGTTTTTAATAATAAATATTTATCCAGTCACATTATTCCATTTTATTAAACTATATAAGAGAATTAGATTCTTGATTGACGACAGGGTCAATCATGAAAACCTAATTCTCTTTTATTTTTCTAGAATAAGAATTTAGGTAATAAAGAATAAGCTACAATAAAAATGTATAGGCTAAAACCCTAACACTAAAACAGAAATATCAGCACCACTCGAAAACATTTTCATAAATACGAATTTAACGAAAAAAAAGCACAATATCAGGGTCGCCCAAAAATATAACAACAATTTCGCCATTTAAGTACATAACATTAAATGTAAAGGGAAACATAAAACCGTAGGTAGGTAGCAAATGGCACATATTACGAGTTAATAGGAAACTGCCAGAAAAATTACCTAAATCACTTTTTGTTACAAGTGTACGTTCGCGTGTCAAGCGAGCATAAAGGCTCGTACACACGCTATACCAATGTTTTACAGACTTTGGTATAAAAAACGACAGGCTGCCGCCCCAATTGATATTTCGTAAGGGTTACTACTGTTTTCTGCTGGGTGTATAAATATTGACCTGACAGGGATTAATTTTTACACACAAATATTTTACACGGACCCCTTTTTTTTTTTTTTTTTTTGAGGGTGGGAAATCATCCAATGACTTCTCCCGCTCTGGGCGGAGCGGAAGGGCGTGTCAGACTTTTACTGACTAAAACCCACCCGCGTTCCTTCATTTGCCTGTTGCCAAGGTCCCGGTATCCCTTTCGGACTTTCCCGCAACCCTGGCAGGATTTATTGACGACGACCCCTGACGAATTATTGTAATGTTCGACGCGGTTGGTGTTGGTTCTGATTGCAATACATTACCTTTAGGCTGCACGAATGGGTTATGAATTTAGGTTATAGTTTGGGTACGAGTTTTGTAATGAAAAAACGAAAAATAGGTGTGAAAGTAAGATAAACTAAGATTAAAGATTATAAAGATTATATTTCAGTAATACGAATAGGATAACAATTAAAACTAATGAGGTGAAAAAGATGAGATTGAGTCGCGCCCGATTAGCGATCCGAAAGCGTACTGACTATTTTATTTAGGTAATACATAAAATATTCAAGGCATAGAGCGCGGTGTCGCAATTACGCTGACATGTTTATTATTGTTCGGTGATTGACCCGAACAATAGGTTTATTTGTCACAAAAACACGTGCATACAAAAAGATAACAGCCCTTAATCATAATATTATTACAAATAAAACTTATAAAAAAATAAAAAAACATTTGCTGCACGTCATGATTGTGACAAGAAGGCTTCCACTCAGCATGATGCTGAGCTATGGGAGACCCACAGCACAGCGCTGATTTTCAGTGTTTGGGTTTCTGGAACGGATTAGGCCCAATCCACCTCCGTTTTTCAATGGAAAAGGCGATAGACAGGGTTACAATGACCCAGTTAGTATTCGGTCGTTTTAGTATTCAAACTATTTTATTTTTATTTATTTCTAAAACAGTTAACCTAATACATTTTGGTTTTAGCCTCACAACGAAAACCTCTCAGGGTTTACCTGTGGGTGGAGAGCCGTTCAAATAAATTTTACAGCAATGTTACTTACATACTACAGTATACAATACTTTTTGGAGTAATTATATTAATTGTGGGTACATTAATACATACATACATTAGGAGAAATTTTGTGTAAGGAAACGCTTGGATTTGTACTTATAACTTTTTGAATTCTCTTTGTATAACGTTTGTAAGTCTTCTGGCAGTTTATTAAGGAAAAATGGCATTAAATATTCTGCAACCCTCATCCCGTACACATTATTGAATTTTGGTAGGATATATTTATTTTTAAGAGATATCGTTCTCAGAAAATCGGTTCTGGTTCTTTCGTTTAGCAGCTCAGGTCTATTGAGTTCCGCAAGAGTACAAAATTCAACTTTATTGAACACATTCATCACATAACAGTATTTAAAGAGATCGTCGGCACTGTTTTTGAATTTCTAAGTAAGTAAAGTTAACTAAGTTCAGTGAAGGGATTTTATGTCATCCTCATCATTCTATACCTATCCCAACTAAGTTCGGCTTCCAGTCTAACCAGATGCAGCTGAATACCAGTAAGAGATTTTTAAATATCTACAAAATATACGATTGCCTCGCTGGTCTAGTGGCCGCAAGCCTGCTGAGCATGAGGTCCTGGGTTCGATTCCTGAGTCGGGCAAAGTGTTATTGGGTTTTTCCATCTGCAATAATAATAATAATAATAAACCATTTATTGCAGGCGACACAGGCCCATAGAAAAATACCTTAACCTAAACATACATATTCTATTTAAAACAAAACTTGTGTTAGTAAAAAAAGGCTTAGACTATGTTAGTAGCACTTCGCACTTAGCACTAGCTAGACTTTGTGCTGTCCAGTGGAACTTTTCCGCGGAAGCGACGGAACACCACGTCCTGCGGCCAAAAGTCTTCTTGCATGACGAGGGGCAGATAGCAGTTCGGCACACGCACGACGAACGCCTTGAAGTTGACGTTCCGGCGCGATTCAAGTAACTGCACCCTCGGCGCGTACCTCGTCTTTTGGCGCACGTACTCCACGATGTCCTCCAATGATGTCTTCAATAGCTCAGTAGCAGCCCGGAGTCTGGATTGTGCTCGGTTTGGCAATATCCTCGCCCCCTATTACATGGGACTTAAACATAACTGGCGAAATGTGGGTGTACTATAGGTACACCTGTGCCTAACCCTTCGGGTAATACAGGCGTGATGTTATATCAGGTTATGGAGGTTTATGTAGAACAAACTTTTGACCGGGGCTTCGCCTGTGTGGAGGTCGGAAATTATCCCACGTAGGTAACGTGCTACCTGGATAAATAGTATCCTATGACATGGTCTACTTATATGCGTTTTATTGAAATATGTTCAGCTGTAAAGGAGTTAAAAGGACAGAAAGACTAGATTATTTTCGCACAACATTATGCTTATAACCTAAAACGGGTGGTCCGTTATAAGCGCAAACAAATTCGACGATCCATTTGTCGGTGGTAACTTTACATTTATTATATTCGGATGTAATAAACTTAATTTCTTTCATTCTTCTTTATGTATATCCTACTGTTTGAAAGGCATTTATAAATGTCGTACTTCACAGAAATTAATTATCAGAAAAACGTTAAAGAGAATCCAAAATCTTTAAAAAGCATGTCGGTAAAGATCAGGCTCCACTAAATCTTTAAAATTAATTTATTGTTAACTGGCTTTTGACCGCAGCTTCGCCCTTCCATTTTCCAATTTCGGATATCCACGCGGATGTCCGAAAATATCCCACGTACGATGGGGATTAAAAGTACCCTATGTGTTAATCGAGGTTATAAACTATTGTGTTCCGTTCAGCCGTTTTTGGGCCAATCCGGAACATACATCCAGACAAACAGACAAACGGACAAAAATTCTTCGTTACTTATTTATTATATTTAATATTTATTGTTAATGAAAGAGTAAATTACTTCTTAGTTCCTTTTTAGTGCCTCAAACGTGTTAGTAATTAGTTGCGGGCCCAGTTTTATGGGATGTGAAACGTGTACAACACCGTAAATCTGTTACTTATGCCCTTTTTCAATGGAGGATGTTCGAGAGACGTAGAAAGTGATAAGTACTTGTCAAATTGTGGATTGGAAATGTTGGAAAAAAAGATGTAGGTATTTGGAATATTTTAGAACTAGCTGCGCCCCGTAGTTTTACCCGCGTAAGTCTCGATCCCGTGGGAATATCGGGATAAAAAGTATCCTATGTCCTTTTCCAGGTCATGGTCTACCCATGTGCCAAATTTCATCTAAATTCGTTCAGCCATTTTAGCGTGAAAGCGTAACAAACAAACAAACTCACTTTCGCATTTATAATATTGATAATATATTATAATTCAATAATAATTAAAAATATAGTTAGGATAGTTAGGATTTTCACAATATACCGAAAAGTGGATTCATTCTGCTACCATTCGTAGCAGAATCATCTCTATTGTGTCTAAACTGGGAAGAAGCAGCGCTGAAATGTGATATTAATAAATTCCACCTGTTAATATTGAAACTTTTTCTATACATTATCAACAAGACAGGATCACACAAAATATTCGTTCCCAAATTCAGAACTTTTTAATTAAAAATTTGCGATTGTCCTACCAAACAATTCATACCTATATCTACGAAGAAAATTACTAAATTGGCAATTGAAAACGGTGCTTAAGCACATTGAACATTAAATTACCTATCTTGGGCAGCTTCTCAAACAATACCTAATATCAATAAAAACAGTCATAACTCCACCAGTTTTCTCCCCTCCCCGTACGATTCACAACTGTCTAACCCAATCACAGACCAGACAACGCTTTATCACACAATCGAAAATCGAATCGAACCATTGTTCAGTCATAAAATAGACAGGTACAGAAGGTCGAGTCCATACAACGAGCGAAAACAGGCGCACGCACACATAAACGCGTATAGTCTGTTTCAAAAGTATCTAATGATAATGTCAACAAATGGATCAGAAAACGTACATGTGGATTATTTGTAAACCCGAAATTATAATTTTAAATCACCATAAAAAAAAATTGAAGTTATTTAATTAATTCTCAATTTTCGTCGATGATTTTTCAATCACAACGTATTCAAACAATAATTGTACGAAAAAATGGTGAGATATAAATTTTAAACTTTCTAAATAGATGTGAATATTTAACTTTTCCCTTTAATGAGTAATTGCGTAAGAATTGAACCTGAACAGGGTTTGTTTACGCTTTCATAATCTACTTTTGGAACAAACCATACGTACGGCGATCTCAAACTAATGCCAGTCACGAGTGCGCTTGCACTTGCTGTACGTGAAGCGTGTCTGTGTGCGTGCGTTCTCGCTCGTCGTATGGAGCTGATCTTCTGTATCAGTTCCATGGTTCAATTCTCCGTTTCTTCGCTCTTCGCCAGTATTCTCCGTTCTTCACAGTTTATCGCTCCGTGGCCCATAGCTCGACGTAATAGCCTTTAATGAGCGTTTAAGACGCGGCCCAAGAGCCCGCCTGGTTTATAGCTGTAATTAAACCTACGTTATCTGTTGATCTCGTATATCCTAGTGCGAATGTCTGTGTAAATTGATTTTTATATTGTTTCCGCGTTTTTTTCGTGATTCACGGATTTTTTGTTTAGTTTTTGTTGGAAATGAGAAACTGAGACAAGAAAGAAAGTAAATTGCGTTTATTGACACAAAAAATAAAGACCGAGCTTGATATAGCCTCAACTAAATACCCGCGAAGAGCTTGACAACTCTGAAATTAATTAAGGCATAGATTTGAACGACGATTGACGACGACGACGACGATGACGACGACGATTGACGACGATTCGGCGATTTGATTTAAACGTATTTTCTTTCTTTCTTTCTTTTCTTTCTTATTCGTGATGTCCTAGCTAGATTGATCTTATATGTTTGTTAATGATCTAGAACTAAGCCCACCAAAATCAATCAATCTGCCTAGCCTTTTCCCAACTATGTTGGAGTCGGCTTCCAGTCTAACCGGATGCAGATGAATACCAGTATTTTACATGGAGCGACTGCCTATCTGATCTCCACAACCCAGTAACTGGGTAATATGATACCCCTTGGTAAGACTGGTTGTCAGACTTCGGGCTTCTGACGACCCGTAACGACTGTCAAAGTTCCACGAATGACAGCCGGGACCAACGGCTTAACGTGCACAAAAATCAAAACCACCACCAAAATCATTCCCTTGTAATGTTGTAAGTTGTGTTAGTGCTTTAGATCTTGAACGTCTCTTTTTCTAAATTTCTTCTAAAACCTGTATATTTATTTACTTTTACTTATATATTTATTATGACCAGCTTTTTACAGTTTGCACCACACGTACACACGGCTACACATCAAGCTAAACAATTCCAGTATAAGCTGACCTTGCATTGTACGGAAATCCTATACAATGCGAGCTCAGCATAAACTGGAAATGTATAGCTTGATGTGTAGCCGTGTGTACCTAAAAGTTATCGGTCAATACAAGTAGATCAATGAAGCTGCCTAAACTAGTCTTATCTATGTTGGGGTACACATAAAAAACCAAGCTCCCGCGTGAGTTAGAAAATGAAGAATAAACTATCACTCTTAGAAAAAAATATCATATTTTCATCACAAAATTCAAAACCATGAAACAAACTTGAACATCGGAACAGCTGTTTTTTCCTAAACGATTTTATTCTGTTTCACACTTGTCTAACAATGGATTTTCCACCCACTTCCGCGAATGAGTGGAAAAGTTTTACACACGTGTAGCTCTGATGACAGTACATAATGTATTATGGTCATATACTAGCTAAGTCCCGCAGTTTCACTCGCCTTTTAGGGAAACTTCATCATGTTCTCGGAGAAAAAAAATCAGAACTGTGGTCTGAAAGTATCCCTATGTTTGTTGATTCAGGACATGGTCGCTATGTGTCCATCGAAATTTGTCCAGCTGTTTATGCTTCGAGTGAAGAATAATCAGAGAGAACAATGCCTGTGGCTTTATGAACGTTTCGCATTCTTAAGTCGGTCTCAATCTGCCAAAAATTACTGTTGTATTTGACAACTATTTTTCAATAGATTGTTGCTCGTGGCTAAGTTATAATTATAACAGCCGCACGGATCAATCCATCAGGTTGGTCCGTGGATGGGTGACCATCTTTACATACCGAGACTCCTCCGTGTCTCGGAAAGCACGTTAAGCCGTTGGTCCCGGCTGTCATTCGTGGATCTGTGACAGTCGTTACGGGTCATCAGAAGCCCGAAGGTCTGACAACCAGTCTTACCAAGGGGTATCGTATTACCTAGTTACTGGGGTGTGGAGGTCAGATAGGCAGTCGTTCGTTCCATGTAATTGGTATTCAGCTGCATCCGGTTAGGCTGGAAGCCGACCCCAACATAGTTGGGAAAAGGCCACGCAGTTTGATTTGTTGCTGAGGTTGGGACTAGATTTTGAATGCTTTTATTACGGGAATTTATGTTTTTTCTTCACAAAGTTCCACATTCAGTAACAGTAATATTTGTGGGATTGATGTTAATGATGGAGACAGAAGGTGGTCTTTCAGGGCTAGGCTTTCATGGAAGCAAACATTTTGTAACAAAAATAGCCTATGATTTATTTATTTATTTAAACATTTATTTCGGACCAGGTCCATATTCTTGTTAGTAACAATATACTTAATAACTAATGTTAGTATTCAACACACAACACAAATTAAACTGCGACATGAAGCCGCATCCACCTCTGTAGCATGGGGGACTCCCCCCGATCTGCAAATACACCCAGTATAGAGTTGGAACTACCACGAACGCGAGTGAGTAGGGAGGCACACCTTTTCCTCATGATAGCGGCAAATCCATCAACCCGCGCCTCAGCAAACATCCCTGACGCACTGCAACGCCATGGCAGCCCCAACAGTACCCTGAGTGCATTGTTATATTGGACACGCAGGTCGCTGTACGCCCGCTGCGAATAACAGACCCACAGGCTGCAGGTGTAAAAAGATTGGCAATATGCTTTAAAAAGCGTGATTTTAACCGAAGTCGTACACCGTGCAAACCTGCGGGCTAGCATGTTACAACGGACAGCCAGCGACCTGCGTTCCCTTTCAATGTCCACATTATCACTTAAATCATCGGTGACCCAGTGACCCAAATAATTAAATTTAGATACCCTGCACAGTGGAGTGCCATAGAGTGAGACATTCGGAAATACTGGGTAAGAAAAACCACTTGCAACATTATACTATACAATACACACACATACATTACATTATACAATTGCTGTTTGAACTGACCTCATACTTTAACAAATATATACCTACATGGGGTACTTTCACTCCCAAACTTACTCCATAAAGCCTTATACGATCAAAACAAAAATTAAGTTCGAAACTGATCAAGTCCCTTCCTTAATAAAATTAACTAAGTTTCTCTTCCAAGAGTTGATCCATCCTCGCCCCTGACCTCTGTAACTTTGTCCTTTGACCTCTAGGCTATTAAGTGAACATTGCGAACCTGATTGCCTGAACTAAGACATTGGTACTTAAATGGTAAAAAGTCGGGCGAATTGAATGAAAAAACGAAAGAAATCACTGGAGTAAAATGCACATCTCATTTGGATTCAAAATGTAGAGACTCCTGCCTCGGTGCTTCGTTGATCTTGTGGTCGCAGGCGCTACTGCTGAGCATGAGGTCCTGGGTATGATTCCAAGGTCGGGCAATGAATTGTTGGGTTTTTCCAACAGGAATTTTCGCAGTAGCCCGGAGTCTGGATTTGCGCTTGGTTGACGGCAATAGGCTCGCCCCCTGTTACATGGGACTTAAATATAACTGGTGAAATGTGGGTAAACTGCCTAACCCTTTGGAAATTACAGGCGTGATATTATGTTGGAAAGAGACATCATCACGCTTGGAAGTCGGATTGGTGATAGCAGACTCGTAGTGTTTCCCTAAAAAACGAAATTCCTAATCGCTTAACCAGAAGATCGAACCCAGGCCCTCACGAATTACAACCACCGTTGTACCCACTAAGCCATCGCCAGAATCAATATCCTCATACCAGTTGACTTACAGCGACCTCTGGGGGCTATTAAGACAACATTATGAGCCTCAACGCCTGGTCAAGACATTGGAACTCCGTGATTTAATAGACATCTTAGATTAACACTGAACTTTTAATGAAACAACTTTGCAGCTGTGTCTCCTTTCAGTAAGGATTCAAGATGTTCTTTTGAACACATAGGTACATAAAGTCACGCCATCTTCGTATGGGGGTAGGCAGAAACTACAGAAGGAGATAAGTGACAATCGCTTCGAAAGCATTTCGTATTTCTACTACGACTTGCAACAGAATTGACATAAGCTTTTCGATAGCTTGTGTCAGTCCTATACATTTTTGCCTTTTCCATCATCGTTATCGCTGATAGAATGTCACTTTGTCGAGGGCCTTTTTTTTTCTGGTTGGGAAATTATTAAATGACTTCTCCCGCTCCGGCCGGAGCGGGAGGGCGTGTCAGACTATTACTGACTAAAATCCACCCGTGTTCCTTCAGTTGCCTGTTGCCAAAGGCCCCGGTATCCCTTTCGGACTTTCCCGCAACCCTGGTAGGTTTGTCTAGGGCCTCAGAACGCAACTTGCTACGATCCTTACATACTCCTTTTGCTTCGTTTATGTTCATAAATCGTTCGTTTTTTTTCGTGTTATTGAATTGGGGTTTCGCCTTTATGGTGGGTGTTTATTTACAGATGCAAACACCAACCTAGACCTGGAAGAAATGCCTTACCAATCACTGCGCAAATTGTGGTGTAAATCATGTTTTCGGACACATAATAATAAATCTTACTCAAAGTCACTTCAACCAGTCTTACCAAGGGGTATCGTGTTACCTAGTTACTGGGTTGTGGAGGTCAGATAGGCAGTCGCTCCATGTAAAATAGATGATGCAGCTAACTACCAGTATTTTATAGGGAGCCACTTCCTATCTGACCTCCACAACGCAGTAACTGGGTAATACGATATGTCTTGATAAGACTGGTTGACAGACTTTCGAGCTTCTGATGACCCGTAACGACTGTCAAAGATCCACGAATGACACCCGGGACCAACGGCTTAACGTGCTTTCCGAGATACGGAGTTGCCTCGGTATGTAAATACATCCACGGACCCACCCCGGCAAGCGTAGCTTAACCTGATGGATCGACCCGAGCGGCTGTTATTACTTAGCCACGAGCTCCTCTACGCGCGGTTTAATGTACCTACCGTCATTATAACCTTTATTTTTCAGATTAGTTGGGTTTGATTATCAAGAGGTAAGTAGCAAAGTACCAAAAAAATAACATAATTATAGATTTTCATTCCCATTTCCTTTCGACCCCCACGGGGTTGCCATTATTACTTTCGGCCAACTTAACCCGCAATTTTGTAATTCCCTTAATTTAAAAGCAAATCTAAGCGCCCGGGATATCAGTGGCTTATCGAGTTACAAGTTATTCGAGTAAATGAAGGAAACGAGTTAATACGATGCAGTACTGGCGACAGATTAGCGCTCCGGGCTCTAAAGTGTCGCTTGGCACGCTATGCGTATGTTCTGCATATTCACCTTTTTTGTGACTCACAAAGCCCAGTAACTTTATAGGTTGACTGTACCAAGTTGTTCATATGTGTTTTCTTCGGGTGCTTCGTGACGTCATTGTACAGTCGACAAATCTTCTGCATGCTCACCTTTAAGGCGATAATCGCGTAGCACGGCTCACGATTCGATCACCCAATGCATGCGTTTTGACCAATGGCTAAATGTTTTTATTACACCTGCAGGGCGTGTAACAAACAATAACACAATATGGATTTGTGTGAATACTCTCACACAAATACATATTTTCTCTAATTGGGCGAAACCAGGAAGGGGTGTGGTTTGTCACTAGCTGCGCTGCCACAGAAATATTTTCTTAAGTGAGCATGCTTAAAGTTTGTTGATTGTACCTATGAGTTACACTTGCCTACACAAGCTCGGTCGAAAATTAAAAGAAGAGTATGAATATTCTTTTCGACTGCAACTGCATTTGGGAGGAAAGTGTTAAACATTGCCTAGCCTTTTCCCAACTATGTTGGGGTCGGCTTCCAGTCTAACCGGATACAGCTGAATACGAGTATTTTACATTGTGCGACTGCCTATCTGACCTCCACAAACAAGTTACTGGGTAGTACTTTACCCCTTGGTAACACTAACCGTAACGACTGTCAAAGATCTAAGAAAGAAAGAAAGAAAGAATAACGTTTATTAGGACACAGTTCGTGAAACACAAAAATAACAAAATAAAAAGTGAAAAATAATGTTTTAACAATAATAGTGTGTGCCTCACGGCTGCGCCAAAAAGGTTCATTTCAGCATTAATGTATCTACGAATGACAGCCGTGCTTTCCGAGGCACGGTGGATCTCGATATGGATTGATGGTCACCCATCAACAGACGGACCTCGGCAAGCAATAAACAATACAAAAGTGAAACAATTGCTTAAATATATAAGCACCCATTATTATTTTTATTGTCATTTAAGACCACATTAACCAAACAACACAAAATTTTGAATTTAAAATTCTTTAAGCACTTACTTTCATTAGTAAAAGAAACATGCAGCAACAATTTTAATTTAATCAAGTTTACAGTGTAGTGCAATTTAATTGGGCATTAATTTTTAATGTTACTCTAAATCGGAAAATAATCTCGACTACATTCTTTTAATCTTTATTTCTTCTGTAATTTGATATGGTTAACTGCACTAAACTCATGTTGGAACCCACTCGTCTAAGTGATTTAACCAATTATTTCAAGTCCCCCGCAGTGTAACATAGTCTTGACATTAAAATAAATGTATTCTATGACCAACAACCTATTTCATTTGGAAAGGACATTGTAAAAACCGATTTTTATGTTTTATTTTTTTATAACAATAATAAGTAATTACGTATACCTACTTTAAGGGTTCCAAAAAATTAAGTAGGTAGTTCCACTAGTGCCTGACTTGGATAAATGGTTAAACATTTTTTTTTAAAGTGCAAGTGCCACAAGCATTTTCATCTTCATCACTTTCTACTGTCTGCCTCAGCGTGTTAGCAGAGTCAAAACATGATTTGCAAATTACAAACTACATAATTTATATAAGTTTAGATATTATCATTTGGGATTAATTAATGTTACAGAATATACACAGCCCAAGAGTTCTTTTTTATGCTAAAGGTTTGGCATGATCATCATCAGCAAAACTTTCAACATGTGGAAGCAGAAACAGAAAATATTCAAATTCATTCGCAATTCTCGACTCACGCTCACTATTAAATATTTCTAAGGTCCATGACAAAGCGTCTCTTCTAGTGAAAGTTAAAGCCGCGTCACCTCTCAATGTGATACCTATACAAAGAACATTGGACATTGTGATTACTGCCTGCATGATTGTAGGTAACTTTTTAAATACCACTGAATTACCTAATACCGTAAAACGGGGTTACTTTGAGAGCTGGGGTAACTTTGATGATAGCTAAACTTGGTATGTTTTTTTGGATTTATTTCGTGATACTGAACGCAGCCAAAATTGTGTTTGTTCTGTTGGCCAGACTGACAGATCGGCCATATTTTGCCGAAGCGTCGACGAGTAGTTGCTGTCGGAACTATAGAAAATTATTTGCTAAAGTTTAGTGTCAAAAAGGTTTAAAAAAATTGTCTGAATAACTTCAGTGGCACAGGCGTAAGTATTATTGTTTGATTTGTAGTTTTTTACTGTTTCAATTAAACGTTTCTTTAAGATTTAGAGCATGTTTGCATTTTTGGTTTACGGTCGCCATTTTATTTTGCATGAACACTGTAAGTTCATCGGGGCTACATTGATAGGATATACGAGGTGACTTTGATAGTTATCAATTTCACCCCAATGGTTGTGGTACCCAGTCTTATAAGAGTTTTATACAAATTATCAATTTAACCCCATTTGTTGCTTTTGTTTTAGTTGCCTCATGGTTCGCACCTACAAAAAAACCGCGGGTACCCGCAATTATAAAAATTACACAGAGGAGGCAATGGAAGAATGTTACTTTATTGTCTTAAATATTAAAAAAAAATATTTGGTTTATCTCGTGTTTTAATATTTTAATACCCACCATCAAATTTACCCTTTGACTCAAAGTAACCCCAAAAATATTCAAATTGCAATAATACCTAAACGACGGTTTGTAAAAAAAAAAATCTTTTTAATTTTTGTCGTTTATCGGGGTGTCTTTTCGAGGGAATAAATAAAAGGGTGAGTGACAAAGTAGCCCCATTATCAATATAACTTTGATAAACATCTTTTTTTTTTTTTCTAAAGAAATATTTACAAATTAATATTTTTTTGTCGCAATAATTAATTTACGTAATGAGTCTACACTAAAGTTTTTTTTTTACATTTTTGTCGTTGAAATTGCAAGCGTGGCATCAATTTAAAATTAAAAATTAATCAATATCACCCCGTTCTACGGTACACCATTATGACAGTTATGTTTGAGGAGTCGCCAGAGGTGCTCTACAGTATGCTGATGACAAGGAAGGAGAAATTACAACAACCAGCATAGCTTTGTAATCCTGCAAAAATATTCATGGTCGGGAATAGCTTTGCAGGATTATTTACTATCGACAGCCTATCGTGTCGAAAATAACCCATTTTTGATTAACTGGTTTACCTTGCTCCCGATTACAAATATTTGTTGGAAGAAACCGTCGTCTTTTTTAATTTAAAACCGAAAATTTTAAATAAAGCATCTTTCGGATTTGGAATCGCCTTTATAGGACTCCTTCGTTATCATTGATTGATGTTCGATTCGGCACGGAACTTGAATGGTTGTAAATAGCGACGCAGATCGCAGGGAAGTTACTACAATGTGGGACTAAAGTAAGATAAGAGAAATATATTATTACTAGCTTTCACCCGCGGTTTCCCCCGCGTGGTATATCGATAAAAAGTAGCCTATGTCCTTTCCGATCGGTTTAAAATTGACAAAGTTTCATACAAACTTTCATCCCCTATTTTGACCCCTTGGGGGTAGAATTAATCAAAATCCTTTCTTAGCGGATGCCTACATTATAACATCTACCTGCAGGCCAAATTTCAGCCCGATACGTCCAGTGGTTTGGGCTGTGCGTTGATAGATCACTATGTCAGTCAGTCAGTCACCTTTGAGTTATATATATTTAGATTTAGATTATAAGTAATAGTAAAGGATTGGCCTATTATTAGCTAGCAATTACATCAAAATAGTCAAAAAGAGACTACAAAAAAGCATAACTTTGTCATCCAGCAACACTTTTAGTTTAATATTATACGTTTATTACCATGGGAAATGATGTTTTCAATTATTTTAACCCTGAATTGAAGATATAAATCTTTACACGTCCTCACAGGATCAATGCTGTTGAGCAATAATGGTATTTCAATAATCTGCAACCGGCTTACCGATTCGCTGCGTGTCCCATCCACCATCAGCTGTCAGTGAAAATTAATTACACGTAGGACCACCAGAAGGCACCAATTTTGCAGGATTAGGCAGGAGTTATAAATTTTTAGCTAAATGACTTAAAAAAAATGTTTTTCTAATATATTTTATTAAACTAAACACCAAAATAAATACATGGTTTTGGTGAATTAACTACCTACTACAATAGCGCAATAGGTATTATGCATACTATTTGCGTGTAAAAATGCCTCTTCGTCCATTTCCGGGGTTTGTTAAGAAACCGCCTATTATTTTTTGTAAATATACAGATTGCACGTTATAACACAGATAGATACACTTTAAAATTTACTAAACTACATAAGTACTGAAGTTGTCCTACATTTCTGCATTATCAAAAAAAAAACAAAGAACATCACAATTCTTCCCACATAAACCAGAAACATATTGGCAGCCCTATCGACGGGTGCCATTAAATTTGTCCGACAGTGTAATAAAATGTCACACTAACACGTATTCAGTGGTTATTATTTTGTTTTTACCCGTAAAAGGTCATAAGTAAAGCCTGTAGCTTTAATTATCAACTTGCATTTAAAAAAAGAAGGCATTTTTTTTTAATCATAGCTGGCAGAAGTCATGCCCCATGAGTTCAGTATCATTCGTTTAATAATTTTTTTGATTTTACAGGTTTTAGATTATTACAGGAAATAATTTAGCGTAGTCATGAGCATATATCTAATCCAATGGACGGCTTGGCAATAATATCTGATTTCATGATTCATGCATTAATATATATCGTCAAGATGACGGCAAACAGGGACCGTGGAAGTGGGGGGCGGGGGGACCAAATGCCCCCCTAAAATCAGGGGGCGGAGATTGAAGGAACCAAGAAGTTTGCCATGGAGTACTTCTGCGGTCCCTGACGAAAAATGTATGTGAACATTTTGTGGAAGTGGGAGCATAAATTTATGTGACTTCGAAGGAACACCAAAACTATCCGACGAACCAAAATATAGGATACTGAATCGGCTTCAAAAAGATGTGTTTTTTTTGCTTCTCGGTTCCGTGCGTCCCTTATCCACGTGTTTCCCGGGACTTTGACGATATCATCAACCCAACGCGCTTTTCGACGGCCCAAAGGCCTTAGACAAAGTGACATTCTATCAGCGATAATGATGATGGAAAAGGCAAAAAGGTATAGGACTGACATAAGCTATCGAAAAGCTTATGTCAATCCTGTTGAAAGTCGTTGTAGAAATACGAAACGCTTTCGAAGCGATTGTCACATGTCTGGGTCCTCTGGTTTCTTTGGACTAACCTTGGCTACCATTCGGTCACAAAATCAAAAGTCATTTATTAAAACTAGGCTGAGAATCAGCACTTTTCGAACGTCAAAATTACATAAGACAGTCCCCCAAAACGCCCACCTTTCACCACTTCCTAGTGCTTTAGCTGGGAAGAAGAAGTGGCGCAACAAACTCCCCAGCAGCACAGCTGTCTGTTCAGTTAGAAACAATTGATTCTATACAAAAGTATGCAAAATCATTTACATTACGTAACATAAAATATAAATCGAATTATTAGCCATATGTCAGCTAGCACACGCCAATATACCACCCAAAAAAATAAATAAAACGAGAACTATATGTACTCAAGCAGAAATAAGTAAATGTAAACATAAATTAACTAAATAAAAACCTCCAGGCACAAAGGGCGTGCCCGCTTACATATAGCCATTTAATGCTGTAACTGGAAGTTATACATGATAAACTAGGACCATCGAAGTAAAATAAATCAAACAGCTTTACTCCATCGACCATCTCCGCGTCTAACTAGATGTCCTGCTCAACTCCACTTGAGGCGTAGATATCGCCCGTCATAGACCTCACATATAAAGGCTCTTACATACTGAGGCGATAGGTCGCGCGACGCGACGCCGCCGCCGCCGCATTGTTCGCTGTCAGAAATTGTTTTGTTAAAATTTGCGTCGCGCGACGAATCGCCCCAGTATGTAAGAGCCTTAATGCAATAATATCGGTGATGTCTTGTCTGCTTACTCAGTTAAAATCATATACTAAGTATGTATGCAGAAAAGACTGACCAAGCTGTTTTTATATTTACAAGAAAATAGGTCTTTTAATAGATCCCCCGGGCTAGAACTATTATCCTATCGCAATTTACACACTTTAAGCCCTATTTTGCAATAAGCAGTTTACCTACAATGTAACAGTGAGGTTGTGTGGTCTTTTTATTCATGCCACTAGGTAATATTTGATGATAATTACTTTAGTTGTAAAACTTAACATCACGACGTTATGCCCGAAGGATTAGGCAGAGGTGAATCACATATAATACCTATAGTGCACCCACATTTCGTTAGGTGGCAGGTGGTAAGCCTATTGCAAAACTGGCTGTCTATCTTTTAGAGAGACGGAGGGATTTCGATATGTAATGGAAGATCGGGCTTCCACGAACTCCCATCCAAAAACTATCGCGGCAAGCGTTTTTAACCTTCGATCGACCCGTGCGGATGTTATCATTCAGCCACGAGCTCCCGTTTGTTCGCCATCTAATAACAAAAATATAGCAGATTCCAAAAACGGGTTTTTAAATTAATCAATTAAATTGACATCATTAAGGAGCCAATCGCCTAAATTATGTTATTATCTGGTTCTGATCACAAGCTTACTAATAGGAACTTATGTTTTACGACTTTTATTGAAATCTAGAAGACATAAAATGTTATTGCCTAGATTTTAGCAAGGATTATAGTTAAATGGAAATATTTTATGTAAAAAATCACTTAGTCCACTTTAACATTAATAATGTGTCATAAAATAAGGACATACTTAATTGATTCTGAATGGAAAATAAAACATAAAAGTTATCAATTTTATTACATTAAGTACTTACAAAAAATTTTAACAATAAAAATATGTTTAAGATTAGGTGGTGATGTATATATATTTTTTTTAACTAGCTACCTGCCCCTGCTTTGCACGGTTTTTAGCGCTTGATAAAACATCTGTGGCGGCATCTACATCGCCACATGCGAACTACACATCAAATACCTGACGTCACACAAAATCCTGCATCGCGCAATTAGACTTTACCGCTCGTTCAACATTGTACAAAATCCCGATATCCATCGTTGGACAGTTGCCCGCCAGACACGACACCCGTCTGGTCGGAGGAGCCTCCCTATACTATGGAGTACGAGTGAATTTTACACCCTGTTCTTCATACCTCTAAATTTGAGACCCCGAGTATGAACGGCAGCACAGCCTTCGTGCACCTACTTCAGCGTGACGTCATCATCATCACTCCCGCAAGCTTTCGTAAGGCGAGCAACACAGCCTGCCAGCACCCACGGCTTCAACGGGTATCCTGACCACCAGCATGCAGCAAGCAGACTCGCATTCCTGGATCAACCTCAGCCTCTACACAGCTTGGCACAGCAGTCTACACTTTCAGCCGGTCCACAACACAGAGCCCTTCAACCTTCTCCTGGTCGACGACAGCAGTCGTCAGCCACAACCGGGCGCTGTACCACATCCGAAGAAATCTCTCAGTAGCAGCCCGGAGTCTTGATCTATGTTAAAAAGCGAAACCAATAACTACAAAAAAAAACAAAAGAAGATCAACTTTTATTGCAATTCAAAATACATTCCAATTCTATATACGAACTTCCTCGCAACAATGACTCTCGCTTTCAAAGGTAACCGACCCCATCACCAACAATTTATGTATAATGACGTCACTAAAAAACCAAAATAATCACTATTTGGTACCGACATGCGTTTGACATCGAACGTCTAAAACAGACGATAGCAAATAGCCAATAAAGCGACTTAGATAAGAGTTCGGCACCAAATATATGTTAAATAATGGGCCGTGGGTTGATAAA
The DNA here is from genome assembly GCA_949152455.1 of Lithophane leautieri. Taxonomy (NCBI): domain Eukaryota; kingdom Metazoa; phylum Arthropoda; class Insecta; order Lepidoptera; family Noctuidae; genus Lithophane; species Lithophane leautieri. The sequence continues at coordinate 6,091,573 of OX424483.1, forward strand.
CGGGTTAGAAGATTGAGACTGGGTTCTGTAGGTACATTTTTTTTTTATACCGCCTCGACAAAATATCGTAATTTCTTTATTATAATAAAATTTTAATATTGATGTAGGTAAACCTTCCAGGATAAATCCTTTAAATGATTGTTGAACCCGCATCAAAATCTGTTGGATAGTTTGCAAGAACAACGCGGTCAAACAAACAGACACGAAAAACGACTTGGTTTTATTTTATAGAATAGAATACTTTTGTTAGTAACAATTTTACTAAAAGTGTTAGAAGATACAGACACAGATTAAAATACAATTTAAATTAAAATTCAGCTTGGAGCTGTGCATCCACCTCCGACATCGGGGAATCCCACCAATCTGCGACCACACTGAGAATACTGTGCCGCAAACAAGTGACATCAGGGATGCACATTCTTTTTTTAATAATGGCGGTAAAACCATCCCCTAACGTCACACTACATCGCTACGGCAGCCGCAGGCGTACTCTGTCTCTGCCAGGGTTGCAGGAAAGTCCGAAAGGGATACCGGGACCCTTGGCAACAGGTAACTGAAGGAACACGGGTGGGTTTTAGTCAGTAAAAGTCTGACGCGCCCTCCCGCTCCGCCCAAAGCGGGAGAAGTCATTTGAGGATTTCACACCAACAAAAAAAAAAAAAACGGAGTACTCTGTCTATGAACTCGTTAACTCTTCAGAGTCACAGCAACATTAAGTTCGTCAAAATTATGTTTTAAATACATAATATACAAATCAATAACTTTAAACCATTAACATAGTTATCCAAGGAACCCTAATAAAAGATTTTTAACATGTCCCAAGATAAGTTTTGTCGTTCATTCCGTCGTTTGCATTCAAGAACGATTTATAATTGATTTACACTATCTGGGCTGGTTGAATACATTAAAATGTAACTTATACTTTGCTCTTATATGTTTTCGAGAATGCAACGGCAATTACATACATACAAATTGTATAAGATTATTTACGTGGCGCTTATTAAAGTATGAAAAATATCGCGTATCTTTGGATCTGTAATGGAATGCAGTAGTGTCGAATATCATATATTTTAATGTTATAATTTGCATAGGAATTTCTAATACATAGGTTTTTATACGACCTGTATTTTATTTGTTTACAGAGGTCTTGTTTTAAACTAGAACCAAAATAAGTTAGTGAAACAGCAAACAGCTGAAGTCATTTAAGTAAAAATCCCTTAAATGGATCCTCTTCTTTAAACTTAACTAAAATATAACACGAAATTCTTTAGTTTTTTAGGACATAAGCTCATAAAATCTCATTTACATACATACATATTTAGGGGTATGAGGAACAGTGTGTAAAGTTCACTCATCCACCATAGAAAAGGGAGGATCCTCCGACCAGACGGGTGTTGTGTCTGGCGGGCCACTGCCCAATGATGTCGGGTTCTTGTATAATGTCCATTGCACGGTAAACTTTTAATTGCGCGATGCAGGATTTATGTGACATGGAGCGACTGCCACGATCTGACATCCACAACCCAGTAACTGGGTAATACGATATACCCCTTGGTAAGACTGGTTTTGTCAGACTTTCGGGCTTCTGACGACCCGTAACGACTGTCACAGATCCTCGAATGACAGCCGGGACCAACGGCTTAACGTGTTTTCCGATGCACGGTGGAGTCTCGATATGTAAAGATGGTCACCCATCTACGGACAAACCCCGGCAAGCTTAGCTTAACCAGATGGATCGACCCGTGCGGCTGTTATTACTTAGCCACGAGATCCTTGAAACTACCATAAATTAAATAAATAAAAATGAAAAATGATAATTTATAAAATGAAATGGAATTAGTTAATTGATTCAGGCGTCTGAATCAATTAAACTAACTCCCATATTACTTATCAAATCGCCATTGACGCCATTCCAAGATCATACGAAATTCATATTTTTAATCGGCACATTTTTAAGGTTCTTTCGGCAAGCATTTTTATCTCGACTTAAGTTAATCCTCAATTTAGTTAAGTTAATTAAGTCCTTACTTTAATCTGCTGTTTAAATATGCATTTATAATAAACCAACCGCATCAGTATGTAAATTAAAGTGCAATAATTTAAGAAAATACATTGTTCTTATATGAATTTATTATCATTAAAATACTTTAAGTAATTCATACGATTAAACTGCATTTCTGGGTTAAGACGTTAATCTGGCTTAATTAATTATATTCTTTAGAATTGGATATTTTACGAAATTAATCGTTGGCTTGTTGGTCTAGTAGTGGCAAGCGATACTGCAAAACTGCTAAGCTCTTGTGTTCGATTCCCGGGTCGGGTAGAGTGTTATTCGATTTTCCATCTGAAATTTCCCAGTAGCAGTCCGGAAGCCGGTGTCTGGATTTGAGTTCGGTTGATGGCAATAGGCCTCTATAACATGGGACTTATTAGATAACTTGCGAAATGTTGGTGAAATACATATAGGTGCAACCCCTGCCGCACCCTTCGGGAAGTACTGGCGTGATGTTATGTTATGAATCGTTGGAAAGTCTATGTCGTAGTACACACGGCTAAACATCAAGCTATACATTTCTAGTATAAGCTGACCTCGCATTGTACGGAAATCCTATACAATGCGAGATCAGCATAAACTGGAAATGTATAGCTTGATGTGTAGCCGTGTGTACTATTGTTTGATTATTACATGTTTCACCACCTTCGGGTAACGTTCCGGTTCACTTATTTGCCAGATTTGAGATCCAGTTATTCTGTTCCATGTTTTTATTTATCTCAGGACATGAAGTTCTGAGCGCCTACCTGTGAAATAGAGCCAACATTTGTAGAAGAGTCCACTAATTTCTTCTTTTTAGGGAACAGAGGCTTATTACATTGATTCATCATTATCTTGCGTTAGATTAAAAAACATTAACAAAAAAAAAAAATTTAAAAGTAAAATCATTAATTAAAATAAAGAAAATTAAGTAATTACAATTTTTTCGTAATTTTCGCATTAAAGCGAAAATTTAATCAACCTCCATTGACGCTTTACAATTAATAACTTTGTTCAATCTCCTACCCAAGAATAAAGCAATGAACATAAAAAAAAAACAGGAGCTAATTGGATAAGAAACCATAAACACGGATTACAGTACAACAACCTTTTTTCTCCGAATCAATTCAACGCTCAAGTGCCCCACTAATAAGGGTTCCGTACACGAAGGGTTCCGTAGCACCGTACAATACTTAACACTACATTTTTTTTTTAACCGCCGTAAATGAATGTTATTATTTATAGTTAGTTATATAGGTCATAGTAGTACATACTGTAAAAATGTCATGTGTCTACCATTACTTTTTAAAAGATACAGCCCTGTGACAGACGGACGGAACCCCGAAAAGACTTAAGACACTAATAAAGTAGGTACGTTCAATAATACCCTTTTACGACACCACTTTCATACAAAATAACCACAAATCAAAATCACTTTCGCAAAAATAAAATTTATCGAAATAAAACCGTAAAAATAATCTCTCCCGCACACGGAATATTTTGAGTATCGGATAACAGGAGGTCGGGCAAAATATGCAAATACTAAACAAAAGACACTGGCGACACTTTATTCGCTGTCATCTTGGCCATCCATTTTGTTTTGGGGTTGCCCGAGTAAAATTTTTAAAGTACACATTTTATATGAGATATGATGTGATTTTTTTATTAAGATGAGATGATTATTTTTTTATTTAGTGAGACCGATATTTCAGTAATTTATCAATCGTAATGTTTCTAATATACAAGGACGATGCATAATTAGGTTCACCTGTATCCTAGCCTTTTCACAACTCTGTTGGGGTAGGCTTACAGTCTAACCAGATGCAGCTGAATACCAGTATTTTACATGAAGCCTATCTAACCTCCGCAACCCAGTTACTGGGTAACACGATACGCCTTTGAAAGACTAGTTGTCAGAATTTCCGTCTTCAGGCTACCTGTAAGAACTATCAAAGATCTATGAAAGACAGCCGGAACCAACAGCTTAAAAGTGTTTTGTGAAGCACAGAGGGGTCCACGGACCGACGACGTCGGCAGATTTACTTGTTATTCGTCGTTATTGTGGCTATCCATAATTGTTATTGTGTCTTGGCGCCTAGTTATTATTTATTAAAGTTCCAGAAAAAACTTTTATACAATAAAATTAGTTGAAATAAGGACCGCAAATTAAATCTAACGTAACTTTTGTATTTAAGCTTATTATTATTATTGTCGATCCGCCCTCTGACATAGAAAATTATCGATTTTTCCCGAGTTCGAGTTTCCGTAAATAAAGGAAAAAAAATCGTCCTTGGCAACACCTTTTATCCAATCCGGCGCTTGTATTCGACGAATCGAAATTTAAATTTGTTTTGTTGCGTTCGAAATTTAAAATTGATGACACCCCGTTCTGTAATCAAATACATTGTAATATTTATTACTTTTAAATTCGTCTGACAAAAGCGGCGGCGGGCCAGGTTGATATCAGGCGGGCCAGGTTGATGGGTGGTCGTTTTGGCATTCATAACGATTTCAGATAATAGTTCTAGGTTTCAGATCTTTTTAAATGTCTTCTTTATAAGTAACTAGCTGATGCCCACGGCTTCACCGCGTGGATGTCGGTTATTATATACTAAAACCTTACTCGAGAACCACTCTATCCATTGGTGAAAACAGCATGAAAATCGGTGCAGTAGTTTTTGAGTTTATCGCGTACAGGACGACAGACAGACAGACGCGGCGGAGGACTTTGTTTTATAATATGTAAGGATTAAAAATGAAATGCTGTTCGTTGGGAAGCTCATTACTGGGGAACTGTTACGATTTGGCTGTTTTTTGTTTTAAGATATTCGTAATAGTCCGAAGCAAAATTGAAAAAGTTTCCCGAAAAATGTTCAAATGCGGGAAAATCTGAATGTCTTTTTTTCAAAACCTTTCTAAAACAAATTTTATCATTTGTAGACCATTTACTAAACATGAGATATAAAGATAAAAGATTATAATCTCCAAACAGATTTGTAATTCTAATAATAACAAGAGCAATATTTAAATTGCTTAAAAAGTGAAACGAAAACATTACCAGCAATTATTAAACAATGTTGGCAGCATAAAAAATGTACCTACGCGCATAATAATGGAGAAAACAAATTAAATAATAGGGAGATGTTGCAACCATTTTTAATAAAACGCATTTCGTAATAGCACTTGTTAAAATGGAAAGAACAATTTTGACATGAGAGTACTTGATGTGTAAAATATTCATAATGCACTGATATACAACAAAAAAAATCAATTTTGAACCTTAAAACCACTGCTATAAAAGTCATGATAGCAATTATAGGACGCATAAATATATTGGTAACAATAAAATGTTAGACAAACGAAATAGAAAGTTGTACATGATCGAATGATTACTCATTCAAAAGATGATTCCATTGTGACACAGTTCTTATATCATATAATTCATCGTAATATAATAACAGACTGATAGTCTAGCAACAGGATTCATAATTACTTTCCTTTGCAAAACTCAATCACTCAATGACAGCTGTCAAATTCCGCGGGAAATTAAAATGTCGTTTTGACAATTCAAAAGTGCTTGTAAATGGTTTAATTGAAATAAATGCTTTGAGTTTGAGTTTGCGTTTCGTGAAAACACGAAGTGTTTGATTATTTAGAACACAGAGTACTTTGTATAATTTAGAATAAGTTTGACGAATGATTGACAGACTTTGTTCGTCGTAATAAAAATCGTATATAAGAAATAGAAAATATTATTTTAGTAGTGAAAGCATATTTTAGACGTCCTAAGTTTGATCTAGAGGATGATAAAAAATATTGTTTGTTGTGCGGTATAGGTAATAACTCTTTATTTAATATCGCTAGTAGGTAAGGCAAAGGAACATGCCGAACATCCCCAATTCACCAGTTATGTTTATGTACCATAGGTAAAAAATAGTATGCCCATATGTAAATAGGCTTAAGAACAAATGGAGTGATTGGTATTGATTACCTTGATTACCTACCCGTAAGCGCCTCGGAACTCTACTAATTCCTCGTAACAAGGAACACGATCCCGACAAACTAGCTCCAAATCCATTCGAAATCAAAATAAGTATTTTATTTCACATAAGCCTACATGGGCACTTATGAAACGTCAGAAGCTATGTAGGTGCACGGTTCCAATTGGTCGTTTCTATGGAGAAAAGCCGGCAAGAAACTCCACGGTTAGGTACTCTTTTAAAAATAATTGGCTTTTACAATATTTTGAATTACAGTGTTAATGGGTATGGGAGGACAGTGTAAGCCTTGTAACAAAATAGTTTTTTTTTTACAAATTCACAAGATAGAAAAGAATCTATATAAATGATAAATCCATACATATTATAAAACAAAGTCCTCCGCCGCGTCCGTCTGTCGTCCTGTATGCGATAAACTCAAAAACTACTGTACCGATTTTCATGCTGTTTCCACCAATGGATAGAGTGGTTCTCGAGTAAGATTTAAGTATATAATAACCGACATCCACGCGGGCGAAGTCGCGGGAATCAGCTAGTAAGATTATAAAAATAAAAAACCTATTTAAACCAAATGACATGATTGATCTTAATAATTATCATGTTCACATCCACTAATAAAGAGTTAAGATTTTATATAACGAAACACCACACACCAGGTTCCTTAAAAATGAATCTCCACTCCATCACATAACCTGAGTCTGATTGGCACGGATGGCACATTAAACCCGCCAATAGGACCGGTCTCATTCACAGCACGCTAATTGGCGGGCATACCGCATTCCTGACACCTCTGCGACATTCACTCGCATGTTACATGGCAGTTTGTGTTTAACAACCCTGAAGACCAGGGTTGCTACACGGAGGTATTAAAGATGGACGATTACTCCTACGCTGATGGTGTAAATGGGACAATGAAACGATATCTATGTCATTGTGTTCACGAGACGAGACTTTTCTATGGATAATATTAATCTTTTACTATGGCATTAGCATAAATGACTAGTAATTTCTTATTATCAATAAGAATATGGTTTTTTGTCTACACCCCTCTTCCAGCAGCGCTACAATTTTATTAGCTCTTAATTACAATCGACACAAAGATATGTGTTTTAAGTCACAATAATGCTAGATTATGCGACAAACATAAATTATTCTACAAAAATAACGAGAAGTTAGTTTCAGTGGCCAGGATAACCGTTTAACCGCAAACCCGCAAAAAGTTAGTAAAAGTCACTAACTGAAAAATGGATTATTATTGTTTTAAACAAAAGTTTCCAATTTGGAATTAACTTTTTTCATACCCAAACTCTTTATTAAGTGCCAGTAACATAGTTTGGCTATTAAAACCTCTTTACAACTAAATGATTACCAATAATGTACAAAAATCAAAACCGCTCGTTTTTTCCAAAGCGGTTTATATAATAAAAACTACCTTATATCAAATAAAATAAATAAAATAAATAAAATAAATAAAATAAATAAAATAAATAAAATAAATAAAATAAATAAAATAAATAAAATAAATAAAATAAATAAAATAAATAAAATAAATAAAATAAATAAAATAAATAAAATAAATAAAATAAATAAAATAAATAAAATAAATAAAATAAATAAAATAAATAACATAACATCACGCCTGTAATCCCCGAAGTGTTAGGCGAGGTGTACCTGTAGTACCCCCACATTTCGCCAGTTATGTTTAAGTCCCATGTAATGGGGGACGAGCCTATTGCCATGAACTGGGCACAAATCCAGAATCCGGGCTGCTACTGCGAAATTCCTGAACGGAAAAACCCAAGAACACTTTGCTCGATCTGTGGGCCAAAAAGGGCACATTAGCAATTCCTCTAAAAGCATTTCATTTCCTGAATTTCCAGCTGTCATTAGCAATTCCTCTAATTTGACACAAAAGTAATTCATAATACATGGACCAGTTTACGAATCTCGATAGAAAACTGTCGCACGCAGATCATATTATGAATTGTCAGTTTGTGACATTTTACGATGATTCATAATATTTTCCTGTTATGATTCTGCCAAAGTGACTGTTTTAAGCCCCCTGTGCGCATCGAATCCATGACCGCATGTTCAGTAGTAGTGCTTGCAACCACTAGACGAACGAAGCCGTCAAAATATCTGCAATAGACCATTTAACGATAAATCCTATCCGATTGGAATCTCCAACGACTTAAAGAGAACTTAAAACTTTAAATCGTCTTAAAATTGAAAATGCAAACTAGTTTGCGACTTCCAGCACCCGAACGTTATACCTTTTTGTTTCTTTTAAGCGTTCCTTGGGTACACTTGTAATTTTTGTGTTTAGTTCAAAAGTTGTGAATGTATTCATGGTGACAATAGAAAGCACTAACAGTAAGTCTCAGACCAAATAAAAAACCAAGACAGAGCGCTGTCAACAGTGACGTGAGGCCAGTTTCGTAAACATGTGTGCACTTAGTTTGTAGTGCCATTGTAAATGTGTGTGTGAGCGTGTATGCACAGAGCGTTGGTGTAGTTATTGCATGCTTTACTGTATTGTTCGCAGCGCTCCGTCTTGGTTTTTCATTTGGCCTGAGCAGTACCTATGATTTTGAAAAAAAAAGTGTTCATAGAAAGTATTACTGTCATGTCTTTATCAATCATAACACCACGCCTTGTTCCCCCGAAGGGTTAGGCAGAGGTGTACCTATAGTACACTACATTCCGCCAGTTATGTTTAAGTAGGAAAAACCCATTATCACTTTCCCCGATCTGGGAATCGAAACCAGGACCGCACGCCTCAAAGAGATGTCAGCACAATTGGCGGGGTCCGCTAGGACCGATGCCTGCCAGGGTTGCGGGAAAGTCCGAAAGGGATACCGGGACCTTGGCAACAGGCAAATGAAGGAACACGGGTGGGTTTTAGTCAGTAAAAGTCTGACACGCCCTTCCGCTCCGCCCAGAGCGGGAGAAGTCATTGGAAGATTTCCCACCATCAAAAAAAAAAAAAAGGACCGCAAGCTCAGCAGTAGCTTTTGCTACCACTACACCAACGAGGTAGTAAAAATTATGTTGTTCTTTTACTTTCAAAGCAGATATTTAACCATCCTAACTAATATTATAAATGCAAAAGTGAGTTTGTTTGTTAGGCTTTCACGCTAAAATGGCAGAACGGATTCAGATGAAATTTAACACAACGGTAGACCATGACCCGGAATAGGACATAAGATACTTTTTATCCTGATATTCCTACGGGATCGATACTTATGCGGGTGAAACCGGGTTGTGGAAGTCAAATATGCGGTCGCTCCATGCAAAACGCTGGTAATCAGCTGCATGCGGTTAGACTGGAAGCCGACCCCAACATAGTTGGGAAAAGGGCTATATTGATTGATTGACTCAAGAACACGTCTAATCTACCCCAACGGTCATGAGTTCTACGAGTATAACCCATCTATAACGAAATAAACAATTATCTAAATAATTATGCGTCTCAATTATCTTAGGTGTTGCAAGACTGTAAAACTCGTGAAGATGCATGTTAATTTAAAATATCAATTTGTAGCCACACTATAATATTCCTCCCTTGAACTGAAAAAATTAAATCTTTATCTCCATTTATGACTCTTTAGGTAGACCTAATGACTCATAAATGGAGATGAAGATTTAAATTGACTAAACTCTAGTTTAGAACCTTCAATTACACGTTACAAATATGAAAAGGGTGCATGTAAATGTCCTTTTTAGGGTTCCGTACTCAGAGCGTGGCAACGGGACCCTCGAGTCTGGCCAACGAAAGCTGTCAAAGAAAAACGGCGGCAATTTAAAAAAAATCAAGAGCTTGCTAACGGAGTCGATACTATTTATTATTCAAGACATATTATGCGATACTTACATCAGTATTTCATATTTATATAATAATTAGTCATGTAATATTGTACTCAGAAGTGAAGTAAAATATTCAACAGATAATAATTCGTGGACAGCTTTCGTTGGCCAGACTCTATTACTAAGGCTCCGCTGTCCGTCCGTCTGTCTGTCACAGGGCTGCATCTTTTCAACGGTAATAGTTAGGCAACTGATCACAGAGTGTGTACTTATGGGCGCTTTATATAACAAAAATAAAATTAAGTTAAACATTAAAAAGGGTCGGGATATAAGACTTGATTTTTACTGAAGTATTTAAAAAACATAATTATGTGGTATTAATCCTACATAATTATGTTTTTTGTACAGTGGTAATGAACCCTTCGTGTGTGAGTCCGACTCGCACTTGGCCGCTTATTGAACGACCTGAGGTATCTTTGAAAGGCATGATTTTAATTATTATTAGAAGTATTTGAACCGCAAACTATACATGGTTTTTTTTATCATTTTTGTTTGAGCTTCACAACGAATACCTCTCGGGGTTTATCTGTGTGTGGCGAGCCGTTCAAATACATTTTACTTACATACTACGATATCATAATTTTTAAAATAATGATAATAATTTGTGGGTACGTACATTAATACATACATACATTAGGATAAATTTTGTGTAAGGAAACGTTTGGATTTATACTTATAACTTAATAATAAGATAATAATGGGTATGTATTTAAATATTCAGAGCAATATCAAAATTGAACATAGAGTCCGCGGCACCCACTGAAGGCTTTTTCGACGCGGCTCTAGTGTTTATTGCATTTAAAAAAAATGTACGTGCTTTCTAGATCAGTATTTTTTTTTTAACTTTTTATACTTACACATAAATATTATTAACGGTATAAAGGCACAAGCTGCCTGCAGATTTAAAAAAAAACAAAATAAATTAACTCATATCTGTCAGAATAGCAATAAAAACCAATAAAATTAAATTGTCTATAGAATTGATGACTTTTTATTTCTTTTATTAGCATACGGACTCTTTTTATTATGTTCGAATTTCAAAGTTGCCATAGACATAAATTCAACATTTTGTTCCACTTGTCAATACACAAAAGCTAATTGGCCCAAGGTGATAATTAAATTAATCAATTTACAATTCACAATATTGCTAATTGCAAAAAATTACTTGATTTGCAACATTTTAAACAGTTCTACTAAACCAGTGAACAGGATAACACGTTTATATTATGGCGCGGGAAAGAAGAAAAAACTCGACCGCCATTTTGATAAAAAAATGCTGATTGAACAGGAAAGTAAACAGGCAACATAATCGTCTTTTGGTTCCAAAGATCTTTCCACCCTACCCTTATAATCGTCTTTTGGTTCCAAAGATCTTTCCACCCTACCCTTCATCTCCCTTCATCATCAACCTGTGTTCTTCTGGGTGCGGAAGATGTTTGGAACCAAAAGTGTGGTCAGTGGGTCGTCTTGGGCATGTCTGTAAGTCTGTAAATTTACACTCTTATTCATAAACGTTGCTTAAACGTTGTGACATGAATATTTACTTTGTAGAGTATTGTATTATTTTAATTGTTGTGAATGTGAAGACTATGTGGATCTTTCTTTTCTTTTTTATTATTAATTTTTCCTTAGTTTTAATTAATCATGGTCTGGCAGTTTGAGTAATTTATGCGGCCTAACCAAATGTCCTTTCTTTGGTATTGTTCGTCAAATCATTGAGCTCCTTAAAATTGGAGTTGAGCTGCACGATTATTGACAAATGCGTGCACTGACTGGACAGGTCTACTCAATCTGTGTGGTTTTTTCCTCAAAAGTCCATTTCAGACACCAATCTACATGGTCTTCACATGAACTGACCAAGATTATGTCTGGACTTTAAAAGAGACTGTGACCTCTGAGTTTGTTTCGGCCTTTCTTCTCAGAGTAGTCAGACAGGAAACGCCGACCTCATGTAGTTTTAAAAATGTGATTGACGTGTAAAAGTGTTTATACAAACCTACTTACAGAAATAAAAATCATTTATCATTTATAAAGTTAAGTAATGATTAGCGGCTGTTTAACCTTACATTTTTGATGTTTAAAACGTCTCTTTACTTTAAGCAATGTTTATGAATAAGAGGGATGATTTCTGCCTAAAATCCGCTCAAAAAAATACCTTCACACTTTCACTACATTAGGTAGGTATCAACTCATCATCACATCACAAAGTTAATACCTATCTTTCATAAAAAATGCAAAGTGAACAACGATTGCGCTTCATAGGAAAGAAATACTTAAGTACAACACAAGCATCTACAAAATTTTACCATTTTACACTGCACTTAAGACATTTTACCTTTACCCTGCATCCTAAACGGCATTACACGAAAAAAAAAAAACTAACAGTTGCTAAAAAGGAAAAAACCGCAGCTGGAAGAACGCGTTCTCAGTGCGTTGGGTTCACATAAAAAGTTTAAAAAAATGGCGGTTCGAGAGGTGTGATTTGTGTACATTTTCGCGCCGTTCGATAAAGTGTAGGCGATTAATGACCCAACGTATGCGATATCGATTATGTTTTAAAATGCTAATATCAATCGGGAAGGTGTACAGATTAGTTTTGATGGTATAATTATGCTGGTAGGTAATACAGTTTGTTCTTGAGATAATAAAAAAAATACAAAACTTAAATATTTTTATTACAAGTTTGTGAGTTCATAATAACAGTAAAAAATCAAGCCAAACGATGATTATGTATTATAAATGAAATAAACGAAATAATAATAATGATACCAGCCTTTAATTGTCTCTTCTCATCCAGTGAAGGCCACCATTGATCACTACGCTAGCACAGGACGGATTCGCGATTTCCGACTTAAGGCTCTTACATACTGGGGCGATTCGTCGCGCGACGTGACGCCGCCGCATTGTTCGCCGTGAGAAATTGTTTTGTTAAAATTCGCGTCGCGCGATGAATCGCCCCAGTATGTAAGAGCCTTTATACCTACTGATATTCCGTTATTTTCCCTTTTTTTAACGTTGCGTAACCTTATGTAATGATTAGCGACTGTTTAACCATTGTTTTTGACATTTATACATCCCTTAACTTTTTAGCAACGTTTTAAAATAAACCCCATTAACTAAGTCTGTTTCCTCACGTAGTTTTCCTTCACAGGTCATAGTTATGTCCAAGGTATAGGTACTCAGAAAGTACGTATGAATCGAAACAGTCACATTGATACTTGCCCATATTTGAATAAATATAAAATTCACGAGTTTCGTTACTTACTACATTCTTGTAACATTTACAAAAATAAATTTTGCAATAAAATGATCCCTCACTAAAGTCTAAAGTAGTCGAGATCACGATCACTAAGTGCCCATTTTTTCTCATTTTACGTGTACTGCAGTACTTTATAGGGTTTCTTACACTCTCAAAGAATTAATATTCGATGTTAAACAAGCAATATCGAAAGCACTCTTCACTGTTGAGATAATCTTTAACAAACTAATAACTTTGAGAAAAGGACAGAGAATGCCGTCTCTCTCACGCTTGCGCAGTGTGATATTGCAAAAATATAAATAACAATGTTTAGCGACAGTTTAATGGAGCCCCAAGTTTATTCGAAATTTTTCCTCCAAGTACGGGAGATGTAAAGATGTCTCGAGACCTTTTTTTACAAGAATCAATCACGGACGTCTGTGTCCCAAAAATAAAAACCCACAAGATCTTTAGTAATTAATACGAACTGAAAAACATACATATCGATCAGAGCCCATCGATGCGTTAAATCGCCAACGACAAGATATCATAACAAAAAATCTGGGAATTCGCGATTCAAGAGCTAGCAACACTGAAGAGGAACAGTGAAACTGGTGTTATGTCTCGGGGCGTCGTATTTAATAATTTGAAGTGTTATTTATGCAGTTTGTAAATCATGTTAATTGTAATTTTGTTACACGCCCCGCCCGAGAAAGGAAATGCAATAAAGTTTTGTTCTTATAAAACATTCGTTCAATTCGTTCATGTGTCGGTCATTAATCTTGCGTTATCTGTGGCAGATTCGGTCATAGGTCATGTTCCACCTTTTTGAACATCGAACTGATTATTAATAGATTTGGATCGCAATATAAAATATTCGACATATTCATTTAATTCTTCAAGGACTTTCTAATTAAACTACAATAGTTTTTGGTCCGCGCGCGACCCGGCCGCGTATCTTTGTAATTGTTTTTCAACAATTTTCCATTAAACTTCAACAAATTGATTACATACTTATCCTTCATTCTCACAAATAGTAAAATTACTACCTAGTAAAATTGGAAACAGCACTTTTATTTGTCGTAGTGTTCATTCACAGAATATGAACTAAAAAGTTCACATAAAGCCTCGTACAAACTGCCGCGCCCGCGATATCGCGCCTGTTTGTAAGTAAGTAGATACTATTCTATAAAAATTTCACCGTGAAAACTTATGTGAAGAGAGCGTGAAGTGAGCTCTCAATATTGTCAATCAGGTGGAACACTTTGCTTCAAGCTCACTTCACCTAAATTATCGCCTCGTTTTCCTAAGTAACTGTTACAGTGCATCTTACACCAAGTTGCATCAACGTTAGCGCATTCCCTTTGCTTGTAAACAAGTCTTACGTACTAAAAATTATTTTAAAATTATTAATACTCTCATCTACCATAAAATAAAGTCAAGCACCCAAAATCAACTAAATTAATAACGACCATTAGTAGCCATCTTCCTTAATAACAAATGTAACATCGCCACCATATAAAATAAGAAATGATTGCAAAGATTTTAACAGATGTAAACTTGCCGTCGTTTTAATGCAAAGAATACATTTAAATGTGAGAATACTACTCAGATTTGGTCGGGATGGTATCGTGTAATCTGTTAATCGCACACACGGCCCGCCATAACACAGTAACGGCTATTTTATGCATGAATGTATAATTTAATTATGGTTTCCAACGATGTGCGTCGTGAAATTTTGATTGGACGACATTTTGTTACGACTTCAGAATTTTTATTTGCGTTCATTTGCGGATTAGATCGGAGCTTTCGGGAGTTCTGTTTTTGAATTGCTCGTGGGAAGTTATCACTTTCAAATGTGGAATGCGTGTTGAATCACACGGGACTTTGATGTTTGCGAGTTACATGATGAGTTGAAATTTTCAGGATCGATTACTTATTTATTTATTTATTTAAACTATTCCCACTCAAAAATGAGGTACAAAGGCGGACTTAATGCCTTAGGCATTCTCTACCAGACAACCAAGGGTGGTGAAGAGATTAGATGGCAGGTGCTCTGATTGTGACGAATAAAGAGAAAAATAATAATTTATAATATAATATTATATCATAATGCATAGATAAGACAGGTTTAGTTCCAGTTTTCTTTGTAGCCAAACTATTAAAGGTACAATTAAACCAATTAGAGGCACTTGTGAACTGCCAAGGAGTTGGTCAGTCAGAAAGCTGAAAATTAAGTCATTCCAAAGCATAGAAGATACTTATGGAGAAGAACGGGCAAAAAAACTCCATGGACACTTTTCCATGAACGATCTAGTTGCTACCCATTTCCAGTAAATTCTATTCCAATTTTTCACCTGGAGGTCATATTTATAGGCTTTAAATACTATCCAAAACATTCACACCAGAAGCGTTTAACCCAGCGAAGGGAATCTCCGTAACAAGTACTTCACAGCACGTAATGTAGGAACAAAGGAGCCGTTAGTCATTGATAGCAATCAGAATCATAGTCAGATGCAGGAATGCGAGTCCGTTGCTAATCCTCAAGAGCCGTAAGCAGGTTAACAATATGGCGGCAACGTCTCATTTGGGGCAATTAGTGGTATGCGTTGGATTGGTAAAGTTAGCCTTTCTATTGTACGATCAACATGAGATCTAAATTCAAAGTTCAATTTTAGTCGTTTTAATCCTCTTAAATATCGTATCTTTTCATATACCACATCTCTTATGGGTTCATTGTACTCATCATTATGTACAACTTTCACTTTGGGACCAACCATGAAATCGCGAAAAAAAATCAGTTGTCCCTACATGGCACTCACTGATAATGACCCCTTAAGATTAAAACGAAAGAAATTCCAGCCTAAGCCTAATTTCTGAAGTATATTATTGAGGCAATATAAAGTTGTACACGAGGTGTGACCAGTTATATTTAGGTAAGTCTCATATAATATGGTAGCGAGCGTATTTCTTCAACCGAACACAAATCCGTGCACCGAACTGCTACTGAGAAATTCCTGTTAAAAAAACTCAATAGATAATACTTTGTCCTACGAGTTTTGTCAACGGAAGAATAGACAAAATGACAGATAAACAATCACAATCTGTCATTTGTCTATTCTTCCGTCGACAAAACCCGTTTCTACGGTGGTCATGCTATGCGCGCTGGGAATTGAACCCCATGACCTAAAAAGAAAGAAAGAAAGAAAATACGTTTATTTGCGGCAAACATGACGCTAACAAAGGACAAATAAAATATACGAAAATAACAAGTTGCGGGACAATATGCGTCACATTCACGCAAAACGGCCATCACTCAGCATAATGCTGCGACCCTATGTGAGACAGAGCCCCAGCGCTGGTTTCCAGTGACAGCCGGCGTTGACGTCATGACATCAATCGGTGCAGCACATAATGAATTAACAATAACACAATAAGAAATAAAATAAATACACTAAGTGTTTACAGAAATATAATATTTATGATGGCAACATTCCGTTCCATCCGACCTCATGCTCACTTGCGACCAGACCAACGAGGCAGTCAATTATTATTATTAATAAGCTAATTATTATAAGAAAGTACGATGGCAAAGTTGTATTGAAGACAGCTGTCCTTTTCAGATCTTGACATCCCGAAATATGCACATATTCACACTCCCACACCCCAAATTGTCCAAATGATCACGCTAATTTCCATAACACAAACGTAAATGAGCACAGGGGTAACAGGAGCAGGGGTGGCCCAGTGGTAACGGCCACGACTTACCGAGTTGTAGGTCGTAGGTTCGAACCCTGACAAGCGCTTTACTTTTATCACTACTGCTCTCAAAACGGTGAAGGAAAACATCGTGAGGAAACCGGCATGTTCTTTAACCAAAAATTCAAAGACATGTGACATCTAGCAACGCGCACTGGGCCCGCGTGGTGGATTACGGCCCACTCCCTCTCACAGATAGGAGGCCTGTGTCCCAGCAGTGGGAACATTATAGGCTGATTATGAGACAGTGATAAGTGGATGAAAAATGCCATCAAACGTAAATACTTCAAATCCACAACATAGTACAATAAGTGTTTATTTATTCAACAATATTAGGGTCCCAATTCTCGAAACAAGCGGAGTCCACTTAAAAAGAAAAATTGCTAAAATTACAAGCATTTTGTACGCGATGCTTATCCTCTTGCAATAAATTTGTCCTCCCACGAATACTTATGAAAACACTCGGAAGATAGCGACGACGCCGTT
This sequence comes from Lithophane leautieri, assembly GCA_949152455.1. Taxonomy (NCBI): domain Eukaryota; kingdom Metazoa; phylum Arthropoda; class Insecta; order Lepidoptera; family Noctuidae; genus Lithophane; species Lithophane leautieri. Next base: position 6,108,953 of record OX424483.1, read on the forward strand.
TTGTAAAAAATAAAATATTTGGTTATGAAACAAAAGGTGTTATATTTAGAGGAAACTCATGGAACTACGCAGATTTGAAGGTGAATGAAGCAAGCGTTAGTCTAATAGTCGCTAGCGGTACTGCTGAGCATGAGGTCCGGTATTCGATTCCCAGGTCGGGCAAAATGTTATTGGGTTTTTCTATCTGAAATTTCTTATTAGCAGTTTGGGTTTGTGCCCGGTTGATGGCAATAGGTTCGTACTAGCGTGTGCCAAGCCAGAACAGCAAGTCAGAATAACACAGTAGCAATGGCTTTCATTTTGACAACATTCATTGCGTTATTTACGTTCTTGAGCATCCGAATTTTTGAAACCTGTAATACAATGGATTAGCAATATCCTTCAAAACTCTGGGATTGTGATTGAAAGTGTGTTACGCAATTTGGGTGCTGATCAGAGGCACCGCATTCACACTGAGTGTTGGATGGGTCAGAAAACGCCCACTTTGACAGATTTTGACTTCAGCAGCCAACATGGGTACGCAATCGATATCCAAAAATTTTTCAATTCGATTTCAAATCGAAAGGTTGACGCAAGGTCAAATCGTACGAACCCCATTCATAGAATAATGACATTAATAAACGTCAACGCTCTCCAAATTATTCAGTCTACGACGAAACTGAATTCAATTTACACGTTTTACATAAAGATCAAGATAATTGACACTTTACACCACTTCTACTCATCCCACAAGGGACAAACGTGAACAAACTTTTCACCAATAATTAGTATAACGCAATCAACTGTGTAGGAGAACCCTAAAAATTCATGGAGAGAACGTTTGTAATTAAATTTTTACACAATGTTAATTTTAATAAAAATATCTACGTGCGCCCTTGGCCAGAGGAGGAGGCCAGTGTTTTTTTAGATAGATAAATGGAAGACGCGATTAGCTGCTACCATCACATTCCTAGGGTTGTATAGCAATACTTTTTTTTTTTTTTTTTTTGAGGTTGGGAAATCATCCAATGTCTTCTCCCGCTCTGGGCGGAGCGGAAGGGCGTGTCAGACTTTTACTGACTAAAACCCACCCGTGTTCCTTTATCTGTTTACTAAAAGGCCGTTAGGTGACAAATTTTATACGCGTCAAATGTCACGTAACGGCCTATTAGTAAACAGACGGCAGAATAGAAAAACCAGCTTATAAAGTCTGCTCGGACAGGCCTCCTCTCTGTGAGAGAGAGTGGGTTGGAAGATGACACATTTCTTCGAATTTTTGGTTCAAGTCTTTCACAGGGGCTGTGATGTATCATGTAACAGTGTTACAGCCACCATTATCATAAGTTCGAAATATTTTTTTTTGCAATATTTTCAACTTTGTTTTAATTTACTTTGGATAACAACAGTTAGGAATATTGCTTGTCATTTAATATTAACAAAAGATCTGTTTAATATTGTAATTTCGTATTTGTTATTTATATTTTTACACGTATTTTTAACAAATAAAACGTTGAATTAGACTATGAAAGTCTAAAATCTACGTGGAAGTAGCGGATAAAGCGTTAGATAACCCAAAACAAACCACTTTCACCAAAATAGAGATCCATATCCATAACAAAAACCCAGAAACCAACCAGAAGCTCAAGTGAGCCTAGGTAATTTAGTAACCTTTCAATAAAGGTAGTAATGACCTTAAAAAAATTAATTAAGATAACTACAAGGCTCAGGGATGGGAAAAGAAATCAATAAACAACATAATCGCATTTTTAATAAGAACGAACATTCTACCAGTCATATTTGTAAGAAAAACTAGTACCTAAAGTTAAATATTAATGTAATTAACTTGTAAGACAATAAAACGGTTTGGTAGTTGGAAATTAATCCTATTCGTACTTCAATACAGATACATTAACATAATATGACTCTAGACAGGACCAGTAGAGAGTAGTGGTGGGAAAAATTCACTTAGTATCGATATGACATAAATACTGACAACTATGGCAAACACTAGGGCTCACTTAGTGTGTGTTCACTTAGTTTTCCAAGACATCGCCAAGCGGTTGGTCGACTCTTCACGTGACCAGAAGGCTGGCCTATTTTTTAGCTAAAGAATCATCATTGCCATACAACGTGACAATGCTGCCATTGGGCATTTTTCCTGTAGACAGCGATCGATGGACGAATTTTTTGATGCACTTGATTTTTTCGCCTCCCCTTTTTTATATAAGTACCTACTTATACATATTTCGTTTATTTATTTTCTTTCTTATCTATTTACATTTTCTAATATTTTTACAAAAATTTTTTTTTTTAACATTTATAAATATAACTAATAGCCCACTAACTAGCCCACCGGTATCGGGAACAGGGTCCAAGCTACCGGTGGTCAGGGCTCCTGAGAGAGGAACCCCCTAACGATACGCGCCGTGTCCAGAAGTTGTACATATTATTTTGTATATTTTTATAAATCTCGGGACCATGGGGTCCCGTTCTTTTGGAAGGCGTACGAGGGGCCGAAGCCAACTCGCAGAGACCCTTAGACAATTATTTTAAATGGGATGAGGCACCAACCGACGATTATCCCTGTATACACTATGAAAGTACACCCAAGGACAACCCCCGGATCGTGTAGGACTATTGCAGAACATGGAAACAAAACATATTGGGCTATGGGTTTGGGTTGCTATAGTGGACTGGTTACCTAAAACTATTGAAGGACTAGCACATATTATTGTTATTATAAGTCTGTAAGCTTTTAAAATTATGTAAATAATACTCAAGAATAATAAACTACAACATCTCTTAAATTATAGCAAATAATTTAATTTAATGTTTTGTATTTCTTTGTTTTGTAATGTTAATTACTTTGCAAACTTTTATGTAGAATCAAGATCTTCTAACTTAACAGACAGCTGTGCTGCTGAGGAGTTGGTTGCGCCATTTCTTCTTCCCAGCTAAAGCACTAGGAAGTGGTGGAGGGCGCGCGTTTTGGGGGACTGTCTTATGTAATTTTGATGTTCAAAAAGTGCTGATTCTCAACGTAATTTGATTAAATGACTTTTGCTTTTGATAGATTAAAGAGTTTAAATTCAGGTTAAAATACTTCTCGTGAACTTAAAACTCAAGGCAGGTCACATTTTGGTTTAGTGAGATTTTCATCGGCTTATGGTTTCATGAAGATAAAAAAAATAGTTATATCCAGATTCTGATGAATAAATATGCTGTAGAATTTAAATTCCTACCTTTATATCTGTACACAGTAAAGAGTATTCTATTCTAGGAAGAATAGTATTTTTTTCCCTCTAATTAAACATTTTGATGTGTATAAATCAATGTCAAAACCATCGATATTGATACGTCTTGATGTCCCATCACATGTATTAATAATGAGCCTAACTACAAACTTGACTGTCACTCGTCAAAGATTTATTGTCTCATCAGCCGCCATCTTTTATTCATATTCATATCAGTAGCGAAGACTGAGAAATCGCCTAATTGGACTGCACTAGCAAAAACGTTGCTAAATCGATATATTGCATTAGGGCCCGATCACACGTACCATAACCACATCACAAACACGACCACACTACAACGATAACACGTGGGGGGATGCTAATTTTTATGAGAATGAATAGGTTCTCATACGGACCACATTTGGCCATCAAAATCAACCGTGTGGGCGATATCGACCACATCAGGGCCACATCGCAGCCACAACGCAACTACCAGCGAGACCGCGTACTAGCAACAACCAAATCGAAATTTTGTACTTACCACATCGCAATTGCTGCAGCGACACTATTCACACGTAACCACTGCTTGCCCACATTTGTCGCTGCTATGTGGTGTGGTTGTGGTACGTGTAATCGGGCCCTAAATCGATCTTATTGTATTAATTGTGTCCCAATACATATCCATCGACATAATTGGCGACATCTGGATCGAGACAATAAAATGTATTAGTGATGTTTATCGAGTGTTTTTAGTATATTTATTAGTCTGTTTTAGTCCGAGAGAGCTAGGGTTGTGTTGTTTAGTTGTGCTTGAGTGATTGAGTGTACCTTTCGTTCGTATATCAGTCTAAACTAAGTCGGGTTTTAGTAAATCGTTGTTTCTTTGTTTGTTGCTGAAACGTTTACCTTGTTATTTTAATTTATTACGGAATGGTAGTACCTAAGTAGATAGATAACGGCGGTGTAAGGCGGAGGACTGTTTTTGAAAACAATTCATTTTATCAGGCTACTAGTGTTACCTACTATCTTTCTGTCGGTCTGTTACGATTGCTATTACAGTATTAAATTAACCAACGTTGCTATATACTGATATTTCTATGTTAATTTCAATTGAACACTATATTTGTATAATCCTATTTAATTTTGTATAATTATATTTAATTTTGTATAATTGCGAATCAATTTTGTTCTGTCTTGTTTTAATTTCATAATTGTCTCATAATAGCCTATAACTTGTATGTTTGGTGTTTTTTATTGTTAGTGCAAGCTGGTGATTAATAAATAAATAAATTAAGTATTTATCATTTAGGATAATTACAAACTTAACACTAAACATTTCTGGTTTAGCTAAATACATAAAAGAACATGCATTTGACTAAATTACAATAAACAATAATATCTCGGAGAAAGACGCAAACATTTTTTCAGAAAACAAAAATATCCGATTAAAATATAAATCGCAGATTTACCATAGATTTAAAAATAATAAATCCACATACGTAGACACGCGGGTCGTGCTCGCTACTAAACGAATAAATATTAAAATTTGATTAAAATGTACGCCGATCAGCGTCCCATTTGATTTATGTCCACAAAAAATGGCCTAAGCCTGATTTATGGAATTGTATGGCCTCTTGCTTCATAGAAATCTCTTTGAGTGAAAACGAAATCATAATAATGTATCGTAAATTACAGAAAAAAGGCAATGAATGAAAACGTCAAAATGTCATACATCGATTACCCAGTATGTGGGCGGGATCTTAGATAAATAACACCGCAGAAATTGATTGTCAATCTCCGATGTTAAGCAGCGCTTACTTCGGTCAGCTACAGATGGGTAACCTTCAAGAACAGGGTATGGAGGAGCCATAGCTCAGAGATGACTTGATAATTAAAATAATTAAACTTTTTTTATTTTATTGATTGAGTCTAAGGCTTTTGGCTACTTTTGTTTATGTTTATTTTGTTGTTAAATGTGCGTCTTGTTTTTGCAGAATAAACAATTTTTCTTTCTTTCATTCTTTCATAATTTTGGACCCTGATGTCCAGCAGTACCTCAGGCAATCAGTACGGATCAAAAGGAGTAGAAGCCAAAAACTCTATACTTTTTGGGAGTATCAGAAAATACCAAGTTATTGTATAGGTAGAAGATTATCTACCTTATCAAGTTACGAGACAGGTTCGTTTAAAACATTATAAACACGGCTACACATCAAGCTATACATTTCCAGTTTATGCTGATCTCGCATTGTATAGAAATTCCATACAATGCGAGGTCAGCGTATACTGGAAAACTATAACTTGATGTGTAGACGTGTGTACCTATTGACTGGCTAGAGTAGATTACACTAATATAATGTAATTGAGGACTTCGATCGTGGCTAAGTTATAACAGCCGCACGAATCGATCGACTGCTAAGCTACGCTTACCACGGCCGGTTCGTGGATGGGTGACCATCCATTACAAATCGAGAACCTCCGTGGCTTGGAAAGCACGTTAAGCCGTTGGTCCTTTTTTTTTTTTTTTGAGGGTGGGATATCATCCAATGACTTCTCCCGCTCTGGGCGGAGCGGAAGGGCGTGTCAGACTTTTACTGACTAAAACCCACCCGTGTTCCTTCATTTGCCTGTTGCCAAGGTCCCGGTATCCCTTTCGGACTTTCCCGCAACGCTTACCACGGCCGGTTCGTGGATGGGTGACCATCCATTACAAATCGAAAACCTCCGTGGCTTGGAAAGCACGTTAAGCCGTTGGTCCTGGTTGTCATTCGTAAATCTTTTACAGTCGGTACGGGTAGTCAAAAGCCGAAAATTCTGACAACCATTCTTACCAAGGGGTATCGTTTTACCCAGTAAATGGGTTGTGGAGGTCAGATAGGCAGTCGCTCCAGGTAAAATAATGGTATTCAGCTGCATCCGCTTAGACTGGAAGCCGACCCCAACATAGTTGGGAAAGTACTAGGAAGAATGATGTAATTGAGAACTTATTTACAGTATCTTTACCAGGAGACGAAATACAGAATTACACAAATATTCTGTTCTGATCTCGACAATTTTACTAACAACACTACAACGATCCCAAGTTCGGAGCCACCCTGAATAAGTACCAGTTTGATGGCAATTACGATTATAAGTGACGTCACATGTCATGCTGTCATATAAACTAGCTCGTACCACTCGTACTGGGCACTAGTTTCCTGTCTATGTCTACTAGCTTCCTTATAAGCCTAGCTAATTAACTTCTCACATCACTTCTCTCATTGGCAATGAAAGACTGTTTTATGTATTAGTTATTAGAATTAATTAGTCCACTTTTTCTGTTAAAATTCCCATAGGGTAGGCAGAAACTACAGAACGCTACCTGCTACAATCCTTACATACTCGTTTTGCTTCTTTTTTCGTTGTTAGTACCTAGATAAATGACAAAATACCATAATGTTGTCACGCTTGTATTTTTCGTAAGTATATCACCAGTTAAGTTTGAGTTACATGTAACAGGGGACGAGCCTATTGCCATCAACCAGGCACAAAGTTACTCCGGAATGCTACTGAGAAATTACGACAAAATATTAACATAAGCTTTCACTTTTCCAGTAAGTTATTACTGTAATTTTCATTACATTTTATTACATTTACACATGGAATGATACTTACACACATATTTTTATTACTTACTAACGAAATTATACTAACGAAATTATCATTACCTTCATGACGTACAACTATGAGATATCTCTATTCAAGAAATTGATGACATTTTCTCAAAACATTAAAAATCGTTTAAAATATCTCAATTAATAATACGTTGACTTGAACAAACATTGCATTTTTAATAAAAAAGTAATTACTAATTACGGTTGCCGCCACAGATAAAAAAGATGATTAAAATTAATTATTGAGAGGTGCCTTGCGGGGGGCGCGCCGAGTGATGTAAAATATAGATAGTCGAATTGCAGAAATTAGTGATGAAAAAAAAAAACACGCACCGTCTCTGATGGTTTTTAACTGTCTTTTTTTCATTTACAAAAACAAAGGACTCTGATCTGCGATCCTATTGGTTGATGAGATTTCTATAGCGGCCGAGCGCTGCAAGCAAAAATAGTCTTTACGGTGTATAGATTTTTGATTCTTTGATAGTACACAACTTATTTTTTTAGTGCTTTGCGAAAGTACACCTTGTTAACATTAAAATAGCTATAAGAAAGTTTTTACAAATCTAATTTCAGATTTTAAATTACTAAGGTATCATTGTAATTATTTTGTTGGCAGGTTATCTAGCAATCCTTTTTTTAAATTTACTAAATGGTCTTACTCTTGACCTCGATCTCGCCTGATGGAAAGCGATGGATGAGGTCTACGATGGACCGAGCAAGCCAAGAAGATGTCTGTTCACTCTTGCTTTGAAGGGAGAAATGAGAAATGTAGAAGAGAGTGAGTATGACTGGTCAGAATATCGACCATGTGTGGAGTAGGTACTATCCAGATCCAGATGCACTAGACGCACCTACTGCAGGATCTACCCTGCAGTAAGTAAGTCTGGTAGTCTGGTAGTGATAAGGTAGTGGAGCTCCTGCGAACACCCTCCGAAGTATTCATCGCTTTTAAGGACGTACCCTACCTCAGATTTTATCTCGCTAGCACCATACTACTAGCGGCCTGAGTGAGAGCGAGACGGAGTGGGGGTGCTAGCGGCTCTCTAGCCTCTAATAGTTTAGGTAATTGCTTTTTACGGTAAAAATAATAGTAATTTAAAATAAATAAAAAACATCAGACCTGCTTTATAGTTAGTTCAGTTATTATGCAAAGCTTCGTGATCTAATTTGAAGCATTTTTTTGAATACCAGCGTCTTATAGTTTGGTTTAGAGGTAACTTTGGAACTTTTTTCTATTGAGAAAATTTTATGTAATCGTGTTTTCGCCAAACATACCTCATCCTAGCATCATACCTCAACTTTAAACATATTTTTTTTTTTTTTATTAATGCTGCAGTGTTTTCGGCATAACGGAGGATCATGCTAAGCAATTTGAGGTAGAGTAGGGCCTTAACGATAGGAACCAAGGATGGGGAATTATAGATCCCACCGATAACCAGTGCAAATTCGGTGCACCTCACCAAACCATGTCCCATATCTATATTCTAGCGTATGACACTCGTGGGTTGCAGCTGAAAATCAGCGTCAGGTGGTACACTTTGTGTTTCCATCTGGCATTATGCTGAGCTGAGACCCTTTTGGCACTGTAATGACTGTTTTCTGTTTTATAGTTTTAAGGTGTTTTTTTCTGCTACAATGCCAATAAACCCATTTTTCTTTCTTTCTTTTCTTTCATATGTTGGAGTGTCCAACATGTCCAGACGCCTGTACTTCTTAGAACTTAAAAATGCCACTGACGCCTCATTGGCGTGGCCACCCACTGGGCCTAACTCATATAACATAATTCATGTATTTACCATCGACTCGAAAAGAAGCCATTATTGCGCTTATTGTATCACCCTATGTCAAATTTCTACAATTTATATTTGAATTTAAATAGTGTTTCTATATAATAAAGAGTATTCTTGTCTATTCTTTTCGTATACAGTATGTTAACTAAGGACGCTTCCATAAACCCGCAAAAGTATAGAGTGCAAACATCCAAAAAAAAAAAATACACACCTTTTTTTTTTTAATTTACCTTTGTAGTAAAATATTCACAAAAAATATTCAATTGATACGGAAAAGAAACACTCTGTACACGCACACTTGTCACACTTGTCTTTCTACTTTGAAGTACAAGTGGGCGTCTACAGAGTGTTTCTTTCCCGTATCAATGTAAAAAAAAATCTGAATTTTTTTTTTTTTTTTTTTTACTTTTTTTAATGGTATTTTTTTTTTTTGCATATCTCTATGCTATTACATGTTCACGGGAACGCCCTTCGTTAGATAACATATTGTATATTCCTGCTACGTTTAGGGCCATTGCCTACCATGAGGGCTGAAATACTTGTATTTAGGTAAATACAATAACCTTTAGTACATAATGGTGTATATACTCCGATATTCCTCTGGTTTTGCCAATAATCTTCGTCTATTACTAACTAATCAAACCATGTTGGTTGTATATAATATCGTAGGTTATAAATAAACATATCACTAATGGGTCTTACCGCAGTACCTGCCTACTATCTAGCACCCAGGTTATAATATGAATGTAGGTCAAACAACGGCTATATCTAGCAGTGATAGCCTAGTGGTGTGACCGTCAGACTGCCAATTCATAGGTCTCGAGTTCAAACCCAAGACACGCACCTCTGACTTTTCGGATTCATGTACGTATTTTAAGATTATCACTTGCTTCGAAAACGGTGAAGGAATATTATCGCGAGGAAACCGGGAAACCATGTTGAGAGATATTTCTCGACGGCATGTGAAGCCGAGTCAAAGGCCCATGGGACATGGCACGAGGCGCGCTTTTATCTAGTGGCGTTTTGTTTATGTGTCGCTTAGTATTAGTGCAAAGGGGCATTAGTAAATCCTGGCTAAGTAATAACAGCCGCACGGGTCGATCCAACAGGTTAAGCTACGCTTGCCGAGGTTGGTCCATAGATGGGTGTCCATCTTTACATACCGAGACTCCTCCGTCCTCGGAAAGCACGTTAAGCCGTTGGTCCCGGTTATCATTTGTGGATCTTTGACATTCGTTACGGGTCGTCAGAAGCCCGAAAGTCTGGCAACCAGTCTTGCCAAGGGGTATTGTATTACCCAGTTACTAGGTTGTGGAGGTTGGATAGGCAGTCGATTCATGTAAAATACTGGTATTCAGCCGACTGGACTTGGTATTTAGACTGGAAGCCGACCCCAATATAGTGCTAAAAGTAAGTAAGTTGGGAAAAGGCTAGGCAGATTGATTGGGCATTAGTAAAACAATATTATGTTAGTTGGTGTCTAGAAAATCTACGCCACTATTTCAATATTCCACACTAACATAATCAGCCTACAATGTTCCCACTGCTGGGACACAGGCCTCCATTCTATGAGAGGGAGTAGACCGTAATCCACCACTCGGGCCCAATGCGGCTTGTCTTCGAATTTTTGGTTCTAGGCCATGCCGGTTTCTTCACGACGTTTTTCTTCACCGTTTTCAGAGCAGTGCTGATGAAATAAATTACACAAAGTAAAGCACCTGTCTGAATTCGAACCTACGTCCTACAAACTCATAAGTCGCCACCGTTACCACTGGGCCGCCACTGTTCCTCACACTAAACTGGGATCACTAAACTAATGAACAGATGAATTATTTTTCATGAAAATTTTTTGTCTCCCAATTTTCGGTCTATCTCGCTTAAGTTATTTTTTTGAGTGAAAAATAATATTTTTCTTAGAAAGATGTTTCATTCACGTAGCTATTCGGATGAGTGGTTGTCAGTCAATCACCTGAGTACCTACATAGGTACCTAGCTACCTACTCAGATGATTGTCAATCAATCAAATTTGAGATGCCTCATTAATTTGTCAATGCACAATGAAGTCAATCAATTTGCTGAATTATGATAGACACAGGTAAAATTATCGGCACTTTAATTGGTCCCCAAAACGATCAATTGCAATTGTCAATTTTTACGTGGTTGATGCACATTGATACGCAAATTGATCGTCTACCAAATGCAATTGAAGCGATTGACAATTCTACTAATCCTACTTAATATTATAAATGTGAAAGTTTGTGTGTTTGTGTATTTGTGTTTCTGTGTTTGGATGTTTGTTAAACAATCACGCAAAAACGGCTGAATGGATTTGCATGAAATTTGGCAAACAGATAATTTATAACCTGGATTAACACATAGGATACTTTTTATCCCGATATTCCCGCGGGATCGAGACTTACGCGGGTGAAACCGCGGGTCGTAGCTAGTATTACTATAGTTGCAATTATTGATCGTTTCGGGGACTCTTAAGATGAAGATGCTTCGAGTTAATCAGTTCGACCTCTACGTAGATGTAAGCAGTCTATTGGAATCCAGATCCATATTCATCAAATTCCACAAAATTTTACTAAACAAGGGGAGCTGGGGAGTCAGTGGACCTGGACAAGTGACGATCGCTCCGAAAGCGTTTCGTATTTCTACAACGACTTTCAACATGATTGACATAAGCTTTTCGATAGATTATGTCAGTCCTATACATTTTTGCCTTTTCCATCATCATTATCGCTGAAAGAATGTCACTTTGTCTAGGCCAAGGCTCGGATACCGGTTAAATTTCGAAACCGGTATGATGTACTTGACACAAAAACCTTTACATTCGGTTTCATTCGCATTTACCGGTTTTTATGAACCGGTATTTGGCAGAGTATTATATAAAAGTTTTTTCGGATTTATCAGTTTAGAGCACAAAAAACCGGTTAATACTTCAGTTTTTATTCAGCGCGGCATCCTCACAAGTAGTCACAAGTTGCAACGCTTTTACCGACATGCCGCTCGTCGAATACTTAAACCAGTTAATTCAGGTTAAAACAAAGTTCTCTAAACGTTCGCGTTCTTTAGAAAAGTTCGGAGAAAACCGAAATAAAACGGTATTAACCGGTATATTTTAAACCGCTTCCGAGCCTTTGTCTATGTATCGCAAGTTGTTCTGTAGTTTCTGCCTACCGACATGGCAAATAGGTCTGAGTTTATTAATGAATTATCTATGTAAGGACGCTTTGCCATTTTATCCGCGTGTAAGTCCTCACGGATACCCTCCGTCTAGGAAGAACGGGGGGTTATATCAGACTCCTACCGACTAAAACCCCACTTAGTTCCTTCTAGTACCATGAGTCGGGGGTCCGCACGATACTTGTATGTACATTCGCTGCACGGACTGGTACTCGTATCAGCCCACCATGCCTAGCAGGTCCCATCAAGGACGTTTTACTTGGATAGTCTTGCGTACCAACCCCCACGAGTATTCAAACTTATTAAAATATTATAGAATTTGAAGTGAAAAACACTATTTCATGTTTAAAACAGATAAGATTCGACCGCAAGTGAATTGGTTTTATTTATCGTAATTAATATTAACGATGTTCAAGTTTTAATCCCAAAAACGATCTAAAACTAAACAGTCATATCTACTGCAATAAATAGGAACAAACCACGAAACAGTAGCAACACAACACAACACAACACTCAAACTCTAACGATATTTTTACCAATTCCCATCAGCGTAAGAGACGATTTAAAGCTTCATAAACGAGCTCCAATAAATTTAAGTATTTCACATAAATTCTAAAAAGAATCCTTAACGGGAGATATAAGTACTTTGTCTGTATCTGTAATCATTCTTAAATGTAGTTAATCATCAGCCGAGCGTATCAAATGTAAAATTGATCGTAATGACTCCTGGGTTGAATGTCATCGTAAAACACTACTAATGTTCTTACTACGAATCAGTATTTGTGTTGAAAAAACTATAGATAATCTAAAAGGATCTAAAACGTGTAGGAATCTGATTGATTCGTGGCTAAATAATAACAGCCGGACGGGCCGATCGACGAAGCTACGCTTGCCACGGTCAGTTCATGGATGGGTGACCATTCATTACTTATCGAAACTTCTTCATACCTCGGTCCCGGCTGTCGTTAAATAAGAAAATAAATGTAGGAAAAAAACATAGGGGAACAGTAAATAATATCCTTCTTATTACATTTATAAAATATCGAATATTGAAGGCGGAAATAGACGAGAGCCGAAGCTCGAATTATGACTTTTGTATGGAGAAAAAGACCGACCCTATTTCCTCTTAAAAGTAACCGTCGGCGCTTTGTAAGCAATCGATCTCATCGGATCAATAGCCGCCCACGATACGGATTCTGTTCAAAACGGACAGATCCGAAGGTAGAACTGACCGTGTGTATGGTCGCTTTTACACAAACGCTAGATCGAATCGTAATCATTCAGCAAGATCAGACAATCTACCAGATTACACCTTAAACAGACTACTGAGAAAAGAGAAAGATAAACAAAATTCCTCCAATAATACTTACACGGCTAACTTGTGTCCCCAAGTAGGTACTAAAACAATGGATGTTGTGGTAAGTAAATGTGTCCATTATTTATCAGCTTACTTTACTAACAAGAGACGTAACTATTTCCTGACTCTCCCCTGAACCTTGACCCTTGGCTGGTCAACCATAAACTGTTCCAAAGAACTAAGAATTAATGCCTTTTTGTAACTATGTTACTTAGCTTAAGTAACTTACTGATTACTTTCTTTATCTTGTTATTGTCACTGTCCTTTTAAATGGTCATTAGTTTTGTCACAAGACTTTTATTGACATACACATGAGGAACAGGGTGTAAAGTTCACTCATCCTCTATAGAAAAGGGAGGATCCTCCGACCAGACGGGTGTTGTGTCTGGTGGGCTACTGCCCGACGATTGATGTTGGGACGTTGTATATTTACTCGTCGCGCAGAAAACATTGCTTGCGCGATGCAGGATTTTGCGTGGCGTCATTCGCATGTACGTTGTAGATGCCGCCACAACATAAAGTGAAATAATTAATAACTTATCTTAAAAATATAAACCTTATGTCCAATTGGCACTTGGTTTGCTTCATCCTCCTTTTGGACTAGGCATTTTAATATTGGTTTTGAAGATGACGGCACGGTTGAGATTAGAAAACCCAGATAAAACAAAAACTGTTGCCAAATAGTCAAGAGAAACCACAATCATGAAATCAGATCATATAATCTAGACGATAAACCAATACGGATGTGACTCACCCAAAATCCTTCAAAGAAATGTCCCCAAAATTGAGAAACGATCCAACAAACGATAGAGCAGTGTTACTTACGACATTCAATACACCTCCCATAATTCATTCAGTGCCGAAGACCCAACGTTTACGGCCACAAAGTTATATTTAAATAAACTCCGATAAATCCTCCTCTCAACACATAAAAAGATATATCTCAGATCTCGAGGATTCTGATATTAATTTCATATATCTTATATCTCCGCGTCTCGGTTTTAAACCACAAAATAGATAGATATACAGAAGGTCGGCTCAAAACAACGAGAGACAACAGGCGCACGCACACATAGACGGGTACGGGCATATCTCAAACGAATGCCAGTCGCGAGTACGCTTGCACTCGCTGTAGGTGAAGCGTGTCTACATGTGCGTGCGTTTTCGCTAGTCGTATCTTAGAGCTGACCTTCTGTATCTATTTATTCTGTGTTTAAACTCAACGTTCGATTTTCAAGACTTCTTGATACTTACGCCAATTTATGGCGTTCGAACACTTTTTATTGGTCGCTTTTTGTGTGACGTCATCGAATACGTTATAAAGTACGGTTTACAGTTATTTTGAATCGGTGACAGTGGTTAAAATATGGCGTGGGCGTGTTTATTTATAATAAAGTTTTATTGTTGTTACTCGTAATGTTTGGAGGCTTCCGGCAGTATTTAGTTATGGTTTTAGTTTTGAGTGGGTGAGTTATGAGTTCTTCGGATGGTAACTTCCGTACTTATAATATTGATAATAGACTCAACGCCTACAGTTTCTCGCCGGGTTTTAATATGCTTTTAATGAGAGGAGGGTTTATCCCCCAAGAGGAGGGGGTATCTGCTTCATTGTTGCGTAATAACAAAACAGACTTGAAGTTGGTAGACAATACAGCTAAGAACAAGTAAAATCTTTAAGAATGCTAGAATGACATATTTCAAGAAGCCTTTATCCAAGAGCAGACCCATTCTTCATTAAAAAAAAGTATTTTTAAACGTATTTTTCTGCTAAGTAGTGTAATTAGTTGTCTCTGCTCCGCTATTCTATCTGTAAACCATAAATCATAAATAAAAGGGTCGCCATTTTGATATATAAAATTATGAAGACTTACGCCTCGCTATGAAAAAATCAAAAATAGATTTCAAGAATCAATCCAAAAATATACTCACCCCTAAAGATCAAATCAAGAAATCAGATTAACATCCAAAAATTACGGTAAATCAATACATAACACAAGGTGAACCGATGACCTGGTGAAGGCCGCGGGAATGTGCTGGATGCGAGAAGCACAGAACCCGTCGAAGTGGCGGTTCTTGGGAAAGACCTATGTCCAACAGTGGGCGTCTTTCGGCTGAAATGATAAACACATAACCTCAGACCAAATAGAAAACCAAGACAAGAGCGCTGCGAACAGTTCAGTGAAGCATGCCAAAATAACACCTCCGCTCTGTGCATACACGCCCAAACGCACACATTTACAACCATTTACAATCAAACTACACCTCACTAAGTGCACACATGTCGACAAAATTCGTGCACGTCACTGGGGACAGCGCTGTCTAGGTTTTTTATTTGGTCCGAGCACATAACCAACATTCAGATAATCCTAGCAAGATTAATACACGAACAGGAAGTAATAAAGATCGGATAGCGGTCCGCCCCTCTTATGGGTCCCATACAACGGGTCCAAGGTTGTTAGTAACATGCCATGGGCGGCGCTGCAGTGATGAACATCATCCACGCCAATTGACACCATGTTGGAACTTTGTGAGGGGTTAAGGATGACATTGAAATAAGTTAGGTGGCTATTAGAAGGTCGAAAGGTGAATGGTGCAGGACCAGGTCAAGTTGCTTATAGTTTTTCTGATTAGGCACTTTTTATTGGTGAAGGTATCTGGGGTAAACTCTCTATCTGGGGTATCTAGGGGAGGAGCTCGTGGCTAAGTAATAACAGCCACACCGGATCGATCTATCAGGTTAAGCTACGCTTGCCGGGGTTGGTCGGCGGATGGGTGACCATCTTTACATACCGAGACTCCTCCGTACCTCGGAAAGCACGTTAAGCCGTTGGTCCTGGCTGTCATTCGTGGATCTTTGACAGTCGTTACGGGTCGTCAGAAGCCCGAAAGTCTGACAACTAGTCTTGCCAAGGGGTATCGTATTACCCAGTTGCTGGGTTCTGGAGGTTAGATAGGCAGTCGCTCCATGTTAAATACTGGTATTCAGCTGCATCCGGTTAGACTGGAAGCCGACCCCAACGTAGTTGGGAAAAGGCTAGGCAGATGATGATGTACCTACTTGAATGATAAAGGAAGTCATAAATGTAATACCTATATTTGGAAGTAAATCGTACGGAATTTTGCTTGGATTTTGTAAAAAATAATATCTGAAAACAAATAGCAGAGAGCAGATAAATCTGGGCAAATCTTGACCAAAATTTATGTTTTTGAGAAAAGTATTTCGTTGGCTCCAATTACAAATGTCACACATTCTTGTGTCTTAAAACAGCAATAAATGGTTGGTTTAACGCTGATGGCCAAAATAATGCGTATTACATAAATACAATATTTTTCTTTGGTAATTGACAGAAAAGGGTTTTAGAGGCACACAATCAAATAAATCGTCAACGCGAAATCGAAATCCGGGGAAAATATCAAATTTCTTACGGAGAATTGCACCGAAATCTGCGCAATCGCATCTATCACACGATCAGAATGCATGAGTGAGATGCCAGCAGTGAGCGAGCGAGAGCACCAAGTCACGTTCCACGGTTTACCGCGCGTCGATTTAAAGTTATAGTAATGAATATATTATAAATAAGTTTTGCAACCTGTACACAGAGAATGTGAGGAGTCGCGTGGGCAGATTATTAAAGTTTGAAAAGATCATTCATTAGACTAATGAAGGAACTCTCTAGAATTCTCTCGTTGCAATATCTTCATTATCTTCATATTATATGATCATTTGATCGAGATGCTCTCCAGTGGAATATCTGTTATTATGATGCAATGCCCTAAGAGCACCTGCCAGATCTACGAATGAAATCCCAGCCTATTTCCACATCCAGACTATTTTCCTGGGAAGGCCTGGGTCCTGGCCATGGAGGCTCT
Organism: Lithophane leautieri; assembly: GCA_949152455.1. Taxonomy (NCBI): domain Eukaryota; kingdom Metazoa; phylum Arthropoda; class Insecta; order Lepidoptera; family Noctuidae; genus Lithophane; species Lithophane leautieri. The sequence continues at coordinate 6,126,024 of OX424483.1, forward strand.
CGGGCCTCGACTAAGAGGTCTCCTATGCGCATGCATGGAGAGGGGCCAGTTCCCACTTCGTTGGAAGACGGGGAAACTGGTCCTCATTAAGAAGCCGGGGCGCCCTGCGGACTCTCCGTCCGCTTATCGGCCCATCGTGCTACTCGACGAGGTGGGCAAGCTCTTTGAAAGAGTCATTGCAAACCGCCTCGTCGGGCGGCTGGTGAGGGTGGGGCCGGATTTGGCGGAGAGCCAGTTTGGTTTCCGCAGAGGGCGCTCTACGGTGGACGCCATCATGCCTGTACGGGCCCTCACGACGGGGGATGCTGTGGCCCGGGGCGGGGTCGTCTTGGCGGTGTCACTAGACATCGCCAACGCCTTTAACACCCTGCCCTGGAGTTGCATAAGGGAGGCACTCCGGTACCACCGGATGCCGACCTACCTCTGTCGTGTGGTCGAGGCCTATTTGACGGACAGGGCCGTCATCTACCCCGGTCACCAGGGAATGTGGAACCGGCGAGAGATGTCGTGCGGTGTCCCACAGGGATCGGTCCTGGGGCCGCATCTGTGGGACATCGGATACGACTGGGTGCTGCGCGCCGACCTCCCTAGCGACGTCAGCGTAGTTTGCTGCGCTGACGACACGCTGGTCCTGGCGCAGGGGAGGTCGCACCAGGCGGCGGCCGATATAGCGACACGCTGGGTTGCGACAATCGTCGATAGAATCCGGCAGTTGGGACTCGAGGTGGCCTTGCACAAGTCCGAGGTCATGTGTTTTCATGGCCCTCGGAACGCGCCACCGTCGGGTTCCCAAATTACGGTAGGAGGGGTTCACATCGGCGTCGAGTCGACGATGAAGTACCTGGGACTCGTCCTCGACAGCCGGTGGAACTTCGTGGAGCATTTCCGACGTTTGGCTCCAAGGCTGGACCGGGCTGGGGCCGCCTTGAGGCGGCTCCTGCCCAATCTAGGGGGTCCAAACGCCTCCTGCCAGAGGCTCTATGCGGGGGTCGTGCGGTCCATGGCCCTTTACGGGGCACCGGTGTGGGCGCGTTCCCTTAGGGTGCGGCCAGCACGCCGGTTGAACGCGTCCCAAAGGGTCATGGCCATTCGGCTGGCCCGGGGATACCGCACGGTCTCCCGTGAGGCGGCGAGCCTCTTTGCCGGATTACCGCCATGGGATCTGGAGGCGAAGGTCCTCGCGCACATCTGGGAGTGGCGCGAGGAGGTGAAGCGCCGGGGTGTAACTCCGCTGCCGCGAGAAATCGCGGCACAGCGGACAGAGCTCCGGCAAGATCTCATGGCGGCATGGAGAGTGCGATTGTCGCAACCCAGTGCTGGGCACGCCACAATAGCGGCGATAAGTCCCCTCTTTGAGGAGTGGCTAGAGAGGCGCCACGGCGTCCTCACCTTCCGCCTGACACAGGTCCTCACCGGACATGGCAGCTTCGGGAGATACCTGTGTAGGATTAGGCGGGAGGAAACGCCCGGGTGTCACCACTGTGTGGATCGCCCGGAGGACACGGTGGAGCATACGGTTGAGGTGTGCCCTGCTTGGGCGGAGCACCGCCGTGTCCTCGCGGAGGCGATTGGCGGCAGTGACCTCTCGCGTCCGGCCCTGGTTCAGGCCATGGTACGGAGCGAGAGGGCATGGGAAGCCGTCACCTCCTTCTGCGAAGCAGTAATGCTCGCGAAGGAGGAGGCGGAACGCGTGAGGGAAAGGCAAAGTTTGCGCCCTCACGCCCCTAACCGCCGCCGTTGGAGACGCCCTGGGCGTCGGGAATCCCAGGCGGATTTCCGGCCACCATAGGCGCGGGCTTGCGGACGGCGAGCAACGGGCAGCTCGCCGTCCGATAAGGACCAGGCCCGGGTCGATGGCGCGTCGTGTTCCACGCGCGCCTCAAAGAGATGTCAGCAAAATTGACGGGGTCCAATAGGACCGATGCCTGCCAGGGTTGCGGGAAAGTCCGAAAGGGATACCGGGACCTTGGCAACAGGCAAATGAAGGAACACGGGTGGGTTTTAGTCAGTAAAAGTCTGACACGCCCTTCCGCTCCGCCCAGAGCGGGAGAAGTCATTGGATGATTTCCCACCCTCAAAAAAAAAAAAAAAAAAAAGCCTATTTCCACATTGCCTACATGGCCAGGCATATTCTCTTTAGCAAGCATGCCCAATTTTCCAAAATGCCGAGGATTGGAAGCGATATGATCCACTATAATGACTTTGTGGATAAACGGAACACAGAAAGCTTGACCACTTAAAGCTCTATAAAAATGCTTACAGAAATAAGGACGTGGGTACGTCTTTAAACGCAAAAGGAGAAGAGAAAACCGGCCAAGTGCGAGTTGGACTCGCACATGAAGAGTTCCGTATACCACTGTACAATATTTAGCAAAAAACGCCGAAACATTTCTTGTATGTGGAGGGGAGACCCCTTTAAATTTTTAATTTATTTCGTTTTTATTATTTATTTTTATAGCGGTAATAGAAATACACAATCTGTGAAAAATTCAACCATCTACCTATTATGGTTCATGAGATGCAGCCCGTTGACTGACAGTGGCCAGCGGAGGCTTAGTAAAAGCATTAAAGGTTCCGTAGCAAGAGCAATAAATTCTAATACGTTGTAATGGCACAAGAATACTAGTGTAAACGTAATCTAAATTTTCTGTCCTCCACAACTTGGCGTAGCATCATACGTACCTACTTGCGTTATTTAATTAAAATAATTTTAACCAAAATCGCTTTAGTAATAGGGTTCAGTTTGGCATACGACGGGTACAGAACCCCAAAAAGGTAAAAAAAAATATTATGTAAAACAACCGGAAATAAAGTTTAAACACCGTCTCTTAAGAAAGTATCTTAATTACGCCAAGAGAGATATCGTAAAAAACCTAGATAGCTAAAATTAAGCGCGTCTTAAAATTCAGGCTGAAGCATTTACTTTATACAGAGCTCGTTAAAACTGGCTATAAGGACGATGAAGGGGAACTGTATAATATCCTTCTATTCCAAATACGACCCTGAATTTTACATGGTTCTTCAACGTCAAAGTCAAATCATGGATTTCAATTGGTCTCGAAATTTCCAATCGAAAGAGCAGGGGACCTAAACCGGCCACATCAGCAATTCCTCTAAAAACAATTAATTTCCTGAATTCCCAGCTGTCATTAGCAATTCCTCTAATTTAACACAAAAGCAATTCATAATTTGTGGATCATTTTACGACTCCCCATATAAAACTGTCAAACAGATGAATTATTTCGTAATATGAATTACTTGCAGACCATATTATAAATTGTCAGTTTATGACATTTTACGATGATTCATAGTATTTTCCTATTATGACTCTGCCAAAGTAGCCGTTTGAAGCCCCCAGCGGCGATGATGACAATTGGTAACGGCGACTTTTACGAGTAGTAACTGTGCGCGTGTTAGATTATTCATTTCGAGAGTATTTTAATATTGTTTGTTCGATAATGACATCTGTCACATTTACGAAGCTTAGGACCAATGTAGAAGTACCTAATTTGACTAGGTATTGTTTACGTAAAAATAACACAACTTATACAATTCATTAAGATGTTAATTACATTTATACTATGAATTATTACGTAATATTTAATGATACTTGTAGCATATCTTAGATTTTATATTGCTATTTTAATATAATAAGCTCTTTCAACGATTGTCACAATACTGTTAGTTGATGTTGTCATTCTATTGAATTTTATTTAAGAATAACGAATCGGCTTTTATTAAATTGCTTTATTACCTTATAATGTTTTAAAACGATTCAATCACATAAGATTTGTTTATTATTGGAATTACCTGTATTGGAAGTTATTAAACCAAAATATATGATCATCTAAGATTGTTTTAAAATGACGGTAGATGTTTGACATAAAGTGACGTTTGTAGGATATAAAAAGGATTGTAAGGACATTATCGGTTCTCCTGAGTGTAGAAGCTTAAGGCAGCCACAGGAAAGTCCGGTTAAGAAGTTATGATTTCCGAAATCACACTTCAAGATGCCATAGTTAAAAAAAATTATCGGTTCAATTGCTCGATAGATGTCCAGTTGGTTCGTTCTAGTGCCGTTGTTGTTTGGAATAGACTGGCAGATGTTACGTAAGTTAAGTAATTTGATATTATACCGTAATTATTGCTTAATATGATTATGTTGTTGTGTATGGTTTACTATTGCCAACATTGATAATATGTAAATTGTATAACGGAATATTCATGTTCTTATCCTTGCTATTTTTATAATGTTGCTATTATTCCGATAGAAAACTGTAATACTGTTTCCATGGAGTTTCTTGTCCTTCTTCTCCATGAAGACCTAGTTTTGTGAACGGACAACTAGCTTTCTGATTAAATACTGACAAGTCTAATTAAATAAATGTTTAGCCTTGTCTTTCTGTGCTTTAATTTATGAAATCCTTTCCCTACAAAACATATTCAACAGAACTTTCATACACAGCAAATAACCAGTAATCATTCCGACACTAAAAGCTTACTAATTTGGGTAATACCTATATAAATACTTATATGTAGTGCTTACTGCTCCTTCTGACACGCGCCTGTGCGTTACTTTGTGTACTTTATTTAATAACCACTGCTCTCAAAACGGTGAAGGAAAACATCGTGAGTAAACCAGCATGTTAGGACATGGACAATTTTTGGTCCTAGGGGACCAAAAATTCGAAGACATGTGACATCTACCAACCCGCATTGGGCCCGCGTGGTGGTAAAGCTACTCCCTCTCACAGAGGGGAGGCCTGTGTCCCAGTAGTGGTAACATTATAGAATGCTTATATGCTCTTCTACGTTCAGGCGAAGGCCTACATTCCTATCTATTAATTACAATAACGTAACTTAATAATAATTGTGTAGGCTCCACACAATACCTACAATATAATTTCCCCAGGATAAGCTCATTATGTTGGAAGGAACATCATTTAAGAGAAAAGATAGAATTACATCGTTTATTAAACTTACTGACTGGATAATAATTATTTCCTTTACGATTATTGTTATTATTTAATTTTACTTGTTCTTACATTTAGCTGTTTATCGTGTAAAATATCTTCATAGAAAATACGGAGAGGACTTTGGAACAATTTTTTTTTGCTTTCAAATTCCGGGAAAACACAATTTGTTAAATAGTTTAGTTAGTTCCCATTAGAGTATCATTTAGTGCATTTCTGGACTACCATGACTGCATGGTACTACTGTCTGCCAAATTAGTTGCTCAATAGCATTGTCTAACAAAAACAATGCCTAAAAAATAAAACCTAAAAAAGCGCGCTTTTGCATTTTCAACGCTCGGCTTAGCGCCGAAAGTTGAAAATTTAAAAGCGATTCAACTGCTCGGCCTAAAATAAAATAAAAGAATTATACAGTTGCACTAGCGAGCACTGTACCAATGAACTCGCTTGTTATAATATAATGCATTAAATCCATTCTCCTGCTATGCTGAATGAATAAAATCAGAATAGTCGTACTAAAATGCAAAACTTGCAACTTATCGTGAAATAGCTTGGAAAATTCACTGTTTATTCGTATCGCGAAATTGACGGAAGATTCATGATCTAGAAAATATGCTGGCTCCTGGCAGCTCAACGAGGATAAACTAGAGGAATATCTTCGTTGCATTTTCTTATATTTACAATTTTATTAACACTAGGTAGTGACCTAATTGGAGGAGCTCGTGAGTAAGTAATTACAGCCGCACGGGTCGGTCCATCAGGTTAAGCTACGCTTACCGGGGTTAGTCCGTGGATGGGTGACCATCATTACATATCAAGACTCTTTCGTGCCTCGGAAAACACGTTAAGCCGTTGGTCCCGACTGTCATTCGTGGATCTTTGATAGTCTTTGCGGGTCGTCAGGAGCCCGATTTTTTTTTTTTAAGTTTTGGTAATCATCAAATGACTTCTCCCGCTCTGGGCGGAGCGGAAGGGCGTGTCAGACTTTTACTGACTAAAACCCACCCGTGTTCCTTCAGTTGCCTGTTGCCAAGGTCCCGGTATCCCTTTCGGACTTTCCCGCAACCCTGCCAGGAAGCCCGAAAGTCTAACAACCAATCTTGCCAAGGGGTATCGTATTACCCCCAGTTACTAGGTTGTGGAGGTCAGATAGGCAGTCTCTCCATGTAAAATACTCGTATTCAGTTGCATCCGGTTAGACTGGAAGCCGACTCCAACATAGGAAAAGGCTAGGCAGGTTGATTCACACTTTTTAACATGAAAGTTTTAAACGCAATCTCAAAGTGGAAGTCTCCATGGATGTTGTTCCGATCTACGGGAATGCACCGCGACCTCTCCCGCGGGGCTCGGCGTCCCATTCACAGTACGACTGCTCCGCATCACTGCGACACATATCGACGACTATTTCCAACTCAAACTCGCCCCTGCGATCAGTTCAGATCAGTTTACATGCAAATCTCACTGTACTTGTTGTCTGAACAAATGTCGCTCTAAATAATATTTCTGATAACCTTTTCAATATTCTATTGTAATGGTGGCAATCTCTTGTGAGATTATGAGTTTGTTTATTGTAATTTATAGTTGAGCACGTTTCATTGAACTTGCTCTACACACACACTTGCTTGATATTACTCGCATTTTCACTTTATTGAGCTTCGATTTCTCGCCCCATATAACATGGGACTTAAACATAACTGGCGAAATCTGGGTGTACTATAGATACACCTCTGCCTAACCCTTCGGAGAATACAGCCGTGATGTTATGATATGATCTCAATTTTACGTAGTTATTGTCTTGTAAGACAAGGTGATCAATCAACGTTTCGTTCTCTGAATTAAATAAAAATACTGTTACATGCTTAAATATTATTTTGGAGAAATGCGTACTTAAAAAACTCAACACTATGCACAAATCTATAAATGGACGTTGGTATATTACAGATATTAGTCTTCGACAACGTTTGACAGATCACTATAAAAGTTGACACAATACTTATATTTAATATGTATATTTTATGAAGAAGGCTTGGGAGAAGGTTTTTATAGGTTTTTTTAGACCTACACTCGAGCGAAGCCGCGGGCAAAAATTGAAATAGAATAGAATATACTTAATAAAAAATAAATAACTGTGTTTTTTTCTTTGTTTGTTTTGTAAATAAAGAAAGATAAAAATAATAGCTCCAATAATCAAAAATATCGACAACTCTCCGTCCCATGAACAGGCATCCTTAACCAAAAGCAATATTGTCCGGTAGATAACATAGTGCGGCTCGTTTGATTTGTTGTAGGCAACATTAGCGCTAAATCTAATGCCGTTTATTACGGACTAAGTTATGACACCGACATTCTAATTACATGTGGTACTGAATAGAACTTAGATGTTGCAGTAGACCTGGGGAGGTTTTGTAAGGAATTGATTAAAAGCTTGGACTGATAAAGAATTGTTCTTCCTTGATGTGTATAAAGCAAATCACTTTTCAGAGTTCTATATTTTTCTGCATATGCCCTTGGTAAAGAGGAGGAGCTCGTGGCTAAGTAATAACAGCCGCACGGGTCGATCCATCAGGTTAAGCTACGCTTGCCGGGGTTGGTCCATAGATGTGTGACCATCTTTACATACCGAGACTCTTCCGTGCCTCGGAAAGCACGTTAAGCCGTTGGTCCCGGCTGTCATTCCTGGATATTTGACAGTCGTTACGGGTCGTCAGAAACCAGAAAGTCTGACAACCAGTCTTACCAAGAGGTACCGTTTTATCCAGTTACTGGGTTGTGGAGGTCAAATAGGCAGTCGCTCCATGTAAAATACTGGTATTCAGCTGCATCCTGTTAGACTGGAAGCCGACCCCAACATAGTTGGGAAAAGGTTAGGCAGATTGATTTTTATTTTGCCTTTGGTAAAGAGACGTGAGTTTTAAGTTCCAAACTTGTGGTCTACATATTATTATGTTACAATTTAATTTCTAAATCCTACTGTGCAACTCCGTCGATATTTTTATGTGTAACATGCGACCCGCTCCTGCATCGCACGGTTTTTACGACTTGACAAAACATCGAGATTTCTTAGTTATATGTAACTTTAATATTAACATAAACCTTCCGGAATCAATTCTCTAATCGATGGTGAAAACATCATAAAAATCCGTTGCGTGGTTTAGAAGAACAACGCGGACATACACACAAACACGAAAAGCGACTTTAATTTATAATGTCTATAGATGTTGCGCATGTAGGTATGTACAGCCAACCGCTCATCAGTAGTAAATATTTGACATTGACAGCAATAATGCCGGCTGACCTATACTCCATTTGAAATAAGATTAGACATTTAAACAAACCTATAGACAGTCCGTTCAACCGATTTTGACTTCTATACCGTAGGCATAAGGATAGCATTAAAAGCAAAAAGGTTACACAATACCAACTATCTACTGCAGCTGCCATTTGTCATATCACCAACGCAATAGAATTTAAAATCGGTTGAACGGACTGTAAAAACGGTTTATATTTAAATGTCTAATCTTATTTCAAATCTAGTATAGTTATGTTCAAAAATAAATAAATGTAGAACCAAAAATGTAGCGGTTACCGAACTTTTTCCATCGCATCACCCTTGAATTAAATATTGCCAGACCCAATAAATAATTTGAAAGATTTGGTAAGAACAATTATAAAAATATAACTTATATCTATGGTAAGAACGGAATCTGTCTTATTTGAGATAGAGAGAGAGAGTCGTGCTGAGAATCGACATTCTAGAAAACACGTCTATGATTCGAACCTATGAGACTAAAGTGCCTGCTACATGGTTGCCAACCGCGTCCCCAACAGAGGTGACCTTGGCTTGCGGTCGGCAGAGCTGTTTCAAAGATAGTAAACTATCATCTACAGTATAGACGGTTGTAAACCACCAAGGTCACCTCTGTCGGGACACGGTTGGCGAGGGAGGCACTTTATATACTCACATTCGTTATCACTTATGGCGGATTATGATCATAAAAGGCCTTATTCTTACATAGAATTTTAATTTCGATATCAGCCAATAACCAACGTTCCCCCCTTGCAACCGTCCCCTTCCACCATTCAAGCTATAAGGCCATATCTCATTCTAATTACATCCAATACCATTAATATAAGAAAGGCCTACAAAGGCCGACTAATGTGCTCTTTGACTCCTGATTGCGGAACCTTATTGTGCCGATAAGACTGGTTTAAGACCAAACAACACTTTATAGTAGACAAACGTTGTATAATACAGGCTAAAACATAAATAGAAACTGACAAAAACACTGCAATTTCAACTTTAACTTAGGACGAACAAAGTCGATTTTGGCATGACAGCAACTGTTCTATAAGGTCATATGTCCAGATTTTTGCTGCAATGGAAATTCAACCTTAGCACACTAAGTTACGGTTCAAAATCTTATAAAAACCCATTCTAAGTTTTAAACAGGGTGATATATAAATATACAGCGTGTTGGAAGATAGGACTTTTTGCAAGTACGTTAACCGTTTAGGCTAGATCTGTTTTCTAAATGCGTGCGATATAGCCTAGGTTAGTTAGTACAGTTGTAGTTAACGTTAAAAGGGTTTCTTGAAGTTATTACTGTGTTTCGCACATGACTTTTGTCTTGAGAGATAAGTCTTAAGTGCTTGTGGGTGAGTGATATTAGTGCGAAGTTTTTTTTCAGTGAAGGGTGAATTGGATTAAGTGCATGGATATTTGTGTCCGATATGACTTGTAAAGAACTGTTATGGTTTCAGGAGTAAATTACTAGATAAAAATGACAGCACAAAAATACATCTTATTTTTTTTGCCAACTGAGCCGATGTCGACTCATCATCTGCCTAGCCTTTTCCCAACTATGCTGGAGTCAGCTTCCAGTCTAACCGGATGCAGCTGAATACCAATACTTTACATGGAGCGACTGCCTATCTGACCTCCACAACCCAGTTACTGGGTAACACGATACCCCTTGTTAAGACTGGTTGTCAGACTTTCGGGCTTCTGATGACCCGTAACAACTATCAAAGATCTACAAATGACCGCCGGGACCAATGGCTTAACGTGCTATCCGAGACACGGAGAGGTCATGGTATGTAAAGATGGTGATCCATCCACGGACCAACCGCGGCAAGCATAGCTCAACCTGATTGATCGATTCGTGCGGCTGTTATTTCTTAGCCACAAGCCCCTCACAAGCCTTCTGAGCCGATGTGGTGAAAATACGTCTTATTTAATATGTTAACTAGAAGTACTAAAACTGATTACAATAAAAATTAATATGGGTAGGTACTTGGCTATCCAGAATTAAAAAAAAAATATTGAAAATAGCTGTGCAACCGTTTAATAACATATATAACATAAACTCACGCCGCCTTCCCACGGGGGTAGCCAGAAACTACAGAACCCCACCTGCTAAAGCCTTACATACTTACAGAACTCCTTTTGCTTCGTTTAAATTCACATACCAAACAAGAACATGTTTTTTATTTTTTATCACAGAATGGGTCTGCTCTTGACCTCGATCATGCCTAATGGAAAGCGATGGATGAGGTCTATGATGGAACGAGCGAGCCCAGAAGATGCCTGTTCACTCTTGCTTTGAAGGCAGATGGGTTATATGTGGAAGGAAACAGAGACGCTGGCAGAGAGTTCCACACTTTGGCTTTGCACATAATAAATGTAGAGGAGAAGCGCCGAGTAAGACGATATCAGCCAAGTGTGGATGGTACCCTGCAGTCAGAGCTGCTTAGCAGTGTCGGCCGTCGTGTAGCGGTGAAGCTATCGCGCATTCGGATGGGCAAGAAACCCAGCTGGGAGAGTTGTGGAAGACACCCTGTTGTGGTTACAAAACGCGTCTAGCTTTTGACACAGCAAAGTGAGGTGTTTTGTGTGAGTTTTGAGTTTTTGACACGAGTCGTTTTCTTAAAGGATTTTTAATGACTCTTGAGGAATAGTTAGGCGGCATAGGTTACTAAATATATCTACGTCTATTGTATTTTATAATAATAGATTTCACGCCTGAATCAATTAACTCGAATAGCCATCCATACTAACACTAAAAAAAAAAAATCTTCTTGACGACATATTCCCAATTCCTCCGCATCACTGCCCAAACCAATTTACACCACAATCTAAGAAGCAATTCTCACAATTTCCTTTACACCGAGCCCTAATCTGACCTTATTAAAATAACGCGTGATATAAAGTAACTGTAAAGAATGTCCAACACGGCACTGAACCCGGTACATGGGACATAATTCGCGCGAATGGGGCACAACCGCTATCCACCTAAATGTACTGGATGCTAGATAGTTATCTTTTATCTACGCATTACAAGGCTGATAAGATCGTATAGGTACTGATTGTTGGGCAAAGAGAGAGGTGTGAGGATATTTAGTCTTTGTACAGTTGTAAAACTAAAGGATTTATAAAGGCTGTGGCGTAATTAAATGCCGGGGCTACATTATCGCGTTATCGCGAACTTTACTTCGCGCGCTCTCTCTCGCGCGCTCTCTCTCGCACACCGTACAACAGAGAGCGCGCGAAGTAAAGTTCGCGATAACGTGACAATGTAGCCCCGGCATAAAGAAGAGAAGAAAAGAGTTCCGTTTGGCAACCTTAGGGTACGGAACCATAAAACAGCTTTAAACTATAAAAAAACAAGCGTCGGTGGCAAGAAACGAAAATTGAAAATCCGAGACATGGTTCCGAAATTAAAGTTAAATTTCCCATTTTAAATTTTTTTTTGGAAATCACTTATTTTTTTATTGTAAAAAGTTTTTTTTTTTTTTCTTTTTAGTTTGGGTAAGAATACCCCACACAAATTCAAATACCACTACTTCCTTACCTAAAAATTGTTTATTATTCTAGCAAGTAAACCTTAGCAACTAGTGATTGGAGCCTGCTTTTAAGCAAATATGCGTGTGTTAGGAGACTCCTCTCCTCCATAACTTGAATAAGTATCATTTATTTGTCTTAAACAAATGTTGGTACTTAATAAAGGGAAGAATACTATAGTATAGTACACTCATATTTCGCATTCAAGAAGTCGGTTAAAAAGTAGTAAAATTCTCAATCTTTTGTATAATTAAGGTAAATTACACGGTTCACTTACTCAATTAGAGTGAAACAAACAAATTGGACTGTGCTAAAATAAAAGTGCGTCATTCAATATCGTACTGATCCTGCATTTCAGTGCATTTCCTTTTCAATCAATCAAAGTGAATCAATTTGGTTGACCGTGCAATATTGCCATTAGTTAAGCTGCCATCAGACGGACTGCATTCTTGCAGTTTGAATGCAATTACAACTGCAATGTACTGGTAACTGCATCATAGATCATAGGGATCAAATCAACAAGCGTTTCATTAATAGACGCCACAATTTATGGTGGGCCTAATCGCCGAACAAAAAAAAAATCTCTGTAGTGTATCTATTTAATAGATATGTAAACACTATCTCATGCACGCCAGCAGTGAGGTCGCTGTCACTAATGACAACTGTCAGTTCGCTACGAATGGCGGGAAATGGTGGAAGGTGAAGTGTACCGTCACGAAAGGCTGGGTCGTTGTGATGAGCCAGTGTATTTATTTATTTTATTATTTACACAGTAAAATACATAGAGATACAACATAATTATAATATGAGTACAAAGGTACTGCTTATTTCTTAAGAAATTTCTTCCAGCAGACCTGCGAAAGGAGAAATGTGAAAGAAATGTAGACAATAGTGTGTGAGAACAAGAGAAAAAAATAATATGATATGAAAAAGTGATATGATCAGGACAGAACAACAGGATTCTACAATCTTCTTTTCAGTTGAAGTGCAGTTGAAACAGTTGAACTGCAGTCCGTCTGATGACAGCCTTAGATTTACTTACAATGGTTTTCTAATAACGTTTTATGAAAATGACTCATTGGCTTCTTTTAATAAAACCTACCTATGTCACAGATGAATACAGATGGTTTACTCCGCATTTTAGATTTATGAAGCTACGAACAAGTACGCAGCGGGTTCGTCTTTTCGGGTCAATTCAGTGATCGTAACAGAGTCAGAAGATATAAGAGTTACGCGATAGAAAGAGAGGCAACTTTTAGGTGAATATTAATTAGTAGGTAATTAGCGCTGAGCGACCTGAATTGCACCTAATTGTGTCGCAGCAAGAGTCGCTTTTTATTTAAATGATTTTGCAGAATGAAACTTCTGTATTCATCTGTGGCTCTGTTAATTATCTAGTCTAGTACTATTTAAGTCTCCTTATGCTTCATAAATTTTGCTGTCTACTTTCTAAAGTAATTACCAAATAATTATCTGCGTACAATTGCTTCTATTATAATTTTCTTACTCATTTATATCTTTATTCTATTTGTTAAAAAAACATGTCAACTACACATGCAACCATTATAATATATAATATCTCTCACTAAAATTATGGCCCTAATATAAAATAAACAGCTTGGTCCATTTCAGCAAATATTTTCATTTTAATAATAATAACATTTCAGATATTACGACCAGATAAAATTGTTTAATTATAATATAAAGTTGAGCAAATAACGTAGCGATGTCAAAGCTTAATTATTAAAACGAGATTGAGTAATAAATAATAATATAACGTTATTACTTTATAGTTTATGTTAATATAGATCGGATCTAATCGGAATGGCTGTGAAACCGTTATTTTATAGGGATTGTGGACTTAAGGTAGAGATGCGGCTTATTTTTAATTTATTAAAGGTATGCTTAGAATTTGTAAATAGCATATACACAACTGTCACGTGCGTATTTCCCCAAAAAAAAAATGATTCATATTGTGATTGATCGTGTGTTACACTATTAGGGAGCAGTGCAAGTGACGATTCCCAAGCTGACCAAATTACTACCAAGTACTTTGGTCAGCTTAGGAACACAGTAAACTTGGCTTTTTAATAAATACGATAGAATCATACAAAGTTCCGCAAATCTATTATAATGTTATTGACATAAATTATCATTCACTACAATGAGAACGTTTTCCGCTATATGCGTTGAAAGCTTTACTCGTAATGCAACAAAGTTATTAAAAGTTCCAAGAAGAAGCTTCGTGACAGTGTATGTCTACATAACATAGCTACATAACATTGTGGCATAGAAAATAGATAATAACTTATCATAGCGATCGAGACAATTTCGGAGAAAGGAAATGGATGAATATTTATTTGTGAATATTGTTTAGTATTTATAATAGGTATACTACTTCACGCACTACGATATCTTAAGGCTCTTACATACTGGGGCGATTCGTCGCGCGACGCGACGTCGCGTCGCCGCATTGTTCGCCGCCGTGAAGTTTTCTCAGAAATTGTTTTGTTAAAATTCGGGTCGCGCGGCGAATAGCGCCAGTATGTAAGAGCCTTTATGTGCTCTTTTTTGCTTTAATTAGCGCAGCTTAGTGCTCACAGTCTTTACTATAAGTTTGCTTCTTTATGACTACAATTTAATTACTGAAATCGTGTAAAAATACAATGAAGTAAGTTATAAGTCGGTCGGCTTAAGTTAATCTGACTCTGCTAAAGATTGGAGACGTCTAAACCGACCTTTATTTGTATAAAGATTTAGCTTATATTCTCATAATGTTATCTAGCTTTACGAACATAAACTTGATTGTAAAAGACGCCATTATGGGCTAAATATGGTCGTTTAAGGATCAGGCAGTAAAGGTATTACAACCCACGACCGAAAGGTCGAATGCCTGCACTTTGGGTCTCTGTACCGTTCTGATGGTGTCATCCACCATCTCATTTTATGTTCACGCCTTTTCTAACGGGGTGAGCAGAGTTCGAGTGCAGTATCGGGGGAAATATTGAACGTGTTACACATTTACTTACTTATTATCTCACATTGAAAGAAATAGGAAGATATTTTTGTTCTCAGACAATCTATTATATAACATAAACATCACGCCTGTATTACCCGTAGGGTAAGGCAGAGGTGTACCTATAGTACACCCACAGTTTGGCAGTTATGTTCAAGTCTCATTGTCAATCTATTTAATTAATGAAATTATGGTATAAAGAAGAAAATCCAAATCCGTACTAATATGTACTGTAAATGTAAATATGAAAATAACTCTGTCTGGCTGAACGGATTTTGATGAAATTTGGCACACAGGTAGACCATGACTTGTGTTAGGACGAGTTTTATCACGGTAGTACTTCCTTGTGGGATAATTTCTGGCTTAGACGAGGGCGAAGACGTGGGCAAAAGTAAGCTAAAAAAAATTTAAAGAGTTCGCAATATAATTAAACTCTCTACTTCTCTCTGTCCAGAGCTGCCAAGGACCAATCTTTATTGAAGGAGTCGAGCTCATCTCCTTCAGGGCTAGTAGAGAGGTCTTTACCCAACAGTGGGACAGTAATGGCTAATAAAAAATAAGTATTAAACACATTCGTGGTGTGCTGACTGCCATTTCTTTGGTAGTTTTTCCACTGATTTCAGAAAGCCACAAATCCAAAATGCACCTTTAGCTAAATGATTCTTCGGCCAATCACAATATCACATGAAATTGTACAGGTTTCAGGAACCGAGAACTAAATCCTGTTAACCACACACAAAGTTACCAAAACAACATAGATCACACACAACAATCTCCTCGATCAATAAACAGGAAATATATGAAAATTGCGTGTGCGCATAGTTAGGGGTCCATCGTCTAACTGTAGACGCTATCGCGTTACGTCAGCGAGACGACCACGTGACGATCGATAACGATTAACGAGACACAAGCTGTACTTAAACCTACTATATGTATAGCATACGGACAGTTCGATATCGGGGCCCTCCGGGACGTGTACCTGTGGGATCGGGGCTCTCAGGGACGAACCCGTTAATTCATATCTTTTTCCTCTCATAGACAAGACCATGGGGCCTTAAACGGCCACATAAGCAATTCCTCTAAAAGCAATTAATTTCCTGAATTTCCAGCTGCCATTAGCAATTCCTCTAATTTGACACAAAAGCAAATAATGTGTGGACCATTTTACGAATCTCCATAGAAAACTGTCAATCAGATGAATTATTTCGTAATATGAATCGCACGCAGATCATTTATGAATTGTCAGTTTGTGACATTTTACGATGATTCATAATATTTTCCTATTATAATTCTGCCAAAGTGACTGTTTTAAGCCCCCAGTTTGGTTACATGAACTTTAACAGAAAACGTAAAAGGACTATCACAGGTCTCGACCCAATTTGTGAAGTCCAGTGTCCATTATTTTCAGCAGGCCTTAAATTCCAGGAATTATCTCGATTATCTTTTGCTGTCACTCATAATACGGAGTTAGAAAGCCTCCAGGCTAAAGCCAGATTCGACTGACTGTTACTAGACCCAAATACTGCATGACAGGTACCAATATTTTCGGCTCACATCAGATGTCATGTCAGGCATTACAATTTCTTACAATTCTAACTGTTTTTCATACTATCGACACATAATTACAGAAAGACCGAAACTTTACTTCAATATTTAAAAAGATATGTAAAGTTTAAAATAGCGCTAAACATACCTTAACCCTGCGTGCGCGCACAGTTAGCCGCGACGTTATCGTATCAAGTCAGCGTCGTCAGCGCGATGGCGGCGTGACGACGGCGTGACGATAGCGACACAATACGAGAAACTTTAATGAGGCTTCAGTGGCAACAGGTTTCTATCATTCAATTGTGTCACTTGTTCAGAAAATATGGTGGTGTCTGAGGTGAAGGATGTTATTTGGACAGTGGAAAAGAATGGTGGTTGAAGTGTTTTGGAATGTATACCGATTGAGAATAAACAGGCAAAAGTGTCATATTTTGGATATAAGAAAGACTAAGGAAACGATGGATTGTTTGAGAGTTGAAGTCTGAGAGATAGTTAATTATATAGGGACCAACCTACCTACTACCCAGGTATCATTACCATGCCTCTGAAAATCAAACTCAAAGGAAGTTTTTCGGCGGGAGTTTCCACTATTTTTATACTATTCTACTATCTATCTCCTTAGATTCCTTGAAGGTAGTCACATGCCCCGACGTAAAGGTAAAATAACTACATAACTGAAGACTATACTTTTCTTCAAATGTATCCTTGATCACGTAACACGATATTATTGTATTATATCAAGAATATTGTTAAAGAAAACTGTAAACACGATAAAATCATCGCACGCACCCACATTTTACCACTACTCGTAAATTTCGTACATTCCCCAACCCTGCGTCTGCGCAGTTAGGACGCGGATGTATCCGCTTATCGACGACATGGGACCCTGTGACGTCATGGGCTCAAGGGTCATCATGCGGGACTACGCCTACTCTCGATCGAGGATTGTTACCTAGGTAGGTACTATAAAGTAGGTAACATGCAACGGTAGACGGTGGAGGTAGTCGAAATAATGATTACGAGGTACCGTTTTAGGAGTTTTAATGGAATTATTTGTGGAAACAGACGTAGAGATAGTCAATTTTTCATAACAAGAGACTTGGATTTCAGCCTTAAAGGTGCGACACGAGAGCGGGACGCGACACTAACAAAACAATTTCTAAGAAAACTTCACGGTATAACAATTACGGGTGTCGCCAGTGTGCACGAGGCTTAAAAGATTTAAACTCTGAAAGGGAAATAAAAATGAAACCTCATTTTCAAAATGGCAGAGCTTATCAAACACAAACGACCTGTTCTTAATCACCTAAAGGACTTGTAACTATTCCGAGCACTCGAGCAGGATGTAACCGCTCAAATTGATTGCTCTGCCACCACAACAATCATCAGACAAAAACCGTCCTCTGCCGGAAAAAGCCACCCGCAAGAATCGCTACAAACACCGGTTCCTAGTAGAAGTGGCAACAAAATCGATTTCTCAGAGCCACCGGATTAAGGCTCCGCAAACAGGTGCAACGTGGCTTAGCGACGCGACACTGGTGGAACAATTTCTATGAAAACTTCGAGTCGCGTCGCGCCTGTCTGGGGAATCTTACCAAGATTTTATTAACTTTCATTTGTATTTAACTGACCACCTGACTTCTGGTACCTGAATGATCTTTAAACTGAACACCCAGTTGTTATCGATAACGGATACAAGGTACTGAGGCTAAAGATCGTACCTACGCAACACCGACGGTTGCTACTACTGGCTTACGGCCCGTCTCTGGTAACTTTCATAATGGGAAGTTTTCCGCACTCGATATTTGCGACATTATGACATTCCAATATTCTATTATATATTATTTTAATATGTATTTTTATTACTAGTTATTTATATTATAATTATTTATTAGGTATGTTGAAACTGTATGTACTTCCCGTCACTTGTCCTTATGGATTCATTCGAAAACCAGCGTCAGACAGTATCTGTCTGGCATTAATGCTGAAATGAACCTTTTTGGCGCAGCCGTGAGGCACACACTATTGTTTTAAAAACAATATAATACTTTTTTTTTTTGTTATTTGTATTTTGTGTTTCATGAACTGTGTCCAAATAAACTTTATTCTATTCTATTCTATGTAACAACTCAGACCAAGTAAAAAACCAAGACAGAGCGCTGTCAACAGTGACGTGAGGCCGGTTCCGTAAACATGTGAGCACTTAGTGAGGTGTAGTTTGATTGTAGTTTGATTTTATTTGTGTGCGTGTGAGCAAGTATGCACAGAGCGGAGGTGAGCGCTATGTCTTGGTTTTTTATTTGGTCTAAGTGTAACAATACCTAAATATAAGATACCTAAACGGCCCGTATCCGGTTAGACTGGAAGCCAACCCCAGCATAGTTGGAAAAATCAATGATATTGCCAGTAGTGTTCTCAATCAATCGTAAGATTAGGTTACTTTTAGTCTTTATGCTCGAAAAGTTCACTAAGTTCCCAGACGGGCCGCGCGCGGGCCAAAAGACATTGTAGTTAATTAGAAAGTCTTTGACGAATTAGACACAGTGTATTTGGAGTTAGTCAATATCTATTGAACCTTACCGCTAGGTATTAACAAAAAGTCATTTTTAAACCCCGGAAACTAAATCAAATTCACACCAGCTCACCTCGATAACTTACCAACATACAACAATTTAGTCCCTTCAGAATGAGTAACCGTCGACTTTCAACATTTACTAGAAGCCTGCGCCTGCGCAGAACATGCGCTGACCCGGGCAAGTTATTTATCGTTGCGTTTAATAGGCACGGTGATCACCGCTATCACAAAGTAAATAGGCACAGAAGGCCGGCTCCATACAACGTACTGTAAACCGTGTCTTAGGGCTCTCGCCGACAGACGCGACGCGACGGCGGGTCGCAACAACACGCCGCACGCAACGCGTTGCGGAACATCTGCGAAGACGTCACAAAAACTAAAACCATAACTAAATAGTGCCGGAAGCCTCCAAACATTACGAACGACAACAATAAAACTTTATTAGTTAAATAAACACGCCTACGCCATATTTTATCCATTGTTACCGATTCAAAATAACTGTAAACCGTACTTTGTAACAAATGCAATGACTTCACATAAAAAGTGACCAATAAAAAGCGTTCGAAAGCTAAAAATTGGCGTATCAAGAAGTCTTGAAAATCAAACGTAGCGTTTAAACACAGAATGGATAGATACTGAAGGTCGTGTGATTAGAGGAGCGAAAACACACATAGACACGCTTCACGTACAGCGAATGCAAGCGCATTCGCGACTTCACGACAGTCAAGCCTCGTGCAGACGGGCGCGACGCAACATCGGTAATTGCTATACCGCGAAGTTTTCTTAGAAATTGTTTTGTTAGAGTCGCGTCGCGCTAGTCTGCACGAGGCTTCATTCTTTTGATATCGTCGTCTATGTGCGTGTGTGCCTATTTTCGCTTGTTGTATGGAGCAATCCTTCTGTAGTATTTATGCCGTTATCATTGCGAATGCTTTAACGATATAAAGATTAACTGTTACGGTTCAGTTTGTGGTTCAAACTATAAATATGGTGTTGTATTTGTTTGAAATAAGTAGGCCTTTGAGGAGGCCGAGGTTTTGTTTAAGATTGTGTTTTTTGCAGAAGGTGTTACTAACCGGCGCGTTAACGTTTACTGAAAAGTTAAATAATGGTTTAGTGCTGAAGGTTCAAAATTTTCAATCATGCTATACGGGTTTATTGGTTAAATGTCGGTAATCCATTAAGGGAATATATGAGAGGTAATTTACAACCATATGTACCCTTTTGACTCATCATTTGATATTTTTTATTATTATTTCATTCATTTAATTTCACATACTCGGAAATGGTAGATATTACTATAGGGGTGATCAGGGGTCATTTGGGTGCAAATTACCTCTCCTACATCCCTTTGGATTGCCAATGTATTACCAATAACCCTATATACAGTCTATCCTTCATATTCTGAAATATTTTTCACTACGCTAATTTCTCAGAGCTTTTCCAAAAATAAATCAGACCATATAATCCTTACATATTATAAAACAACGTCCTCCACCGCGTCTGTCTGTCGTCCTGCAACTAAACTCAAAAACTACTGAACCGATTTTCATACTGTTTTCACCAATGGATAGAGTGGTTCTCGAGTAAGGTCATAATAAACGACATCCACGCGGGCGAAGTCGCGGGCATCAGCTAGTATATAAAAATTATCACTTAATCCAAAAATGGTGAAGGAAAACATAGTGAGGAAACCCACGAACGGCAACGGCATGCCTGAGAGATATTTCTTGGTGGTATGTGAAGCTAAGTCAGAATCCATAGGCGGCATAAAAACTCTGACAACGGTTAGTCACTCTGGTTCAGCTGCTACCAACAAATATCGTCACTCCATAGGTGGAGTAAACAGGCTAGGGCTTGTTTACCCTATGTTGATGGGTCGCGGTCTCCACTCCACTCCAAAAATTTAAAATAGTTTAAAAACTCAAACAAAACATTAAACCAACCAATTTGATCTCGCCCCAGATAACCATCTCATTGTTTACCAAACCAGGAACAGCAAGACTATCAGGCACTTAGAACAACATCAAAATCGTCTCAGCAGTATCTGACGTTGCATCTGCATTGCGTGTGCTCACCTCTCCATATAATACGACCCTTATGGTTAGCGTCAGATTAGATTCGCTTAGCAAGAGCCTTATTTAGATAACAGTGGCTTCGAGCCGTATTCAAATAGTAATAGTGGTTAGAAGCTGTAGCATTAAATGTTGCTTTTTGTTTTTTATAAGTGATTATAAAGATGGTTTGAGTACAAAATGGTTGAGCTTAATAATATTGATACAACTATAAAACTTATAGAAATCTGGCGCGTGGCAAAAAATTTTAACTAACGCCGCCATCTTGTTTTTCACAAATGTTTGTTTACCAACAACGGCAACGTCCCGCAGTCAGTGTCATTCAAGCGACGACATTCATTTCAAAAGATCCTGTAAATGCGTCAGATTTCATTTGAACGGGTGACGTACGTTGGAATTGTAAACATTATTTCTGTGAAGGCCTCTGCCTTGTCTCCTCTGAAGAGTGTATTTTCATTGAAAAATGTTGACTAGCTATCACAACAACTCAGCTGGATTTTTAGCATCTCCATCTAGCATCTTTTTTACCTTTTGGAATGGGCAACTAGAATCAATTCTATTTCTTTGTTTTTCATTGACGTTCAAAAGTGCCTTTTATGTGCCTATTTGAAATAAATTATTTGACTTTGACTTTGACTCCAATTTATAATTGCGTAACTGATAGATAGTGGGTTTCTGGGTTTGTCCCCCAGTCTGGGCCAGAATAACAATCCAATAAGACATACTTAGTAGTACCTAGCCCGGAATTCTGCGATTTGCTTATTCTTATCATTTTACTAGCTGTAGCCCGCGACTTCGTCTGCAATCCAGGATAAAAAGTAGCCTATTTCCTTTTCCTGGTCAAGGTCTACCCCTCTGCCAAATTTCATCCAAATCCGTTAAGCCGTTTTAGCATGACAACGTAACTAACAAAGAAACTGACTTGCTCATTTATAAGTTAGGTAGGATTGTACACGTAAGATGCAGAGACATTGTTACAATATTACAAGGTCAGGCTTGTGGCGGTATCCATATCGCCACATGCGAACTACGCATCAAAGACCTGACGTCACACAAAAATCCTGAAGTCACATAAATCCTGCATCGCGCAATTAAGGTTTACCGTGCAGTGGACATATACAAGAACCCGACATCAATAGTTGGGCAGTTGCACGCCAGACACAACACCCGTCTGGTGGGAGGATCCTCCCTTTTTTATGGTGGATGAGTGAACTTTACACCCTGTTCCTCATACACCTAAAGGCTTATGTAGCACTGCCGGGAAAGTCCAAAAGGGATACCAGGACCCGGGCAACAGGCAACTGAAGGAACACGGGTGGGTTTTAGTCAGTAAAAGTCTGGCACGCCCTCCCGCTCCGCCCAGAGCGGGAGAAGTCATTTGACGAATTCCCAAGCTAAAAAAAAAAGGGCTTATACGTAGCAGTGAAGGTCCTCTAACAGCCAACCTCAGTGCGACAGCGAATTTACCGTAAATAAGTGCACAATATCCAAACATTTCATGTAATACTTATCTAAACATAAACTAAACAACTATATGTAAGTAAACATAATACATTATTACGTACATTTGCGGCGGATTAATCGTTAAGTTTATTACATTCGCTGGCAACTGTAGTTGTACTATATACGCTTGCAACTCAGCCTAGTCCTCTGAAGCATATGAAAACATCAGAAGATTAAAATTCGAATTCATGTGACATCTACCAACCCGCACTGGATCCGCGTGGTAGATTACAGCCCACTCCCTCTCGAAGAGAGGAGGCCTGTGTCCCAGCAGTGGGAACATTATAGGCTGCTTATGCTTAAATACGAGAGTGAAGTTATGTTGCACATAGGTATTAAGACAACGCAAAGCCTTTCATGATGCAGGTGTCCATAGGCGGCAGAAACCACTTTCTATCATGCATTCATGTTTACTGTCTTCCTGTTTGGAAATATCTCGTCATACAAACACACGTATGATATAATCTATCTCATTAATAATCGAATAGACAGATCGATAAAATACCTTATTATGTACACCACATAAATTTCAGATAGTAATTTCACATAGTGATATATCCAGCGACAGGCTTCCCGGATTTAGAAAGAAAATCACGCTGTCCTTGCCAAGTTGTTTTTAAATTTAATTTCGTATTTTTGTAAAAAAAAAAATATTTGTTTTGTTGCTTACGTTAGTCTATCTGAGTTCTTCCTTAGTTTGTTTTAGTTTAGTTTTGTATACTAAACTGCAAGGCAGCAAGATATTGTCTAACCATTCAATGCTACGAGTATGTACGCCGTAATTGTCATGTACATTAGTCCTTTAGTTATTAAGATTATTTATATTATAAGTTTCATGTATGTGATGTGGCTGTACTTTTTTAAATAAATAATTAGTGTGACAGAATGGGCGGTCTTATAGCTAAAAGCGATCGTTTAAAGGCGACCTTTGGATAGATTAACGGGAAAAGGAGATAAAATACTGCAGGTGGTCTGTGGTGTACCATTTACATATACATTATAACAATAAATACATACATACATACCTAAGACATATACTTATTTTTAACCACCTCTGTGGTCTAGTGGTTAGACCACCCGTCCCAAACTCAGAGGTCTCGGCGGGTTCGATTCACACAGCGGGCAAAATTTTCTGCTCCGTTTGGTAGCAGGGCTTGTTCTAAGTCCGCCTGACCAGCCTACACCATCTTATCTAAGTCTGTCGCCATGACAACAATGTTAACAGCATTAGCATTGT
This sequence comes from Lithophane leautieri, assembly GCA_949152455.1. Classification (NCBI taxonomy): domain Eukaryota; kingdom Metazoa; phylum Arthropoda; class Insecta; order Lepidoptera; family Noctuidae; genus Lithophane; species Lithophane leautieri. The sequence goes on from OX424483.1 coordinate 6,149,789, forward strand.
TGTGTTTCAGCAGTTGAGGATTCCAGGTGAAGCTCGCTTCCACCTTTGACCTGATCATCAGTTTCCATCAGGTGCGATGCAGGCAAAACCTTGCCCGTTGTGTGACTTTAAACATTCAAGAAACAAGACCAAAGAACAATTTTTAAGTAAGTAAGTAAAATTATATTTAAGGAGAATGGAAAGAAAAGAAATAAAAACTTCTTTTATTGGCATTAAAGCCCAAAAAAATACCTTAAAACTATAAAAATAGAAAACAATGATTATAAATGGTAATTACCATTATTAACATTACCATTTATAATGGTGGTGCTGGTAATGGTAGTGTTTTATCAACACAAATTTAAAAGTAGACAATGATTGAAGACTTTGAATGTGTTTTAAATCCTCGTAATTTAGCGATAAACTAAGCCTATGTTACGGATAGTTGTTAGTCGTGAGTTTGAGTGCGGCCCTCTGACCCTATAAGCCGTTAATACGCGTCTTCCAACTTGTGCAGACTTCCGTGTAACATTTTAGGTTAATATTTATGACGTGTGTAAAGGGCACAATATAACTTAGTTTCAGAGACTGTACACCTTATTGGTGAGGAAAGTCTCGATTTCATACATTTTATATGTTCAGTTACTTATATTTGTACCGTTTCCACAAATAATGCCAAAAAAAACGAATATACGAGTGACTAGCTTCCACTAACGGCTCTGCACGCGTGATATTTTTATAAATTACTGCTTATGTTACTCACTCATAATATAGCATTCTACTGGTGAAAGATTTTTAAAATCGGTCCTGTAGTTTGAGTTTATTCATTACAAAACAAAAATTCTAATCTTTTCTCTTGATAGAAAACTAGCTGATGCCCGCGACTTCGCCCGCGTGGATGTCGGTTATTATATACTAAAACCTTACTCGAGAACCACTCTATCCATTGGTGAAAACAGCATGAAAGTCGGTGCAGTAGTTTTTGAGTTTATCGGGTACAGGACGACAGACAGAGGCGGCGGAGGACTTTGTTTTATAATATGTAAGGATATAGGTTGCATTAGATGTTAAGACAGGTAACATCTAATGCAACCTTAATTTAGTAACCAGGACCCTAATTGCGTAATACACGGTCGATCACAATCTGAATCGTTTTGAAACAGATTGCTAATCCATTGCTTCATAAGTTCAAAAAAAAAATGTGCCCAACAACGTAAATAACGCAATGAATGTTGTTGAAGTGTCAAAATGAAACAGATTAGTCTTAATCGTTTACGAAAATGTGTTACGCATCTAGATAGCTGGATTTACTCTAGAAATGCGTAAAATCATCAGTATTTCATGTGTACCGTTCAAAATCGAGTGATGGGCAAAGACAAAACTCTTGTTTCTACGTCTATAAATAAATAAAAGCACTACTAATGATAACCATAAACAACAAACATCAAAAACTAATAAACCTACACTAAGAACGTTTTTACCGCGTCACGCTTCAACAAATGAATGAAATAACATCCTGTGTTTACTAATTACTACAACACTCTGTTAATGATTTGTGTAAACCATACCATAAAGGGCTCCACATATTTTAACGGAATGACCATCACCGACAACGGTATGATCTACAATTCCACAATTTCACACCAAAGTTTTGAAATAACCTCTATCGACTTCTATATTTATTTATTTATTTATTTATTAAAACTTTATGCACAAGTAAAAAAAAAAAACTACTGTACAACGGCGGACTTAATGCCTGAGGCATTTTCTACCAGACAACCTTAGGGTGATGCAGAGACAGACATGGCAGGTGCAACAAAAGACAATACATATAACTTGAGAAATAATGAATACTAATTAATACATACATAGATACATACATAAATTATAAACAAAATAAACTTAGTCAGGAGAAATAACGACAGGTAGAGGAGAAAACGAATCCATCTAACGCTGGGATGATTCTGCCAACTTCGTACGAATGTGATCACGCGCCTTTACTTTAAATGATATGCGACTAGTTGCCGTCTTGATGTCCAGGGGGAGCGCATTCCAAAGAAAGACCGCCTGGACGAAGAAAGAAGAGTGGATGAAACCAGAGCGGTGAGAAGGACATCGTAGAAGACGATTGTTGGTAGAACGAAGATTTTTACTATGAGCAGAGCATAAGTATTGAACATGGGAAGTCAGGTAAGAAGGAGAAGTGGGTTTGTCGAGTATAGAAAACAACATAGACAAAGCCCTCAACTCTCTGCGCTGACGAATGGAAAAAAACAATCCAAGTCAAAATTAGCAATTATTTCTTACTAATATATTAGGTACTAGCTTCCGCCCGCAGCTTCGCCCGCGTGGTATGTCGATAAAAAGTACCCTATGTCCTTTCTCAGGCTCTAGACTATCTGTGTACCAAATTTCATTTAAATCTATGCCGTAGTTTTGGCGTGAAAGCGCGACAGACAGACAGACAGAGTTACTTTCGTATTTATAATATTAGTAAGGACTAGTAAGGATAAAGATTTTCATATTTTACATACAATTTACTAGTCTTGATTCTCATCCTTTTAAAAAGTGAAAAAGTGGGGGAGAGTGTTTCTGTCTTAGACTCAATATCGGAGTGATGGAGTCAGTTTGTTTTTAGTTTCTACATATTTTATAATAATTCAAACCTTACTCCCTAATGGCTTCAACAATCTCTAAAAGGGCCTTATCACACTGGTGATTTTCGAGCGAGTTATCAGCGAGGCGATTGCGATTGTTCAACGCGCACGCTACGTGTGCGCATCGTGTTCACCGCGTTTACTTAACGAGAGCGATTGACGTGAATGTACATGAGAGAGCAAGACAAGCGAGTGTACAATATTGTGTAAACGCAACACCACGTCGCGTAGTCGCATCTAGCTGGCTTCGCAGCCGCGGAGAGTACGTTCACAAATCAACTCCCTGGAAAACGCTGGCAAATCGTCAGAGTTTATAACGCTTGTGCATGTGCATGATAAAAGAATACCAAAATATAGACAGAAACGTAAATCAAATCCACATTATCCATTCATCCATTTATTCCATTTCTCATCAACACACATGCAAAACCTCAGCTATCGTCAACGTGAACCATCGGTTGCACCATCACATCGGGTCCGATTGCGAGTTGGCCAACATATCGGCGGTAGATCTGCCGAGCTGGTGCGGTCTAATGATATTGTTGTGACATTCTGACCTCTGCGTTGTAAATGTTAGCACATTCCTGTTTAGTACAGTTGGGAACGTAACGTTTATACAATTGTTTCAAGTTTTAGTACAAATATATCAATCTATCGTATTGTTTCCTTGCTCTATCAACGAATTAATCAATCAAGGAAACAATCGACCCTCTGGGGTTGATTGCTTAACCTGTGAGTCCTTTCTAAATTGAATTCGGAATCAATCTATGAGCAAAGTTAACGTGCTTTACCGCACCATAATTTTGCTAATTTCTACGATAGTTGATTCAAGCGTGACTCTGCGTCTAGCGCTTGGTGAGGCAACACGTCGTGTTCTGGTTTGCGACTGGTCAATCGTCAATCGTCGTCTGAGGATGCCTCGCTGAGAGGTGAAACACGGGTCGATTTCTTACAGAGTTTTTTATGACTCTTGAAGAATAGTTAAGCGGAATAGGTTACTAAATAAATCTACGTCTATGGTATTTTGTATTTGCTCATTTCTATTAAATGTCAGATGATGGACTTGTAACACCACGAAAAACCGTGTACAACGTTGGTCTTGAAAATGGCCCCAATTGTCGCATAACCAGTCTTGTATTTGACATTATAAACTTACCTACAATTTAATTTAAAGTAATGAAAGTAATAAAGTTTATTTCGGAACAATAACACAAGATTCACCGTGCGTTTGCACTAGCGAAACTTTTACGACAAAACATGTTGAAATCTCTATTTTCTGTCAATGTCCATACAATTTTTGACAGGAACTAGAGATTTAAACATGCTTTGTTGTAATGTTTCGCCAGTACAAACGCACGGTAAGTACAACAAGTAAAACGATGTTGGCTGCAAAATTTTGAACTGTAGCGCAGCCAAAACAACGCCCTTCTCCAGTTACAGAATGGAATGATGTTCCATGCAAAAGTTTCTGAATAGGTAATTAGGCTAGTTCGGTTAATTTAGAATTAGTTAATTTAATCAAATTAAATTTTTTCAGCTCTTTATTAGTGGCTTTTGTGGACATGATAATTATTCAATTTGTTACAGTTGTAATTGCAATCACGTCATTTGGTTTAAATAGATTTTTATTATTTGTCTTTTATATAGATTCTTTTCCTGTGAATGTGAAAACATTGTAGGCTTAGTGGACTTTAGATTTGTGGAACATTTTTTTATGATAGAAGAAACAAAATACTTTTATTTGTTACGTTTACGTTTATCACGTCTGCGGAGTTTCGTTTGTTAATATATTTGACCCTGTAGACACAGAAACATGATCATCACAGTGTACTATCTATTAAAGGAAAAACCGATTACCAGCTAAACCGACTTTCACTAGTTCGGTTAACTTTAACCGCAGGACTGTACGTTACCAAACCGCGAGGAGCTGAACCAACACATAATTAAACTTTATCCGAACGCATTCATTAATAACACTAAACCATTCTAATATATTTAACTAATATATTACCTGAGAACCAGTGTCGTTGCTTTATCAACTGGTATTTCGATATTACTTTTGTAAGTTACAACACTTTAGAGTAAGGGAATAATTTCCATGAGCGCTTTTTCGAAGTCTACCGTTTTGCAAGGATGTTATTAGTAAACTTTAAAGATAAAGCCAAGTAGATAATCTAGCGCTCTTTGGATTTCAGAAGTTTAACAAGCGATAGGGTCATCATCATCTGCCCAGCTATGTTGAGGTCAGCTTCCAGTCTAACCGGATGCAACTCAATACCAATATTTAACTTGGAGCAACTGTCTATCTAACCTCCACAACTCAGTTACTGGGTAACACGATACCGATCTGTGACGATACTACTCTTTGGTAGAACTGGATCGGACTGGTTAGTGTTTCGTTTTTTTCATGATAATGCGTCTTGTGTTATTATGTGAAAGGTAGAAATCACGTCACGTAACGAAAAATCGTTATGCCCGGAAAAGTCAGTTTCAAGGTCTCAAGTTTCAAGTGTCAAAAGTGTTAGTTTTTGCTAGCTTTATAATATAAACAGCGAAAGGCACATCATCATTTATCATTTATCGATCCAACTGATTGTCCTACGACACCTCCTGACTTTTTATGTTCGTAAAAATACTTTTTTCGGCAGTCGGTGGCAAAAAACGAATCACCGACTTCCGAAATTAAAGTTATTTTTCACTTTTTTTGTGTTTTTTTTGGAAGTTGTTTTTTTTGTAAAAAGTTTTTATTTTTCACTTTTTAGTTGTGGTACCTACCCCACACAAGTTCTAATACCACTACCAGCTATGTAAATAACAGTGATTGTATCAAATAAGATGTCGTCTATATAGACTAAGTGAGAAAAATACGTAATTATTGAACCTAACTCAAAGCCAACTACCCAAGCAAAGTTAATAAAAAAATATGAGACCACACGGGAAGCACCAGCTTTCAAATAAAAAAAGAATCATCAAAATCGGTTCACCCAGTCGAAAGTTCTGAGGTAACAAACATAAAAACTTATTCTGTTGTTCTCTGAGTGAATTCACAAGGGATGCATTGTTTGTAATTAGTTATAGATGTTAGTATCTATTAAGTTAAGATAAGCGCATTTATCGCATTGGGTTGTCCTGTAATGGTAGATGTAAGTTGATGAATAAATAAATAAAAAAATAAAATAAAGTACAGACGAATTGATAACCTCCTCCTTTTTTTGAAATCGGTTAAAAATGAGCAGGTTTGATCAACAATTTTCGTTCGTTCTTTTTAGTGAGGAAATCTTTTAACTGCTGTTCTATTCACGCAGCAAAAGCCTTATGGTTAAGGTGTGGAAAACCGAGCGATTTAGAACCACGCCTGTTGCTGTGTTAATTGACGTTAAGCCACTCCTACCTAACATAGCTTTTGTTATGGGTTGACAGGAATTCTAAATTTACAACCTACATTGAAATTAATCTTTAAAATAAATTACAAACTGATTAGTGCAAGGCAATCAAGAATATCAAGTGACTGTTATTTATCTTGCTTAGTAGGTAAGCAAGCTGAAATGGCAGTGCGCTGGCCATATTTGTCGAAGGGCCGATGGCTGGTGGAGCACACATCGCGAGTCCTAGAGTGGAAACCGCGTATCGACAAGCATAGTGTGGGACGCCCACCAGCTAGATGGACCGACGATCTTTAAAAGTTGGCTGGGGCAGACTGGATGTGGAAGGCGGAGGACAGGGTGTTGTGACGCAGCCCGGGAGAGGCCTATGTCCAGCAGTGGACTGCGAAAGAGTTGATTGATTGATTGACTCTTGCACAGTAAGCCGCACATTTGTGGTATCAAAACCAGAAGGTATTACCTGGCCTCTCATTCTATTGAAACTCCTTAGGTTCTACGGTAAGCCAGTTTAGGGTCAAATGTTGTAACAGACGTCCGGTTGACTGTACCTACACACACACAGACAAGACCGTGAAACTGCAATCCTTATGTAGATGCCTAATTTATTTTCCATAAATACCTTCAAGATATTTCTTACCTATATCTTGTGTGGGAGGGTAAGCACGGGTCTAATTATTATCGTCCAACTATCACGCTTATTGGAAAATCACAACAAGGAAATATTACGTTAAATTTCAATAATTTATTGATAAAATAATAATAAATCGAATGTAATCAAAGCCACAAAATTGGAGGTATTCTAATTTTAGCACTGATTTCAACGGCACTTCTCCGAACCGCACTTGATCACGTCTACTAATATTTTTAGAATGATGGCCGTCAATGTACTATTTTTTCTAGTGATTTTCCTCTTCTTTCATTTCGATTTGAGTTTAAAGAGATTAGCAGGATGTCATGGTGAAAACCACCTTATAGTACACCCACATTGCGCCAGTTATGTTTAAGCCCCATGTAAAAGGGAGTGAGCCTATTGCCATCAACCGGGCACAAATCCAGACTCCAGGCTGCTACTGAGAAATTCCAGATGGAGAAACCCAATAACACTTTACCCGACCCGGGAATTGAACCCAGGACCTCAGCGTGTGCAAAATTAGGCAGTAAGCAATGTTGGAAGCAGGATTAACTGCACAGAGTGCGTTGAGCGGAATAAAATTAATATATAGTCATTAGTTGACATCAATGACTATAATTCTACCTCTTGTCTGCTCATGCACATAAGTTGAATTGCACTGATACTAGATGGAAATATCAGTGGCCATTTTAGTTTTGACCAGTTATTGGATCTCTGCACACGCGGTTATTAAATCTCTATAAATTCTCTTAAGTGAAATTAAAATTTAAATAATGTATTGTTTAATTAGGATTGTAGACGTCGATTTTATCGATATCGATATTATTGTTGCAAAACTGACTTGTGCATCACCATGTTTGGAACTTTCGTCCTAACATTGTTGCATCGGCCAATCACAACCACTGTAATATCTTCGTTCCCCGGCCCGCAGTAGTGAGTCGTGTGCCTAGACGAAATCGGTCTATCTGCTCTCAAGTGGTTTAATTCTCTTTGGTTGACATAGTCTTTACATCACCAATTATATTTATTTATTTATTTATTATAAAGCGGGTATTAATTGCAGTTGCAATCTTATCAGAACTCGCAATGAGAGATATGATGACCACACAACTCGTTAGAAAATCCTGTTATGCAAAACTGTTACATCAATATACTATTTTATCTTATTTAGGAATTAGACTATGACAAAATGCACTCAATATCCATTCCTTATCATACCGTTACATTGCAATAGTTAGCTAAAACAGTCGATACTACTGTAAACTAAGTTTAATTACTCGACTTAAAAGCGAACACCGCTTTCCATAACCGCGTTGCACTAAATCTGAATGTCGCCCTTAATTATGTAAAACAATATCTTAATTATTACATTTCTATCCACGATTTGTGACTATTGGCTAACAATTGCTATGGTACGGCGTGCACCAAATACAGAAATAATCCCGCTACAATCTAATTCCGATCGTCAAACTGTACACTTCCTGGTAAAATAAGGCAGCAGTCAATTCTATTCAATGCGAAGAATCGCCGCTTTGTGCTCGCAACCGTAACTCAAGAATTAAAAGGAATGAAGCAGTTATAATGCAATTTATTCCGATTCTAACAAGACTCCTATTAACAAATAACGTTGTAAATAACGTAACAGTGTTTGGCATCGTCGGAAGTCTAAATTAACGCGATAAAGTCCACGAGACCAACTGGAAATACTCCAAGGTACATACGTTGCTGCAAAGGATACTAAGCTCAGATTAAACTTGAGAGAAAAACACTGAATTCTAAGTAAAATGCTTTTAACCTAATTGTATTTCAGTGCGAGTTAAAATAATACGAAATTCTGTTACCTGAGTGTACCTACGTCCGAACGGAGCGGGGAATACAATTTCTACGATATCACTATTCGAGCGAACCTTTTCTATGCATATCTTTGCTTATTATGTAAATGTACAAATAAATTTTTAAGAGAACAATCTCGGTTATTTTCAGTAGTGTGTTATTTTGTCCGCTAGTGTCTGAGTCGGGTACCCCGCCCTGTATCGTTTGTTGACATTTTGATGGCTATCCGCACATTGCAAAATAATAACATCACTATCTTGCTCACGCATATTGAATTCTCCTGCGTTAGACAGGGACGGGAGATAACTTTTCTCATTGCCGCAATGCAACCTGCGCAGGAGTCGATGCGCATTTGCGATACGTACGACACCGGTGCAATTGTAATGCAAAACCAGTCGTTAGCTAAATGTGGTTAAAATATTCCTGATTGACATCTGTCTGCTTGCCGCCCGGTTGGTATGGTCGTAATGGTAGGCTCGCTCTCTGGAAGGACGAATTAAAGTTAATCTTTACATCTTTTTTATAGTAATGATGGTACATTACATACATATGTGTATTATTATTTTCTTTCATAAAGTGTGGCTGAAGATAACGCAAGATTGTGTGTGGTTAAAAGATTTAAGTGGGGACCCAGTAATTGTTTAGTAGTAAGAAGTCGTGATTACACGCTAGAAATATTTTACTTACCAGCACGCGTAGCACGAGGAGCTCGTGGCTAAGTAATAACAGCCGCACGGGTCGATCCATCAGCTTAAGCTACGCTTGCCGAGGTTGGTCTGTCGGTGACCATCATAACATACCGAGACTCCTCCGTGCCTCGGAAAGCACGTTAAGCCGTTAGTCTCGGCTGTCACTCGTGGGTCTTTGACAGTCGTTACGGGTCGTCAGAAGCTCGAAAGTCTGACAACCAGTACCAAGGGGTATCGTATTGCCCAGTTACTGCGTTTTGGAGGTCAGATAGGCAGTCACTCCGTGTAAAATACTGGTATTCAGGTGCATCCGGTTAGACTGGAAAGCGACCTGAACATATTTGGGAAACAGTTTTCTTGCGGATGCCATCAGCGCGCCAAGTCTACTAATTTACAAACGTGTCAGTGGTCTCACAATCATAGTAGTCTATGCTCACAATGATCAGTTTTTGACAGATATGCCATACAAAATCTGTCAAAAACTAATCATTATGAGACCACTGGCACGTTTGTAAATTAGTAAACTAGGCTCCCAGTGTGATACAGCACAAATATCCCCGATGCACTACAGAAGCGAGGCAACCCCAACATCACCCAGATAAAAAGATACTTTGCAAAATTAATTCGAAACTGATGAAGAAATCTTACGGAAGCTCAAACACGATCAATCAGCATTCCTCTCAACTTTTTACGCAACCTACTTTACTGCAATAAATATTAAAATTAAACATGTAACAACCAAAAATTATAGTGTACTAATGCAAATAACTAATTTATGTGCAAAATTATCATACAGGTCGGCAAGCGCAGTAACAAATCAAACTTACTCCGTGACCATTACCATAGACAAAGTATGATTACCTAGAATCTAGAAGCGACACTCTCTCTGCAAACGCTTTCTAAATGCCTATGGTCTGGTCCAAAAGTATAGCTGATGAAAAATCAGAAAACGTATCAGTGGACGCCAATGTTGCAGTTTCACTTACAAATTGAGTACTTTGATTTGAATATTTTAATGCTTAAACAGACATAACCACAGATAAATACAAATGGATCACTCCACAAAATCATTTAAATAAAAAGTGACTCTTGCTACGACACAATAAAGTACAATTCAGAGCGCACAGCGCTAATTACTTATAGTTATATTCACCTAGAAGCTGCCTCTCCTACGTTACACTCACTGAATTTGACAAGACGAGCCCGCCGCGTACTTGTAGCTTCATACCTGAAATGTGGAGTGTGCCTTCTGTACTACTCTGTGACATAACATAGTTTTGGACTTGTTGGGTACTGGACAGTTGGCCTACGCAGTCAGAATTGTGACCGCGTGCTGAAAGACGCAGCGTGCGTGCCCACCGACTTGGTGAAGGCCGCGGGAATCCGGTTGCAGGAGGTACAGGATAGGTCGTCAGGGCGATGCTAGGGGAAGCCCTTTGTCCAGCAATGAATGTCTTTCCGTTGAATAATGATGATAGCTGATGTGTATATTGGAAGTTTAGGGTGGTCGTAAAGAGCTGGTGAAGAGCTATAGTTTTATATTTCGCCGGCAAAAGTGCATGAGTTTCGCTTCTATCTGGTTTTATTAGTCTATGGCCGTAACACCTTTTAGTTAATTCATTAGTTTACCTACAAGTTCGGCAAAACTTTGGCAATAATTTAAATAAGTAGGCGGAACGAGACAAAGGTCGATAGGCTGTTTGCGAATTAACTTTGGGGGCATAGAATGGGCGATTGTTGAGTTTGAGCGATCGAAAAATAGTAATTGATTTATGACTATTTTTTGATGGCTCAAACTCACCAATCGTGGGGAAGCTTTTATTTCTGCTGAGTCAATTCTTTGAATTCCACTTTCAATTAGAAACGGTTACAACTAGATACTTTTTTTAATCAGCTTCAAAAAAGGAGGTTATAGGATGTTCCTCTGTAGGTAAATATTTTCAGCTTCACCCATAAACTTCGCCACTTTTTATTTCTCTATGGAAGCATAAGAAACGAGCAATACTAACCTCAGTTTTATTGACGACTAGCTGCGCCCCGCGGTTTCACCCGCATTAGTCTCGATCCCGTGGGATTATCGGGATAAAAAGTATCCTATGCCCTATTCCAGGTCATGGTCTACCCATGTGCCAAATTTCATCCAAATATGTTCAGCAGTTTTAGCGTGAAAGCGTAACAAAAAAACAAACTCACTTTCGCATTTACAATATTAGTTAGGATTATAATATTTTTGAATAACTTGTGATTTCGTCTAGATATTTTCATCAAAGTTCCAGTAAGGACATTGCAAATAGGAAAACAGTGCAGGTCGCTAATTTCAAAGCCTTGCCATTAAAATCTAGTGCCAATTTCAGAAATTGTATTTTGAACTCAACAATTATCATTACTAAATATTCCTTATACGTTATTTATACAGCCCAAAAGAACATTTAAGACAATAGATAGAACAGGAATTATGTAGGTGATTGTTGCACAGGCCTAGAACTAATAATAATGTGCCAGCAGAATTGTGGACTGGCACAAGTTATAGTAATTAATCTAGATCAGGAGTCACCAAATGGCGGACCGCGGTCCGGATCCGGACCGCCGACATATTTCGTAAGCACCTACTGTTCATGGCAACACAAGATGTCACATTTTTTGTCTGTGTTAACTAAATAGCTGTCAAAATCTCTCTCTTCCCTTTTTCCGGTTGGCCCGACAGAGGCGTGTCGTGTAAAAATTGTAAAAAGTGAAGAAATATATTATTGTGTTAACAGCAAGCTGTTTTAATCATAAAATACAGTCCACAATCAACGAAGTTAACACCTACTACGTTTTGGAATGGGCAACTAGCTCCATATTTCTGACTGACCGACTCCTTGACAATTCCAAAGTGCCTGTAAATGGTTTAATTTAAATAAAATGTTATGTCGATAAAAAGTAGCCTATGTCCTTTCTCAAGCTCTAGACTATCTGTGTACCAAATTTCATTTAAATCGGTTCAGTAGTTTTGGCGTGAAAGCGCGACAGACAGACAGAGTTACTTTCGCATTTATAATATTAGTGAGGATGTTGGTGACATAAAATGGCGGAGAGTCCTTCCCTTATTTAAATTAGCTAAATAAGGACTTATGGATATATTTGTACTGCACAGCCACAAAACCCACAGCAGCACGTAAGCAGATTAACAATAAATTACCACTGCGTATAGCCACAACTTACAAATAGTAGGCCGTGGGCCTTAGATTTTAGGTCGATTACGCACCGTGACGGTAATAAGCACTTGCAGCCAATATCAGACTGGCATTTACAATAATGTTTATTATATGAACATTCTGGGACAAGCATGTCGTGTGCCGCTTCCCTTACGCAAACTATTCGTAAGATTTATAGAGGCATTGGGGAGTCTAACTAAGTGAAAGGGAATTTTAAAAAAATGAAAGCTTGCTCGAGATGGCAGCACTGTTGAGTGTTCCCTAAACTGTCATTATTGTGTTGCTATTGTTGTTAGTTATAATAACAAATTAAAATTAAACAATAAAAAATAAACTACAAAAAGTTTTGCAATTGCATTTTTTATCCTCATTTTTTGTGAATCCATTAAAAGATAACGTAGCCAAATATTGAGGACATATTCCTCAATATTTAAGGGACCTACTAAAATTAGGATGCGAGAAGGGCCGAGCCGGACACTATTGAGGGGAGACCTATGTCCAGCAGTGGACGTCTGTTGACTGAAATGATGGGTCGTAGAGTCCGGTCCTGCTACTTACACTTCCTTGTTCTAAACACATAAAACCCATCTATTTGTAAAAAGCAAGAACCACACAATATTACAAGATTATAACAATAATCACTAAAATAATTTAACAAGTCAATATCTTCGAAAGGAGTCATTAAAACCCACCTGCAATGAAGAGATAAATTAAGTATCAAGGTAATGGATTAATACTAGCACGCTCGAGGAGTGTGCAAATTATTGCTAGATTTAATTGCAAAAGTCAATCTAAATGTCAATGATCTCCATATTGGTTCGACTGCAGATCATGAGGGCCTGCGATCGATACTCATACGAGTACGACGCAAATATACAATGTGTATCCGACTGAACAACTTTCTCCATGATTTTTAGTCCTTCTTCACCCATCTTCGACGAGTACCTCATCATAATAATCCATAGCAGTCCACTGCTGGACATATGCCTCTCCTATCGAATGACATGATTTCCGGCAACTCCAAGTCTCGACTCACGTCTACCCCAACGGTCATCTGTTCTACGGCTAATATGGCCGGCCCATTGCCTCTTGAGACGGCCTAGACAAAATGACATTCTATCAGCGATAACGATGATGACAAAGACAAAAATGTATAGGACTGACATAAGCTATCGAAAAGCTTATGTCAATCCTGTTGAAAGTCGTTGTAGAAATAGGAAACGCTTTGGAAGCAAGTGGCAATCGCTTTGCCATGCCGTATTCGTGCCACATTACACCAATGGGCTTACCGTGCACCATATTCCATGGGCAGACCACTCGACTGACCGTCGAGACACGAGATGCAGACTCGGCTGCACTACATTATCCACAATAGCTTTCCGTTCTTAGCGTATTGCTTCAACACCAAGGAAAGGATTAGAACAGCCCTACCCTTGACCAGCTCACGGAATAAGCAATCTGAGGGCCTAGACAAGAGTGTAGGCTCTCAGATTGCTTATTCTGTGAGCTATGTCGACAACTTTGGTTCTCTGCTCACCTCGAGTACCTATAGAGTTACAACAGCTAAAACTTAGCTAGTCAGTTAATATGTAAGTGGGTACTTATGTTCGTTTCCTCAAGCCAACTCAGGTACGCACGGGCGAGACATGGTTCCTCAATCCATGCGCACACGATTTTTTCTAATAGTGATTTTTTTAACGTACTGCTTAGCACCGAAAGTTGAAAATTCAACAGTGTGTTTTTTTGAAGCGCTGGGATGCGCTCTGTTATATTCTTAATGCTCGGCTCAGCACCGAGATCTGAAAATCAAGTGGCTTTAAAATTGTCGCGTTAGTACATGGCCCGTCGAACCTGGATTATTTACTATATATTATGTATGTGTAAACTAAGCATGCAATTTGCTGAAATTCGCCAATGTTTAGTAATGGATTGTCCCTCCTGAGATCGCAGACGTTTAAATGATTCACAAATGTTACAGACGTAATAAATCTCGCGTACTAGACGACCATGACCACGACCAGTGGTCGCAGCCATCAGGTAAACTATAGGAACCGATACGAATCGCGTATTTGGTCGCAACGGCCTACTAGCCGCAGACCATACAATCCCACTCAACGGCCACGACTGGCCGGAGTGAGACAGATTCCTAAGGATTCATCAATAACATCACTAACACTTTCTAAATCCGATTACTAAACGTTATAGCAGTTTCCAGACACACCTGCATGCATAAAGGTATATTGATCGTAAAATATGTCTACGAATGGATCCTGATACAGAACATTATCGTTAAATATTGGTTTAATTAACGCCCACGCAGACGAACGATTAACAGTTCTGATGGCGCAACAACCCTGACTTGGCAGTTTACGTGAGTCCATCAAGTGCGCAATAATAATTATTATTGGTTTATATAGTACAATTACTGTTGAAGTTGGTACCTGAACCTTAAGATACAAACTGTCCGTAAAGGAAGTATCGTATTTTTTTTCTTATATTGTTATTTTTGTCTCAATAAATGCTGCACCAGTTTATGTCATCAATTCAACGCCGGCAGTCGCTGAAAACCAGCGCTGGGCTCTGTCTCGCATAGGGTCACAGCATTATGCTGAGTGATGGCCGTTTTGCGTGAATGTGACGCATATATTCCTCCAACTTGTTCTTTTCGTGTTTGTGTTCTTTCTTAGCCAATAAGCGTATTTTCTTTCTTTTTTCAAAGTATTGGCTAGACTGCAAGAGCATAGATTGCTTCTTACAAAAAGCTTGTGCCCGCGGTTTCACCCGCGTGGGCATCGGAAAATATCCCACGGGAACGTAAAACTGGCATTAAAAGGACGCTACGTGTGTGCTATATCAAGGTCTATGTGTGTGCCTTTCATACAAATCCATAACATACATCCAGACAAACAGAAAAACGGACAAAAATTCTTCGTTACTATTTTATTATTATGTATAGAATATAGAAGGCGCAAGAATCATATTTAGTTATGTGATAGTAGATCCGCATTTATGTAAAAAATTACTATGGCTTTGAGGGTACTCAAATCTTTTAAAAATATTTCGAGTTAAGCTCCCCCAAAAGCGCGATGCGACAGCGACGAAAGAAATTTCTGAGAAAACTTCACGGTAGAATTACCGGTGGTGGTGGTGGTGGTGGTGGTGGTGGTGTCGGTGGTGTCGGTGGTGTCGGTGGTGTTATGTTACAGTCTAAGAAAAGCCCTTGTCCTATTTTCGGGAAATGAGGTCTGATTGTCCTTAATACAGGCTACTAAGTAACCTAGCTATGACATCAGATCGTAAATTGTATTGTTACCTACTCATCTCAGATGTAAACTATTCCTAAGTTGTCATTCTGCTGTGTAACATACTGTACCACTTTTTTATGAAATAAATTATATATGTTATGGTATGTTATGTCGCACGACAAGTGCGCTAGTCTGCACGAGCCTTTACCCACTGATTTGTATAGTGAGGCAAGAGGAGGAAGATATTTTGTTTAAATATTAAGTATTCAGGTAGGTCTAGGTACCTAATAAAGTAACTGCGGAAGAAATACGGGTATCTATTTCAACATTTTCGCTCAAAAATACGCAATCACTTTGTTTATCAAAATTTAAACGTCTTTGACATATCTCGGCACCCTGGGGTCCCGGACCTTTGGAAGGCGTACGAGGGGCCGAAGCCAACTCGCAGAGGCCCCTTACACATTTTTAAGTATTGAGACGCCAACCGACGTTTATCCCTGTATGCACAATGCAAGTGCAACCAAGGACAACCCCCGGTTGGTATAGGACTATTGCAGGATATGGAAACAAAAATATTGGATTATGGGTTTCGGTGGCTAAGTGAACTGGTTATCTTGAACTATGGAAAGACTATGGCCCCTGCCTGACCAATGTTTATAAAATACTCAGATAGAATGGCAGGGGGTGACTTGCACACTCAATAATGGGCCCCCAAAAACGGTCGCTAGCACAAGTGTCGTAGCGGCAAGGGGGCAACATGTCCGGAGGTGCTTAAGGGGAGTGGAGAGGTATTCCACGGCTATCAGGACAATCCCGGAAGTACGGTCAAGATCTCTACCAGCATCTTACTGGAATACTTCCTTCCTCCGAGCACGTCAACATTTTCACAGAAAAATAAGCAATCGCTTAGTTTATCAATATTATTAACTCATTGCTTTCTACGGTTATTACTATCGTTTGATATAAATCTTTGTAAGGGATGTATTAATAACGAACATAACTGTTCCAAATACCAATAGGTATATAAATTAATTTCCGCTCAGATACAAGCAATGGCTACTACATCTTATCGCCAATTTATCTACCATTTCCGACAATGAATCATTAGTATCGTTCGAAGACAAATTCTTCAATCGGACAACCTGTAGGCATAAATATTGTCATCTATAATAATTAATAACAGGTAATACACAGCTTGCTTCAGCTTTTGCGTGGCTAAGTAATAACAGCCGCACGGGTAGGCTAAGCTACGCTTGCCGGGGTAAGTCCGTGGATGTGACCATCTTTACATACCGAGACTCCTCCGTGCCTCGGAAAGCACGTTAAGCCGTTGGTCCCGGCTGTCATTCGTGGATCTTTGACAGTCGTTACGGGTCTTCAGAGGCCGAGAAAAACCCAACCAACAAAAAGACCAAAGGGGAGAATTCTGACAACCAGTCTTATCAAGGGGTATCGTATTACCAAGTTACTGGGTTGTGGAAGTTAGATGGGCAGTCGCTCCATGTGAAATACTGGTATTCAGCTGCATCCGGTTAGACTGGAAGCCGACCCCCAACATAGTTGAGAAAAGGCTAGGCAGATTGATTGAGGTAATACACAGCTTACACTAGGAGTACTGTAGTAAAATCTTATCCTCAAATCAAATCAAAAAATCAAATCATTTATTCCTTTGCAAACATGGGAGAATTTGTACATAGGTGTTTTTTAACCGACGAAAAAAAAGGAGGAGGTTCTCAAGTCGACACGTATATTTTTTTTTTTTTTTGTTTTTTTTTTATGTATGACCACGCATAACTTTTTGGTGATTAGTCCGATTTGAAAAATTCTGTTTTTATTGGGAAGGGTATACCTCAAAGTTCCATTTAAAATTGGAAACTATAATCCACCCCTAAAGGTAGAAAAAATGGGGTTGATTGATTTTTCACCAACTGAATTTTCAACTGTGAACCGATTCTGTTGAAATTTCGCACACATACATAGTTCTGATGACACAACCACTCATCATCAACTCCAGGTCTTTAACCTGGAGTAACCCCCTGGAGTACCCTGGAGTGGATGGTAACTCAAAAGCGAAAAATAAAAAACTTTTTTACAAAAAATTAAACCGACGAAAAAAGAACTGAAAAGCGAAAAATAAATAACTTTAATTTCGGAAGTCGGTGGCAAAAAACGAAAATTGAAAAGCGAAGACACCGACTTCCGAAATTAAAGTTATTTATTTTTCGCTTTTCAGTTCTTTTTTCGTCGGTTTAATTTTTTGTAAAAAAGTTTTTTATTTTTTTACTTACTGTATTCTATTTTTTATTTTTTTTTATTAAGGTTTTATCCTACCTCAGCTCAAATTCACTTTTTATCTCGCTCGCACCATACTACTCGCGGCCCGGCGAGACCGAGTGGGGTGCTATTTACGGAGAAAATAATGGTAATTTAAAAAACAATAGCCTATTGTCATCAACCGGGCACAAATCCAGACTCCAGGCTGCTGCTGAGAAATTCCAGATGGAAAAATCTAATGACACTTTGCCCGACCCGTGAATCGAACCCAGGATCTCATACTCAGCAGAAGCGAGCCGTCGAGGCCGTCGTTAGTCTTCTGTTAATATTATGTTGATAAACTCATTATTATAATACAATTTCCAAGATATATTCTATTCTATAATGTACTGATTACATGATACAGCATCTGTGGCCCTTTAGCACCTATATTGTGCCTATCTCTGTTAATAAACCGCGCTGATGATTGACCGGAGATTAACGCCGCCATGTTGTGACGTCATATGACGTCAGTGCGATTCAATTCGCCCCAGTTTATACATGTGCAGGTGTAGGCACAATTACTATGCAACGTGCTGGAATTGACCTGTGGGCTGGGGGCGTAATTGACCTGGTAATCTTATTTCTGGGAAGGATAGTAGGAGAATAAGAACCCAGAACATGAAAAGTTTTCATATTTTAGGTGTGCATTAAAGCAGGCTTCACGAAAGGTCATTTGTGATCGGTTACGGTTATTTGTTACGGTTCTTCTCGGACATAGCTGAAAGCTGGAACCTACCTTAATTTTTTTAGGGCCCGAAGAATGCCCAACGGAACCCGATTACTAACCCTTCGGGGAATACAGGTTCGAAGTTGTTTGTTTATCTTCTATCTTATATAATAAAAGTCAATTGTAGGGTAGGTAGGGTAGGCAGGATAGGGTAGGCAGGATAGGGTAGGCAGGGTAGGTAGGTAATTAGTGCTACCCGAAGCCGGGGCGGGCAGCTAGTACTTAATATTTACTTAGGTAACAAAAATCTTAAATTCGTTCAATGACAGACACCGACAGAACTGCTGGGCCTAGGAGCATGAAATTTTGCACAAGAGTTCCTTCCATAACGAAGGTGAGAGGGAAGGCTTTTTGAAAATTCATCCCCTAAAGGGGTTAAATACGAGACGTAGCTTCTTTGTATAAAATACAATAGACGTAGATATATTTAGTAACTTATTCCGCTTAACTATTCCTCAAGAGTCATACAAAAAACCTTGTAAAAAATCGACACGTGTTTCACTTTTCAACGAGGCATCGTCAGGAAGTCAGGATGACGATTGACTCTGCGTCCAGCGCTCGGCGTGGCAACACGTCGAGATCGAGTTCGCGAATGGTCAATCGTCATCCTGAGGATGCCTTTAAACAGAATAGGTTACTTAATATATCTACGTCTATTGTATTTTATAATGGATTTCCGCAGTCACGCCTGAATCAAACTAGCTTCTTTGTATTTTCCAGTGTTTTTTTTTTATTGTCCCTTTTGGTGGCTTTTATAGTTGATAATGCTTTGTAATATTGAAAAAAAAACACAATGGCACAGCAGCTACAATCATTGTTTGTAGGTTGAAGGGCCATGACTTCTAATCCTACTCACTAAACTATTGTGTGGAAGTTACGTGATTAACTCAGCCGGAGGCGTTAACTGGTATTCCAATAAGATTATGTAGGTAGGTACTCAATGAGCTGATCAGCCGTGGATAACAACTACGTAGTCATCTAATTATGTTTATACGGTGCTCGTGGCTAAGTAATAACAGCCGCACGGGTCGATAAATCAGGTTAAGCTACGCTTCCCCCGGTCGGTCCGTGGATGGGTGGGATCTTTACTTACCAAGAGGAGACTCACATAGGCAGTCACCCCGTGTAAAATACTGGTAAGTATTCAGCTGCATCCGGTGAGACTGGAAGCCGACCACAAAATAGTTGGGAAAAGGCCAAACAGATGTCGCTGAAGATGTTCATATGGTGAAGGACATAGAATTAAATAGAATTTCTTTATCACCCATAGATTAAATGTCACTTGCACCGTTGCACATAATTAAATGGCAAAATCTATTATTTTGTCTGTCACAGTTAAATAGTCTCATCCGTGGTGAAGTTTCAAAATCAATATCCCAAGCCTTTTCCCAACTGTGTTCTTGTGTTGGGGTCAGCTTCCAGTCTAACCGGATGCTGCTGAATACCTGAAATTTACATGGAGCGACTGCCTATCTAACTTCCATAATCCAGTTACTGGGTAACACGATACCCCTTGGTAAAACTGGTTGTCAGACTTTTCTGGCTTCTGACTACCCGAAACGATGGTCAACTTAGTGAAGTTTCAATTGACTGGGAATTAGGCGATTAACACACGGCACCGCGCACCGCCCGCCGCGTTCTCTACCGGCTCCACCGCGCGGTCGGGCGGTGTACGTTTGTTAGGCATCAGCGGATTTAATAGCCAATGCGACATGAGACCGCCTAACGCGGCGGTGCGCGGTGCCGTGTGCCAATCGCCGAACTGTCAAAAATGGCCAGGCAATTACGAGATCGACTACCTAAGCTGACTTACCTATAGCAGCGAAATCTCCCTTCCCTTTTACTGTTTTTGCGTCGTAATCGGTTAGGAAGATAAATGTATTCATTGTCAATCAATCAATCAATCACTTCATTAGTTAAATACGGGTACAAATAAGGTACCTTTATTCCATACTACCTGCGCCCCGCGGTTTCACCCGCATAAGTCTCGATCCCGTTGGAATATCGGGGTAAAAGGTTTCCTATGTCCTTCTCCAGGTCATGGTCTACCTATATGCCAAATTTCATAAAAATCCGTTCAGCCGTTTAGAGTGAAAGCGTAACAAACAAATTCACCTTTGCATTATTTATAATTAGTTGGGATTAGGATTTTACCAAACATAATTAAGCAAATTAATTAAAATAGAAGTAGGTACTTACTGAGAGTTTTCTTTACATACCGTAGTAGGTTTAATTATAGGATTAAGAGAAACGACACATTCTACCTGTTTAATGAAAACCAAAAAACAGGGGCTTTAAACAGCCACTTTGGCAGAATCATAATAGAAAAATATTATGAATCATCGTAAAATGTCACAAACTGACAATTCATAATATGATCTGCTTGCGATTCATATTACGAAATAATTCATCTGTTTGACAGTTTTCTATGGAGATTCGTAAAGCGGTCCACACATTATGAATTGCTTTTGTGTCAAATTAGAGGATTTGCTAATGACAGCTGGAAATTCAGGAAATGAATTGCTTATGGAATTGATAATGTGGCCGTTTTAGGCCCGCAGAAAGCATTTTCAATGTCCTAGCCTTTTGTGAACTCTTATATCATCTCCTGCCCTGGCTTTTTGACAGGGTGTAATGTACCCTCATCCTCCATAGAAAAGTGAAGATCCGACCAGACGGGTGTCGTGACTGGTGGGCAACTGTCCCACGATTTATGTCGGGAAGTTGTATATATGCTGATGGCTGATCACACCGTAAACTCTGCTTGCGCGATGCAGGATTTGGCGTGACGTCAGTGTGATGTGTAGTTTGCATGTGGCGATGTAGATGCCGCCAGAGGTTCATGTCAACCATGTCTTCCTACATACATGTTTAATGGCTTCTTTGTTCCGTATGAAGAACTATTAAATAATTCTAGCCCTATTAATTGTATAGTATAGTATAGTGGTATAGTTACCTATATACATTATTTCGCAATCCATTCGATAATTTCCCGACCATACCTTAGCGAGCAATCATTCGAAAAGGGCAATCGTGGCCAGATTCCTCTATCTTCGGAATTAACTACTCATTAAGAAATTGTCGCTACAGACGAATTGACAGCATAATAGGACCCCAGTCTCGATTGGTACTCGATTTATACTTATTAGTTTTAACTAGTTAATACTGGTTTTTGACTGTCGAGAACTGCCAGTCAAATATAAAATTTACTAGTTGTTCCCTGCGTCTTCACTTGCAGCCTTAGGAAACTACCCACATGGGGTGTACAATTGATTAACCATTCGATATTATGAACGTTCGAGTTATAGTGGTCGATCAATTGATATTCGATTATTTGGCATTCGATTTGGCATAGTACACCCACCCGCATGTACCCTGTTTAAAAGTGGCCTACACAGGGTTATTGGTTGGTTAGTTCAGAAATCAAATAAAGGGATAAAAGGGAGGTCATTTACTACCAAATGACCCCATTTAACTCCTATGCTAATGTCAACAATTATCGAGTCATTTGACATAATACTTTTATTTAATTCATTTTAAAATATATAATGCCAAATTACTCGAAAATGGTTGACATTGGCATAGCGGTCATCAGGGGTCATTTGGTTGCAAAGGACCTCTCTTACATCCCCTTAACAGATTGCCGACGTATAACCAATAACCCTGTAGCCAGGTATTAGTATACCTGTTTGCCTAATTTCATCCAAATCTTTTCAGCCGTTTCTCTAAGGGTCCGGGTGGCACACATGTCGACAAAAAATTATGATACAGGTACATTAGCGATTTTTTGGAGGTTAAACGTGATTGAGTGATATACAAACATCTTTTACATTAATTTTCAATGAATCTGCCTAGCCTTACCTTGCCTAGCTTTTCAACTGTGTTAGGGTCGTCTTCCAGTCTAACCGGATGCATCTGAACACCAGTATTTTACACGGAGCGACTGCCTATCTGACCTCCACAAACCAGTTAATGTTTACACGATACCCCTTGGTAAGACTGGTTGTCAAACTATTGGGCTTCTGATTACCCGCAATATCGAAAAGTTATTAGATTTTCATGAAATACTTATTTACTTACAAGAAATAATTTAGAAATGGTTACAAATTGATGTGTCCGTTACCGCTTAGGGTTATTAATTGCAAAGGATATATTAAATATTTGTGGCTAGTTTAGTCTTGAAGTTTATTAGTCTGTATTATAATGAGTTTTTGATTTACGTAGGTATAAACACGAATTGTAGAGCTATTTGTTTATGTCGAAAAGGGTTTTAGCCGCGCTCTAGTGACTCAATAAAACATCAACAACGTATTCAAATCCTTGTTTCCAATTGATCTTATTACCACTTAATTGAATATCAACTTTATGCTAATGTAAATTAAGTTGATTACAGAAACATGAGAGATGTGGGAGTGCTATAGGTACACCTCTGCCTAACCCTTCGGGAAATACAGGCGTGATGTTATGTTATGTAATACTATTGAAAAAGTGTTTTTTTTTAAGTTGTAGCGCAAACTGATGTTTACTTGTCGGTTTTAAATTGGTTTTTCCAAAAAAACATTTATTTGTTTACATGTTTGGAAACTAAATCGCGAACACAGCATACTACTAAATCTAAATTTATTTTAAGTTAAGTTCATTTAATTTTATTTCATAATCACATCCATGTAATCACAAATAGTCAGCCTTAGCCGTAACGCAGTAAAATAAAATCAAACGGACTCCTGAAAACGGAAAAAGGTAAGTTTTACATTAAAATATATTCAAACGATTTCCAAAACGGAGGAGGTTCTATGTTCGTCTGTTTATGTGGCAAAAAACGAAAATTCCAAAACAAAGACATCGAGGACCAAAATTAAAGTTAATTTTCACTTTGTGGTGTTTGTTTTTGGAAGACGGTTACATATTTTTTTTAGTAAAAAGTTTTTATTTCATTGTCGTTAGTAGTAGGTATCCTACTTTTCCATTTTGCCTGGAATTTTACTACATTTTCGAGTATAGAAACCTGTTAGATTACTTATTCAGAATTATGATCTTTAACCTAACACGACCGGCACACCACGACTCGAATGGGTTCCTACACCTAATTCTGACGCTTATTTAGTTGGTGAGAAATTGGTAGACCCTGAGATAATTATGCTTTCCACGAAAATACGTCTCGATTCTAAATAACACGACCCTAATGATTTAATTTAGAGGAGGTAAGGATGACTCTACAGGAATACGGATTCCCCGAAGCAGAGGTCTAATAATCTAATTTAAAAACCTATTTAGACCTACATAGGGCTTGATTCAGAAAGAGGTACTTCTAGCCACGCCTCCCATTGCTAGGGGGTAAATATATATATAATAAATATAATATATAAATATATATATAATATATAAATATATATACCTCTCTGGAGCCCTGACCACCGGTAGCTTGGACCCTGTAACATTTTTATAATTTTTTATTCTAATATTTTAAAATATAATTTACATGTAAATGATGAAATAAATAATTAATATACAGGTATATTAATTATTTATTTCATCATTTACCTTAAAAAATACAAGAAAACCTCTTTCTGAATCAAGCCCTTAATCCAGCTGCCCAACAACAGCCTACTCTGCACGCGTAGCATGATCACCATAGAAATAGGTTTTGTCGACGGAAGAATAGACAAAATGACAGATTGTGATTGTGCATCTGTCATTTTGTCTATTCTTCCGTTGACAAAATTGTGGTAATGCTGCGTGCTGTAGAGAAGCAAAGTCGAATGAGAAAAATAAATTTAAAAAAACGGGTTGAGATTAATACCTCGGTATTAATTTAATCTTTCCAAGTAGTTCTCGTCTTTATCACAGTAGGTAAGGTAACAAAACATTATTCCATTGTATTGTAAGTTCAGGGAGCTTATAACGGGCACTTTGGCAGAATCATAATAGGAAAATATTATGAATCGTTGTAAAATGTCACAAACTGACAATTCATAATATGATCTGGGTGCAATTCATATTACAAAATAATTAATCTGTTTGACAGTTTTCTATGGATATTCGTAAAATGGTCCACAAATTATTTATTTGGTACACCAACAGCAGTACATACAAAAACAATTAAAACAGAACAGTAAGATAAAAAAAAAATACTGGTATGAATGCCTATTATAGGTATACACAGCATTTGCCACAAATCAACATAGTATTTTATGTATGTTATAGTATATTATGAATTGCTTTTGTGTCAAATTAAAGGAATCGCCAATGATAGCTGGGAATTCAGGAAATGAATTGCTTTTAGAGGAATTGGTAATGTGGCCGTGTTAGGCCCCCAGTAAAGTATTTCCAAATAAACCCAATGGAAAAACTATCCTATAGATAAACAAACCCATCCTATAGGTATGGAAAACTGAGTGTGATATGGGCATAAGTTGCCCATTGTCCGATTGTGTCGACGTCAAATGGATGCCGTCTCAGCCTCAGGTCGTCGTATCACCGGCAGATATCTCGGTATTGTGTGCATCACTATTCTGCTATTCTCAATGTTGCTACAAGGCACAAGTACCTAGATATGGCAACACAGTATTTTTTTTTATTGATTTACATTATAAAAACAATAAACTGTGTGAAAGCAGTAATGCAATAATTCATTAGTCTCTGGTGTAGTATAAAACAATAATCTTTACCTTTAGCATGTTTTTGCTGCTAGGGAGTTTGTTATGCCACTTCTTCCCAGCTAAAGCACTAGGAAGTGGTGAAGGGTGGGCGTTTTTGGGGGACTGTCTTATGTAATTTTGACGTTCGAAAAGTACTGATTCTCAGCCTAGTTTGGATAAAGGACTTTTTGATTTTGATCACGTTTTGCTAAGTAGAATAGAATAGAATAGAATACTCTTTATTATGTACACCATAAAAAATACAGATACAAATGTAGAAGTAGGTACTTAAGATGCCTACAGATTTACTCATTTTTTACCTGACTTCGGCGAAGCAAAAAGGAGGGTTATGATTTTGACCGGTTTATATTATATAGTACCTATAATCCTGTATGTATTCATATCTGTTCCCTCATAACGTCTAAACTCCATATCATAGGTAATTTGACCAATGAGGTATCGTTGTAAGCGTATTGATTGTCCACTGGTTGGTTACAGGCTATGTGACGTCACATTAAATTAAATATGGCGACCTCTAAAGGAGATGAACCAAAAAATAAAAATGCCATGTAGTGTATCTTTCAATAAACGCAGCTGGTTAGCAGCTAGATGAGAGTTGCCGAGAGTCGAGCTGAATGGCGTGCAATTGGAGAGGCCTAGGTCCAGCAGTGGACTGCTATAGCCTGATAATGATACATCTGTCGATCTTTAGACATGAGAAATCTGCAGTTCAAAACACCTAAACATAGCTATCCTTCACAAAATCACCGAGAATTACAGCCACCATTTACCATTCCCAACAAACAGTGACATATTTACCTATCATTCATGAACAATATTCCCCACTTTAACTTTAACCGGCCAATCCACGTATTGCCACCGAGTAAATGAGTGCGTCCATTATCTACACCGGTAAATTCGGTAATCCGCGCCCGGTTTGTTAAATTGTATAAATCATGCGTGCGACCGCTGTAATCTTTCGCGACATTAATCCAGCTGGCGGTGGTTATTCTGAACAATGTTCGGGTGAATTCGCGAGCGAAATTTTTGGTAAAACATGATGAAAAAAAACAGTTTTATACGTTGTCATTTTTTAGAAATAAATTGAATGGTGTTGACTGCCTCGTTCTTCTAGTGACCGCAAGCAATACCGCTGACCATGAGGTACTGGGTTCGATTCCCAGGTCGAGCAAAGTATTATTGGGTTCCATCTTGAATTTATCAGTGGCAGCCCGGAGGCCCTTTGTTTTATAATAAAATGTTTGGATTTCTAGCATTTGAAAAAAAAATCTTTTTGTATTCCTATTGAAATATTCACAAAACTATTAAATTGATACGTAAAAAAAACACTCTGTACACGCACACTTGTATTTCAATGTAGAAAGACAAGTGTGACATGTGTGCGTGTACAGAGCGTTTCTATTCCGTATCAATTAAAAAAAAAAAGTGAATATTTTACTATAAAAAAATTAAAAAAACTTTTTATCTTTATGATACTTTTTTTTTTAGCATATATAGACGCTATACTATTTCAGGTTAATGGGAAAGCCCTTCGTTAGATAACATATTGTATAAGTTTACAATTAATAAACCCATGTCCATGGAAAAATTAATTAGATGTAAGTATCAGGTAACAAACAATATGAAAGTGGTTCTCTACGTGGAAAACTAGTTAAAATAGTTCATGGCATTAACGCAGTGTATTGATGTTATTACGTTTAGAACATAGGCTAGGCTAGCATTTTCATAAGGTCATGTGGAAATAATGCTCATTATTTTGAGATTGTCTCCGTTTAAGTAAAATAATTGCAAGTTATTTGTGTCTAACCTTTAAATGCAATAGTAACTAATAGATAGATAATAAATCTAGATATACGATGTTCAAATTTATTGTACTGCGTTTTAGAATTGGTTGTAAACTCAATATTTTTGACGTGTATAAAGTGTTTGTAGAGAGCGCGCCTGATAGGTCTGGTGCTCGACTGGTAGCGCTGGCGTGCTTAAAGGCTCTTACATACTGGTGCGACTTATCGCGCGACGCGACGCCGCGCCGTCGCATTGTTCGCCGTGAAGTTTTCTCAAAAATTGTTTTGTTAAAGTCAAGTCGCGCCTGTTTGAGCCTTAATTCTATACTGTCATATTTAAAATATCTATACTTATTAATAATTTTATTCTTAATATTTATTAATCTTATATTATTATTAATTAATCTTATATTAATATTTATTAATTAAATAATATTATACTTAATTAGACCTGTGTATGAGAAGAGTCTTTTGTCCTACAGTGGGGCAATAATAAGCTGTTTTTTTTACGTATGTCGACACTCTAGGGTTTATTTTATTTACGATTATCCCTATTATTTCCTTTATTTACTTAAAAATTATATTTTTAAATATTAGAATACAAAAATATAAAAAATAGTAGCCCACCGATATCGGGAACAGGGTCCAAACTACCGGTGGTCAGGGGGCCAAGTCTACTAATTTTCAAACGTGTCAATGGTCTCACAATGATGAGTTTTTGACAGATTTTGTATGGCGAATCTGTCAAAAACTCATCATTGTGAGACCATTGACACGTTTGTAAATTAGTAGACTTGGCCCCTAGGGCTCCAGAGAGAGGAACCTCCTAACAATACGGGCCGTGTCCAGGAGTACCGCTTTCTGAATCAGGCCCTTAACCCAGCTGCCCAACGAGAGCCTCCATAGGTGTTGGTCATTATTATCATTATCATTAACTAGCTTCCGCCATCGCCAGCGGCTTCGCTCGCGTGATTTATTTATAAATTATAGCATATGATACTCAGTGATAATATAGCATTTTACTGGTCAAAGATAAATTGGTCCATTAGTTTTTGAGTTTATTCATTACAAACAAAAATACAAATCTTTTCTCTTTATAGGTAATATTAGCGTTGATTATATCGAGTGACTTCCATAATACCACACTTATATTGTCCTCCGCAAATCCATCGATCATTCTGGATTTCGCTAAAGCTAAGTATTGTTTTATGATAAACTCCAACATCATTTTTGAATTCAATATAATATAATATCTTTTAATGATTTGTTACCTACCTTAAACGTGTTAAATAAAAATAAATAAAAATAAAAAATATTTACCGTTTTTTAGGTTTCATTCCATTACTAAAGCTCCGCTGTCGGTCCGTATTATGACAAGCCTATATTTTTTGAAACGTAACAAAATAAAATTAACTTAAAAAAAAATATGAAGGGGCTTGTTTACCCACAAATTTTTTTTTTCTTAAGTGTATTTAAGAGAAAAATGAGTTAAATATTGTACGATGGTACGGTACCCTTCGTGTGCAATTCCAAATCGCACTTGGCCACTTTTTTTAAATAAATAATGGCTATATTGAAGTTTATCGCTAATTAATAAAATATATTTACAAATTAAGATGTTTTAAGCACTATCTAAGTATATTTTAAACAAATAAGTCGTTTTTATTCATTTATTAACTTCATTATTGCTTATAACGAATATTGATTGGGTATAGATATTATATTACCTACAAATTAGCGTTATTACTGTATACCAGCAATAACTCATTTTTAATGTTAAACCTACGTTCAAGTACGGCGCAATAGTTCAAATAAATTCGTTGGTAGGAACATGTTTTTCAACTACAATGTTAAGTTTGTTGGATAAATTCATCCTAACTACGGAACCCGTAATTGTGCGTGGTTCGACATGTACTTGACCGGTTGTTTTTTATAACGAAACTTGTTTATTGAATCTCGTGGCTAAGTAATAACAGCCGTACGGGTCGATTCATCAGGTTAAGCTACGCTTGCCGAGGTCGGTCCATGGATGGGTGACAAAAATCTTGTTTTCAGTAAGAAAAGCTTGTGAACAAATAGGTACTGTTTCATGAAAAGTCGTATGTTTCAGTGGGTACCTACTTCTGTATAGTTATATAACTATCTATACAGGATGGCAATTGGTGTTTCTACCTGTAATACTAATCAACTTTAGTTCAGCATCATCTGCCTAGCCTTTTCCCAACCATGTTGGGGTCGGCTTCCTGTCCAACTGGATGCAGCTGAATACCAGTATTTTACATGGAGCGACTACCTATCTGACCTCCGCAACCCAGTAACTGGGTAATACGATACCCCTTGGCAGGACTGGTTGTCCGACTTTCGGGCTTCTGACGACCCGTAACAACTGTCAAAGATCCAAAAATGACAGCCGGGACCAACGGTTTACGTGCTTTCCGAGGCACGGAGGAGTCTGGATATGTAAAGATGGTCACTCATCCACGGACCAACCCCGGCAAGCGTAGCTTAACCTGATGAATCGACCCGTACGGCTGTTATTACTTAGCCACGAGCTCCTATAAACAAATTTCGTTATAAAAAAAAACCGGCCAAGTGCATGTCGAACCACGCACAATTAAGGGTTCCGTAGTTAGGATGAATTTATCCAACAAACTTAACATTGTAGTTGAAAAACATGTTCTCCCATACAGCATGTATGGGAAAACATGTTTTTGCAACTGCAAATTTAAGTTGGTCGATTATTACTTAGTAACTTGTGGAGCCTACGTAGCGGTGATAGTTTTCCTTTTAATTTCGTTATGTATACTACTGCCGTGAATTTTTTTACATATCCAGATCAACCAATTAACTGGCAGGGGGGGGACACTTGACTCTAACAAAAATTAGCACTTTAAAGCTTAATATTTCGGAAACGGATCCCTGAATCCAAAAACTGTTTTCACAAACTCAAATAATTTTTAATCGACCTTTCCAATGATACACCACACTATGGGATTGACGAGAAAAAAAAAACCATTCCCACTTTACGTGTAGGGGAGGTACCCTAAAAATATACATTTTTAACGATTTTTTTACCACTTTGTCGACGTGATTTATATGTATATCTATACCAAATTACAGCCTTCTAGTACCAACAGTCTCTGAGCTAAGCCGCGGACAGACGGACGGACAGACAGACAGACGGACATGGTTCCTTGTTGACTACGGAACCCTAAAAACATATTATACGATTCATTAAAAAAAACTTTTCATGCATGAATCGAAATAGTTTGTCTATTGTTATACCTACAGTAATTTGTTTTTTTTTCACGAATCGCATATGAGTTTCATGGTGAAAGTTGTTTAGTATGACGGGTAGAATCAACCCCTTGACGGACCAAAAGTAACAGCCAAAGTAACAGTCAACTGCTCTTCCGACATCCGCGCTGTTGGATTTACAACCCTCGCCTTACCACCGAGGATTGAAAATACAACAGTGCAAAAGAACAATTGACTGTTACTTTGGCTGTTCCTTGTTATGAAGAAACTGGCCGTAAATCGCCATCCTGTTTAGACAGTTACATAACTATACGAAAGAACCCACTGAAACATACGACTTTTCTTGAAACAGAACCTATTTGTTCTCAAACTTTTGTTACTACAAACAAGATTTTGTTTTGAAAAACTTGAATTTCATTTGACTCTTAAAAGTCACAATTCCGCCGTAACACTAGTAGCTACAAAATGGCCGCTGTTCGTAAACTCGTGTGAGCATGCTACAGCGCGGCGCGGGATAATCCCGTTCCACACAAGTTCGCGACTCGCGCCCGGCCAGGTAATAGCTTTTGTTACTACTCGCCACTGGGGGCTATGAATTCGAGATTATGTGGGACTTTCCTTTGATTTTAGAGGGATTTGTGTCGAAAATTGGTGTCAATAGTGAAAACTTACTTTTTATGTAACGAGTTTTGTGTGTATTTTAGTCACCTAAGAGTTAACTGAAAAAGAATGGAAGCAAGGTGGAATTAAGTACTTAAAAGCTGTATGAAGCCTTTTAATGTTGTAATTTGTGTGTACAGATATTAGAAAATACAACACCAACCTGACTGACTGAGCTTTTTATCATGGTATGAACTTAAACCCTAATACTCTCGTATACTTAGCGCGTACCGAAAAGATACAAGAAAGAAGAAGTAGAAGTATTTTTCTGTTCCGTTCTTATAAAAATTTTTGTTTCCTTCTTATCTGTTTTATTTATAAATAAGTAAATAAACTGTTTTTTTTTTCATAGCCTATTGTGTGTCCCACTCCTGAGCAAAGGCCTCCCCTTTTTCCTTCCAAATCTCTCTATTTTGTGCAATTTCTGGCCATGTTGGCCCCGCAAATATGATTAGATCGTCACACCACCTTCGCCGCGGTCATACGCGGTCACATGCGGTACATAAACTGTTACGCCTCCAAAAAAAAATAGTTCTATAAAAAAAACGAAATGCTCTTCGTTGGTAAGCGTATCACTTGAGAAAGGCAGGTCCGATTCTTTTTTTTTATCTTAAATGGTCGTTATGGTCCGAATAATATTATAAGGGAAAGAGAAATTGGAAAAGTTGCTCGAAAAATGGAAATATTCGGGAAAAACTCAATAAAAAATTTCTATGGGATTTTTTAATGAATTATTGAAATTTGGACAGGACAACGTCTGTCGGGTCAGGTAGTAAATAAATAACAAATAGCCACGTCTTCCCAGTATCTTTAAAAATATTCAACCATCATGGTCACCATGTCACCACGGTTGTCGAAGCAGTTACGCGGTGCAATGGTCGATTTGCAGCCGCCAAGTCTCTCGCTGTTTAGCGCCCCCTGACTTTGCCTGCAACCCTGTAGAAGGCAGGCTTGTAGTCACATATTTATGCATAACCTTGCTTGTCAATAACAAAAGATTCCGTTTAACGAAGAAGATGGGAGGGTAAGTTTGGAAAGTGGTTTTGTTTTTTTTATGTTTTGGTTTTGGTACGTGGCAGATGATATTTGGTTGCAAATTCGGGACTTGCAGAGATAGAAGAGACCTTTCACTGGTTACTTGAAACTTCAGACAGAAGCCTCTCAAAGAATGTAGGTAAATAATACAGTATTTTGATTAAAAAGAGTGTCCATGGAGTTTCTTGTCCGTTCTTCTCTATAGGAACTTACTACGCTTTGAAATGGGCAACTAGCTTCATTTTTCTAATTAACGGACTTCTTGTCCATTCAAAATTGCCTGTTACTTGTAAGCTAAGACTTTTTGATAAAAAATTGCCGTTAATGCATACTATAATATATATAATATAATAAACCTGAAGAGTTTGTTTGTTTATTTGTTTGAAAGCGCTTATCTCTGGAACTCCCTGTCGGATTTGAAAAATTCTGTTTGCATTTGATAGCCCTATTCTTGAGGCAAATCACGGGTTATTTAGTATCACGCTGCAACGCTTAGGAGCCGTGCAAATAGAAATAAAATAAGAAAGAACGCTAAGCGAAAACGAAATAATACCGCGTTCGAGCGATGAGATGCGACGCGTTAGGACCAGGGCCGAAGCAGTTTTATAAAAATTTGGCAGATAATTTACCATATTGTGTATATTATGACTTCCACGTGAACGAAGTCACGGGCAGAAACTACTACTGATAAATAGAAAGTATTTAAAACAGTCTTTGAAAGTGTAGCTTCAGCGACTTTCCCTTCAATAAAACAAGACAACTCTACTACAACATTTTTTTATTTTTAGAACTTCTATACTTTATGAATAAGGACATTACATTTTTATGGCCCATCTCGCGTTGCAATTAAACTGAAGGGTTTGTCTCTGGTCCCTCGGAGTATGGACCACAGATTTACTAGCTAATGGACTAGATACCTACTATCTTACAATAATTCAAAGCACAATTAGACTGAGAAACCTCTAAAAAGCACCGACATTGGGCAGTTTTAGAGTCACTGATATGTAATATTACCCTTATGACAATCATGTTCCTATTGCAACAATATTGTTCCATATAAGTATTCCAAATAACTTTTCTTCTCAGCACGAGACATTGTTCAGATGATTTAATCGATAGAAATCGATGAGTTCTGCAAAGTTCTTACAGAAAAAATAATCCGACAATTCGTGACGGGTGAGACGATCGTGGTTGATCAGTTTGTGGGCTATCTACGCATTGTGGTTTCTTCGTAGCTATAGCGTAGCCGTACGTTGTCACTCCATGTCTACACTCCTCTGTGTTGTTGACCTACTTCCCTAACTTCCCTTCTTGCTAATATTACTGTCTAATAAATCTAAATCTATTATTGATTAGTGAAAAAAAAAAATTACATGCATCCCTATTGTTTTCATTAGAATTTTTTTGTTGGCCAAAGGATTTGTATTGTAAACCCGCTCTTGACCTTGATGTCGCCTAATGGAAAGCGATCGGTAAGGTCTACAATGGAACAAGTGTGCCCAGAAGATGCCAGTTCAGTGAGGCTTTGAAGACAGACGGGCCCATTACGTTTTTAAACATACCTTTTTTCAAATTTAAAAGGAGACATTTTCCATAACTAAGAAAACCTCTAAACGTTTCAATCCGGTCTTTAAATCGTACCACTGACATTCAAGAAACAAGATCTTGAATGTAATACAATCCACATTAATTCAACTGCATAGGTCCCAGTCGTCAGCCGCCATTTCCAAAGTTTCGCGTTCCACATTCAAATTTAAAGTTTCCACCGACCGTCGAGTCGCCGACTCGAACACGAACATCTTCTGTTCGGAATTTGAATTTTCGCGGGACGATAGTTGCTTAAGCTTGATTGTCACAGATTTAGGTACCATAGATGTAGATTGTATTATCCTCCGTTTCGAATTTTGCTTTGAATTTACTTATAAACGATAGAGAAAATTCCTCAATAGAAGTATTATTGAACTGTTTCCAATTAGATATATAAGGTGCTATAAAAATATCTGCCACGGCTTTAATGGGAGGTAGTATTGTGTTTAAAGATTACAATAGTGAAGAAATTTCGTACCCCGGCACAGTTAAATCAATTTGAGAAAATAAAGTAGTTAAATAAACATTGACTCTACTCTGCATAACGTGGTTAACAAATTACGCGCGATGTGTCGCTTCGTCAATGAAAACAACTGCTATCTCTTTCCATCTGTTCTGTGAATGAAAAGTGAAATCAGCTGACTAGTTCGTCACTATCTAATCTACTAGGTACGCAATAATACGCAGGCAAACCAGTGTTTTAAAAGTGCAATTACTTACCAGCTACCGCATTCTTCCAAAAAACTGACGTAAATAAGATGATAAACTTCCCATCACACTTAAAACAGGCTTTGGACTGTCTTACTTAGTTAGTGTAAGAATCGCAATATGATGACTCACTCGCACACCAAACCTCTGCTGGTATAAGTTTACTGCATGCGCAGTTATGGAGTTACACTCGCGGTAGCACAATACCATTTCAAGATATTATTCTTGATTGGAATACCGTCGTCTGGGTGGCATTTTTAAAGAAAGCGCGCGCGATATCCCCGACGCTGACCGCTAAAACTAACTTCCGAGCGGGCGGGCGGGCGACTCGAGGGCGACTGGCGGGCCGGGCAGTCGACTAGCGCGTGCGACGAACGGGGTAGTGCGGGCGAAGGTGGGGGCGCGCGGGGCTGCACTTTAACGAGCGAGTGGCCCGCGCAGCGGCATTGTTTGATAAGAATGGCAACAGTGTATGAACGGCGCCGGCGTTTCGCGAATTGAATTCGGTGCGGTGCGGCAACAGCTTATTAAGTCTACGGGATGTTTTTATGCCAATAAATCAATATTTCAATTAATAAATATTTTTTGTATGAAAAAAAATATGACAAGTGATCAATAATTTATCTTTACTATTGTAATCTATAAACACAATACTGTCTCCCATTGCAGCCGTGGCAGATATTTTTATAGCACCTTATATTTTTCCATAATATGCCATTATTCCATCATATATTCCATTTTATCGAAAACCATAGCCAAGATTAAGAAGCGTCTTGATGTAAGATGATAGTTTTGATAAAACAGCGACTTTTTCACCAGTATGAGTTCCATCTGAAAGTTGATAATAAACCGCGAAGTTTTAGAACATTAATGTACACACGGCTACACATCAAGCTATACTTTCCAGTATAAGCTGACCTCGCATTGTACGGAAATTCTCTACAATGCGAGATCAGCATAAACTGGAAATGTTATAGTTTGATGTGTAGCCGTGTGTACCTACATCCTACCCTGAAATTACTTTTCTAGTTACACTAAAGACGTAGAAGATCTCATGTGAACTAGGACGGAACTTAATAAAATAACGAAGTTGTCTTCTAATTTCTAGAAATTCTAGCTTCAGTCTAGATTTTATCTGTTAATTAGCTATTAAGAGGCGTGCTTTCCAGGAAAATAAAAGGCCACCTGAGGCGTTATCTTGGGTGTTGTTAGAGATACCTTGGGACCGTTTTAAGAAGATGCATCAGCAAGCTTTTGTGCACTAACAATATGAATAACTGGAATTTCATACCTTGGTACCATTGCGTTTTCCAACCGTTCTTATTATGAAATAAAAAAAATTATTTAAAAAACAAAAAACCCGCCTGCAAAAACGCATAAGTTAAAAGAGAAAAACAAGCATTATAATCTGTAGAATTTTGGTATTTCAGGCGGGGAACAAACAACCGTTACACCATATTTCAGGTTATTGGTTTGTTCCCCGCCTGAAATACCAAAATTCTACAGATTATAATGCTTGTTTTTCTCTTTTATGTAATGCGCACAGATATAGATAGCTATATCTGTGGTAATGCGTTTTGGCAGGCGGGTTTTTTGTTTTTTAAATAATTTTCTTTATTTCAAGCTTTTTGGTTTTATATATACATATATTGCAATGGACTCATTACCTACTAGCTTTTATTTGATACCAATATTGTTTTATTGTTTTTTTTTTTTAAACCTTCCCCTCCCTTTTTTGTTTGTATTTGTAGAAGCAATGTATTATATAGCCAGAATTAAGACGACTCTAAAGACACCTCATTAGCTAAAATCCATCAAGCCTTTTAGGCTACAGAGCGTGCCAAAGAAATAAACATACGTACAAACATACGTACATACATACTCTCAAAAAACATTATCCTCCTTCTGGGGCAGTCGGGTAAAAATTGCACTTTTGGTCTCTGTTTTTTCGGTCTCACATAATATGGAGAGGCCATCTTCTGTATAACTTTTTGAGCAGACCCCGGTCAAATTTAATATAATTCATTGGTATCCTCTGGGGTAGTTGTACTCATCATTATGAACAACTTTCACTACGGGACCAAATCTGAAATCGCGAAAAAAAAACAGCTGTTCCCTACATTTATGTTCGCATAGCTCGTTAAAACAGCCGATTTTTTTTAACAAAGACCTCTCAGAGTGAGCCCATGAATTTTTTTTTTTAACAATTTAAGAATACTTCAGCCTTTCGCAAACTAACTAATTATAATCCTAACTTCCTAACTAATATTATATATGCGAAAATGAGTTTGTTTGTTACGCTTTCACGCTAAAACGGCTAAACGGATTTGGATGCAATTTGGCACAGGAGTAGACCATGACCTGGAATAGGACATAGGATACTTTTTATCCCAATATTCCTGCGGAATCGAGAATTATGCGTGTGAAACAGCGGGGCGCAGCTAGTCATGCAAAAAACACATGTATTTCTACAACACATTCGAAGCCTCTTCAAGAAATCTCATTCATGTATACTTAAGTACTTTGTTTTCGAAAACCAATTATAGTACAAGTAGGCAGTCCAGGTTGAAATGTAGGCAATCCTGAGTAACTCCCTAAAGTTCGTCCCAATAGCCGTTGTTTCTCCCGTCTTTATTATAGTAATGACGTTAAAACAGACTTCGTTCCCTCAGAAACTTGTTATAAGTTGAATAAATATAACTGCCAACCGTAAAGTGTGGGAATCAGAGTTATGTGGAAAGTTGTAGATGATGTAGTCCAGGGGTTGCGAACCTTTGGAAGCTACCTAGAAAATTATACACATACCTAATCCATACTAATATTATAAATTCGAAAGTAACTCTGCCTGTCGGTCTGTCTGTCTGTATTTCACGCCTAAACCACTGAACGGAAATCGATAAAATTTGGGAGGGGGATGGCATCCTGGGGAAGGATATTAGGGTACTTTTCATCGACATACCACGCGGGCGAAGCCGCTGGCGGAATACATACATAAACTCACAATTTATTTTTCGTTCGTCTTGAAGTTTTGTCCCACATTCCAAAAAATTCTTACTTTGTCCCATATTACTATTGAAGTTGAGCTTCGTCCCAAATTACAAGTACTTTAAAGGTACAGTCGACAAAAATATAATGTACTTATTTGAAATTTTTGAACACGCCTGCCCAGTTAGACACTAAAGGCTCTTACATACTGGCGCGATTCGCCGCGAGACACTAATTTTAACAAAACAATTTCTGAGAAAACTTCACGGCGAACAATACGGCGGATCGCCCCAGTATGTAAGAGCCTTAAGGAACGCTTCCTGCTACGATCCTTACATAGGTACTCGTTTTGCCTCTTTTACGTTCATACACGCACTCTGGTTTTGAGTTGCGAGTACTACGCACCAGACCTTTCTGAAGAACCATCTGTACCATCACCAATAATGTAAAGCAGAAAATTATGGACATTGATTGAAGTACAAAATCTTAATACTAATTAGGTAGACTTTTTATTTCTATTAATGAATACCACAGATCTGCAGTACGTTGTTTAATTGTTTTTTTTTTAACAGAGTAGGGAAATAAACATAGTAGGTATATGAGTAATTTTCGTTCAATTTTTCTCGCATGATTATATATTGCGGGCCATAGACGTTCAAGTAATTTTGATCAAACAGGCTGATTCAAACAGTTTGATCAAATAGAAATACGTATGCATATGGCTTCATGTCATTTGACAACTCATTTTGATCTTTCCCATAGACATTCATGCCAATTTGATGTTTGATCAAATTACTTCAACGTCTATGGCCCGCATAGACGCATCTTGAATTTTTTTTTTGGCTCTCAGTTTTAAAAAATTTCGCCATCCCTGTTCCACCGTATTCGCAAAACAATGTTTGTAATGATTTGGAGTGCACTTTGGCTAGACAGCTCCTAATTAGTTTGTGACACGAAAAACAATGAAAAACATTGTTATGTTGTTTCTTCTGTATAGACTAATTCGTTAGAACAATCCTAACTTATTATTATTGTTCTAACTAATATTATAAATGCGACAGTGAGTTTGTTTGTTACGCTTTCACGCTAAAAAGGCTGAACGGATTTGGAGGAAATTTGACCCGTGCGACTGTTATTATTTAGCCTACATGCATATCTACGACTACCTTCCTACATAAATACATTAACATTTTATGTAAGTACAAATTGCCATACAACATGGCAATGCCGCCAGTCTCTTGCGATGCGAAGGAATTTTGCGACGCCATATTTTAGTTAATTGTTTATTTATATAGTTAGGTACTTTTAATTTAGTATAAAATATAAATAGTTAGTATAGTTTGTTAATGTAGTGTAAGAAGTTTATCAGTGATAATCAATAAATAACCACTGTATAAATAAAAAATTAAAGTACACAATTTGAACCGAAGCCATCTTTAAAACCAGGGTTGTGTGCGGATTGAACTTCTTTTGCAAAATGTAAAACGTCACCCATCAAATATTTCAAGAGCCTTGCAATAAATCGCAAAGCTTTAACAAACCAAACAAATTAAAACATAAGTTAATCTCTAAAAGGCGATTTCTGACAGGGCTTATGGCGTTTGCCTCATTAAAATTATCTTATAATTCCTATAATTCTCATAATTCGCCATCTTGGCATCTTAAGCCGCCATTAATTTACACATTTTACAATATTAATGACACCCACGACGTATAAGATGATTGATGGAACTGCTTTTAATGTACTTATGATTATGTTTATGTTAATTGATTTAAGCACTATGAGGGTTCAGTCACCTAGTTGCGAAATTATCAATTTAAAAAGTCAAGGCAGAGATTGTAAGATTACGCGCGCAAGTCTTGAAATATAATGTGGAGATGACAATACGACAATAAATGAAAACACTGGCAATACTAATCCCACAGTATAAATAAGTAACATAACTATATCTTCATAGAAAACGGCCGAAACGACGCGCTTCGAAATCTCAATGTATATCAATCAGTACGTAACAATATCGAGTGCGCGACAGTTACGCACGGACGCGGAAGGTTTATCTAACGAGAGTCTGTAGGTAATTATTTCAGGGTCACTGCCGAGATATCATACTGTAAGTTATTTATACTGTGCTAATGCATAAGATTATTTATTAGAAATGACGTTCCAGTCTGCATCCAAAAATTCAATCAAATAAATTCATATTCAAATTAAAAAAATAAGATTGACATAATCCATAGTCGGCCCATCACTACTATTTAATTTAGTATTACAAAAAAACATTTATAAATAGGGATGTTGAGTGGGTAAATAAAAAAAGGCCAAGTGCGACGACTCGCACTTGCACACGAAGGGTTCCGTACCATTATCTAAAAAAACGGCAAAAAAAATCGCGTTTGTTGTATAGGGACCCCTTTCACTTTTATTTTTATTATTATTTGTTATAGCGGCAACAGAATATTTTGACAAATACCCTAAGTGATGTGCCAGCATAAAGCGTTATTCAAACTTAGGTTACAAAGTTTTTTTGCCCTGCGCTCGAGGGCAAAGGCCTAGGAATAGTCCGCAGGCGACAGCGGACGGACGGACTTCACATAATTTAATTTACCATATTCTACTAATAATAAAACCTACTGTTACCTACATTACGACCTGCTAGTATTACCATGAGGATGTGTTTTGCGGGACATTCCTGAGATTATTAGCACACAAGTTTTAAAACTCTACAAAAGCCGTCTGAACGTCTGAATTTCTGAAAGCGTAGAGCTGCGATAAGATAAGCAT
This sequence comes from Lithophane leautieri, assembly GCA_949152455.1. Classification (NCBI taxonomy): domain Eukaryota; kingdom Metazoa; phylum Arthropoda; class Insecta; order Lepidoptera; family Noctuidae; genus Lithophane; species Lithophane leautieri. The sequence continues at coordinate 6,189,904 of OX424483.1, forward strand.
GGCTAGCTGTTGGCCTTTTTAGGGTTCCCTTCCAGAAAGGTGCCAAACGGAAACCTATTGCTAAGCCTCCGCTGTCGATTCGTCCGTTCGTCTGTCAGCAGGGTGTATCTCATGAACCGTAATAGGTAGTAGACAGTTGAAATTTCATCACACATTCTATATTTCTATAGCCGATATAACAACAAACAATTAAAATTTAAATTTAAGGGGGTCATACAAGAAACGTGTTAACAAGAAAATATTATACGATGGTAAAGAACACTTCGTGTGCAAGTCTGACTCGCCCTTGACCGGTTTTTTGTTAGACTTTTCCATAGCAAATAAGCTACTGGGATAGAATTCATGATCAATCATAGAAGTAAAATATAATGCGATAGAAAGACATAAAATTAACTAATTAAGAAAAAAAATAACCTGGCCCCTCCAAGGCGTATGGTTATCTTTAACGTAGCTAGCAATATGTTATCCTTCTTAGGGTTAAATTAGTGGCGCCCGTTTGTGAAACATTAAAATCAAAAAATCAAAATCAAAATATTTTATTTCACATAAGCCTACATGGGCACTTATGAAACGTCAGAAGCTAGGTGCACGGTTCCAATTGGTCGTTTCCTATGGAGAAGAGCCGGCAAGAAACTCCATGGTTACTCTTTTAAAAGATAATTGGCTTTTACAATATTTTCGAATTACAGTGTTAATAGTTATGGGAGGACAGTGTAGGCCTGCCTTTCAAGGAGTTTCATGTAGGTAGTTAAAAGAAACTGAAATTGTTCCATTTGCATGCATGGGGGTAACCTACCATTACACCAATCAGTACATTTTACAGCACAATTCCTTTAAAATCCTAACATTACCAGCCTTCTTAGCCACCCTACAGTACTTCGGAGGTCCACAGAGGTCCCTTATACGTCCGAACGACCGTTCCAGACCCGTTACCTTTGCAAATGGAGCCATTTACTCGAATATTATGGCTATTGCTACGAACAACAATATTATTTCATAGCACAGCTGTGATTGCAATCAGCTTATTCGAAGTAAATGTGCAGGTATTTTATTTTACATACTCGTTTCTACGAAGTAATTTTTATTCAGTTAGTTACGACAAATCTTAAAATAAACAATCATAATCTATAAGCATATCGAGGGGTGAAAGGCTATTTGTTTGAAGCGACATTTTGGACGATATTGAGTTATATACATATTCGGAATCAGCGAATTTTTCTGCGTCGGATGAGCCGGGTTTCATACAATTCTGAGCACTTTTTTGGCGCTTGAAACATCAGTAAAGTTAGGTCAAGTTTGAATCTGACTTGACTGGTGCGACACAAATTTTATAAAATTTTAGTAAAGATGGACTTCACACAAACCAAATATTTTGTGATTTTGACTTAAGCTGTTTGTCCTGACATAAATTTCGTAACATAGGGCGTTTGAATCATTTTGCCTGCATCTGAAATCCATGCTTGATGTCGTTTGAAACATTTAGCCTGCACGAGGAATTTATACCTGGAATTTATTATAAATACTTAATGTGAAGTGCTACATAAATAATTTTGGTCTTAAACTACTATTATGATACTTCAGCTGCATAAGCTTAATAGCCTGATTCTATATTACTATCGCGATGGTAGCTATTACATTTAACCTTACACTAAAACAACACCGAGTGTTGCTTAAATCCTTTTTCCTGAACCTATAATATACAGTTTATGGCGCTTGAATCATTTAGCCTGTTTCTAAATAAAAGTGATTTGAGGTAATTTTGTATGAAGCGACATATATTTCTGGTAATAATAGCATTACAAAAATGAAAACTAGACTAAATTGTGCGGTTTTTATAAAGGAAAACAACATAGAACACTTTTTTGTAATAATATTAATACTTTTTTTATAATGATTTTTTTTCCTAAAAATGAAACTTTGAAATGCTCTCCCGTAAAGTTCCAAAAATGTCGCTTAAGACAAATAGCCCGCGAACCCTCGATATATACAACGTGTAACGGAATAAACACAAGAGCCCATACACCCCAATTAGAATATTAAATTATAAGACTAAAATAATATCTGTAATTTAATTTAATTAAACCACACCTTAAATTAACTATTTTATTTAACGCGCACTACACATAGGATAGCTATGAGCGTATTACAAATTTAGTTATGCATTTAAATAGGCTTTATTCCTTTGAGATAAGGATTATATTTCCTTAAATAAAATATCTTATTACCTTGTTTTGACGCAGTGGTTCTAATTTCAGTTAAATAAAAGATTTTTTCATGAAAAATTAACATATACAAATAATGACGGAAATCGATTCTGAGGAAACTACTTTCAGGTCTTGCGCTTATTCTGTTACACGTTGTATATTATGTACAAGTATGTATAGGAAAAAAAACGGATGAGCTCATAAGGCATCAAACAATTCGGCCGCATCGCTGTCAGTGGGAAAAGTGCCCAAAAGTCTGGCAGCGTTGCCAGGGTGAATGGCAGTGCTAATTTTCTACAATTATTTTTATGATAATTGTATTTGTCGGATAATTTGTTCTGGTAATACTGGTACGCCATTATTGGTATGACCAAAGAAACGTGGAGTCCATATTTGTCATCGGTCCACATAGTAGGTATGGATAATTATGGAGTATGGATATGGTATGGATTTATAACATTAGTCAAACTCCTTGGTGTTGCTGGTGTGTCTATGTCGCAGATGGATTGTAGAATCCGCTGTTTTACAAAACCCGCTAGATGTTTTACTTATCAGGGGCTTAAAACAGCCACTTTGGCAGAATCATAATAGGAAAATATTATGAATCATTGTAAAATGTCACAAACTGACAATTCATAATATGATCTGCGTGCGATTAATAATACGAAATAATTCATCTGTTTGTCAGTTTTCTATGGAGATTCGTAAAATGGTCCACACATTATGAATTGCATTTGTGTCAAATTAGAGGAATTGCTAATGACAGCTGGAAATCCAGGAAATGAATCGCTTTTAGAGGAATTGCCAACGTGGCCGTTTTAGGCCCACTGCTCTGTTTTGTAAAACAGCTAAACAACGTTTAGCGGTTTTACGTAATTACTGAACTTTAAACACGCAAGATTGTTTAATCGTTTTACATTTATCAATGGGTCAGAGACTTTATGAAAACAGCGCAATCCATCTGCGACTTTTATAATCACTTTCCATCAAGTAAACCTTCAGGCTGACAGCCTATTTTCGTAAATACTTAATTGAAGTCGTGAACGGGTACAGTTAGTAGGTACTTGTGAAAGGCTAGACAAAAAAAAATACCGTTCCGATGTTATGAAAGTTACTCATATGACGAGGGTGGCTTACAAAAAATGATTTATAGCATACAACCTCCCTTTCATTACTGTAACCGAGTAGTAGTGTTCCTGTAATTTTCACATGTAGGATGAAGTAATAATAATATAAGTTAAAGATTCGTTTTTCTATCAACTACCTAGATTTTTGTACTACAGATAAGTAGTTACTAGTTCAATTTTGTTGAGCATCCTCTAATTACGATATTACGATACCAATACAAGTAGGAACACACACACAGGGTGACAGCAGGCCGCGCGTGTAAAATTGACACAACCACATAATTAAAAAAAAACTAAACGAGCGGCCATTGTTGTTTACATCTTTGGCAAAAGAAACGCCAGGTTTAAGCTTTTGTTTTAGCTAGTCATACCGTAGGTAATCTCTACACATGACTAAATAAAGATACTGCAGTAATGTAAAATAGCAGTCGTTTCTTTAAATAATACTGTTCTTAGTGTCTGTGATTCCATATCACACATATTTCTTCATGGTATTTCTGTTTTAATTACACAGGAAGATATTAGTTCGACGTTTTAATCTTGAGGTTGGCTAAAGAAATGGCAGTGCGTAGGTTGGTAATGCAAATGTCTGTTTGATCTCGTTAGTTGATTGCGCCAGCTTCTGCACTACGTAGAATCGTTCTAGTAATTTCATCTGGTGGTATAATTTATGGGAAATATTTAACTGAACCTCTAAAAACTTTTTGCGCTTCTAATGATGCATAGTTTTTATTAATAATTAAGTGTCTTTTTACCTTTCTGGGCTTTTTTCATAGTGTTATTCACAGTAACCAGGCGTGAGCCGAATTCGTCGCAATAACTAAGCTAGGGCACCCCGACCAAATGGGTAAAGTTAGGTTAGAACTGTGACCAACAGCGCGCGCGCCGAGCGAGCGAAGCGAGGGTTGCCGTTACAGCGCTACATTCAAGTTGGTCGCATTACTTGGATAATTAGTATTTTTATCTAACGTATATATACAACGTGTAAAGTTAAATGCGCAAAACCTCAGACACCCCAACTGATTTTTAATTCAAAAGACCTATTTCAGAGAGAAAAAAAATCATTAAAAAAATTCTAAAAGTTTTATGTGCTGTTTTAGTTTTGGAAGATTCGTATTTGCATTGAAATTAAAGCTATTATTATCCCGCGTATCAGAAAAATTAAATTGGTCGATAACAATTTGTGTTTGTTTACCTATTTTGGCGGGTTTGCGCATATAATGGCTTGACCTATTAATAAATCGAATAAATCTAGGAATTTTTTTGAAAACTGTGACCTATATTAAAAAGTGGTTTAATTAATTCTGCTCGTTATTCTGATCAAACTATTTTCAGGTTTTGCGCATTTAACGTTACACGTTGTATATCTAGCGTATAATATACCTATCATCATCTGCCTAGCCTTTTCCCAACTATTTTGGGGTCGCCTTCCAGTCTAACCGGATGCAGCTGAATACCAGTATTTTAAATGGAGCGACTGCCTATCTGACCTCCACAACCCAGTAACTGGGTAATACGTTACCCCTTAGTAAGACTGGTTTTTGTCAGACTTTCGGGCTTCTGACGACCCGTAATGACTGTCAAAGATCCTCGAATGACAGCCGAGACCAACGGCTTAACGTGCTTTCCGAGGCATGGAGGATTCAAGGTCTTCATCACTTAGCATAGTATTTTAACAGTTTGAACCTTAAGAAGAAATTTTACTATACAAGTAAAATAAAGGTCAATCGGTAGGTTTTAGGTTACCCACCTGAAATTTTGATTGCCGAGCAAAATTACACGTTTTTATACATAAAAATCGCGGCTTAAGGAAATCATAAACAAGTATTCGCAGATATAAAGTTGTTAATATCTTACGAACGAGCACTTTTAAAAGCTTGTAAACCAAAGTATAAACTTGCGTCGCAAGAAGAATACGTAAAATATAGAGCTTTAGGAATATTTCTGAAATTCCGGTACCTACAAGTACCTACATCAGTACCTATGTTTAGACAGGGTAGGTACTGGAAGGCAGATTTTTTAGGAAAACAGAATTCCATACAAATGTTATAAATTCGAAAGTAACTCTGTCTGTCTGTTTGTCTATATGTAACCTTTTCACGCCTAAACTACTGATCGTATTTCGATATAATTTGGCAAGGAAATAGATGGCATCTCGGGGAAGGACATAGGCTACTTTTTATCGACATACCACGCGGGCGAAGCCGCGGGCGGAAGCTAGTAATCTATAAAAATATCCATTATTATGTATAATGGCACTGATACTTTTTATCAGCAAGCTGAATTAGCAATGGGTACCACATAGTGTGCCGCACCGACAACGGTTGAGGCAAAAGTGTTGAGGAATTGCAACCACGGAAACTCTGGAAAGCAGAGCGTTGGATGGTTCGCCACCAAATGGGAAACCATGATAAAGGTCGTGGCCAGAATAGATCATTCAGGACGTCTGTAAAGGATTCGGTAATTGAGTTTCCAGTTGCATTCAATCATTCAATTCTGCAAAAGAAAACGTTCATCAAAACTTGGACCACTTTCCAATTTTCCCTTGAAAACAATTTTCAAATGTTCAATTTTCACCCCTCGCTGTATATAAAATACAGTAACTAACGCAATTTAAAACAAAAAACCATAAAAGTTTTCCTACGTAAAATTACGTAGTGGAAAGCGATTTTCATTTTTCTTTTATAACAAAGTAACGTGCACCTAATTAAGACGTCGGCGGTCACATAATTCGTCAATAAATCATTTCGTGGTTCAATCGCCCATGTAGTAGCTTTGTGTTTACACTGTGCGGGATTTTGGAAAGAAAATCGGTCATTGGTTTACCGTTTTAATCGATTTTTGTCGGTGGAAACGTGCGTTTTTTTATTATAAAATATTTATTAAAATTATATTATTATAAAAGATGTATTATTTATTATTACGTAATATAACATCACGCCTCTATTCCCCGAAGGGTTATGCAGAGGTTTAACATTTGTACACCCACATTTCACCAGTTATCTTTAGGTCCCGTGTAGGGACAGGGGAGCCTATTTCCATCAACCGGGCCGAATCCAGGCTCCGGGCTGCTACTGAGATATTCCAGATGAAAAAACTCAATAACACTTTGACCGACCCGGGAATCGAACTCAGAACCTCATGCTCGAGGCAGTCACTTTATACACAGGCTTTTGTGTTCTAGCAAAGTTGTTTTTTGTCCTGTTCCCTTGGGTAACGGAAGGAAAAAAATATAACAATACTTATAGTTATGTCTATGTGTAATTGTACAATTATATTAAATGGTTTATTTCGTCACTCGTTCTAAATATCAGCTAAATCATCGCAATCGTGATAATGTTATGGCAGAATTATCTGACGCCTACGATATGGCTAGTTAAATCCTTTCTAACTAGTAGGTTTTACATATCACGCTACAAGGAACTAGGAATTAAATAGAAATGTCAATTTATTGGTAGTCCTCCTCATAATTCCTTTAGTTATTATCCTGCCAGGGTTGCGGGAAAGTCCGAAAGGGATACCGGGACCTTGCCAACAGGCAAATTAAGGAACACGGGTGGGTTTTAGTCAGTAAAAGTCTGACACGCCCTTCCGCTCCGCCTAGAGCGGGAGAAGTCATTTGATGATTTCCCACCATCAAAAACAAAAAGGGCTGATTTTTCAATCGCCAATATTTTTTTCTTCAGATAAAAGTTATTTGACGGTTGAAAAATCGGTCATATTGCCATGTCTTAGACCGTTTGTCCACCGCACTCAGAACGGGAACGTCAATGAAAAACAGATGACAACGCCATAGTAAATGTACTGTCGCTACCTACTGGACAAACAGTTTTAGGCGTTAGATCATTTTAACAATCGTTACCTCAGACGGCTGAATGCTGTTCAAACAGTTGATGCTGATGATCTTTTTATTCTTAAGACAGTGGTCCAGTCAGATAGCTCAGATTTTTTGGTTGTACTTTATGACAGTAACTAAAAGACTTTCTGAGGCATCTAGGTAGGTACCTGTCTTCGAGAGCTTCCGAACTCAATCGAGTAAACAACCGCTAGGTACAATACGGCCGATGAATCATGACCGGTCCGAACTTTGCGCAGAAGGCTGCGCAATAACATTGTAGGCACCAAATCGTGATATGAGGCGAGTGTGAGTGAGAGAACATGCGAGAAAGTTCGAAGAGCCTATGTTTACACCGGCCGTATTGTATACATATTTATCTGTTCGTCAATTTCCTAAAATATCTATTTTGAATAAACCGATACTGTTTCAAATGCAAAACATTAGACAGGCAGTGACATTGTACTCCGCAGATAACTTTCAGACAACAATTCGGACTTCTCACAAAAGGAAATGAGACGTCTATCAGAAAACCCGTATCGCAGTCGTGTCGTGCTCGCTAAATGGCCAACCATTGCAGTAGAGGTGTAATTTTAACGTGTCTAATAGTCGACAAGGCCTTTATTACTAATAATGGCTGTGCTGTGACCTGCAGATCTTGATCGAGTCTGGCGAAATAGCTGGGCAGCGTAAATATTAGGTAGAAATGTTGGATAGGTTTTGTATGAAGAATTGTGGATCAAAGAGTAATGAAATGATTATGAGTTAACTGATTATGTTATTTTATTTTGTAAGTAGGTTTATGCAAACACGTTTCACGTTAATAATTATGTATTTTAAACATAGATGAGATCGGTGTTTCTTATCCAACTACTCTGAGAAGAAACACAGATATTACTTATACTTACAAACTCAGATCACAGCGTCTTTTTAAGTTCAGACTTCATCTTGTTCAGATCATGTGAGGACCATGTAGATTAGAGTCTAAAATCGTATTTTTAAGCGACGAAAAAAAAAGGAGGAGGTTCTCAAGTCGAGCCGTATATATTTTTTTTTAATCTTTTTTTTTATGTATGACCACGCATAACTTTGTTGTGAGTTGTCCGATTTGAAAAAATCTTTTTTTATTGAGAAGGGTATACCTCGAAGTTTGTCCCGTTTAAAATTGGAAACTATAATCCACCCCTAAAGGTAGAAAAAATGGGGTTGATTGATTTTTCACCAACTGAATTTTCAACTGTGAACCGATTCTGTTGAAATTTCGCACACATACATAGTTCTGATGACACAACCACTCATTAACCTGGAGTAACCCCCTGGAGTACCCTGGAGTGGATGGTAACTTAAAAGAGAAAAATGAAAAACTTTTTTACAAAAAATTTAACCGACGAAAAAAGAACTGAAAAGCGAAAAATAATAAACGTTATAGTGTAACTAAGCTCCTAAACTAATTTAAGTAAGTAACAAATTTTGAGGCGGCGCCTAATAGACGCTAGAATTATGTAATTAATTTGTTTGTTTGTTTGGCGCCGCCTCAAAATTTGTTACTTAAATTAGTTTAGGAGCTTAGTTACACTATAATGTTTATTATTTTTCGCTTTTCAGTTCTTTTTTCGTCGGTTTAATTTTTTGTAAAAAAGTTTTTAGGGGTAAGTATGTTGATGTTTGGTTGTTAAGATATTGTTCTACAATTTTTCAAATCCCAACACTGCTATGGTGGTATGGTTCAGTCCCACCCTACCCCCAGGGGTATGGTGGGTACGTACCTAGTGAAGGTAAGTTACCTACATAGATTCTCCACTTTTTGGTGGACTACATTCGTTTAAGAATTGAAGAAGAGTGTTAAGTATTTGCCCTAATAATCATAAGCTAGGCACTGGGCTTATCCAACTTTTAAACCACACTGTCTTAAAGAATGATTTAATATTAGTCGACACTTGAAATCTGCTGTCAATCTGTGTGTGATTTTGTGATTTGTTGACGGAAATTATAACACTGAATCAGAGTCTCATAAGAAATTTTATAAGTAGTAGGTAGATACCTTACCGTATTCAAAAGAAAACAAAGCAAGTCTAGACTCCTGCTTAGCAAATAACCTTATACTTTGATGAAGAAATCAAAATCAAATTCAAATCAAAAGTCATTTATTCAAACTAGGCTGAGAATCAGCACTTTTCGAACGTCAAAATTACATAATGCAGTCCCCCAAAACGCCCACCCTTCACCACTTCCTGGTGCTTTAGCTGGGAAGAAGAAGTGGTGCAACAAACTCCCCAGAAGCACAGCTGTCTGTTCAGTTAGAATCAAATACTTATAAGCAAATAGTTAAGAAGCAGGCGCAACCAAACATGTAATACAAAACTTTAATACCTACTCAACCTTAATGTGTGAGACGGCTGATTATTTTTTCGCGATGACGATGTTGGTTCAATGGAGAAAATTGTTCAACTTGATGGCGAGTATCACACCCTTAAACATGAAAAAACCTTTCTGATACATGCTGTATCTATACATACCATACAATATACCTTCCTGTATCGTATAGGTAGTACCTAATAATAAATTATTTCTATCTATCACGAAACATTAATATAAATCACACACCAACCTAACATTACGGCCAAATATTCCGTAAACCGAGCATTTCACAATCAAGATTACGAAAACCTAATACCTAGACTACACACTATCATAACTTAGGCGTAGGATACACTTGTAACATGCTAGCTCTACGCCAAAGAGAATTAAAGTCATTGCTGTACGCGGACGTGAAAGTAACAAGCAAGTTCGTAAAGCCCATCACAGACGTAGCTATCCTAACTAATAGTAGTAAGTATTATAAATGCAAAAGTGAGTTTGTTTGTTACGCTTTCACGCTAAAACGGCTGAATGGATTTAGATGAAATTTGGCACATGGGTAGACCATGACCTGGAATAGGATATAGGATACTTTTTATCCAGAAATTCCCACGGGATCGAGACTTACGCGGGTGAAATCTCGGGGTGCAGCTAGTAATATATATTTTTAACATTTCATTTCATTTCCTATAGTTACTGTTATTTAAATTATTGCCTATTACATCATTATATGATGGTATGACCGACCATCAATGAAATAAAGGCAAAATATATATTAAGTATAGCTAGAGCTACGTACATCTCTCTCTGGGGGCAAGCATGGCCTACTGTGACATGGCTCGAGTCACAGATTTTACACGACGAAACAGTGACAAAATGTGTGACTTGCCTCGCTTAAAGCCTCGTGCAGACTGGCGCGACGCGACACCAGTAATTACTGTACCGTGAATTTTTCTTTGAAATTGTTTTGTTATAATCGCGTCATACGAGGCATAACGTAGCGTCGGGTGCTAAAGTATGATCGGCTCTTTAGTCTAAGCAGGGATTGCGAACCTTTGGCACGCGTCTGGTACAAATACCATGGTTGGCATGGGACAAGAAATTCTGGGAACGCCATTGATTTTACATCGATCGAATGTTTTTCCTTGCGTAATGCCTAAATTCGGTAGAGGTTTATCGTCCCATGAAACAAGGGGCGAATTTATCCTCAATCATTTTTTTCTTTTTTGTAATCTGAGCCTATGTCGACTGTTGCGCCAGTGTCATGTCAATAATGTTGTTCTACAGGTCAATACACTTACTTTTATACCTGACTAGCTGATGCCCGCGGCTTCACCCGCGTGGATGTCGGTTATTATATACTAAAAACTTACTCGAAAACTGCACTCTATCCTTTGGTGAAAACAGCATGAAAATCGGTGCAGTAGTGTTTGAGTTTATCGCGAACAGGACGACTGACAGACGCGGTGGAGGACTTTGTTTTATAATATGTATAAGGATATTTAAAGTTTTATCAGAACCTTGCTTGTCTGAAGAAGAATTTTGTACCTACCTACCTAAGTCACCGTTAAACTTTTCTCAAATGTTGGCAATACGTAAGAGCAAGTTTTTTCAATCATGCAATGGAACGCATTTTATAAAAACGTTCACTATCCCTGTTCCAAGGCATATGATTATAAAATTACACGATTTACGATTTCTCACGTTTCTCGTGTAAAATCAGTACATTTAGAAACTACGCCGATCGTTTATCCGTTTAAATGAATTTAACTAGCATTTAGAACGATAATCCTATGTATTGGCGTGATTTAAGGGTTAAGTAATGTGTTTAACTGTTTACGTATAAATTATCCATCACGACTCATGAAAGGATAATCAGAAGCGAGTATGTTAATTTATTCAGTAGATACTTACTTGAGTTACAAGCAAAATAATTAACTTAAATATCGAATTACCGATAAACTCAAATTCGGGGAAATATTTAACAGATCCTCTTAAAACTTATTGAACTTCTAATAATGAACACTTTTTTAAATTAATGAACATCAAAAATCTTTGACCACTTCTAATGATTAACACTTTTTTTAATAATTTATCCTTTTTCTTTGCTTTTTCCCACAGTTGGTCGCAGTAACAGCTAGCTCGAGGAGCTTGTGGCTTCATACCTAATAACAGCCGCACGGGTCGATCCATCAAGTTAAGCTAAGCTTGCCGGATTGGTCCGTGGATGGGTGACCATATTTACATACCGAGACTCTCCATGTCTCGGAAAGCACGTAAGCTATTGGTCCCGGCTGTCATTCGTGGATCTTTGACAGTCGTTACGGGTCGTGAGAAGCCCGAAAATCTGACAACGATTCTTACCAAAGGGTATTGTATTACCCAATTACTGGGTTGTGGAGGTCAGGCAGTCGCTCCACGTAAAATACTGATATTCAGCTGCATAGGGTTAAACTGGAAGCCGACCCCAAACTTGTTGGGAAAAGGCTAGGCAGATTGATTGACGTTGTTATAGGGGGAAGATTACACTTACCTAACCTGCCTACCAGCAAAATATTAACTCTTTCCGTAATTAGGTACCCAATATGGATACACATTAAAATTTTGCTCGAAAGCTTAATTAATTACAGTTAAAATTATTGGCATTTTCAATAATAAGCCATTATTAAAACTTCCAATATTCCGTAATAAGTCAGAAACCAGTCAAGTGAATGATTTCTATCTTAGCGTAGGTACTTACTTACATTAATCTTGGATATGATAGAGCAGATTGTGGTTAATTTTATTATTAGCTTTAAAAACTTTAATTAAAATGAAAGTAAGATAATGCAGTCGAAAACCGATGGTTGTATGTTTTTGATCAATTTGTACCTACGTTAGTGAAATAGGTATAAAGTGAACAACTTTCTAAAGGTGAACAACTTTCTCCTTACGACCTGCAATATCGCGAAAAAATTATCAGCCGTCCCATACATTTGGGTAGAGTTCGAATACTTAATTAGGTTAGAAGTATTTTTTTGTTTTTTAGGAGCTCGTGGCTAAGTAATAACAGCCACACCGGGTCGATCCATCAGGTTAAGCTACGCTTGCCGGGGTTGGTCGGTGGATGGGTGACCATCTTTACATACCGAGACTCCTCCGTGCCTGGGAAAGCACGTTAAGCCGTTGGTCCCGGCTATCATTCGTGGATCTTTGACAGTCGTTACGGGTCTTCAGAAGCCCGAAAGTCTGACAACCAGTCTTACCAAAGGGTATCGTATTACCCAGTTACTGGGTTGTGGAGGTCAGATAGGCAGTCGCTCCATGTAAAATACTGGTATTCAGCTGCATCCGGTTAGACTGGAAGCCGACCCCAACATAGTTGGGAAAAGGCTAGGCAGATTTTTTTGTTTTTTATGGTACCTAGGTATTTGATAATGTTTTCGTGATTAAGATGTTGGTCCCATGGAGAAAGGAGATGGAAAACGGTGGGCCCAAATGTAATAAGTTGAGATATGATCTAAAAAATTAGACATATTTTTTTATCTAAGAATATGAAAAATCACTTCAATTCTCAATCTGGAAGCGGAGAAATATGAGAAAGATAGTTTTCGTGAGATTATCGATTCAATAATCGATTACACAGTTACGAAAATAAAACTTTTGCACTAAACAATTAACTCGAAGTAATTAAATGCACTATATATACTTATATGCAATATAGTGCATATAATTACAGTCATATTAATAAATCAAATATCAATTAATTACTGAAAAACCAATATTAATGATTATCGATTTCATATCGATTCAAATCTCTCTTATATTTTTAGTCTATGTCACTGACATGACAGCTGACTGACATTGACACTAGACAGTTGCCGACTGTTCTTGTTTGCTCACTCGTTTAGTGTTTTCCGATGCGTTTTGAGTGCTTTCCCGATACTTTCCCGATGCTTTCATTCATATGATATTTCAAACATTTTCTAGTAAATATAATAACTATTAGTGCAAAAGAACACATTTTGCACTTCAGGAATCAGCTGTTAGTTATAGATTGTAACATAACCTCACTTTTACTTAATCTCTTTATCTCTTATATCTCTGTTCTCAGATTGACAAAATCCGCAGAATTTTCAGTGAAAGCTTGATAATATATAAGTTATTAATTGACACCACTTTCATCTTCTTACACCTAGGCCCATGATTGTATGTAATCGTTTCAGTCTCCTTTGTTCAGTTTGATGGTCTGCCTGCACCACACTCTTATATACCACATCTTTCTGATACACAGGGACCGCGGAAGTACTCCATGACGGGGGGGCAACTTCTTTAGTCATTTTTTTTATTCCAATGTAGTAGGTGGTACGTAGGTTTCTCGCACAATAGCGCCGACGCCGAACATCGGCCGCCGACGGCGACGTGACACCACGCTGGCGCAACAGTCATGTTATATATCTCTCACATTGTCTTGATTTGCTTCTGCCTCATAAAAAATATTCTTATGATCTGCTCCCTCCGACAATTTTTCTTACGTACAAGCGCTTTTTCATTTAAGAAAAAACAAAGCTCTGTCAAACATAGCACAGAGCAACCTTTACCAGTTAGTGAAGTTGGAGCCCCCCATTTGATTTTAGCGGAAGTGGGGGGCTAGATGTCCCCAATTCCGCCAAAATCAAACGGGGGGGGGGGCTCCAATTTTACTAACTGGTAAAGGTTGCTCTGTGCTATGTTGTGCTCTGTGTTATGTTGAATTGGGGGACATTTAGCCCCCCACTTCCGCAGTCCCCGGTGATACATGCTGTAAACAACTTAGCTCCATTTCGGCCAAAATATTAGTTCGATCACTTGGCTTCCAAACTATCCATTTGTAGATATTGTAATTTAGTTACCTATAGCATAGCTGCGTGTGTTGTGAGCACCCATTGAAGTCTGTCGCGGTGCTGCCGTGTCTTACACATGTCGATCCTCCAAATATTTTGTAGTAAGGAATAAAAATAAAACTCACATAATTATTTAAATGTATGTAAGTGTATTAGCAACATTGGTACATGAGATTACTGAATAATACTGTTGTGGAATATTGTAATACCGCGAGTCCGCAGAACACCCACATCATTAACAATTAGTGTTTATCAAATACGTTAAGTAAAAAAAGACATTTTTATCACCGATAAACCGTGCTCGCACCTAAAATGCAACTTACGATAATTCATTACAATTTCGTTTATTATGCGTCTATCACACCTATAAATTCAATTCAATAACTGTTTTTTTTTTTTTCAATACGTTAATGTCACTACTGATAAATATATAAAACGTGAGCATTCATACAGATAGGAGACTTCACTTAACATTATCGAAAGCCTTCACTTCCCGTCTGGTAGTCCAATAACCATAGACAATTTAGGAATGTGCTATTCATGAACTTCAGAAATAAAACGATTCGTGAACAGCCCGCTTTAGACAACCAGACCAAGTATCGACTTAACATGAATTCAAATTCACTTTGTAAGTTTAATTCGTCTGTCGTTTCAAACATTGCACGTTTCGACAGAATCAGTACAAATAACAGTTAAAATAAAACAATTTCTACTATTTATTTGCTAAATGAACTAGTACCCAGTTTTCGTCACTCGGTAATTTTTTTCTAATTTAACTAAAAAATTGTGAGGTAACTACAATGATAACAAAACAAAGTTGGAAGCCATGGCTGAAACTATTCCCTAACAGCTGTAAATCCTGTTGTAAATGCTTACAAAATGTTTTAATTCCATTACAGAGTCTCGTACAGTGGTACACAAATCCATACTCTACACGCTTAGCAATAAAGTCCATTTTAATAAACAGAGCCTACTCGTAACAATATGATGAGCTACCCATTCTGACGCTCTCCATAGGCCATAACGTTCGAATAACTATTTAGTATAAACACTGTTCTGAAAAAAATAAAAAAAAGGAAAAATAAGGAAAAAAAAAAAGGAAAAACCAAAAATAAAAATATCATTTGTTTAATTCTCTTTGATAATATAATTTGTTTAATGATAAGGTATCTTTATGTAAGAGAATAATGCTCTATTAAACTACATACAACGTGACATAAGACAAACTATCATTATATTTAACTACTAAACTGTCGCAACGACAAACGCAGATGATCTCGTTAAATATTAATTATTTTCTCATTATAACTTTTTTAAATAAAATATAAATAATCGAGTATTACTGTTCCAACAACTATCACCTATGGTTGACCATAGACGTTAATATATTTTACTTGTTGTTTAACACTAACTCCCGCTGTTTCCTGGCATGTGACGTCACTAGCACATCAGTTGTTTGTAATTATAATCTGTGTTTTATGTGACGTTTATTATTAAGGGCTGCACTGATGAATCGGTGACGTCACAAATCAGTTAACGACAGCGCTAAGACGATCGACATCATGGTGAAACTATACGTCTTAAAAATAAAATTTGGAAACAACTAGAGATCTTTTACTGTGAAATGGAAGTACAAAAACGATAAAAGACAGCCCCATAAAGTAAAATTGATACAACTATACAAAGCCTAAGGATGATTCCTATAAAATTTAATATAGACATTAATATGAATAGATATATAATATAAACAATATATCTAATAATGCCTACAATTTACTAATAATTCCCGTCTAAAGACACGATATAAATAAAATTAAAAAATGATGCGTAAATAATATACTTACATCTAGACGAACTCGAACACAGTCAAAATAAGCTTTTATGCGGGAATATAATTAAAATTGTTCACTTCATAGAAGCAACGACGCCGTGGCAAGCATATTGTAATGAAAACATTGTTCTACATTTGCTTATATTTTTATAATAAAAAATATGATACAAAAACTTACATAAGTGGGTACTTAAATCAATATAATGCACTGGTTGAGGTTCATTTTGTACCAGGTTAGGTTAGTCAGTCAACTTATCCTGCCGCGGACGTATCAAAATGCATTATTGTGCATAAAATATATTCCCAAAAAAAAACATTTTGTTTCTCACAAAAACCCTTATATATTTATTATACCTACAAATATAATCTTACGAGATAATGTAAAATAAATAGTTACGCTAACATTTAAAATAAAATACGGAGGGAAATGAACCGAAACATCAATATTTTTAAAGCTGCCGTCATTCACAATTTTCGTGGTCATGGGCGCGGTCGTGCACCGTAAACATTATACGCGATAACTGCCATTATTACTATAGATATAGTCTGTTAAGTGCCATGCACGGTCGCCAACCCAGTCCTGACAGAGGTGACCTTGGTGGTTTACAACCGTGTCGATGATGGTTTTCTACCAAATTTGAAACAGCTCTGCCGGTCGCCAACCAAGGTCACCTCTGTCGGGGACGCGGTTGGCAAACGCAGGCACATAATTGTATAAATTATTTTCTTGGTAGGTTCGTTTGCAAATAATGAGGATTTGAATAGCAGTCCTCTTTTCATTAACTGACATTATTAAAAGGAAAATGCAACGAAATAATAAATTATCTACAAATGATTGTAACTTCGTCATTATTAACTTGTCAGTATGCCGTCTACTTGCGAACTAGGAGTGGTTTCCATATAATAGACACTGTATACTTAGATTATCATAGATCACGCACCACCATTTATCGTAAAGCAATGTGATAGATAATGCCATCCACGAAGACGCGCCCCACTCCGCCCCGCTCCGTACTAAAGTACAGCTTACAGTACAGTAATCGTGGAGTGGGGCGCGTCTTCATGAACGCACTACCTGTACACAAGTTGCATTTGGCTGAATATTTGCAATAAATAGCCATTAACTGTTCTACTGGGACAGCATTGTTAACAATTTCCCATATTATTTCTTTAAATATTTTGCTGCCAACAACCTCAAGAGTCAATTATAAGGACGCCACTCATACCCCCCACAATAATTTAAAAACAAATACAAACGCAAACGTCCCACGATTATGCATCTTAACGCTAATTATAAGACGGATATTACTTAACATACGTTAGAGGACAATAGACGCCTATATTACATTACCGTAGAGGGTCTGGAATGGATACAAAATATTACAAAACTTCTATAATTATCGTTAAATACTATAAAACCTTACTGCGAAATCATTAAGTCGTAAATACACATGCCGTTAACTTGCCCGAAAGTATGCGAGTAGCTTGCAAGCCATTGTTGCCAACTTCTGATTGGTCAATGTCACAATGGCATGCAAGCGTCGAATATTGTAGTGCAATTTACAAGCACGTGTATTCCGTGCTTTGATTAGAAAATTACAGATTTCGAGTAAAAAGATCGTGTGACTAAACTAATCATTATAAATTATAACAATTATGTTCAAATCCCGAATATTTGAAATGTATTTTTATAAATGTAAAACATTAGTCGACGTCTTTAGTATAAATGGTTATATTACGATATCATTATGGATTTTGTTTTGTTGAACAACCTAATGTAAATCATATTTCCAGGGGGCCAAGTCTACTAATTTACAAACGTCTCAATGGTCTCACACTGATGAGTTTTTGACATATTTGCCATACAAAATCTGTCAGAAACTCGTCATTGTGAGACCATTGACACGTTTGTAAATTAGTAGACTTGGCCCCTTGGTTTTATGTGCAGTCACAACTAACCATAGAGAAAGCAATCTGAGTGATAAAACATTGTTTTTGTTGACATTTCAGTTTTATTTTTACATTTTTTTTATTTTTTCTCATGCTTTTAATCAATTCCCGAGAACCAAAAGCTGAATCAAGAGCTGTTTCCTCTCCAAAATTTCCCATTTTTATTGTTCAACAAAACAAATCTTTTCCAATTACGGTGAGCCTCAACTTTTAAATAGAAAATACACAACACACCTACAGGAAACCCTTTTTTAAGATTTATTTTATTATAAATACAGAAATGGCACGACTATTTACAAAGGGAATTGACATGATATCTTTACAAATCAAAATGGCAATAATATAATTGTATAAAACGTACATCCTCTTCCAACTTTAGGCCTCGAGGCTAATTAATTTCAATGTACAGTCAATCACAACAAGTTTAGAAAATAATAATCAATATGAAAATTGCTTATTTATTGGTAATATAATAAATCTGTAAAAAGACAAAAGTTTTAGCATTTATAATACAAAACTGAGGAGTGTCCCCCGTTCATCAAACTTTCGGTTATAAATGAAATACTTACAACACTAACTAAGAGTACCACTTTTAATAGCCTATTGTTTTAAACACACGACATTTGTATGAAAGAATTAAGTTTGAGGAAAGTTCTATTATATCTCTCTGTCTTGTCTGTTTACAGAAATATAACTGCAGAAAATCTGCAGAACTTCATGAGGAATTCATATTAACAAAAACTTTTATTTAAAAAGTGGAAAACTCCATTATAACATGTTGATATTGTTGATGACTGTACAAAATGAACGTTGAAACAGCGTATACCACATTCAACGGGCGACCACTACATTTTAATGATTATTTAACATAAATGCTTGTGCATGTTACCTCTCATACCATAATAAATATCATTCAGTACTTAATTGACTTCGTGAGAATTTCCATTTCAAGCGAAATCACCAGGGTAGCCCACAAAGTTCAAATTTTCTATCGTTTTTTGCTATTTGCAGGTCGGTATCAGGTTGTATGTGGATCTAAATATGATTCGCAGCTGTATCAAATATTTATTTATAAAATTATAACTCTCTAAGTTCATAATTATAATCCTATTGAATGACTATTTCATGAAATCATGACATTTGAGGATTATTTTAATTTAAGTAGTTGTATTGCTGAATCTAGTGATTATAATTCTGTAAATCCATATTAGCTACGGTCGCCAAGCATATTTTAATCAACATACAACCTTACACTGACTTGCAAATGGCAAAAAACGTAAGAAAATTTTAATTTCACGGGCTACCTTGTCGCATCCCCCTTAATTAAAACCCATCCGTCTTTAAATACCAGATTAAAAAAGTTTTTAGAAATGCTATTTTCTTTTCACAACAACGATAATACTGTTCTTATACCTTAAATATAAAATGTAACACAACCGAAAAGTTACCAGCGTAAGAAATGTTTAAACAATGTTGCCATGTTAAAATTCTCACGAAGCCAATCTTTCGAGCACAGTAGATAGATAGATTACAATATCATCATGTATTGATATTATGCTGCGCTTACACACGATTTTAGTACACAAGTACATTTTTCAAGGTATTCTCCAAATAGCCTTTCGTCATTGGCAAGTGTGAACGCAGCACAATAATCTTGATCCTTGATTTCATCGATCAAAACATTTCTATCAAGCTGGCTAAATGTCTCGTGCCGATTTAAGTTAAATAAATACTGATTCAGTACTGCTGTCCTTTTCTATCGAATCTTGTCATTATCTTACACTTTAACTATCGGTTTCTGAAACCCGTTATTAGAAATTGTCAAACCTTATGTTGTGCTTGTCATTGGTTGACTAAATTAGCAACACCCATCATTGCAGACACCAGATTCGACTACAAATCAAAATGAAAAAGACTATCTGTATGTAAAATAAATGCTATTTAAATCATATTACCTTCGTTTCTCAAACTGCGGATTTAGAAAAGTAAAAACCATATGAAATTCGTCCAAGAGGCTCACCCACGTATCTACTTCTCGAAAAATCTACTCAAAATCATTTAACAAAGAGAACTTGTAAAAACCTCCTTGACTCAAGAACCAGATTCATAACAACTTCTCATGGGTTTTACTTTTGAACGAAAATGACCTTTAAAAAACCTACCAGCCGTACACTGCAAGTATCAAAACTAACTAAAATACCAACCAACTGTTCACAAAGAAAAGGACTGCACCCAAATCAGTATTTCATCAACATTCACCGTTAACTGTGTCTTCGCAGCCGCGCTAACGACTGCTGGGCGGCATGGGCATCTGCGCCTGCACACCTTGCAGGTTCATCGGCCTCCCGTTGGGGTTGCCCATGCCGAGACCGTCGTGGTAGTTGTTCACCTCCATCGCTGGTATGTCATCGTTCTGTAGGGGAAAGGGGAGTGTTTATAAAGGGGGAAAAGAGCTGTATAGAACGGTTTTCAATGGAGGGGGGAGATGAGTCACAAACTAGTAAGTTTTCGTTACTTTCACATCTATCCAAATAACTCCATGAAGTTAAACTTTTATTGGTTTTGACGAGACCTCTCTTCGCTAGTGTTTTTTAACGTAAGTAATCTAATGACAACAAATGTCACAATTAAATTCATATTTCGATATCGAATTGAACTTTACGAATCAAGCTAGGATAACTAACGATGGTATTCTTATAAAATCACCACATCGGCTTGTCAGAGGAAAAAAAATAACAGGAGTAAAACTAATGTATTGATAAGCGGTGAGTCATCATGACTGTTAACACGTCTGTTATTGGAAAAGCTTAGTGCTTGCAAGTTTTTGCAAGAGGTAAACGAACGTAATGCACAGAAAACTAAAAATATAAAACAAATTTGCAGTATGTTAAATATAACTGTACAGTCAGAATTGTGTCTTAATTCAAAACCAAGGATTTATAAAAAGAAACCAGTTGCGTTATATACTTTTTAAATTTAATTGTCTTGTCTATTTTGAAACTGGACCATGAACACTTTGACTCAGAAAGCGAACGTCCAAGAAAAAAAAAAAAAAGCCGTGATTTGTTTGAACAGTGATTGTGTACAGTTTGACCGAGACCGCTGTACCGCGCCTTAGGTATGTACGTGCGCGGCGAGGCGGGGGGGCAGTGTGGCCGCTCATTCATCAACGCCACCCCCTGCTGCGCCGCGAATTCCTATGGCGCGGAACAGCGGTCGCGGTCAAACTATGGCTGGTAAGTATGGCACTAAATAATTACAAAGCTTGGCTTGAACGAATTTTGTGCTGTTTTAAGAAAAGCGAACAAAAGTATGCCTTTTGTGCTGAAGATTTCAAACTCTGCTTAAAGTGTTAAAACAGAAAAATATTGCATTCTATTTTTGAACAAAAGTAAAATTTTGTGAATAAGTCAAGCACCTGGAAGCCTTTAATTAATATTTCATGTTAAAGGTCAAAATTATACTTCAGTTCAAAAATACATCTTGTTTGATGAGGTAGTTGATTATTGCTATTTATGGCAAAGAAGGGTCAACTCGTATCCACAAGTGACATGCTGATAAACAATCTATACTGACAAAGAACTAACATAGTGTTTGGTCGTCCAAGTTTATGCCATAATGTCATTTATGTCATTTCGAAGTAAGTTTATGACATAACGCCATTTAAGTTTCCTTAGTTTATTATTTTCATGGCTCCAATCAACAAAATAGTCAACTACCCTTCATCAAAAGCCTTTAGACCTGTTTCACAGTTGCCAGATATCCATTATTATACAGATAAATTAAATAATGGAACAGAGTTTTCAGCCCCACAATTTATATATTTTTTAAATGTGTCTAATTTTTTCGGGACACGATGAAACAGGCTCTTAAAGTAATCAAACAAGGAATTAAGGTGCATTGCATATTCAGCGGTGTATTACCTCCCGATGCCTGCGTATAGTCCTGTCCTCGTACCGGGTCCCTCCAGTGCTGGCCATGGGCCGGCTCAGGGTGCTATTGGCGTTGCTGGGCGAGTGAGGGGCCCCGGCGCCTGATGAAGGGGTGCCCTGACCTACGCGACCAGCCCACACCGTAAGCGTAATGTAACGAATGGAATCTCGACGCTAACATTTTTGTTTTAGTTATTTCGGTTTTCGCGATATAAGTAAAAACGAGTTTTGAGTAAACGGTGTAAGAATACAGCTGTAATTTTGTACGTGTTTCATAAACGCGAATGATGTTTAATTACGGGTTTTTATATAATACAACAGGCGTAGATATATTTATTAACCTATTCCGCTTAACTATTCCTCAAGTGTCATAAAAAACCCTAAATGAAATCCACCCGTGTTTCAACTCTCAACACGTATCCCCGGATGACGATTGACCAGTCGCGAACCCGAACAAGACGTGTTGTTACGCCGAGCGCCGGACGCAGCGACTGGTCAATCGTCATCCTGAGGATGCGTCATTGAGAGGTGAAACACGTGTCGATTTCTTACAGGGTTTTTTATGAGTCTCGAGGAACAGTTAAGCGGAATAGGTTACTAAATATATCTACGTCTATTGTATTTTATATAATGGATTTCCGCAAAGTCACGCCTGAATCAATTAACTATCTGGGTTTTTACCGTCTTTCTATAGAACTGCTTTCTTTGTTACAATTGAGAATGCTTTATTCGATTATAGTTTGGTCATTCTCATTAGTGTATGTCACAGTATTAATGTATGATTTAAAGTTAAAAAACGATCCAAGTACACAGTATTATATTTAAGATAACAAAGAACAACATTATTGTCTATACATTTTTCGTCATATTGAAACAGAATTAAATGCTGTATCCAAGTCAAAACATGCGAAAATCCTTTTTCTTTATTATTTACACGTTTCATTACCACGCGGCGATTTAAATCTAAATTGCTAGTTATTAAAGCGTGTAACAGCAACATGTAACTATTACGATATGTAACATTTAGTACGTGACTATTAGTTTACTATTAGTTATTATGCGTAGGTTACACTGTCGGGTAAGCGAAGATTCATTGAAAAAAACAATACATTTTATAATCGTCGTATACCGACAGTGTAGCCTAAGCATTGTTAGCGTGAGATTCACATAGCGTTATGACTTATGAGTGACAATGATACACAGTACATACGAATGTACATATAATTATACACATAATATACACAGTATTGGTATTTACAAAGTAGATACTTGAAATGTCATGTCCAGAGAGAAATTCTATTTTAGTCAGAAATAATTTAGTTTTTAGTTATTTTGTCGTGTATTGAAAAGATTATGTGCTCATTACTAGTCTTATAAGAATGAAAGCAGGGTGTAAAAGGACACATCAAATAGTCACCGCCTACGCATTTAGAACATCAATTTAAGAAGCATTGCACAAAAATAATTTCTGGTAAATGATCATTATTTTTGGTGCGAAATATCACTATTTACGGTAGCACGCAATGAAACGCACACAATACATTGTGCATATTGGTGAATTCAATGGCACAGGAGGGGGTATTTAAAGTTAATATAACATAAAAAACTTTGACCTTGGTATCTTCGGAAACAGAAGGATCCCAAGAACCAAAAAAATGATTCCAATGACAGGAAAAACAAATGAGTCTCCGTTTCGATAAGCGTCTTTTTACACCCGTTGTAAATAATATATGCAAAATTTCACTATGCTTGGAGCGAATTATTTTGTTTCACAAGCATACTTTTCTTTTCTCTTTTTCAATTATTTTTTATTATTGAGCGTGTGTCCGTACCGCTGGGCGCGGCGGGCGCCCGCGGCTGCGCGGCGCGCGCGGGCGTGAGGAAGTCCGCCTCGCGCCAGCCGTGCTTGCGGTACACCTCGCGCAGCTCCGCGTGCGACCACATCGTCATCAGCACTTGTCCTGTACACAACACACAATTAATAATGTAGCATAAAAAATAATAAAACATGTTCAGAATATTCAGCCGACGTTAATAGAGGTAAGTCATCCCCTGATACTAGTCTTAGCGTAACGTTTACCGCATCGTATGCGTTAGCGTTGGCCGCCGCATATCAAAATAAATCAACACAAAATCTGCTCAAAGTAAGGCATAGAAATGTGAGTTTTATATCGTGTCCCATAGAGTGATATTTCCAAAATTAAGTAAAATACCTTGACCTAAAGACGGTCCGTTCTGTTCCATTTCGATACTTTACTATGACTCGAGTTGGCTTTTCTTTTTCGTGTGGTTAGGAACTAACCTGGTGTCAAAAAATGTATGCCGTCTACGGGCTTGGATTCACATGCCGTCGAGAAATATAGGCATGCCGGTTTCCTCACAATGTTTTCCTTCACCGTTTTTGAAGCAAGTGATAATTATACAAGCTTTGAAGAGTTTTTACGGAATACGAGGGCTATAAGGCGTTCACAAGAAACTTTACTTATCAAAAGCTCAACTCATGGTTCTGACCTGCAAACTTGAGCACCCTGGGTGTGTGTCGGTGCCGCTGCTTGGTCAAGTTGAGCAGTCTCTCCACTCCGCCGGCCTCCAGAAGCGAGCGGGAGAACTCACCGCTCTTCTTTATAACTTCGTTGAGGGTAGCTAACACGGCGGCTATCGTGTCGTCTGATGTACCCTGAGGATATAATAGTTACTTTTTTAAACGAAGTTACGCATCTTATAATATGGTTGCAACTCCAAAAAAACTTTCATAAAAATATTCCAATTTTTATACAAGTTTTCTACTCCTTATTACTTGGCTAAGACAGCAGCCAATGTGACATTAGCAGTCCGCTAAGTTTCCGAACAAAAAAGTTTGAAGAACATTCTTGCTGATCAATGATCAGACATTTAAAAAAACACAAGAATTACATCAACTTAACTTCTGACAGGTTTTGTCACTGTTAAAAATACTCTTTTAAATAAAGTTTTTACGATTGGAACATTTTCAATCACAAGACTTTTCCACTTAAGCCAGACCTGATACTTTCCAAAACATCAGACCAAGAACATTAAGCTTCAAGTCATAAACCACTACTTTCAGCATACAGACCTTAGCACTAACCTGGTCATGCTGGTGGTTTCCGCTAGGCAGCTTCTGCACCAAATCCCTCATGGCATACTTCCCAATCAGCTCCTTATTCCTCTGGTCTATAGCCAGGTTCCTCAACGCAGTAGCCACGGCACAGACCACACGGTCTACCTCCATCCGAAGGAGTTCCACAAGTATCGGTAGACCTGAAAATGCTGGGGATGTTAGCGTTGTTCACTGTCGTTTTCTGGGCCTGGCTAGTCTAGCGCAACTACGGGAAGTAAAAGAAGAAATAGGCCCATTACCATAAAGAACATGCGTTGATAGCAAATAGTAAGTTTTACTGCGCAGAGAACAAGGTTTAATTTCAAATCTTGATTGCTGTGAATTGACCCAACACAACTTACCAAATATTATTTAAACATTGTAATTTCAATGTTATTGTAGCGAACATAAGTCAGTTAATCCTTTAAAAACTTTCCTTTATTTGTCATAAAGACAAAAGATATTAGCTTGAAAATAAGGCAATTTTAAAAGAGCATCATTTACATGCAAGCTTACAAATTATATAAAAATATTCTCACACACAATACAAGGTCATATCCCAAGAAAAGTATGCACTTCGGGAATCATCGTCTATCTTCGATAATACGCACGCGGGACGATGAGATCTAGTTTATAGCTGTTACAACCAAGGAAGTACTTATCTATTTTGTATTACCATGATAACAAAATTATCGACCATCGAAACTTTTCAAAACTTTTTTGTGACAATGACACAGTAACCCGACATAGAGAAAACTTCATACAAACCCGAAATCATAGTTGCAGTTCTACAAATCGGGGTATTCGTGCTAGTCCACGGAAACACGAAGATTACCGAAGCGCATACCTCTTTTGGTTTAACTGTATTAGGTTTTGCACCTCAATCACCGCCACCACTATTATTTTTCTAATTGTTGCAGTTTAAACTTTACTGCATCCACAATACGATACATCATTAATCTAGACTTTTACAGCAAACATATAAAATGAAAATTCAACTCTATCACACTAAACATAAGCTACAATATCGTGAACTAACCTTTTTCTTTCCTCACAGCGGCTCGTATATCGATGGAGGGTTGCCAGTAGCAGGCGGCGAGGTTCTGTAGGGCTCCGGCTGCTGCCTCCAGGGTCTCAGGGTTCGAACAGGTTTGCAGTAGTGCCATGTAGAGGGGTACCACCTGTGATTAAACACACAGAAGTTTATATTGAAAATCACACCTCTGATAGCAGAGAACTAATATCCTAACTAATATTATGGATGCGACAGTGAGTTTTTTTGTTTATTTGTTTGTTACGGTTTCACGCTAAAACAGCTGAACGGATTTGGACAAAATTTGACACAGGGGTAGACCATGACCTGGATTACGACAAGGGATACTTTTTATCCTGATATTCCCACGGGATCAAGACTTACGCGGGTGAAACCGCGGGGCGTAGCTAGTAATATATAACACTTCGAAATTAAATATTTGTTAGTTTGAATGATACTAGAATTAAATATCGCAAAACATGGAACCACCTCGCGTGTCACGTAACTTAATTTATTTCTTTAAAACACTGATTGTGATTAAACGTAAATGCTTCATTATTTTTCTATCTGTGGAATCCGACAGACTGCCAGTGACTCGGTCAGCGCGAACATTGTCAGTGCGAAAACTACCAATAATATATGTAGTCTTAATAGATCATAGAAGCAAGCCAGAGCATAAAGGGAGTTCAAACAATATTATTATTGTCTTTTTTTAAATGTTTTCAAAATAATGGTTACCTCTGGAGACCACAGCATCTCGGTTCCTTTGGGTACAGAGTAGCCGAGCTGCGTAGTACCAGTTTCACCTAGAGGCTGTGCCTCCGGCTCACTCTTGCCCAGAGGACTGGTTGAGTTTGAAGATGATGACCCTTCTTTTTTCTTTTTACTGCCGCCGAAACAGCCAAGATTCTCGCCTGTAATTATAAAAAAAATTTAGTTAATGTAACCTCAATTGCTACCAAGATGTTGCATAACTAGAGGGAGATATGAGATGCAATAAAGTACTTATTAGAGTCAAGATCGATGTTTGTTTTTATTTTCATTCCCTGAAGAGAATCGGAGAAGAATCCTATCCAAAAAGTACTTTGCCATTGGTTCCATTGACCATAGGTAACTTTCAGCACTATAACGCCACTTTTTCCCAGCTAAAGCATTAGGGAGTGATGAAGGGTGGGCGTTTTGGAGGACTGTTTTATATAATTTTGACGTTCGAAAAGTGCTGATTCTCAGCCTAGTTTGAATAAATGAGTTTTGATTTTCGCGCCTATATTTGCCAAAGGGTTACACACATTATATTTGTTTTGAAAATCATAAAATAGCCACGATTTTACTATTTCGAGCCGTCCACCCCTTAAGTTGAATTCGTGCGTTCCCCGTATATTTACGAAAGAAAAGCTTAAATATTCGGGGCGTGTTCTTGTTTCATTTGCGTTACCTTCAAATATTTCAATTCTTTAATTAAAATTTTGTTTATACCTTTAGAAGCGCTGGCAGCTATCCTCGCCTGTCCCGATGACTGTGTGGGCGGCGCTCTCGTGTCGTATAGCGGGTCTTCGATCTCTTGACACCTGCAAACACATAGTAGTTTAATAACACACTCCTATGTTCTTATAATAAGACATGAATTTTCCAGTCATTGGAAAAGGATTCACTTAACATTTGATAAATAGAGGTCTATGGAGAACCATCATGTAATAGATTTCTTGTTTCAATACCAATTTCCAATGGCTTACGAAATTATAAACAAAATAAGTACCTGTATGACAAATTCCTGAGCACACAAACACAGTTCTCAACGATCTTGGTGCCGATAGCATTGGCCTGCAGGGCCGCTCGCACAGCGTGCAGCAAGGCTTCCGTGAGCCCGGCCAGGCAGCGCAGGCGCCGCCGCGCGTACTCGCCCGCAGACGACGCGTTGCGGAGCACGCCGGATGCGTTGCGGAATACTGTGGACGTGACAATGTTTGCTGAGGATAACTTGTATATAACTGTCTAATCAAGGTATTTTTATGCATTGTCTCTCTTAGCCAGTGGTACCTCGTAAACAAAGGTTTTATCAAGACTCACTAAACTTTTCAGGATTCAGGAAATGATAGAGGAATTCAGAGGA
Organism: Lithophane leautieri; assembly: GCA_949152455.1. Classification (NCBI taxonomy): domain Eukaryota; kingdom Metazoa; phylum Arthropoda; class Insecta; order Lepidoptera; family Noctuidae; genus Lithophane; species Lithophane leautieri. Next base: position 6,218,264 of record OX424483.1, read on the forward strand.
TGTGAGGAATATGAATAGAATATTTTACAAAAAAAAAGTCTGTACGATAACCACAATCATGGTTAGGAGACTTCGCCAGGTAAGCAATAGCAGATAATTACGTAACTTTGTAAACTAAAATACTAAAACTCAGTCTACATTTGTAACCAATATCCATTGTTGATCATTGCCTAACAGTGGCCTTTAAAATTCTGTGTACGCAATGTTGATTCCTCACCAGTAGACCAGTAAGTATCTCCAGGGTTGGTGGGATGCCACCCAGAGTGCGGTATGATGACCTTGTTGACGATGACCTGCGCTGCGTCGTCAATGATCGACTGCTTCAGGTCTTCGCACGACGACATGTTCCAGATTACGCCTGTTACTAACTCCTTCACCTATGGACGTAGACAGAGTTAAAAAAATATGTTTTAGAGCAGACATGTTTAGGTGGTGTAGCACACGACAAAAGTTCGCGGAAATCAACGAAGAGTCAGCTATCGTAACATAAATGTCAGTAGTAATGCTGGGGCTACATTGTTGTGATTGTCGCGTTATCGCGAACTATACTTCGCGCGCTCTCTGTTGCTCAGCAAGACGTCGAGCGGTGTGCGGGAGAGAGTGCGCGAGGTTTAGTTCGCGATAACGTGATAATGTGGCCCCAGCATAAACACAACATCATGTAACCTACTTATTAAGTTGGTGATAACGAAAATGGCATGAAATTTATTTGCTTTACATTTTACCAGCTACTGGCTGGCATGTGTTTTACCAGCTAAATTCATCATCGAATACCTGGACTATATACTCGAAAATTCGGACTGAAGTCGCCATTGCAAGATCAGAATTTGGACCTCTTATTGCCCACAGAAAATAATTCAAGCTCTTCAATCAACTTCAGTACACACGGCTACACATCAAGCTAACATTTCAAGTTTATGCTGATCTCGCATTGTATAGGATTTCTGTACGATGCGAGGTCAGCTTATACTAGAAATGTATTGCTTGATGTGTAACCGTGTAGACATAACAACATTGATTGTTGAGTCACCAGCTGAGAGATAAGTGTTACCTCCATATCAGTGGCGCGACACAGCAGCGCCATGAGCGCCGGGATGCCGCCCGCGTCGCGTATGGCGCGTTTGTTCTCGTCGTTCTGTCGCCCGTACGACAGGTTGCGGAGCGCGCCGCATGCGTTGCGGCACACTTCGGGGTTCTCGTGGGAGACGAGCCGGACTAATGGTGGGATGCCACCTATAATAAGAGAATATTTGTCAGAAAATCATTACTAACATAAAAATAAAAGCTTTTTCAGAAGGCAAACATAAACTTTAGAAAACCATCTGCTATGATCCGGACAATATGCTCTTTTTGATTCTTCAAACGTTCATTTCGCGGATATAACTTACTTTTGAAGGGCCAGAACCAATAAGATATTAAAAACGTAATTATTGTAGAATATCTGACTTCTTTCGTTATACAGCGTAGATCAGCGTACATTGTATCTTAAAAATATGGTTTTTGCTTCTGGAAATCAAGATAGCATATTTTGATATGTAGTCTAAGATTCTGAACCTTATGTCATAAAACTTAAAGACTAAATTACCTAAACTCCTAGTCTTCTGTTTATTAGGATCATCCATATAGGTGAGATGCTGTAAATAGGCCGCTGCATTAGCTTTCACGACGTCCGAAGGTGAGTTGAGGAATCCTATGACTTCGGGTAAGTTCGGGTCGCGCCACTGTAACCCTCCGGTTTCTTCGCGACCTCCGACGCTGCCGTGGACTGTGAATGGGAATTTAAAATGAGAATGCTGTTTGATTGGTAAGGTTTGGTGGAAGTAAGAAAATGCATAGATTAATTTGAATGTTGGCTTTCGGCCTTTTTTGAGCATCGTCGCATTCATCCCATTGGCTCGATATAGTACAAACTTTTTTGTGGCATCCATGCTAATATTATAAATTCGAAAGTAACTTATCTGTCTGTCTGTCTGTATGTTACCTTTTCACGCCTAAACCACTGAACGAATTTCGATAAAATTTGGCAAGGAGATAGATGGCACCCCAGAGAAGGACAAGGCTAGTTCAATATAAAGCTTTATTATAAGTGTATTAAAGTGCACACGAAACTGTGTGAGTGCTCGAAGAAAACCAATGAGTCATAAATCTTTGTTCTTTATCACACTCACAATTAAGTGTATTATTATCAGGAGACAAATTCGGCATGCTTTAAAATCCAATATGCCAGGGCATAATCACATCTATCCTACCTAATATTAATATTTTATAAATGCGAAAGTGAGTTTGTTTGATTTTTACGCTTTGGCGCTAACCGAATTAGATAAAATTTGGCACATGGGTATACTGGGACTCGATCATTTTACTAAGATTCTTAAAAATAATAAAAATAAGCAAAACAGTAAGTTAGTGAAGTCGACATAAGTACCTATCTCACCTAGTGCCATATTTGCCATCTGTTTTTGTAATTCCTCTTCGTCTCCATACATTGATTGACCACCGGCGCTGCCCAGACTTAGTCCATTCTGTGAATCCTGTTGACATAATAATGAGAGAGAATTATGCAATAGTAAATTGCACAATGCGTTTAAGAATTTGTAATATCTACTGTGTAAATCAGGTATTAAATAAAGTTTTCAGTCCCCAAACGCTCCCGAATGCTGAAACTTAAGAAAAGTCCAGAGGCAGTAGTGTATCTAATTCCAAACAATCAGTCAGGCGTTTGTTTATACATAGCAAAACAAGAGCATCTCATGACACAGCCACATCGCAACTCGAAACATGTAATTGACAGTTTACAACTAAAACTTCTGTCAAATGTACTCCAGTTTTCTCCACGCTCGTGTGTGGTGGGACTAAAACGATAAAAGACAAAAATGTTCTGCTAAGCCTCATTTGTTTTTTCTCTTTCCAAAGGTCTGGAGGACAGGACTGCTAAACGTTTATCAATGTGTTGATTGTAAGAAGCAGTTATTCCCTGCTAACAACAAGTTACCTTGAAGGGTGGCGGTTGGTGCGGCTGCTCGTAGGCTGTGGGGTAGTGTTGGTAGCCGTACGCGTCGGGCGCGTACTCGCCGCGCGGTGACGTCACGCAGTAGTGCCGCCCTAGCTGCTCCAGCGAGGCTGAGTCGTACCTACAAAAAACCGACAATATGAATGAGTCATCATGTTACATAATCTTGGTGTAACAGGTACAACTTCTCCTTAAAACGAGATACTTATAACCTCTAAAACAATCAATAAGTGATAAAAATTAAACCTATCTATTTCAAGTTTATTTAATAACAAACGCTGACTAGCTGATGCCCGCGACTTCGCCCGCGTGGATGTCGGTTATTATTATACTAAAACCTTACTCGAGAACCACTCCATCCATTGGTGAAAACAGCATGAAAATCGGTGCAGTCATTTTTGAGTTTATCGCGTACAGGACGACAGATAGACGCGGCGGAGGACTTGGTTTTATAATATGTAAGGATAATATTTGACATGTTAAACCCTTCTCTGTTACGATGCAACACTCAATCTTCCAAGTCAATGAAGGTAACTAATAAATCGGTAGTGAAACTTTCTGACCTTGATTTTTGAGAAGTACAATACGGCTGATATAACTAGGCAGGTCTGAACATAGTCGCACATGTTCTCTCATTCACACTCGCCTCATCCATTTGGTTCCTTTATAAATGCACTAAGCAGCCCTCTGCGCGAAGTTCAGAACTGCCAAGTTATATCGGCCGTATTGTCACACCGGTTACACTTTACCCAGAATATATAATTTTATACAGCAATGATTGAAAGTCGAATCTGTTAACCAGGCTAGCTACATGAAAGTCTCGAGCCAACTAACTGAAAAGTGTTATAAACAACTGCATAATATTTCTAGTCATGAATGGTTTGTTATGATCTTACATCACACTCTGTCATTGGCAGATCACTGACGCATCTATTGTTTGGACTTTTCAATGAAATCTCGTCAATACAAATCAAGATGGACAAGGGCCTTACACATTTACAATCACGCGCGTTCAATAAAAGCATAGTAAATAAATTGTAAGTATGAATACCGGCTTCTAAATTTCTTCCAACTATTTTAAACACCTTTTCTTTTTGGCTCGACACATGCTTGCATGGATTTCAGGAAGTTACCTGTTCCAAGAATCAGCCCGTGTAATTTTAATTCTGAACAATCCGGTTATTTCGTATAATATTGAAAAGGTATTGTATTTGCTACGATTCTGAGTTCGTGAAAAGACAAGGATTTATGTCAAATCAAATCAAAAGTCAATATTCAAACTAGGCTGAGAATCAGCACTTTTCGAACGTCAAAATTACATAAGACAGTCCCCCAAAACGCCCCACCCTTTACCACTTCCTAGTGCTTCAGCTGGGAAGAAGTGGCGCAACAAACTCCCCAACAGCACAGTTGTCTGTTCAGTTAGAAAAAATTGATTCTATACAAAAGTATGCAAAATCATTTACATTACGCAACATAAAACCGTAGTCGTTAATAGAGTTTAAAAGACTCGTTAAGGAACATTACTTGTCGTTGTGATATTGTCTTCGTAACTGTGTAATTATCTATAGTCTTCATTTATTTTTTCGTTGCTTATTTATTTATTTCCTATGTATGTATTATTTAGGATATGTATGTATATGTGTATCTATTTTAGCATATTGTATACTTATTTTTTTTTTTTTTGCACCTACGACAGCCCCATTTTATGTCCAGGCAAATCACTGTCCATTCCAAGGTTGCCTGGAAGAGATCGCGGAAAGCGATAAGGCCGCCCATTGTATATTTTGTAGTGTTTGTTTTTTTTTCCTTTTGTTATATATTTTTGTGGTGTACAATAAAGTATATATAAATAAATAAATAAAACATAAATCTAATTATTAGCCATATGTCTATGTCTAGCTAGCACACGCCAATATACCAACCAATAAAATTATACAGTGTGTTAGGGTAAACATCTTTAACCTTGAAACCAGTGGTTTGGTTTCATTTATAGAACGTAAAATCAATGGAAAATTACAACTTTTTTTTTAAGGAAAATCTACCTTTTAACACAAGAATATTTCACCCTATGCGCTAGCGGCTAGGGCAACGAACTTGCGTCTCAACACGCGGGCCGCGAAGAACACGCCACGTCCGCGCGTCCCCTTCCCCTCTCTTACCTCAGTCCAGTCAGTCAGCTGTCTCGCTAGCGAGTGCACGTAATGCAACGTCGTAGTGCCGCCGCTCATTTCTCGCGCGTAACAATAATAATTGTAGTTTGTGAGTAGTAGTTACACGTAAGGATGTCTTACACGAATGAACAGTTTACCGAAATAGTACGGCTTTACGCCATCGCGGGTGATAACCTGAACGAGGCGCGTAGGATGTACGCCGAACTATTCCCTAGACAACGTGTACCAAGCCGTGAAACAATGTTGGCGGCTACACAGAGAATGTGTACCTACGGACAGTTCACCGTGCCGGCCCACGCGCAGGGTCGTGGTAACCAGCAGCTGCCGGTTGATGTGCAAGAACGTATCCTGAATAGCTTCGCGGAGCAGCCAGAGGAAAGTACCAGAAGGACGGCACGTGTTTTTAATGTTTCGTACTTGACAGTATGGAGACTTCTCCACATCGATCATCAACATCCGTATCATTTTCAACCGGTTCAAGAATTAAATGACAACGATCACATACCGCGGATGGTATTTTCCCAGTAGTAAGCCAGGTATGAAGTATGAAGGGAAAGTTGCATCACAGGTTATGTATGTGTATTCATGTGTTGTGTAGGTAGGTAGCGGGCGGCGACCGGGCGCATATCCATGAATTAGCGGACGGTGTCGGATAGGAACTTTTTAAAATCTTTTAATGAAAATATGGTTTTTTTTTTGTTGTTACTGGGTCATTAATTTTTATATTTAAGTCAAGTACCCATTGTTTGAGTGACCACGGTGTTTACCCTTACATACTGTATAAAAAAACTAGAATATGTACTCAAGCAGAAATAAAAAGTAAATGTAAACATAAATTAACTAAATAAAAGCCTCCAGGCACAAAGGGCGTGCCCGCTTACATATAGCTATGTGTGCACCCCCTTATCAGTATTACTTGGTAATGGTAGACAAACCGTTACAAACCTTTGTTGTAAGTGTAGATTGTGTTGTGGCAGAGCACCCGGGGATGCACTCCGGGGCGAAGCGCTGCCTCCACCTTCCACGTATTCCTGAAAACCAACACTTTTTTATTTTAGACAAAATATGGTAACTTTTTGAGTTCGTTTTTAAGAGGTATGGGGAACAGGGTGTAAAGTTCACTCATCCTCTATAGAAAAGGGAGTATATTCCGACCAGACGGGTGTTGTGTCTTGCGGGCAACTGCCCAACGAATGATGTTGGAATCTTGTATTATATGTTCATCGCGCGGTAAACTCTAATTGCGCGATGCAGGATTTATGTGACGTCAGGATTTTTATACTATAACGTCAGGTCTTTGATGCGTAGTTCGCATGTGGCGATGTAGATGCCACCACAGTTTAGTGCAATGTGAGTGAACTTAATCTAGTGCCAGTGCTCTATTCCCAAGCACATAAAGTACAAACCTGCCCCATATACTGCGGCACTTGCGTCGTCTCGACCATGTAGGCTGTCTGGGGTTGGTATGCCGCGGTACCATAGTGCCCGTAGGTACCGTAGTGGCCCGCGCCCCCCGCGCCCGCGTAGCTGCCTCCCCCGCTTACTGAGACTGAGTCCATTACCTGGATAACAGAGAAATCCAATATTAATTGCCATTCGTATTTCTTTATTGTTTTTAAGTAATAACGGCCGCATGGGTCGTTTCATCAGGTTAAGCTACGCTTGCCAGGGTTGGTCCGTAGATGGGTGACCATCTTTACATACCGAGACTCCTCCGTACCTCGGAAAGCACGTTAAGCCGTTGGTCCCGGCTGTCATTCGTTGATCTTTGACAGTTGTTACGGGTCGTCCGAAGCCCGAAAGTTTGATAACCAGCGTTACCAAGGGGTATCGTATTACTGGCTTGTGGATGTCAGATAGGCAATCGCTCCATGTTAAATAATGGTATTCAGCAGCATCCGGTTAGACTGGAAGCCGACCCCAACCTAGTTGGGAAAAGGCTAGGCAAATACATTTCTTTGCAGAATGTAAAAGACACAAGAGACGTTAATAACAAAATTGTGAATGATCAAGATCACCGAAATAGTAATAACCATGTTTTTGGCGCAGCCGTGAGGCTCACACTATTTTTGTTAAGACATTATTTTCACTTTTTTATTTTATTTGTATTTTATTTCACGAACTGTGTCCAAATAAACGATATTCTTTCTTTTTAAGGTCCCTAAGAGAGTGAAGAGATCCCTCTCTTCTTCTACCCTGGATCATCGTAACAGGTTACTTCAGCCAAATCGGTTACTTCTAGGCAAGCGTGTACTATCATCGACCGCATCACTGCTTACGACCAAGTGAAATAAATGTCAAACGAGAACCCATCCATTATTAAAAAAATACATTTGTTGCGCAAGCGCAAGTTGACTCTTTGAGAGTTTAAATGGATGTCGAATTCACTTACTGTGATTCTGTGAACGTTTTGACATCGAACTTTCGTAATGATAGCAGAAAACGGTTTTTTGGACTTTGTATACGGAATGGTTTGAGGTCTTGCTAGGCTTCTGGCACCTCGCTCTGAGGTGGTGGTGTTATACTTACGTGCGGGTACTTCTGCGAGGGCGCCATGGTGAGATGTCCCATGTGATTATAGTGCGCTGCTGGTGACGACACATACTGTCCGTAGTCAGGCTCCACACCTGCACCAACTACCGGATAATCGCCAGCCTGTTGATAACAACAGCTTTATTTAATAACCAAATTAAAAATTAAAGCACTCCTGTTGCTAAAATGAGAGGAGGCAGAAAATATATTTTTATTTATTTCATTATTTATTTACACACAGTAAAATACATAGAGATACGACATAATTATAATATGAGTACAAAGGTACTGCTTATTTCTTAAGAAATTTCTTCCAGCAGACCTGCGAAAGGAGAAATGAGAAAGAAATGTAGACAATAGTGTGTGAGAACAAGAAGAGAAAAACATGATTATGAGAAGTCTTAACTAAAGATATTAATTTTATTATGATTATTTTGATCACATCTCACGTTACAGAAGCTAATCTGTCAGTTGTCAACTTTGAAAGCTGGTTGTAGCTTTTGTGATCACAAAAACTATGACAAAATTGACAAAAAAGTTAACTGATAATCGGGCTTGAGAAATCTCGAGTAAGTCCCATTTAGTTGAACATAGAATGTAATTTATTTATTTGTAAACTAGCTGATGCCCGCGAATTCACCCGCGTGGATGTCGGTTATTATATACTAAAACCTTACTCGAGAACCACTCCATCCATTGGTGAAAACAGCATGAAAATCGGTGCAGTCGTTTTTGAGTTTATCGCGTACAGGACGACAGATAGACGCGGCAGAGAACTTTATTTTATAATATGTAAGGATAATATTTGACATGTTAAACCCTTTTCTGTAACGAAGCAGCACTCAATCTTCAAGTCAATGAAGGTTACTAAAAACTCGGTAGTGAAACTTTCTGACCTGGATTTTTCAGGGTCCTTACAAATCAGCCATTTATTTTGATTCTTATTTAAATAGACAATCACTCACTATCAGTACAATACGGCCGATATAACTAGGCAGGTCTGAACATAGTCGCACATGTTCTCTCACTCACACTCGCCTCATCCATTTGGTTACTTTATAAATGCACTACGCAGCCCTCTGCGGGACGTACAGGACGACAGACAAACGCGGCGAAGGACTTTGTTTTATAATATGTAAGGATGAGGATTTCCTATACCCAAATTTTATCAGCTCTGACAAGACCACCCAAAAACATACAATATGCCTTTTTTCTATACCGACCCAAATCGCGAACCGTATCATTCCAGCTAAAATTGGACCAATTACGTTGTAATCCTGTTATCTTGGTGATGATCTCATTATATCTATTGAGTGTAAAGGTCAATTCGCCGGTTGATTCTAAGAAATTCGCACACAGTTTATTTTGTTTTCGTTTGGACTGCGAATTTAGCATGCACTCCAAAAATAGCATAACATATAACATCACGCCAGTAATCCTCGAATGGTTAGGCAGAGGTGTATGAGCAGTTTATCCTCATTTCACCAGTTATGTTTGAGATCTATGAAATAAGGCAAACCACTAACTGGTCATCGCATCCACACTCCTACTAAGAAATTAAATAAAGAAAGAAAGAAAATACGTTTATTGGCAACCAGCTGTCACCCAAATAATAAAGGAATGAACTTAGAATCGGGCCCATGACCCTATGCTCTCCAATCAATCTGCTTACCCTATGTTGGGGTCGGCTTCCAGCCTAATACCAGTATTTTATATGGAGCGACTGCAACTGACCTCCACAACCAAGTTACTGCTTAACACGATGCCCCTTGGTAAGACTGGTTATCAGACATTTGGACTACTATGCTCTCAAATACATGTTTTGTCCCATGCGGCAATTTAAATACCGTTGCGTTCTTGCCTTTTTTAGATAAGTTCGCCCCAAACTCTTCTTATATAATAAAAGCTTGTGTTAAAGAGCATGGCTTATTGTGTGATCGTACCATGTAACTGACCTGCATAGCTAGGTGATGCTGGTGGGCCAGCGCAGCCGACAGCTCGGCGTCCTCGGTAGAGGCGTCCGACCGCGACACAGGGCTGTGTTGCGAACCGTACGCGCCCTCCACAGGCCCGTTGCTGTAACAAGGATACGTGGACTGTTAGTGGGATGTTACAGAAAGATCCAAGACCTGCTGGTTCATACAAGATACAATATAGGTCTTTATTTCAAGCCTATGGCGGAACGCCAAGCTTCAAAAAGACGCTTTTAGGGTTAGTCGATAACGAACAGAACAGCACGCTAAACTGCCGTATGCCCTCTTGAAGATGTCTGATGTAAACCCTCAGGTTGCTAAGGATAACGACAGACTAAAATAAACACTCAAACCTAAATTCATCGGATTCTATATATAGAAAAACCCCTTGAGACTTGTGATAAGCAGATTTGGACAGCTCTCTCTATACAACGTGTAACAGAATAAGCGGAAGACCTGAATGTAGTTTGCTCAGAATCGGCTTCTGAATCGATTTCCGTCATTATTTATATATATAAATTTTTCATGAATTTTGTTTTATTTAACTGAAATTAGAACCACTGCGTCGTAACAAGGTAATAAGATATTTTATTTAAGGAAATTTAATCCTTATCTCAAAGGAATAAAGCCTATTTAAATGCATAACCAAATTTGTAATACGCTCATAGCTATCCTATGTGTAGTGCGCGTTAAATAAAATAGTATATTTAAGGTGTGGTTTAATTAAATTACAGATATTATTTTAGTCTTATAATTTAATATTCTAATTGGGGTGTATGAGCTCTGGCGTTTATTCCGTTACACGTTGTATAAGATCTAACCTGTAAGTTCCAATGGTGGAAGATTGGTAAACACAATACCGCCTTCTGTCATACTGGCGAGGAGGAATGATGCTGCTACCACGAATAAGCAACATTGATACACTGAATTTAATTTAAGTCTACAAAATGAAGAAACAAATCTTCGGTCGAAACACTTGACACACCGCTCACACATCCATTTCAATGCTACAGTTACACAGTTCTACTATTCTAGACATTGACAATTAATATTGAACAATAGGTTTCAATATATTTCAATGTAGTTCACTCCAAGAATATCGTCATTTATATACATATCGTTGACACTTATTTCGAAGGAAATCAAAGATGTGCGCACGTAAATATCGATTAGATTGGGAAATATTTTGCGACAAAGTAATGCGCAATAGAAATATTACATACATTATGTAGGTAATATAAGCAATACTATTATATGTAAATAATTACGACTTATGTAATTGGATGGCAAAAAGCAGGCAGCGATGACAAGTGGTCACGGTAGTTATCACAGTTGCGGTACTATCCCATAGACAAGACAAGGCGTTACATGAGAACGGATCGGAACACAGCAATGCGGGAAGTAAGAATGCTGGTAGGACTCTCTTGGACGAGCTCCTTCACGCGGAGTTCGACAACTACTAAAATGGAATTGGTCTCTGGACCTCTGGACTAGGAATGAAATGTCACAAACCTATAATTCACAAATGACAGTAGACATAAATGATGACTTTTATGTCAGTTAACACGATCCAGTTGATTGCCTAACTACTTTCGGACTCGTGATCATGAATCATTCACCGCTAAATCCGGGATTGAGCTCGGATTAATTCGGGCAATCCCAAAACATGCATATCAACAAAACCGCAAACATTTATGAAATTACTATATAAATGAAGCTGTTAACAAATCTCATGAGAGATTTACAAATAGGATGATTTAATATTTATTTTATTCTGTTTTTTAGTATTTGTTGTTATAGCGGCAACAGAAATACATCATCTGTGAAAATTTCAACTAACTTTCACGGTTCATGAGATACAGCCTGGGGACAGACGGACGGACGGACGGACGGACAGCGGAGCCTTAGTAATAGGGTCATGTCCCTTTGGGTACGGAACCCTAAAAACGATATTATTATATAACCTAGATAACATTCAAGACAGTAGGTTTTCTTACGATAAATAATTAGTTAATCAGACATCCAGCAATCGGGTACACCATATAGCAGTCGTGCTAGCCACCACTAGTGGTTTACCTTCCGACTTACCTCGAGAATACTAATCGTTAAAAGGTTGAGGTTCTTCTAATCTCGTACGACACGAGCTTTATGAGAATACCATATAGCTCATGCCGTACGAGATAAGAAGAACCTCTACCTTTACCTCATATCGTGGTTCAATATATTAAAACTAGCTGCGCCCCGCAGTTTCACCCGCATAAGTCAAAATCCAGTAGGAATATCGGGATAAAAGTATCCTATGTCCTAACCCAGTTCATGGTCAACCCATGTGCCAAATTTCCAACCCATTTGCCAATCCAAATCGGTTCAGCTGTTTTAGCGTGAAAGCGTAACAAAACACAAACATATTTTCGCATTTAGAATATTAGTCCGCAAAGTAATAACTTGGGCTGATTGACCAGGGTACGTCGCGGTCGGGCAAATTATTTCAGTATGCCACACAAGGAGGTTATTTTAATGCATCATAGAAATAACTAAATAATCAACACGTCTAAGTCACAACTTATGCGAGAAGCCGAGAAGATAAGACACGCTTCCATTCATACCTAGATCCAGTTACTCTATTTTATGTGACACGGAAGAATGAGTAGACATAAAACTAGGCAAGCGAAAAGTGCGTCCTCGTAAAACCAAAAGAAAACATTATTTAGGATACTGATGATATGAGAATTGTAGGAAAACATGAAGGACCGATAATACATGTTTTAAAAGTTGGCATATCGGGTTAGCACGGAATTGGGGAGGATGGAAAACAAAAAATTATGAGCCAGTGAGATAACAGAGCCGGAGAGATACTTGTACCTATCTCTCCGGCCCCCGACTCTCGGTAGTAGAAGAAACAGTAAGATTCTCTTCGGTAAGAGTACGACATAGCTCTCCGTTCTCCCCGTCAGACACGCACGAAAAAAAATGACGGAAATAATGATGATGTCATATTTTAAGGTAAGAAGAACTTGGAATCGATGTCCAGAATCAAGAATAGGTCAAGGATCAATGAAATCAGCCTATATTACTTCTGCTACTGGCAATATAGAAGCATAATTATCTTTCAACTTGGGAGTATAGGGATAAAACGTATCCTATATCCTATTCCAGGTCATGGTCTACCCGTGTGCCCATCCTATCCTCTCTAGAGTAGGGAACGTCGCGGCGCCGCGGCACGACGCCGGCGTTGAACGGTTCGCGTATTGCATTTCGTGATTACTTCGAAATTAAATGTCGGATTCGAATGAATTAAAAGGTATTTTACTGCTACTTATATACCCTTGATGTTAAAACTATTTATTTGAATAAAAATTTATATTATGTTGATAAAACTGCTTTGCAAATCATGCATTAATTTCGAACAAATTTGATTACCATAAAAAAGGTTATAGTGAGTCAATCTTAAAAGATAGACATATGCTGTCGCAGACTATTTTTTAGAACTTTTAAAGAGGAACAATTCCATCATACATGTTGCGTAACTTAAACCCGTTACCGTGCGTTTGCACTGGCGAAACATTCAAGATAAAACATGTTGAAATCTCAACTTTCTGTCAATGTTCCATACAATTTTTGACAGGAACTAGAGATTTCAACATGTTTTGTATTAAATGTTTCGCCAGTGCAAACGCACGGTTACGCAGCGCACGCTACGGAAGCTCTCAAAAAGGAATAATTTTTCCGGTTTTTGCAACATTTTTCATTTATGCTCCGCTCCTATTGGTTGTAGTGTGATGTTATATAGCTTATAACCTTCCTCGATAAATGACTATCCAACACAAAAATATTTTTTCAATTCCAACCAGTAGTTCCTGAGATTAGCGCGTTCAAACAAACAAACAAACTCTTCAGCTTTATAATCCTACTAATCCTACTAATATTATAAATGTGAAAGTTTGTGTGTTTGGATGTTTGTTACTCAATCACGCAAAAACGGCTGAATGGATTTGGATGAAATTTGGCAAACAGATACTTTATGACCTGGATTAACACATAGGATACTTTTTATCTCGATATTCCCACGGGATCAAGACTTATGCGGGTGAAACCGCGGGGCGAAGCTAGTATTATTATAAGTATAGATATGTCCCACCCTAACACCATAGACTCCATAAGCTTGGTCTAATAGCCTTCTAGCAGTCATTAACACAATAAGACAGGCTTAAAATTTCTCCAGAGACCGTTTCAAACGCAAGATTATGAAACCGTACTAGTTATTATAAATCAATAAACTGACCCAAGTATCTCAATACGAATCTATTGTTCCATATTCTAGTTACGAAAACCGGAGCTTAGTCAGAATTCTGCGTGACCTTTTCAAATTCAAATTCTTTATTTCAGATTATAGTGTTAGTATCAACAAAATAACTTAATAACTAGTGTTAGTAATAAGAAGATAACACTTCAACTATCAATTGGTATGGATCCTTACCCAGTGGCGCAGCAGAGGGTAGTCCAACCGATCTGAGAACACGCTCAGGACACCGTCGGAGGAGGCGCGTAGCCGGCCGGCTATGGAGGCGTTCCTTATTCTAATTATGGCGTAAAAATCGTCTGTGCGCGCCTCCGCAAACATTGTGGACGCACTATAACGCCAAACAACCCCAACAGTATCCTATACAGGTTATTATAACACAACGCACTTTTGTCACGCAGCCTCGTATTTAAACAATAACTTTCTAATTAGTAATATTAATTAATCTCGTTAAAATTACGCTGAAATATCCCTTCAGAGAATTAAAGGAGATGGACAGATTATCTTAAGACGAAACGGTGAAGAGGAAAACATCAAAAGGGAATCTCGTATGTCTGAGATGTTGGAGGGTTTAATTTTGGGTTGCTTGTCGTACTTGTAGGTACCGTGCTTACGTGTGTACTTGAGGATATTTAATGTTGTTATAAATAGAATTCGTGGAGAGGAAAGGTGAAGATATTTTAGTAAAATCAGATTTTTTATGTAATTTATAGGCTAAATGATAACATTCGCAAGGGTCAACTGAAGGTTGAGCTACGCCTGCCGAGGTAGATCCGTGGATGGGTGACCATCCATTACATATCGAGAACCCTCCATGCCTCGGAAAACCGTTAGTCCCGGCTGTCATTTGTAGACCTTTGACAGTCGGTACAAAGTCAGAAGCCCAAAAGTCTAGCAACCAGTCTTACTAAGGGGTATCGTGTTACCCATTAATTGGGTTGTTGAGGTCAGATAGGTCGCTCCATGTAAAATACTGGTATTCAGCTGCATCCAGTTAGACTGGTAGCCGACCCCAACATAGCTGGGAAAAGGTTCGGCAGATGATGATAATAATAATAAGTTTATTTGATGATACAGTATGATAATTTAATTTAATAATATCAGCATCTTAATTGTCATGATTAAAACACTTCTGACTCATTTTAATGTCAATGATAAGGCACGTTTCGCTTTGTTCATTACTAACTTCTTTAGTTTCATTACTAACTTTATTGTATTTTGCAAACTATGTCATTAAAATGAGATAATCTCATCGACCGTCAGCTACACGATTTATCAAAACTATGAAAATTCACACAGCCTCCCATCAGCATAAACGACCGATAAATCATCATCGATTTCTAATAAAGACGTAACATTCTAAATTGCCGACGAAGAAAAACCTGATTTTGCTAAATCTGACACAGGCCCTATCATAAAACTGTCGGCATATCTCAGTATATCGATCTCATTTAAATCAATCTGCCTAGCCTTTTCCCAACTATGTTGGGGCCGGCTTCCAGTCTAACCGGATGCAGCTGAATACATGAAGCGACTGCCTATCTGACCTCTACAACCCTGTACCTGGGCAATACGATACCCCTTGGAAAGACTGGTTGTCAGTTTCGGGCTTCTGACGACCCGTAACGACTGTCAAAAATCAACGAATGACAGCCGGGACCAACGGCTTAACGTGCTTTCCGAGGCACGGAGGAGTCTCGGTATGTAAAGATGGTCACCCATGCACGCACCAACCCCGGCAACCGTAGCTTAACCTGATGGATCGACCCGTGCGGCTGTTATTACTTAGCCACGAGCTCCTCGATCTCATTTAAATATAAATATTATTTTCGTTTACAAGTTCTATTAATTGCAATTACGCACATCCGTCCGTTGTAAAGACAATTCTTTAATTTAAAATAATGCAATTAATTAATACGGGCAAGCGTTCATGAAACGTTTTACCAAAATGCTTTATAAAATTAATATCAATTTGCGTCATAAGTCTCAATTATTGTGTTCATCTATTTTATGAGGTCACATGTCACGATGGGGGGGACATACCGTTGCCATAACTGCATGGATTATTAATACAGTTTTCTTCTAAAAATAAACCAATCAATAAACAGATTGTTGACAACCAGACGTACTAGGAGGTCAATGACTCAAGAGTAAATTGAATTTGAACGCTTATAAAATAGTGCACCACCCTGTATACTCGGTCTGCACTGATTTAATTAAGATTGCGGCAGAAATTGTGATGGCCGATCAGATGTGGGGGAACTGTGATAAGGTTTTAGGACTTTATCTCGATCGCCATTGCAAGAGTTGTGAGTTTTGTGACAGATAGACAGACAATTTTTTTACAGATTTAATAGTGTCTACCAGCTACTGCTTGTGGCTTCGCTTACATTGACCCTAATTCTTTTTCTAAAATAACATCAGCTATCTGCCAGTGCTATCCCGTGAAAATCGGTGCGGCCGTTTCTGAAATTAGCCGGAACCAACAAACAGAAAAACAGACCAAAAATTTAAGAATAGTTTTTTTTTGTTATAGGTTATATACTTTCATAAGGATTTAGTGAAAAGATGTTATTTTGACATTACAAACAGAGACTTCAATTTTATTTATTTCTACTAATCCTTATCCATATTATGAAACAAAGTCCTCCGCCGCGTCTGTCTGTCGTCCTGTACGCGATAAACTCAAAAACTACTGCACCGATTTTCATGCTGTTTTCACCAATGGATAGAGTGCTTCTCGAGTAAGGTTTTAGTATATAATAACCGACATCCACGAGGGCGAAGTCGCGAGCATCAGCTAGTAATAGATAATAGATTAAAACTCGAAAGCAGCCAAAAATAAATGTTGAAAGCAAATATTTGATTGTTTTTATTTTAGATTTACAATAAAGAACAGACAATTAGAACAACAAACTTAGGAGATGAATACAGCGACCTACTCGAAGAAATTGCGTTAGAAATCAACATTTACATTCTCCTTCAAATTCGTCCCTTACTAAGATCAACAGGGGAGCCCGTGTTTAGAAGTAGCCGAACTGACTACGTAACAATATATCAAAGACATTTCACAAGTATGTTGTAACACCTGTGATAATACTGATAATCCATGTTTCGTAAACAATTTAACTGGCTTAACGAGGGAGATATCAAATGTATCGCGTATGGATCGGCTCGCTGCTTATTGCCCGCATAGTTTGTTTGTACTTAACTAACGTTGTACAACCACGACCGCTCTGTCAAGAGCGAAGCGAAAAAGAAGAAGAACGTTGTACAATGTATTACTATGATTGAGTAAGACCCAATTTTCATTGCCAGTTTTTATAACGATATTTGACGTAGCAAAATTACCTTTATGCCAATAAAATTGTCTAACGTCCGCCGTATGCTGACCTCGCATTGTACGAAAATTCTATACAATGTGAGATCAGCATAAACTGGAAATGTATAGCTTGATGTGTAGCAGTGTTTACAAAGTAAATACGAGCTTGTTACTGCGGGAATTCCCGAGAATGCGCGAGAATTCTCTAGAAGACGCGCGTCCTGTTATTTGGCTCGTATCAAGTTTATGCGTTACACTATTGAAATAAAGTACATTATTACAAAAAAAAATCACTTTCATGACGTTCCGCAGCAATGTAAATTGAGCCATATAGTACAATGCATTACTATGATCGAGTTAGAGCGAGTCGCTCACGACAGTTTACACTTCATCGAAGCTCAATTAAAACGCCAACGAGCAGTTTTCTTAATTAATGTGAATCCTTATAACAACGCCACAGTAAAATCAAATGATAGATTTTATAATTAAATGTGTTAGTGGAAAATTCTAGATGAAAATGTTCCACTGTTTTCACATCGAAAAGAAGGCGAAGTAATTGGATTTAATCGTTCAGAGGATCGATGCATTCATTTGAGTCTAGCTCTGGAAATGTGCAGTTAGCTTCAACCTTAAATTACACGATCCACGTGAACAATTTTAATTACAATTAAAGTTATGACGACATTGCTGTTATTATCTCGACTGTTAATGGTTGTGGAATAACGCACAGTTACACTAATGCTCCATGTGCGTGGAAGTCATAAAACGACAATTTGTTGTAAATTATAACTGTGCTCATGCATTAGATTCGAAATAAATTAATATCCTACAACTGGACTAACTTTAGTACCTAATGATACAGATAAATAAGAGTGGGGGAAATACCAAAGAAACGATGGATGGACGGAGTGAAAGATGAATATATACAGGGTTACTGGTAACTCGACGTATTCCTTGCAGGACGTCATAGTAGGGTTAAAATGCAACAAATTAAGCCACCAAATGTTCTACCGAAATTCAGTAGTTTTTGAATTAGTTAAGAGTTTTAGAGCTAAAAATTACAAAAAATTAAATGTTTTGTTAGTGATATTTGCCAAAGTTTTAGGCATTATTGAACTTTTAATTATTATATGTATATAACTGGAAGGAGAGTGACTACCACAGATGATGATTAATAGAGTAGGTTAGATAGGTGGTAGGTAGGTTTTTCTTACTTACTTATTTACCCGACTACGGCGAAGAAAAAAGGAGGGTTATGATTTTAACCGGTATGTACGTATGTAAGTATGTTCATCTGTTCCCTCCTATCTTCTAAACCACTCATCACAATTTGATAAATGAGGTATCGTTGGAAGCGTCTTGCGCTGGTTATAGGCTATGTGACGTCACATTAAATAAAAAATGGCGCCCTCTAGAGGACATAAAGTCAGGAACTTAAAAAATAAAATTGTTTAATCGGACCATGTTGGGTATCAAATGAAAGGGCTTAATGAGCACATTTCAAAAATATATTATAACCCCAAAAGAATTTAGTTTATATTACTTTAATTTTTTTTTGTCGTAGTTGGATTATAGTTTTTATTACTTAATTTTTTTTTACTTACTTTATATTACTGCTTGTTTTTCCTGTGCGTGTCCCAAATAAAATATTTTTCTTTCTTTCTTTCTAGGTAGTATGGAAGAAAAAGACATGTTGCACCGACCCCACATAAATTGGTATAAGGGCATGAAAATGATGATGATACAGATAAACAAAAACTAAGGTTCAGTTCAGTGTAAAATACAGTATGTGTTCAGTGTGATAGCCTAGTGGTGTGACCGTCAGATTGCCAAGTCATAGGTCTCCAGTTCGAACCCAAGACACGCACCTCTGACTTTTCGGATTCATATGCGTATTGTATAATCATCACTTGCTTCAAAAACGGTGAAGGAAAACATCGTGAGGAAACCGGCATGCCTGAGAGATATTTCTCGATGGCATATGAAGCCAAGTCAGAGGCCCATAGGCGGTTTTAAAACTGTGGCACCAGGTTAGTCACTAACCACACCATAAGAAGAAGTGTAAAATACTGATATACCACCGCATCCGTTACGCTGGTAGATGACAGTTGGATTAAGACAAGGCTAACGGTGCAAATTAATTAAATTAGCTTCCGTAGGCTCAATGGAATTAATTTGTGCATGTCTAGGATATCAATGCGATAATAGGGAATAATAGGGCATTTGATTTAAATAAGGGTTTAACTAAATAAAATACTTTACAAAGTATTTTATTTTATTAACTATATGACTTCAGAATTATGCCTCCGTCAATATTTTTGACTAATATTTCTTTTTGAGCGAGAAATTAATTATTTAAAAGTGCCAAAAAACTGTGAGAAATTCTAATACTTGAAAAGCGACGCTATTGGTCAGAGCGGATGTGACGTAACAGTCTATGCCAACAATCTAAACGTCAATGTGTTTTGTAGGAGTGTTTGACATTGACTTGACACTTGTTTGTTTGTTGTCATAAACTGTCACGTCACCACACCAAGCGCGCCAAATGGAGGGCGTTTAAATAGCCCGGGTCGGTACCTTAAATTGCTTTTTTGGCGTCGAATTATTTACTGTTATTTGGCGATGTAAACTATCGAATAAAAATATTGAATTAAAAAATACATGCATATTCCCTATTGCCGTCAATCGTAAGCAGGTTATGTACGAGACGAATTTCACGCAAAGTGAGTTTCTTAGTGCATCCTGGCTTGTCTACGCGTCTTCCTCTTTTATCTGATTTCTTCGTCTCCCCTGTTTTGACAACTACCGGTATCATGCCTATCAATCTCTGCACACATTTTTGAACGGCCTTTCGGTGAAATCTCTTCACCACTGTTAGCTAGGATCTCAATAGCAATCTATTCAAGTCTTGCGTCTCTATCTCTATACAGTGTGATTCTTCATAATGTGCAAATATCGAAATGAAAGAATCTATGCTTAATTTTATCGACGGGAAAAATATTAAAAAATATATTAAAAGGTAGGTAATTAGTAGTAATAGGGCTTATTGAGAAATTTTACGATTATTGTAAAAAATTATGAAAAAAAAAACGATTTTTAATTTTAAAAAACATGTTTATTTTCAATTGAAGGCACACAATTTTCACTTTATGAGGACGCCTAATTACTTCCAATCATTACGGAGTTTGTATCATCGTGATATATAATTTAGTTTAAAAGTTACATCGCTTTGTTTACACGGGGTCACGGTTTTTAAAAATTCTTTTTTTTTTTTTAATATTTTTGCCGTCGATAAAATTAAGCATACATAGATTCCCTCCAGCAGACGCAATAACCATATCACCGTTTATAGCTTCGTGCACTTATCAAACGGTACTATAAGCCTCATATTAGCCTTCTCACATGCATGACGGGGTATAATTATGACTTATGCGATAATTTTAGGCTCAGCAGGTAATAGACAGTAACTGCTATGTCGACGGTCACGGAAATGGAACGCTTTGTGGAATTATGGAAGTGATTATTATTGATGGTGGGTTGGTATAATTTTTGTTTGTGAAAACAGTTCGGTTTAGAATCGTATTATCGAACTAATATTAGAAGTAGTTTATTTTGATGATGAGACTAGACCAAATAAAGACGGTAGTCTTGAACTGCGAAGGAGGGGCGACAACCTGGATGTATTTTTGATAAGAAGAAACACACAATTACTAAAAATGGAACGAATTGTGGAAACTCTTTTTCTCAGCAGTGAGAGACTACAGGCTAAATAATATCTATTAACTAGCTGACCCGACAGACGTTGTCCTGTCTTAACGATGACTATTTAATTCAAATTGTCCTACCTACCCCACCTACCTACCTACCCTACCTACCTACCTACCCTACCTACCTACCTACCCTACCTACCTACCTTACTTACCCTACCTACCCTACCTACTTACCCTACCTACCCTACCTACTTACCCTACCTACCTATCTACCGTACCTACCTACCTACTCGTACCTACCCTACCTACATAAGAACCTTCTCCTGACAATAACAAACACAACAAAAAAAAAAAGTGAAATCGGTCCAGCCATTCACGCGTGATGGCGTGACCAAGGGAAATAGGGATTCATTTTTATATATCTATTAATTAATAATGAGGATAACGATAAAGTAAAAACAGAATTCAGTACTTCCAAGAAACCATTTCTGTAAAAATATGTAAAAAAACACCTTTTGTACCTACTCTCAATTTTTTTTTTAACAAATACTACTATCGAGTAAACAAGTTCTCTGAAACCGCTGAAAACGTTGTTTTTGTAAGTCAGGTTTTCCTCAAATTGTTTATTGGCATAATATCAATCAATCGTTTGATTTGGTTTCATTAATTTCAATATCTTGAATTTATTTTTGAAGAGTTCTCGTAATCGTGACCCGTGAAGGGAGGGCACCCCTGCCCCATCCAGCAGTGGGCGGGGAATAATTAGTTTGTGTCTTACTACAAGCTTTACGAGAGGCATTTGCTTGTTTTATATAAGCCTCATTTTATTCAATTATCACTGTAGATATTTCTAAGAATCCACGTCATTCCTGGCCACGAGTTTATTAGTATTTTCGAGGTTGAAATTATGCGCCCTCACTCCACTCTGATAAGTATTAATAGTCATAGTTTGTGTTTCATCATCATTATCAGCCTATGCCTCCTGGGCTTGTGGCTAAGTAATAACAGCCGTACGGGTCGATTGATCAGGTTAAGCTATGCTTGCCGCGGTTGGTCCGTGGATGGGTGGTCATCTTTACATACCAAGAGACCCTCCCTCCGTGCCCCGGAAACCACGTAAATCCGTTGATCCCGGCTGTCATTTTTAGATCTTTGACAGTCGTTACGGGTTTTCAGAAGTCCGAAAGTCTGACAACCAGTCTTACCAAGGGGTATCGCGCTACCCAGTAACTGGATTGTGGAGGTCAGATAGGCAGTCGCTCCATGAAAAACACTGGTTTTGACTTCATCCGGTTAGACTAGAAGCCGACCCCAACACAGTTGGGAAAAGGCTAGGCAGAAGATGAGCAGCCTATGCCGTCTTCTCATGTCTCTCAAGTAAGGAGTCATTTTACTCAATCTTCAGCCACTCTCTTCCAGCTGCTACCAGCCACCCTGCTAATATCGTAGCTCCACCTAGCTTGAAATCTTCCTACACTTCATTTGCCGTTTCGCGGTCTCCACTTAAGAACATAAGACTACAATCAATCAGCAATGGCGCAACAATTACCAAATGTACACCACATTTACGCTATAACACTCATAAACTGACCTATTCTGATCGCCGAAGTCGATAAATTCTAAGTAATACAAAACACGTAATTGAGCATACTCTATTACCTGCTTCATTGATAAATCTTGCCAGAACTACGCAAGAGCTATGAACGGATTATTGTAAGCCCGAACTGGCAGAATTTTATGAACCGTAAAGCGGTAATTGAGTGGCGATCCGAAAAATTATAACTATTTCCGTTTTGGGCTCCTAAAAAAGGTCAATATGACAAGTGACGTCATGAGGTCGTATCGATGCCGCACCGCATTGCAATCTGCGGACGCATTCCTAACTTGTGACGTCAGACATGATCCGGCGCATCGACCGCGCGTTACTTTTGTTTTAAAAATGTTTTTTATTGATGCGTCCGTTGTTAATTTAATAATAAAATATAAATTTATTTAATCATGTGCTATTCAGTTGTGAATTTGTCGAAAAGCTGCCTACTTTTACGATGATTTTGGTATATATCAGCTGCTTTCCCTTGCCAAGTCAGTTTGTTCACAGGTAAGTACATTATAGGACAAGACAAAGGATTTCCAACGGCGAAGGCATTAGCGTTGAATAAAATATTGATATTCAGCTGCATCTACGTAAGTTGGAAGCCGACCTCTAGGGACAAGCTAGATGACTTTAATTACTTGATAAGACAGGGCAGATTGTGCTCTTATTATGTTTGCCAACGGATAATGAGATCTAGGAAAAATAGTACGAAGTATTCCTTGAAAATGCGTATAGTTCACCCTCATTTCCCTAGTTATTTTTAAGCTCCATGTAACGGGGGGGTAGGCAATGGCAACCAATCGGGCACATATCCAGACTCCGGGCTGTTACTGAGAAATTCCTGATGGAAAGTCTCAATAGCACTCTGCCCGACCTGACGGCCTAGACAAGTGACAATCGCTTCGAAAGCGTTTCGTATTTCTACAACGACTTTCAACAGGATTGACATAAGCTTTTCGATAGCTTATGTCAGTCCTATACATTTTTACCATTTCCATCATCGTTATCGCTGATAGAATGTCACTTTGTCTAGGGCCTCTGGGGATGAAATCAGAGGTCCCCTGATTCAGCACTAAACCAACCTGCACTAAACCTCTCTCTCGACCACTACACCATCAAGACAGTCATCAAACATAGCAGACATGGTGGTACGATTGGTGTCCCTGGAAGTATGGATGAAATCGAATAGGGGCATGGGCAAGGTCATTTCCAATCTTTGTAACCCTTTTTTTTTTGTGGGACATCGTCAAATGACTTCTCCCACTCTGGGCGGAGCGGAAGGGTGTGTCAGACTTTTACTGACTAAAACCCACTCGTGTTCCTTAAGTAGCCTGTTGCCAAGGTCCCGGTATCCCTTTCGGACTTTCCCGCAACCTTGGCAGGATCTTTGTAACCCTGAGAATTCACACCCTGTAGATACGTTTTATATCGTTAGTGGTTGTACCAACACCTCTGCCTAACCCTTCGGGGTATACAGGCGTGATGTTATGTTATATCGATATTAAATGTACTGTATTCATAACATATTATAAAACAAAGTCCTCCGCCGCGTCTATCTGTGTGTCTGTTCGCGATAAACTCAAAAACTGCTGCACCGATTTTCATGCTGTTTTCACCAATGGATAGAGTGGTTCTAGAGGAAGGTTTTAGTATATAATAACCGACATCCACACGGGCGAAGCCGCGGGCATCAGCTAGTTCATAACATTATTGATAGTATAGCAAGCCGTTAGCCGAGTAAACAAGTCAACGACATTGGTCTTGAACAAACATCACATAAATTAGGATCGGCATTGCACTGATAAGGAAACGGCACCAATATCAGTGTCAGCATATTGATACTGTGATATGACATTAGATAAACACGATACCTAGAGCATCATTTAGCTGCAATAGCAGTGAAGTGGATTTTTATAATCGCCATAGAATATAAGGTAAGCAGAAGCAAGGAAAACCTGCTGAGGTGGAGATTCACAGATGACTCCGCCCTGGAGTGTAAATGTGGTGCTGTCCCACAAACAATGGGGCACTTAATATCGTGTCCATCGTGTCTTATTAGAATTTGGCCGGCCGGAACTAACTCGTAGCCAAATTCCGGCAAGACTCTATTTAGACTGCCTTACAATATTGAGACTACTAAAACTGGTGATTGACTATGGGAAACGATCTTTCTAAGGAGGCTATAATAATCCCAACTCCTGGCAAAAGAATTAGCGTTATACTTAGAGGCTGTCCTTCATCGTAATCCTTGGGATTTAGGAAATAATCCATGCTATTCCTACATGCCATAAACGTGGACAAAACAAATATAAAGAACAGATTTATTTCGCGTTAATTGTTTATTTATTCAAACAATAACTGTAATGTGAGACCTTTATGCCACTCGCGGCCCAGCGAACACACGAAACACGGCACAAAATACGTATAAAATAATTACATTTGTTTCAGTTAATGTACACGTAAATATCAGGCTTCGCCCCGTTTACGAAACCCTTTTGATTTTACGGAAAACTTTTTATTTTTTCTTCGCAACTAAAAAGGTTATTCACAAATTTTGCAACCTTTGTGCCCGTTTTCTCATTATGGCCGCCCAGTCGTAATCAGTGTCGTAAAAATTCGAGCAAATATTCACTGCCATCAGCCGGATCGATGGGATCAAGCGGCGAACTTTTGACACCTCTGTTCAGATTGCACAATCCCATTTCCGAATCTTCCAAACCCGCAGGAAACTTTTAAAATCATTCCAATTTCATACTCACATTTGCATTTGAAATAAGACAATTTGTATGACCTAGAGTTCTGCAGTTGTACTATCGCGGTCTAAAAATGTTTATCAGTTTTCAAATTAGATTCTTTACCACACTGTGTGCAGTAAAGTCTAAAATTAAAGTTGACACATTACCATAATGACATTTAAAAAAGAAAATAGGTTTGAATTTTGAATCATCGACCTTGTGACATAGATGTGTGCATGCAATTATAAGCCTTATGGTGGTAAACATTCTCAGACCCCGACCGTACATACTAAGTGGACAGAAATTATTTCTGGTCTGGTGGTAAAAGAAATGTACATAGAATGTGTAAATGTCGCTTGTTATCATCTCGCGAAAGTCGTAAAAGTTGAACGGAGGTAACGGTTATTGAACTAGTAGATAGGGCTTGGGTTACCAACCTGACATGACATTATACTTAACCGTGATACTTTCACACTTCGGCCCCTAAAATACCTCTAAAATGAACTGTTTTCAAGGAATCTTACCTTACACTTGAAAAATGGATGCCACGCTTTCAGGGGAAAAATCTTTACACCAAATTTTCAACATTTCGTGTCCTCCCGAAATTGAAAAGGTCGTACTTGTGCGATATCCTAATTAAGCTCTGTCAACATTCAGCTAAGGAGAACATCCCAGCTATTACCGAGTCAACGACCTCTAAAGCCTTTGCAAACCGAAAGAAATTTCGCTAGTCTTCTTAAATCGAGAATTTATTTTGCCTCAGACTGGCTTCGAAGATAAACGCTATATTTAGAGTATTATTACACGAAGTGAAAGTTGAATTTTTAATGGAATCCTTTGAGCTGCGAGTTAGCCACTACAATTTGACCTTTGCTTCGCCGATAATCCTTTCTTGACGCCTGCGCTCCTACTAAACAAGCAAAGAGATTTAAAAAGGAGTGTTTTTTTTTTAAGTCTAGATTCAATCAATTTATCTCTTCTAACCTAAGTAAAAGACGGAGTAACTATTGTTAGAAACTGCATTTTATCGAATTCTCACGATTTGCTGCTTCATGCATGTATAAATCACGATGAGTTGCCAGCTGCACCGTAGGGACACATTGTCTTCTATCGATTCTCAGAGTCTTTTATCAGAATTTAAGTAATCTTTGCTACTTGACCAGCATTATGTGCTTAAATTGAACTTGGCTTTCCCCAGAAGAAAATGTTACTTCTGAAATCCGAAGTTTTGAACTTATCTGAGTAACAAGTTAAATTAAATTTAAAATTTAAAAAACCCCCGACATAAGCAAAGCATCTAATTAACGTTTTTTTTTTATAGCTAAGAACACTCTCGATCAAGTCACCTTTCAAACAAAAACAAAATAGGTTCAGCCGTTTGGCAGCTACGATAGCGCAGTCAGACACACAGATACACACGTTAAACTTATAACACCCCTCTTTTCCGTCGAGGGTTAAAAATAGACGCTGCTAGATGAACACCTAACAAGGAAACCGGACGGAAAAGAGTCTGGACATCTTTTGCTTAAATATACAATCTTTGCCCAAGAAACTAACTCTGCCTCCATCAAGATTCTCCAACGGAGTTATTTTGAGTCCCCAGGGCAATTCCCTACACACTGTCTATTCCTACCTACCAGACTAAGGGTTAGCAGATACGGGTGATCTTGTAACTCAGGACCCTCCTAACAAAAAAGTTATAAATCAATCTGCCTAGCCTTTTCCCAACTTTGTTGTGGTCGGCTTCCAGTCTAACCGGATGCAGCTGAATACCAATATTTTACATGGAGCGACTGCCTATCAGACCTCCTATTATCCAGTTACTGGGTTGTGGAGGTCCGATAAGCAGTCGCTGGTAAGACTGGTTGTCAGACTTTAGGGCTTCTGACCCGTAACGACCGTCAAAGATCCACGAATGAAAGCCGGGACCATCAGCTTAACGTGCTTTCCGAGGGACGGAGGAGTCTCGGTATGTAAAAATGGTCACCCATCCACGGACAAACCCCGGCAAGCGAAGCTTAACCTCATGGATCAACCCGTGCGGCTGTTATTACTTAGCAACGAGCGCCTCCAAAAAAGTCATAATTTTTTTTGTTTGTTTTTATATCTTATATTATGTAGATTGCCATCTTGTCTGGATAGTTTCGCTAGCTATTTTTTTTGACCTTGTTTAAAGCACATTTCGAGCACTGAATCCATACAGTGTATAATGTAAGTGTATAGGTGCGATTACATGAGCCTCGTATTGCGTATTATAATGAGATGTAGATAAGCCGCGCTTTAATTTAAATATTGAGTTTAGTTTCTTGTGCAGTATTATATACACAAGAATTTGAATATGTAGGTTATTTGAGAAAACAATTTTGTATAAGTATGTTTTTAGTACGTTTCTAAAGCAGTGATAGCCTAGTGGTGTGACCGTCAGACTGCCAAGTCTCGAGTTCGAACCCAAGCCGCGCACCTCTGACTTTTGGAATTCATTTGCGTATTGTATAATTATCACTTGCTTCAAAAACGGTGAAGGAAAACATCGTGAGGAAACCGGCATGCTTGAGACATATTTCGATGGACGGCATGTGAAGCCAAGTCAAAGGCCCACAAGCGGCTTTAAAACTCTGATACCAGGTTAGTCACTAACCACACGAAAAATAAGAAGTCCGTTTCTATTACTTAGTGTGGATTCTTTTATGAGCAAAGGAAGATATGTGGTTGGATCTGTGGTTACTATGTGCTTGGTGATGCAGACACAGTACCTACTCCCCTCCATAGTTCAGAATTGAACTTAAAGAGACGGTTAAAATAATGTCTAGATAGCATACAGATTCTAGACTCCATATTGATTGTCATCCTTCAAGAAATGTTACTAACAAGTTCAATAAAATAAGCCACTGTTTCAGAGAAATACTAATAGTGAAACATAACCAAAGGCAGACATAATTAGTCAGAAATGCAAAACAAAGGAGGAATTGGGAAGACGTTGCAACTGACAGGAAACCCTTGCTTTGTGCATCCAAACGCCAGACAACTACAATGCCGGACTAAAAACCATCTATTTAGTACGCGAGGCGGGTATTTCAATAAATAAAATAGTAATTATAGAAGGTGAACATTTTGAACTACGACACTCTGTAGCAGAAATGGCAGATAATGTGGTGAAAATTGCTGAAACAAACTTTGCACGCAAACCGTCTGAGTAAAGAAGGATGAAAGATCAAGTAGGTAAACATACCGCAGAAAGAAATGTCTTTATAAAAAAAAATACTGCCTCAATCGAAGATGATAATGAGTACTAGCCCAAGAAGAACAAAAGACTCAACCAACAGTATTTTATACTTCCAGTTGTATCCATTGTAGCTTCAAGCAAAAATGCCAATATCAAAGTGCGAAACCGTAATTTTATCTTATCGAGTCATAATAAAAATATCAATGCAGTAATACTTTTATCACCATTGACGACACATAGTACCGAGTTACGCAGTTTACATAAGACCTATTAAATATACCGCTGAACGAAACAAATTACTAATTAATGTACTAACACTAGCAAGAAATAGTAGTTTTCAGGTATCGATTGCATCCCTCCCTCCTGCCAATTGGCAATGCGGCTCCCGTTCCGAGATTCCTTACTATTCTATACATGCTGATTTACACCTTAACTCGATCGGTAATCCATTTAGAGTCGAACTTAGTGTATCTCTATTTCAGACTCAATCAAATGAAAACGGATTACAATCGAGATTTATTAGTGCTAAGTTAAGTTGGGCCGAGGTTTGTGTGTCTGATTCAGGATTAAAATTAACTGGTATACATAGATTCAGAATACTAGAAAGAAGGGAAATGGGACATGGCTGAGATTTTGAAATTGGCCTCAAGGTTGAAGCTTTTTAGAGGGTGGTGTTTGCACTGGCTAAAATAACATTAGGTAGTGCCGTCTGGGTATTTGGTTGTACAGAAAACACTAGCAATATTAGAACTATATTGAGGTTTTCTAAGGCAAATATAAAAACAGCCAAAAACCTCTTTGTCCTGACACACCATCAAAAATAATGTTCAGTCATTCATTTTTGGCGGATTACCTAAACATTTGCGGAAACCAGTAAACACATCAATACGATATTCTATAAGGACTATGAGAAAAGAGAATTTATGTGACGTCTATGTAAACAGCCACAAGCAAAAGGGTACGCCCATCAACAAGAATAGAAATACCGTGTGTGAAATTTTAAAGGTTGGGCATATGTTTTTCCCGAGGAACGTTGAAAAACAAACAAAGATATATACCAGCTCTAGTTTTTAATCCCTTGTTTTGTGTACCAGCACAGGAATCCTTGACAGCTGAGATGGCAACACACAAGGCAACGTTGCCAACAGGCGTCAGACAGGATTTGTAGAAGGAGAATAACATAATATACGGAAAGGTAGTGCCCGAAATCTGAACTACATTCTAAACTTGGATATCTAACTACATTCTAAATTCTTTAGTAACATAGTATAGTAACTATTCTAAGTTACCTCAACCTTATCATTAATCAGCATTCAAAGTCTATTGACATTTAATTTTCGTTTTAAGAATCCGAAATCTGAATCGATAATATGATAGGAGACAGCACCACGGCGGCGGCGCTTATTAAAATTCAGATCGAATACGCAGGGCCTTCAATATTTTAGTAAACAAAGCTGCCTTGCCGTAATGCCTGCTCAAAATAATACAAACAGCATTAAATATCCATCTTTGATATCAATATTTGGGCTTCTTTGCCGCCACGGAAATAAAAATACAATTCATTAGGCCGCCATCATTAACACCAATAAAATGAAAACAACAGCAACATTATAATATTTAATGAAATATTAAAAGTAATTAGAAACTTCCGTGTACACAACTTTTACGTTAGTCTCCAGTTTTTGCGATTCGGCTATTATTTTGGAACACTTTCGAGCCAAGATATTGGGTACGGGATCTGATTACATAATAACCGTAAAGGGCCAAAATGTCCGCACAAACTTGGTTCAAACACACTCGTTGTTCGTTAATTGTATTCGGATTACAGTGTTCCGTTCTTTTGAAAGAGGATGTCCCTGATGGCCGTCTGTGCTTGGATTTTCCCGTATTCAAAATGGAAAGACTTTAAATTAAAGCAGTAGTTTACGCTGAAAGAAGCATAGTCGTGGGACCGCATCCGCAGTACGAGGAATGGAATAAGTCAGTCACAATGGCAGACACACGAGCAACAAAGGTAAAATCATAAAAAATTAAAGTAATAAAAACTAAAACCCAATTACGACTAAAAATGTATAAACAAGACACCACAGACAGACAAATTCAAAACCCGGAGTCACACGTAATCTGTTTATGCCCTAACACGTGTGACTCCGGATGTTTAATTTGTCTGTGGTGTCTTGTTTATACCTTTTTAGTCGTAGTTGGGTTTTAGTTTTTATTATTTTAGTTCTTTTGGGGTTATAATACATATATTTTTGAAATGTGCTCATTAAGCCCTTTCATTTGATACCCAACATGGTACGACTAAACATTTTTTTTTTAATTTCCCGTCTTTATGTCCTCTAGAGGGCGCCATTTTTAATTTAATGTGACGTCACATAGCCTATAACCAGCGCAAGACGCTTCCAACGATACCTCATTTGTCAAATTGTGCTGAGTGGTTTAGAAGATAGGAGGGAATAGATGAACATACTTACATACATACACACGTACTGGTCAAAATCATAACCCTCCTTATTTCTACGCCGTAGTCGGGTAAAAAGGCAGAAATAGGTACATTTCTCACGTTAGGTGTGCCACCGCCACTTTGGGTTTCATCTGTATACAACTGGGTTATTTTTAATCTTCTTGATTTCTTCATTCGTGCGTCCCACCGCGAAATTACGAACACGACGAAAGATTTACTAATTTTTAGATTGCTGTTGTTTTCCTACATAAATATTTAGAAATATCGATTGTCATTTACACCTAATTTCATTCGATAATGAGAATCGGGACAACATTACTCAAACAATGAGAACGAAAGAACAAAAACGTGATTATATGATTACAAATTCTCGTACATCCTCCATTTCTGTGAAATAAATCCCTGTAAGGACGCTACGTATTTGGAGTGGTTAACCTTGTACTGTGGAAATGATACGATACGAAAACAAACGCGATTCTGTTACTTATTGTAGACATATACGTTTTTTGTGACCCCCGAGACATATCAATTACTTAGCTTGGAAATAAAAAATAAGGCGTCGAGAAACGAGTAGTAGAATCAGAAAATTGGTCGGCTGAACCTATTCCGAAGAATCCAAAGCCACTTCCTTGTATTACGTCCCAGGCACAAAGGTGATAAGAATACTAAAAAGGCGTCGAAAAAACGGAGCTACAAATGTACCATTTACGCAGGAAAATGTGGATCACTCAGGAAAAGTAATCTGCCATAATTACGATTACAAATTGTTGTGTCAAGTGCTCAGGGTATTGTGTTGCTAGTAGTACACTGAGCCAATACAAGTGTCGGCGTAAATGGCGGCGTGTTGTTCATAAAGTGATCTCGAGATGGGATGGAAATGGAACACCGCCTATATGTGCGGTCAGTTATTGTTTTTACATTACACAGAGCAAACATAGGTTTCCACAATAGACTATTGTGATTCGCCCAGCGAATCAATGCGAGCCTCCATTTTTAATAGCCAGTGAAAATATGTAATGGTTCGGGCACTTGAGTGAACTCAATAGACGTTTCGTCCCATGAGTTGAAGGATTTTCGGCAAGCGTATTGTTGAATGTTAGATTCTCGATCTATTTTTGAGGAATAATCGGACGAACTGACCCAAGGCACTGCTGGAAATGAATACATAATTGAATAACCGTTTATGAATGTCAGAAAGCCTATCTTCCCAGAAATTGCTTCAGTGATTTACAGAAATGTTCAAAGCCAACATATCTTGGAATGGTAATTAAAAATGCATCGGTAGCTTTAGCGTTAGCTAGAATTGAATCAAAAGTTTCGGAAATTCAATATACCAGTGAGACGTCGATAAAAAAGACAGCTAACGATTTCGGATCGGATTTCCAATAACTATCATTGTATCCGACAGTTTGGGAACAGCATACACATAGCTAAAAGCAGTTTTGTTTTGGATTCATTTGATGAAGCAATCATCTTTGCAGTACGATTTAGCTAAAGAAACTTTGAGCATGCAGATTTTCCTTATACAATAAATATATCGAGTGGGTCTTCGGCATTAGGATTACTAATCGATTCTGTGTCACCCAAGTTATCGAGATCGGAAATTGGCGATGACCAAATCTTACCTAACTCTGCAATATAATCTGACTATGGAAATCAGATCGTGAATACCTGCTTTGTATCAATGCGTTAGTTAAATCGGGATCCAAAAAGACACAATTGTGTGGCTGGTTACGAAACAAAATGAGATGAAGGGACCAAAATTCTGCAAGCGCAATAACTTGCGAACTTGTTCTGAAATACTCGAACACAATGACTTGAAACTGAAGGGGGTCCTGACCGGAATCTTTAGATTCCCCAACAGTAAAATACGACAAAATTAACATTACTGCCGGGTGCAGAGCAACTCCACTAAATTCCAGTTGGACCAACTAAAGTTAGTTCCAATTAAAACTAGATGTTAACGAACATGAACAGTGGTTATTTGGTTATATATAGGGATGCAAGAAGTGTAAAAAAATATCGATATTAAAAAAAAATATCAATAAGTACCGTCTTCGATATATCGAAAAAAAAATATCGATGTATCGGTGGAAATAAATAAAAAAATACTTTATGTAGTTCAAATTTTATAATCATCTAAATACCAAATTAGAAAAAAAAAAAAATTTACTTTTTACGACTCTGAATTCCAGCGATTTTAGTTAGTGGCGCCAACGGTGTTGCTATTGGAAATATATCGTTTTTGATACATTTTCGATACTTGATATTTTATATCGATATATCGCCTAAAAATGTCGATATATCGAACAAAAAATATCGATATTTCGATAAGTATATCGATATTTTTTCTGCAAGCCTAGGTTATAACTAGAGCTACAGTAACAACTAACAAGTCAATGTTCAGCTTCCGGCTAGACACGCGGTAACTTGTGACAATGCCGGCGCGGCGGCCGTACGAACGCTGTCTATTGAAACGCGACAGCTTCCAGCGGTTTCTGTATAATTCACGTACAACCGTATAGTTCCCTGTTATGCCATTAATATGTATTTGCGTTGATACAGAGCCAGATACCAGACTGGTGGAATTTTGACAATGTTACGCTGTTATGTGCTGACAAAGATGAAATACGATAATGTTAAAGGTAATACCTATAGAAAAGACAGGAACTTACAACAATATTGTTATTCGAAGTCATCATCATCTGCCTAGCCTTTTCCCAACCATGTTGGGGTCGGCTTCCAGTCTAACCGGATGCAGCTGAATACCAGTATTTTACATGGAGCGACTGCCTATCTGACCTCCACAACCCAGTAACTGGGTAATACGATACCCCTTGGCAAGACTGGTTGTCAGACTTTCGGGCTTCTGACGACCCGTAACGACTGTCAAAGATACACAAATGACAGCCTGGACCAACGGTTTAACGTGCTTTCCGAGGCACGGAGGAGTCTCGATATGTAAAGATGGTCACCCATCCACGGACCAACCCCGGCAAGCGTAGCTTAACCTGATGAATCGAGCCGTGCGGCTGTTATTACATAGCCACGAGCTCTCTCTTGTTATTCGAAGTGATCCTCGCAAAAGTGGAGAAAAACATTCGGAGCATGTCCGAGGTTTCGTTAATATTCCTAATACCTAGGCTTAGGAAAAAGGCGAGAAGCTTAGCTTTTTTCACTGGCTCGAACACATTTATTTGATCACCTATTTGACCCTTAAAATGAGTTTTCCTTAGTTCAAACCTAACTAAATCGTTTTATCGTGTCCGAACGTGGTTCACTAGACGACTTTTCGTGTCAACAAAATCCTAGTTGCTGGAGTAAGGAGGGTTTTTATGAACTTGGTGTAAATAAGAAATAATAAAATTAATGAATTGCATTATGGAGGAGCTCTTGGCTAAGAACAACCGCACGGGTCGATCCATCAGGTTAGGCTATGTTTACCGGGGTTGGTCCGTGGATGGGTGACCATCTTTACATACTGAGAAACCTCCTTGTCCCGGAAAGCAAGTTAAACCGTTGGTTCCGCCTGCCATTCGTGGATCTTTGACAGTCGAGTCGTTACGGACCAACCAGATTAATCGGAGCAAATGATTTACATCATGAAGATTATTTTCGCCTTTTAAGAATCTGCCATGACCAGAATTTCTTTATAGCAGACATCTTGTAAAGCTTTACATTCTAGCTAAATAAGAAACCGAAAAAGCCATTACCGCCATTCAATGCGAAACTTATAAGTAGAGATAGTATCTCAGGTTTCGATCCTTTTCAGAAAGAATTGGAAACTCGAGCTGTTTTGGCATTTTACGTGTGGCTTATCCTTGAAATATTGCCAAACTCGAAAAGGGTTTGAATGAAGGACAGAAAAAAGAATATTATGTTAATGTAAACTTCATTAATATTTTCATTATTTTTTATACTGCAATTAAAAGTAAGCTTGGATCTTTCTGAAACAGTTCATAGCAGAACTACGATCTCCAATTATCAATCTCAACTATCAAGGAAGAGCGTATCAGATTTCAAGCCATTGCATTCGACCACGGTGGTAGAAGCTACTTCTGAACAACGAAGGTCTCACACCCGACAAGATAACCATCCAATCTAGCACCTTAGTCTAGGCCAATAACAAGGGGACTGCGACATTCAGCTTTACCGACAAGGCCACTTTGAACGTGCTTTCCAGAAAAGATAAAGAGGAAAAATACTGGATGAGCTGTAAAAGGACATATTCCTGTCTCGTATCGGAATGAACTAATGAGAACAGCTCGTGTCGCCATTATGAGCCAGTCAGCAAGGTGTTGCGCCGGATTCACATTCAATTTTGGATTGATATTTAAATATCGCCAGTCGTGTATAACCAGTAAAGAGCAGACGGAGAGGAAAGAGTCATTCTACATCCGAATGACAACAGCTAAAGCGGGGTCACTGTCGGACTGCATAGAAAAGAAGGAGATGCGCGATGACACAACCCTGGTAATGTATTGCAAAATATAAAGCAATTATCCAAATACAAAAAAAAAAACACTAGTACAATAATATGTTTCTTGTAGAATAATCTGACAATAAAATAATCAGAATGATTTATTACCTAATATGGATTTGTTGCGGCATCTACATCACCACATGCGAACTACGCATCAAAGACCTGACGTCACACAAAATCCTGCATCGCGCAATTAGTTTACCGCGTGATGAAAATATATAGAAGATCCCGACATCTATCGTTGGGCAGTTGCCCGCCAGACACGACACCCGTGTGGTCGGAGGATCCTCCCTTTTCTATAGAGGAATCTTGTTTTCGTCAAACACAAGACCTAGTATCAATCCCCAACTTTAACATGTATTAATTTCAAAATTACTGCTGCAGTATTTTCGGCATAACGGAGGATCATGCTAAGAAATTTGAGGTTGGGTAGGCCCTTAATTTAATAAAGCTTCCACTTACCGATACAGGGTTCCAGAATGTATTTTCTTCACGCCGTCCATGTCTGCTGTGGTATTCTTATCATTTCTAAACTCGACTGCTGATACCCTAATGGCAACTTAATGTATTACAACATAATGTCATTATGAGTTGCTCTTTATAATACTTGATGTTGATTCAATTCACCTGTAACAAACAATTTTATGATAAAAACAAGGTGGAAAACTGGAAACTAGGTCTCGCCACTTAGCATGGCCATTTGCACGAATAAAAATGTTATAACTTGAATAAAAGTTGAAATTAACGAGGGAAACTTTGTGGTTTTCGTACGTATTTTTGGTAATGAAGAAATGTATGCTGCTCCAAAATGTATTTTTTTTTAATTTCTTGCCAGATGCTTGCTGGACTTCTTTTTGACTTTTTTATGTGACGACGACAATTGTAACGAGGGTAATGTTTTACGAAAGTGGACTTCATGTCCACAACGATTCCGATATCAAGCGGAATGTCATAGCATATAAAAGTGTCATTCCTTCGTTAAAAATTTAAGGAATCCAAGATGGTGGTCCTGTTTGATAATCCCGTTGTTACTTTTGTTTGGAGCAATTTTTCCTTCAAAAGGATTGTGGTTATTTACTTATGTATTTGTAAATCATAATTCACCAGACTATTATAATTAACTAGCTGCCGCCCGCGCCTTCGTCCGCTTTATGTCGATAAAAAGTAGTCTATGTTCTTCTCCAAGGTTCAAAGTATTCCCATAACAAATTTTATCCAAATCCGTTCAGCCGTTTTAGCGTGAAAGCGTAACAAACAGAAGTCACTTTCGCATTTATCATATTAGTTAGGATAGAATTATCCTTTAGGTAAGTACTACAATGTAAATGGTATGCATACGTCTTTGCGGTTAAGGTCTGTTACAAGTATTGTTCATAATTATGTAGGTAAGTATTGTATCATTGAATAATAACAATAGGCTGATTAAACTTATATGTATTCAACAAGTGATACGAGGCTAATAATTTGTCATTATTATGCTTTAATCACAATGTACAATGAACAGGTCTAAGAGAGTACCTACCTAAGTACAAACATTATTTACTAACTAAGAAAAATAAGGACAATGTCGGCTACTTGTTTTATTTATCTTGAGTACAACAACAAATACAGTTTTATATGTCAAATTAATGTTCGTAAAACAAAACAACTAAAATAATGATCAAGGGAGGGCCCGAAGTGCGAAACGGAACCCTATTAATAAGCCAGCGCTGTCCGTCTGTCTGTCAGCGGGGTCAAGAACTCTTGTTTTAATTTAAAATGTATAATTATTGTAGGTGGAAAGGGAAACATTATAGCTGAAGAGTTAGTAAGAAAATAAGTAAGTATTTAAGTACACACAACTACACATCAAACTATACATTTCCAGTATAAGCTGACCTCGCATTGTACGGAAATCCTTTAAAATGCGAGATCAGCATAAACTGGAAATGTATAGCTTGATGTGTAACCGTGTGTACTATCACACGATACTCTCACAATTTTCTATGATTCATATCATATATTACAAAAAAAAGCATCCCCACTATGTGTGTGTAACCTAAAAATTTTTTTTTTTCATATTGTTTTACCACTTTGTCGGACTGAGATATGTATACCCCTACCAAATTACAGCTTTCTAGTATTAAGAGTCTCTGAGTTAAGCCACGGACAGACAGATAGACAGACGGACATGGCGAAACTATAAGGATTCCTTGTTGACTACGGAACTCTAAAAATGTTACTACGCGAAGTTCGAAACTGTCAAATTATATCGGCCATATTGTATTTGTGTTAGAGGTAATCAGAATTCCTACCTGCGTCTGGGTTATTAATCCATACCAATTAGGATAGAATTCTGTAAACCAATTAGTCTGGATTTAGGTCCATCTTGTTGATGATCCTAAATCAATATTGATGACTGATAATTGCACATCTGTTAATTGGACAGTGTTATTTAGGTCATCAATTAGAAGAAAAAAAATGTAGTGTTTGTGCTTCTGGCGTTCTCGTTTTTGCCAGTTTTCAGCTTTTAGATAGCC
Organism: Lithophane leautieri; assembly: GCA_949152455.1. Taxonomy (NCBI): domain Eukaryota; kingdom Metazoa; phylum Arthropoda; class Insecta; order Lepidoptera; family Noctuidae; genus Lithophane; species Lithophane leautieri. The sequence continues at coordinate 6,256,306 of OX424483.1, forward strand.
TTATTATGGATACAAAACTTACTTCAAAAAAAAACTCTAAAAAGTGAAAAATAACTTTAATATCGGAAGTCGGTGTCTTTGGTTTTCAATTTGTTTTTTTTTTTTGTAAACAGTTTTTATTAGCAGTAGGTACTTATGCTGAAATTCTCTCGCCGACTGAGGTTCTAGGCCGGTCGGATTAGCAGACCTCTGTGTTCGAGTACGAACTGACTGCACCACTTTGAGCCTTAGTAGTTACGCCACTGCTGCTGTAGATACAGTAGCCTTCTTCTTCAGCGTTCATCATTGAAGCATCATTGAACTTCCGAAATTAAAGTTATATTTTAGTGTTATTTTGGGAGCTGGTTGTTTTTTTTTGTAAAGTTTTTATTTTTCACTTTATTTGTTGTGGTACCTACATAATTGCGTAACTTACATAAATCCAAAAAAAACACGAATTGGGAATCTGCTCTTTTTTGAACAAGTCGGTTAACAAGATAGCATGGTTCGAGGGGCCTCGCGCGCCCAAATTTAATACGTATAGCTTTCTTGGACTCATGAAAAATATGTAGCTGACACTATGTATGAATGGTCAAAAGAATAACTAACCAAACCAATTCGGTTGGGTGCTAAAATGGTTGAATTCGCTTCGCTCGCTCCTGCAGCTCAAGTTCTCATAATTCTTAAACTTTATAGGTACTACCGATGTTGATAAGTAACTCGTAATTCTGTATCTATGATCAGAAGAAAATCTATTCTATTCGAGACGGGGTGCTAAAATTGTATTATTTTTGTAGTTATTCTTATGACATTGAAAAAGAATGAATCCCAAAATTGGACCCTAGTCCAATACAATATATGGGAGACTCTTCTTAACTGCCTGGCCCATGTGCCCTTCCAGAAATAAATCCTGGATCGGCCCTTGAATAACTTCATGAATATATAATTATATATTTTGGCCACAACAACGAACACAACGTGAACACTGTGCGAACTTTGTTAAAAGTTAATCAAACATACAAAGTGGATACTTGTTTTCTGATACATTATACTTATTTACTTGCTTGAAAGTCAAATATTTACTTTAATAAACGGCTTTATGGGATGTGTAACGTTTGTTTTGGATAATTTGTTATCCGACATCTTGGATAGTTTGTAGTGCATTAAGTCGCGGCACGACCTTTTCCCTTAACCCCCATAAACCTAGTTATCTTGTTAAAGTTTGGTTCATTTCTGACATTTGTTTATGAATCTTTATTAAGAAAGTATTAACAAAATATATTATAGTACTTAACACATTTTTTTTCTGAATATTCTATTTTGATTTTATGTGATTCATTTTTTTAGGGTTCTGTACCCAAAGGGTAAAATGGGACCCTATTACTAAGACTCCACTGTCCGTCCGTCTGTCACGAGGCTGTATCTCATGAACCGTGATAATTAGACAGTTGAAATTTACATAGATGATGTATTTCTGTTGCCGGTATAACCACAACTAAGTACTAAAAAACAGAATAAAATAAATATTTAACGGGGCTCCCATACAACAAACGTGACTTTTTTGCCATTTTTATAATGTTACGGAACCCTTCGTACGCGAGTCTGACTCGCACTTGACCGCTTTTTATTCCTGAAAACACTAGCGACCATTCACTGCCTCCAACGGTTTTTAGAACTTGACAATACATTGTGATTTCTGCATTATATCTAAGTTTAATTTGAATGTTTTATACACACAAACGGAGGAGCTCGTGGCTAAGTAATAACAGCCGCGCGGGTCCAGAATAAAATAAATATTTAACGGGGCTCCCTTACAACAAACGTGACTTTTTTGCCATTTTTAAAATGTTACGGAACCCTTCGTACGCGAGTCTGACTCGCACTTGACCGCTTTTCATTCCTGAAAACACTAGCGACCATTCACTGCCTCCAACGGTTTTTAGAACTTGACAATACATTGTGATTTCTGCATTATATCTAAGTTTAATTTGAATGTTTTATACACACAAACGGAGGAGCTCGTGGCTAAGTAATAACAGCCGCGCGGGTCGTTCCATCAGGTTAAGATACGCTTGCCGGGGTTGATCAGTGGATGGGTGACCGTCTTTACATATCGAGACTCCTCCGTGCTTCGGAAAGCACTTTAAGTCGAGCTGAGTAAGTCCGGGCTGTCATTCGTGGATCTTTGACAGTCGTTACGGGTCGTCAGAAGCCCGAAAGCCTGACAACCAGTCTTACCAAGGGTTATCGTATTACCCAGTTACTGGGTTGTGGAGGTCAGATAGGCAGTCGCTCCATGTAAAATACTGGTATACAGCTGCATTCGGTTGGACTGGAAGCCGACCCCAATAGATAGATAGATACCCCAATAGATAGTTAGGAAAAGGCTAGGCAGATTGAAATTGTTTTATACACACAAACCTTCCGGAATAAATTCTTTACATGTTGGTTAAAACTGCATCAAAATCCGTTGCGCAGTTTAGAAGAACAGCATGTTCACACAGACAGACACGAAAGGCAAATTTAATTTATAGCATTATGGAAGACTCAATTAAAATGGTAAATTTTCGTAATCGTCAAACATGAAATTAAAATTTTAATAATAGGGATAATTGTGTAAGGTTTCATAACACGATAAATGAAAATTTCGAACCACTTTATTTAAAAACGCGTCGACTTTTTAATGAACAATACATTCGTGGGACGGCCGATGAAAAAGTGCGCCCGAATGAATTAACTACAATTTATCAAAGAAATAGGTGTACTTGTTGCAATAAAAGAAAGCTCTATAGCCCATTGTTAATCTGGTGAAGACACTGTCGCCGTTTGGTGCATTCGCAGTACACTTTGCTCATAACGGGGTTAATTGTCCAGGCAATTAGCAGAGTACGGACTCGGAGGCAGCTCGAGTATTTATGATAGGACTTCCGATGCAATGCGGCATATAACGACGACAACCGTTTCTATTCTTTGAATATTTACAACATTTTTGGCTAAGAAAAAGTAGATTTCGACCACTAGGTTTTTTGAATTGCGAGTCATTTTTATTCAAAGATATTTTCATAATTTTTGTCTAGGGAAGAAATAGATTTGCACCACTAGGTTTTAGAATTAAGCCATTTTTACTAAAAAGATATGTTCATCGTTGTTGTCTTAGGCAGAAAATAGTTTTTACTTTTTACCACTTGTATTCGAATTATCATCATTCGAAATTTATTTCCCACTCCTTTAGCTAAGAAAAACAATAGATTGCTTGGTTTTCAAATTATCAGCCTGACGACACTACAGTAAAATTAGGCTAATATTTCAGATTTACTAAACCATTATACCAGATTCCATGAGAGTTATCATGAGAGATAGAGACGTAATTTAGATAAAATTACAAATTCATTATTTTAAATTGGGCTGTAAAGATTCATTTTGAATTAGATACGCTTTTTCGTGTAATAAAACGAGAAATGTAAGTTAATGTGGAAAATGTCGAAATAATACTTTCTACTTGTCACATTACATATTTTAAAAAAGCGACAAATTGCGAGTCTGGCTTGCACACGTAGAGTTCCGTACCACCACCGTACAATATTTATTTAACACTTAATTTATTTTTTGTTTCTCATATCAAAACTCAATTATTCAAACTAGGCTGAGAATCAACACTTTTCGAACGTCAAATGACAGTCCCCCAAAACTCCCACCCATCACCACCTCCTAGTGCTTTGCCTGGGAAGAAATGGCGCTACAAACTCACCAGCCGCACAGTTGTCTGTTTATTTAGAAAAAAAATTGACCCCCTTTATTTTTTAATATTTGTTGTTGTAGCGGCCATAGTAAAGCACACTATGTGAAAATTTCAAGTGATACAGGCCTGTGACAGACGGGCTGACAGCGGAGCCTTAGAAATAGGGTCCCGCTGGCACCCTTTGGGTACGGAATCGTAAAAATAACTTTATGACGAGGTAAAATGTCCTAGACCGAGCCGTAAACGACGCGGCGGGATGATCTCTCAAGTTTGCGGTAAAGAATGGCGACAAATAACTAAGGTATGAATTGAACAGATGCCTTTGCTCAGCAAAAGGGTTGAAAAGGTCAAATATTATCGAAACTTGGGTTACCTAAAGTGCCAAAGTGGTAGCTGTAGGAATAGTTCCTCTTTTTATTTAAACCGACTTCTTCAAAAAGGAGTATGTTCTATGTTCGCCTAAAGGTATTTTTTTTTGTGTATTTTCATCGATATTTTCGCCAATTGTGAACCAATTTACAAATTTCTTTTTTGTTCGAAAGGGTATACTCCCGAGGTGGTCCCATACAAATTTTATTAACTTTGCTTGAGTAGTTTTTGAGTAAGCTTCAATAATTACGTATTTTTCCCACTTAGTCTATGTAGACGACATTATGTTTGACTCCGTCACTGTTATTTACATAGCAGGTAGTGGTATTTGAATTTGAGTGGGGTAGGTACCACAACAAAAAAGTGAAAAATAAAAACTTATTTAAAAAAAAAAAACAAACGCCTTCTAAAACAAACATTAAAAAAGTGAAAAATAACTTTAATTTCGGAAGTCGGTGGCAAAAAACGAAAATTGAAAAGCAGACACCGACTTCCGAAATTAAAGCTATTTTTCACTTTTTAACCGACTTCTTCAAAAAGGAGGAGGTTCTCAATTTGTCTGAATGTTTTTTTTTCGTTTGTATGTTACGCGCTTACTCCGCCAATTACGAATCGATTTTGACGATTCTTTTTTTTGGTTGGTAGTCAGTTGTTTTTTTTTGTAAAAAGTTTTTATTTTTACTTTTTAGTTGTGTTACCTACCCCACACAAATTCGAATACCACTACCTGCTATGTAAATAACAACAGTGACGGAGTCAAATAAAATATCGTCTACATAGACTAAGTGGGAAAAATACGTACTTAATTATTGAAGCTAACTCAAATACTACGCAAGCAAAGTTAATAAAATTTGTATGGGACCACCTCTGAAGCATGACCTACCAAACAAAAAAGAATCATCAAAATCGATTCATATTTGGCGGAGTAATCGCGTAACATAAAAACAAAAAAAGTACTGACGACTTGAGAACCTCCTCCTTTTTGAAGAAGTCGGTTAATTATCTAAATAATTGTCATTCGCGTGACTGATTATCGACAACCAATCGGATCACTTGACTTTGATGATACACCGTTGATTTTCGTTCCAGAAACCGGGTGTTGGGCTCCAGCTGCTTATTAAGTTAAACCAACTATACTGCTAATAAAAATATGGTTGAAAACGAGCAATCTAGGTGCAATATGGCCTGACACTAGCACTACAGAGTACAAGTAAATACATATTTGAACATAGACAAACATGTTTACATTGTATTACTTTCTACAACATGTGTAGAATGACTAAACAAAATGTGTATAATGTTCAAAGAATTCAGTGATTTTTGATTTTTGATTTATGTAAATATGTTGTGCCAAGTTTTGGTATGCATTAATGGTAATTTCATCAAACAATAAGAAACTTTAAGTCATGGGAAGAAAATAAAAATAAAAAAAACAAAATGTGTATAATGTTCAAAGAATTCAGTGATTTTTGATTTTTGATTTATGTAAATATGTTGTGCCAAGTTTTGGTATGCATTAATGGTAATTTCATCAAACAATAAGAAACTTTAAGTCATGGGAAGAAAATAAAAATTTAAGTAGTTAAAATTAGCAGTTACTCTTTGTAGAAATTAAAATTAGTAGTTTAGTTTGTCTGTTAACTGAATGTTTGCCTTTAATATTAAAATCCATAAAATTAAAGAAAAACAACAAGCTGCACGTAAATTGAGTAATACACGATCAATCAGAATTGGAAACAAATGTCTAATCCACAGAACAGAAAAAAACAGTAGAAGTCGCATATCGCTTCATTAGTATCGGAACCAGCGTACCCAAACTCACACATCTACACGTTAATTGTATTTCGTAACACTAAGAAATTTTTGGTGTGATTGGTAGTTTGACATTGAAGGAAAGTAGGAAATAATGTCAGTCGTCGCTTATTTGAAAATAAACCACAGTTGTATGACGATAGAGTTGTTTATTGTCTATTCTTTTTACGTATTTATTGCTTTTTCCGTTTAAAGCGCACACGGAACAGTTTATTGAGCAAGTTACGCTACCCGCCGCTAGATGTCACTATAATAAATGCATTCAATTTAAAGCTGTATTTCGTTATAACTAAGATTTATATTTGAGTAACGAGCTCATTACTATTCGTCCTCTTCTAGGGATGTACCACTGTCGTTGACTTATTTATCGACATTTCGTTTAATTTCCAAACAAAATAGTCAACAGCTTGAGTCGATAAATATTATTATGTTTGAAATCAGTGTTAATATTTTATTTTAATACATACTTACGATTTATAGAAAGTATAATTAAGAATTGTTATGTTAAACTACTGATCCGATTGAAAATTATTCTAAGACGGTTTTTATCGTTTTCTCATAAAATTGATTTTTACATATAAGAAGACGTCGCAACGACGATGTACTAATACGATTTTTTTTTTAATTTAGACCTATGACCCCCTTTTGATGTTCAAAAACTATCAAAGCTTAAGTGAGATTTAATTAATACAAATTAAAATGAAACAATGGTTTAATTAATTACATAAGTAAAATTTTTAGACTTATAATAAAAAAAATACCAATTATTATAATTACCTCTAAGTTCATAAAATCCTATTGAATGACTATTTCATGAAATCATGAAATTTTTGGATTATGCTAACATAAGGAGTTGTGTTGAATTTCGCGGGCTACTTTAGCGCATTCCCCTTAAAATATCAATAACTCATTATCGATAACGGTAATCTCTAATTGAGTAGCTAAGTGTGACATGTGCCTAGTTGGAATCTTCGAGAACAATATGTTTGAGTTTAAAAGAAAGTAGACCTTAACTTGAACAACATAAAGCCAACTTTTACTTGTCTTGTTTTAATAAAATATTATTTTTATATTTTAATCGAAATAAAATCAATTAAGACTTACCGATGGTATGATATACCTCCATTTGATACATTTTTGGTTCTGCTATCGTGTTTACATTCTAAAACAGCACAATAGGGCATTTTTGTATTTTTTTTCCAAGTTCTTTTCACCGTGACGCTTGTAACGAGACTGATGTGCGTGATGTGTGCGCGGAAGCAAACATTTGCGGAACTCCGCAAAACTCGGGGTACGCGGGCCCCGCCTACTTGCGACTTCTACTGTTTTTTTCTGTTCTGTGGTCTAATCCATTGCTTCATAAGTTCGAAAAAAAAATCTGCTCATAACATAACATACAACATAAATTATCGTAATGAATGTTGTTGAACTGTCAAAATGAAACAAATAAGTTGTAATCGGTTAATTAGATAGAGCTGGGATGAGAGCTGTACATGATTGTGTCTCAAATCAATCAATTGTGTAATAAAAGTGAAATGGTATTAAGGAAGTGACAGTCAATGTGTATTCGTAATACAATAACAACAATAACACTATTGTCACATCATTAATTATGTAATTAATACAATTTCAACAAGGAAGAGAAGTTCAAATGAGAATTTCTGATATATACAAGTGACGTTTTTTTTTTCTGTTTATGTAATTTTCTTGATAATTTGCACAACTTGCATTTAATCAACCAATAACTTAGTTTATTCCATTATGGCAGTACTCGACTTTTCATTGCAAATACTTTTAACCTGTACACGCGCGGACCAAAAGACATTGTAGTTAATTAGAAAGTCCTTGAAGAATTAATAATCATCTGTTGTGGTGATTTAAACTTAAAATTGTGTGATAACGGATATGGCTAGAAAGAGGGTGCATAGCGAAAGGGCCAAAAAAAAAGTAAAAAAAAAAATCCTTTCTAATATTATAAATGCGAAAGTAACTCTGTCTGTCTGTCTGTCGCGCTTTCACGCCAAAACTACTAAACCGATTTAAATTAAATTTGGTACACAGATAGTCTAGAGTCTGAGAAAAGACATAGGCTACTTTTTATCGACATAACACGCGGGCGAAGCTGCAGGCGGAAGCCAGTATATTATATATGGTATTTTCAATATTGGTCCATAATACAGCATAATGGACCAATATTGAAAATACCATACTGAATAATTTTGATGCTAGTTTTAGCCAATTATTAATTTTGATGCTTGTTTTAGCCAATTATTAATTTTGATGCTTGTTTTAGCCAATTATTAATTTTGATACTTGTTTTAGCCAATTATTAATTTTGATGCTTGTTTTAGCCAATTATTAATTTTGATGCTTGTTTTAGCCAATTATTAATTTTGATGCTTGTTTTAGCCAATTATTAATTTTGATGCTTGTTTTAGCCAATTATTAATTTTGATGCTAGTTTTAGCCAATTATTAATTTTGATGCTTGTTTTAGCCAATTATTAATTTTGATGCTTGTTTTAGCCAATTATTAATTTTGATGCTTGTTTTAGCCAATTATTAATTTTGATGCTTGTTTTAGCCAATTATTAATTTTGATGCTTGTTTTAGCCAATTATTAATTTTGATGCTTGTTTTAGCCAATTATTAATTTTGATGCTTGTTTTAGCCAATTATTAATTTTGATGCTTGTTTTAGCCAATTATTTTAGAAACTGTAAAAAACTCAATTATGTGTAATGTAGTACAATTCTTGCAAATAAGTTTCATTTGATGTAAGTACAAATAAAGTTTAAAATGACAAATAATTTGATTACTCACATTTAACATAATAATAAACCTACAAACCACACTTAGAACAGTTGCACTAACCTATATGAATGAAAATAAACCTGATAACAATATAGGGCCAGGCTAGGATATCCTACAATTTTATTGTTCAGTCACAAATTGATTAGTCACACAGCACTAGCAATCACAATAGGTTTACAACACATCTGTATACATACATGTACTAGGGCATTATGTGTCTGAGTAGGTTATACCCATCAAGCCATCAAGCATTGCGTTTACTATTGTGATGGTACTACTAGTGTGATGTCACGAATGTAAATAAACGGTAATTGAGTGTGAATTGTCACACACTTAAATGAGATATTTAGTGTTTAGAATATTTTTATTGTAATTATGACGTATCTCAGTTTTATGGGATATTTTAGTGTAAAGAATGATATGAAAGGAAGCGAATGATAGCGTTGGTTGACACGGGAGAATAGAAAACATGTTTCGACAACCCCAAATGACATGGGCCAAGGGCAGGAAGATTATGATGAAAGATATGCTGAGGTTAGCAGCAAAGACTGAAAATGGTTTAATGGTATGACTGGCCCTTGAGCTGGTAGGTAGCAAATGACCAAAGTCCATGTCTCATTCCAGTTCTGCTAACCAGTGGAATGGAAAGCTTAGCTTTGACCACAACTTGAGCTAAATGCGCCACTACCAGCTTAAGTTCTAACTAAAGTTGTTCTTTGACATGCTGAACAGATTACAGAAATATTGGGAAATGGAAGATTTCAGTTCAAAATAATTATTGAATATTTTGACGTAATTATTACATCAGATTGGAATGACGAACATTTAAAAAAAATCGTACAATATTAATATGTTTATTTAAGTAATTAATTTTACTTTAAAAACTGAACTTACCTGTTACACAATGAATACTGAATACTGAATATTAATATTCTACACAGATTGTGTTCTCTACCATTTCTCATGAGAGAATAATAAATAATCTAAATGTAGTGTGCACTACTTCTTATCACTAACTATCCAATGTAGGTTAAAGAAAAACAGTATTGGAAGCAATAGATTAGCCATTCAATTTTACCTAAATACAGCATCCTTTTGGCAAATGGTCATGTTAAGATTTCTTGACACATAAGACCAGAAAAAAATCTTGATAAGTTGACACACTTTGCATACATGTTTACGGTGTCCACAACTATATATGCGAGAAAACATGGCAAAATTTCACTGTAGGCCACATCAATGAATAAGACTTATAAGAATCTCAACATTTCTACACAATTATGACATAAATCTGTGTGGCACTGTTACCAAAGCTCACGAATCACTATATTCGCGGTCAATCTTCACGTAAAACACATTATCGTCGGCATCGACACGTAAATAGCGAAATGTATGAAGACTCACCGAAAATGGCTACAAACTTTACAAATGCACCAACACGGCAAACGCCTCATAAATGGAACGTGAGATAGTTTTTTACACCATCAGTTTCCCGTACGATTGCACTTTCCAACAGCTTTTACTATTACGGCCCCCTACTAAAGCAAGTAGTACAAACAGGCATGAAAAATACTTGGCGACTGACGTACTACTCTACGCCTAGGGAGCGGTCAGAATGTAATCTTTTCCGCCGAACGAGTAAACGAATATGTGTTAAATACGCACTTACACACAATTAAAGCACCAAATAGCGTCACTTATTTCAATCCACATACGAAGATCTTATCACAAATCACCATGAAATTATAATTTGGGCGACAACGAAGCGAAATCGTCCCTCCTCCCTTCACCGTAAATGAATCATAGACAATTACGTTTTTTTGTAGGTTTGACTTTGTTCTGGCAACGACAATCAGATTCAGCCTAGTGAAAACAAAAAAATATATATCTTCAGAATCTTAAATTGCCTATTGATTTAACAATATTTTATAGGATTATTTAAGTTCTTATCTTTATTGATACATTTCTAAAATAACATTTAATTTTAACAAACTCGAACTGTACATTCACAACATGTTCCAAGATCTGAGTACAATCATAGTAGCAAAGAATTGGTTTAGTAATCTTTAAAATCCCGAATTCGTAAACTAAATCAAATGGTAATTAAAAAAATATCTCACATTTCTTATAAATTATTGCCATCCCTTTCTAGTGCAATGGATTAAACAAGGAAAGAAACAGTAAAGCAATAAATTATCTGTAAATTACCTTTGGTACATGTATCCGATTTTTTCTATTTGTACTCAATAGTGAAGCCCAGCTTTACCAAATTAGTAAATCGATTCAAACCCACTAAGAGAGAATCGAATTTCAGTTAAAACGCTTAGTGTAAAGAAAGACAATATTAAATTATGCATTTTGTTATACCTACACACAACTATATTTTTTATAAAAAATAGTGATTCACTTACAATAGAAAGTATAAACAATAAATTATTATTAGGGACAGTTTGCGTCAAGATAATAGGGACGAACTGACTATGACTGTTCAAAATGATCGAACATAAATCCTAATCGTTTAGGTAAACAGTGCTCATGCTATCTGCTGGTCGTAGTATTATTGTACATAAGTAGTTAAAGTTTGTTTTTAATCTCGTAGACTAATTTAACAGGTGCAAATGTCAAACTCCATAACGAAAAAACAAACAACAATAACATGAAATGTCAAATTAGTCTACAAGATTATAAAACAGACTTTAGTTACTATGTGATAATAAAGCTAAAGACTACTAGTTTGTCATCTTCAGTTTCCATTTTCGGCATAGCAAAATGATCCTCTTCTTAGCGTGTCGATGGCAATAGAGTTGGCCCAGAATTTGGTAACGAGTGTTTGGCACCTAAAGATAATAGCGTCCATCAGTTCCTGCAGACAACAGGACAAGCTGGATGCGATGTTAAGTATCCCACCTACTGTTTGTGGAATAGCACCTCATTTACACTCCGGGTTGAAGTCATCATCTGTCACAATCTCCACCTGAGCAGGTTATACTTGCTTCGGCCAACCTGGGTCTGGACTCTTTTTAAAGACTTCCAGGTACTTACCTGTCAACTCGTGTCCACGTGAGATTTTCAGCATGTAGAACGAATGGGTTGGGTAGAGAACCACTATCTCGCCACAGTTTTAGCCTTTCCTTAGACCGTTCGTCATTGGGAATCAGTAGGAGGACACACTTTAAAAAACAGTGGCGGCTTTTGTGACACCAGGAGGATATTGTGCAATCGGAGATCATCGTTGGCGTCGCTTTGCGAGCGCAAAGCGAGAGCTGGTGGCGCTATTTATTCCTGCTAGTGGATACATCACTTTTTGTACCGGAGTCGGTTTGCGGCAACCAGTGATAATACGTTTCATTCAGAGCTATATCCACCATCTTTGCATGTATTCCTCCATGACATAGTCAGGTCTAGATTTGACTAACTGTCGGCAAGTTTACAAAAACAAAGTCAGCTCATCTTTCTTATCAGTTGGGAAAATGTTTCGTAACGTCAACTTACTTGGAAATACTGAGCTTACTGTATTTACCGGAATTATTTTACTTTTTCCGTCGAAATACCATTATTATTTTTCATTTCTTTAATGACAGTAATAAAGCTTTATTTTCAAGTTAATCGATTTTATCCATTTACAGAATTAGTCGACTAATCAATATCAATAATGATTATGATAATCGGCTCATCGCTATAGTGTTGTGCACATATATGTATGTTGTGTTGTGTGTGCGTGGTGATTTGTGTTAATGCTGATAGAAAGAAATTAAATAAAATCAGGTATATTTTGACGATGAAACTTACATAAATGTGAAGAAACACAGTGTTTTGTGTTATCAAGTGATAGTGAATCCGTCGGGAGGCGGTAATCGTGTACGTTCTTTCGCTATTTGTGGATTCTGGATCTCGTCGATGTACCATAAACAAAAATGTCAGCGATCCCGATTTTTTGTTTCTTGCTGCATACCCATCGTTATACCTTAATTAGATCACACGAATGATATAAAATAATGTTAGACGCTTTCTCCCGTGGTATCATCTCGTTCGAACAGCGTTCCCGAGGCAATAAATCGGCCATAGTAAACGTGCGTTTCGTGTGCTCGCGCCCGTCTACACCCGACCTATCTCATTGTTTATGTATGGAGAATAAGCCAGGAATTTTTATGGGGATTCGCGGTGTATTCTTGTTTTAATTGAATATCTGGAAACGATCAGGGTTCCTCGGCACCTGGTAGCGACGGCGGGGTTGGCCCGCGCCATCGGCGTCCCCCCGACCGCCAAGGTTTTTCATGATCTCTATTTATAATAATCTCTCGATCATTTGGTGCAGCATAATGACATTCTTGTAATGAAGTGCCGTTCTGTGGATTTGTGGGACATGTGCCAATTATTGTGCCCGTGACGAAACGCGCCGCGGATTAGATTTGTATGTATACAAATGCACAACTACTGTTTGACTTACATGGGATCACATGGAATTATATCACACCGTGTTGATCCATGGTCATGCTCTGTATTAAACACTGACCGTGTTTGGATGTGGTAAACTTCTGTAAATGTGTTATTGATCACATTAGTGGACAAACAGGTACATTCATAGATTATTTTTTATTTATTTACAATCAAAACAACATGTATTGTAACATTTAATTTGTGTGCTGGTTGCAAAAAACTTGATATAAAAATAACATTGCATAAAATTATCTTAATTCTAATAATGTATTCATGACAGGTATTGTTTCTAATGTGAAGCATCAAGGTCTTTTATCTTGCCTCTGTATATCAGTCATATATTATTTGATACCAGCATTCAGAACCTAAGTTTTGGAAAAGTCATGTTGCATTTCTGAAACATTGGTTGCAATATAATGTTTATTAAGTTTTCATACAGAAGTGGGACTGGATTTATAGACATAAATAATAATTAAAAAAATGTTTTGGGTGCTTATTTGTAACTACTCCAACAGACCTTAATAATTGATGGCTTAGAATAATTACTTTTTAAACAGCAAAAATTCCATGGCATTGTCGTTTTTCAGATAGAAAACACCAACCTCATGTAGTTTTTAAAAATATGATTGGCGGGGGGGGGGGGGATTAATATGATTGATAGGGTTGTAAAACTGTTTGTACCCTTACAGAAATATTTTTTTTATCATTACATCACTTTGTTGTGTTTATGCTGGAAAAAATAAACTGCATAGTTAATTGTTAATTTTTTATAAAATAAAAACTTAAATTATAAATCAAATTACGTTACATTGCAATGTCAATACAATATTTCTTGACTAGCTTCCTGTATTGCAGCTAACAAGGAAAATGTATTACATCTATTACCAGTCACAAAATAAATAAATAATATACAATTGTATCAAAATATAATAATATATAACAAACTTTTCCATGGCAATCAATGCCACAATAGTTTTTTCAATGATCCAAAATTGTACAAATCTGCAGTTAGCTCCATTTTTAAGAGTACAAACATCTATCCTAATCTGACTAGCATTTTCCCAACTATGTTGGGGTTGAACTAGTGCAAACATCTATCATAAAGTAAAATCCCTTAAACATAATTTTTCCACAGTCAAATTAAATCAGACTTTAATCATCAGTGATCGGAGTAGGTAGATTGATTTTTGGTACTTGTATCATAAATGCACACAGAAAGAATAACATGGATAAGCCATTTTTCCGGAAAGTAATTCCGGTATTTCCGGATTCAATTAAATATTGTTAATGTTGGTAGTGATATTATTACTATTCAATTCAACATTTAAAGGAAGGTATCAAAACTAAATTAATTCATTATTTATCTGTTGAATAATAAAAACAATCGAATTCCGATTTTCGATTTCCGATTTTTTTGAGGATGGCAATTCATCAAATGACTCCTTCCACTCTGGCAGAATACAATTCCTACATAAGTTCTGGTTTTTTTTTAATAATCCACCAATTCCGGAGGAATGTCCATATTAATATATACGTTTCGGATCAATGGCCCCAGTTCAATCTACCTACTCCGATCACTGATAATCATACAATAATCTATTTCCTAATAATTTGATATTGTGCAGTTAACAGTAACTTTAAATACTATGAGATTAGAACGCTAATAGTAATCCATAAAAAAAAACTTTAAACAACAATAAAAAATATTAGATTTGTAGCATTTACTGATCCGCTATGATTCACTACTTCACATTTTCCAATATAAGTGTTATGTTTAGATCAGTGTCTTCCAACCTTTGGTTCACAGATCTCTTGGGATCCGATGACTATTTTACCCACTGTATAATTTTTTTTTCAAGGCATCCATGATTTATCTCTCAAGGTTCCATCATTAAAAAAAGGTTGGGGAATGCTGATTTAGATATGTGTAACCTATGCATAATGCTGGTAATGTTGTGTGTACAGTCAAGTTGGCGAAGGCACGCAGGGGTATGATCAAGGAGAAGGAGAAGGGCGGAGGCGCCCGCCTAAAGGACGAGCCCAGCGATCCTGCTGAGCCCGGTAAGAAACTATTTATTTAGTAATTAAATATAAGTAAATGCTTAATAGTACTACTATGTAGTAGTTACTTGTTAGTAGTAGTTGAGAATTGAGAATGAGCAAGAGACTCAATAATAAAAATATAAAGATTGAACTGCATGGTAAAAATAATATTAATTAGGATTGTTAGGAGGTTCCCGTCTCTGGAGCCCCCGTAGCTTGGACCCTGTTTCCGATACCGGTGGGCTTTTATTTTTCAATGTTTTTATTATTTTTATATTGTAATATTTAAAAATGAAATTTATAAGTGTCTTTATGAAACAAATGGTATTAATTATACCACATGCTTTTTGTATTATTATTGCATCATCTATCAGAAATGATTCTGAAGAGTTGAATCACTTATTTTATAAAAATTATAAACATTTGTTCACACTCAAAAGTATTCTTCAATGACTAAACCTAATTCAAAAATGTCAGTCTCTACAGACAAAAATTTATCTGCATTTTCAGCTGCATAATTTACGTTATTATTTTTATTAACGCTTCTGTACATCGTGCATTTCAAATAAAAAAACATTTTCTAGTTAAATTATTTAGCTATTTTACAAACTTACCATTTTAGAAATATACAACACTAGCTGCGCCCCGCGGTTTCACCCGCGTAAGTCTCGATCCCGTGGGAATATCGGGATAAAAAGTTTCCTATGTGTTAATCCAAGTTAAAAACTGTTTGCCATATTTCATCCAAATCCATTCAAACGTTTTTACGTGATTGAGTAACAAACATCCAAATACAGAAACTTTCACATTTATAATATTAGTAGGATAGTAGGATTATATCGTCATTAGATATTGATACCCATTACTTCTGTGAAGTTTTGCCAGCTAATTTAATTGGACCTTGTATATAAACGAACTTTAGCGTACTAAACTTATACAAATGCGTAAGAATTTAAATATAATTCATACAATAAAAACGGAGAATTATGGTGAAAGCCAAAGAAGTATGCACAGCTATGCATGTAATTGATTCATCTCATTTATAATCCCGCTCAGCACATTGTTTATCTACCACACACATAATTAGCAATCTAGATAAATATACTATAAAATCGTAAATCGCCGCTGTTCATAGATATAATGCATTCATTAAAGTGCCGCATCGCGTTTGTCACAGAAATATCGTAATTTTTACAAACTCATTGGATAATTTAACATAGTTTACAGTTGTTTATTTAGCACAAACATAATTAGTATTCAATTAATGTAAATAGCAAGAGAAAAATCTTCAAAACTGAATTAATCTTTTGTCGAGAATCTTATGAGAATCGCACGTAAAATTTAATAACTATAAAACTACAGAAAAACATCTACTAAATTGATAATAATTAATCTTTTTCAATATTTAGGTTTTTTTTATATAATTAATGGGTAATCCCGAAATAAATACATATGCGACATACACACATATTTATATTTTTATTTCGAGATTACTCATTAACTATCGCCCATAATGTACAATATATTTCATGGTAATTTTACTGTCGTGAATCAGGACATGGGTCGCGTCCGCCATCAGCGTCGCTTCCGACTCCGGCGGCGCTGAAAAAGGAACCAGACGAGCCTCCACACAGAGTCAAGTTGGAACCCCACAACCAATCAGGTGGCGAAGATTCTACTGCCGATCTTGGAGTTGACGGCATCAAGACTGAGATTGACGGCCTTATGGACAGTGACGGTAAGACTTTCTTTCTATCATTTTTGAGGATATTGCTGATTATTAATCTTTTTTAAACCAGGTTGTGTGTTAATATCTGATGCTTTCATCAAAACCGTCTGTAACTGGTGGATTCAGTCCATACTTTTATTATCCTTCTTCTTTTCGTGTTAAAGTCATTTCATTTCACGAGCGCACGTCAGTATTTACAAATGAAACTTTATGTCAATGACATAAAAGTCAAATAACGCGCGCCTGTGCAATGACTATACTTTTAACTTCCATATACTGATTGATCCCGGTAAGCGGCATCGCGGCGTTAGTGACCTGCTTCTGATCCCCAAAAAAGCAGGTGTACGGATATCTCATCTGAAAAAAAAAAGAAGTTCACAATAGAACATGTTGTTAATAAAAAACTTTTTTACAAAAAATTAAACTGACGAAAAAGGAACTGAAAAGCGAAAAATAAATAACTTTAATTTCGGAAGTCGGTGGCAAAAACCGAAAATTGAAAAGCGAAGACACCGACTTCCGAAATTAAAGTTATTTATTTTTTGCTTTTCAGTTCCTTTTTCGTCGGTTTAATTGTTTGTAAAAAAGTTTTTTATTTTTCGCTTTTGAGTTACCATCCACTCCAGGGTACTCCAGGGGGTAACCCCAGGTTAAAGACCTGGAGTTGATGATGAGTTGTTGTGTCATCAGAACTATGTATGTGTGCGAAATTTCAACAGAATCGGTTCACAGTTGAAAATTCAGTTGGTGAAAACTCAATCATCCTCATTTTTTCTACCTTTAGGGATGGATTATAGTTTCCAATTTTAAATGGGACCAACTTCGAGGTATACCCTTCCCAATAAAAAAAGAATTTTTCAAATCGGACTACTCACAAAAAAGTTATGCGTGGTCATACATAAAAAAAAAAACCAAAAAAAAAAAATATATGCGTGTCGACTTGAGAACCTCCTCCTTTTTTTTCGTTGGTTAAAAATCCATTTTGATCCAGGTGACCCCACAAAATCTCCTTCCTGCGAACTGGGCGGGCCAGGCTCTCTAAAGTCGGAGCGCCTTTCTTCTGACTCAAATGATATATTGGATCCACAAACAGGTCTCAGGGGCCCAACAAGTAATCTTCAGGTAAGAATGCAGGTAATGAAAAGTAGAGGTTTTATTTAATAGTATTATTTTTTAAACAGTAAAATATAAACGGCATCATTTTTTTAAAGTTTTAATTTTAGATTTTGTAATGCAATTTTGTAGAACTTTGGACGATAAAATTGGTTCCTCCCTTAAAAATATTTGGTTTTCCTGAAATGTTCAGCACATAATGTCAATTTTTCTATGTATAGGATCCAAATCAAAACTGTCGCAACCCCAACGGAGGTCCAGAAAACATGGGGTCGTGTCGCATGGGGGGCGGAGGGGGTCCTATGGGCCCAGGGGGTCCGATGGGCTCCATGTCGGCAAGTGAGGCGCAGACACTGCCCTCTAACGTCATTAGCAAGCAAGCTGGCAGTATGGAGGTAACAACACAGCTTAGTAAAAATGTTACATACTTGCAATACAAATAAATTCAACTTTTCAAAAACATAAATAATAATTCACCAACTTTGGAAATATTATTTTTCTAAACTTTGGAAATATGGTCTTATTCTTTGTGTGTGCAAAGCAAAAAATATATTAAATACTGGATGTTTTCCCAGCAGCAAAGCCAAATCTTCGTGTTCTCGACGCTATTGGCTAACAAAGGCGCGGAATCCGTTATATCAGGACAACATCACTCTATTATATCGTACCACTGCGCTCAACCAGGCACTAAAAAATATCTTGAGGTAATAATTACTCTTATTAACACTTTAATTTTTTTTATAAGTAGTTTGTATAAAATACTAAATAAATACTTGTTTGTTTTATAGAAACATCCTCTAAAAATGGGGCAGTTCAACAAACAAAGCCCAGCACAATGGCTCAATAATCTCGCTATGGCCAAAACCCGAGGGGGAATGCGAGGCGGGCCTAACATGATGGGCGGACCTAACCAAATGGGACACATGATGGGCGGACCCATGGGACCAAACATGGGTCCGATGGGTCATGGCGGAATGGGACACATGGGGCCTAATATGATGGGTCCAAACAGAATGGGTGGGCCCGGCGGTCAGATGATGATGATGAAGGGTGGTCCGGGACAGATGGGTCAGATGGGACCAGGCATGGGGCCTATGGATGGGTTTCCAGGGGGCACCCCGTCCTGTGGTGTCATGGACGGCCTCGGTGCTGATGGTGAAATACCCTGGGACACCGTAAGTGTACTTCAATTTATGCAGGAACTAAAATCAGTTTCGAAAACTTTAATCCACACACAAAAATATCTAATAGATTCCCAATCACTGTTGTAAGCAGCCAATCAAATTAATTGACATTAACTTGAAACTCTAGTTCGTTATATAATTTTTAGGTTGCCTTTTAAAAATCGAGTATTACTGACAGTCATTTATGCTTTTTGTCACACTTACGTATTTTTCACTAATGACTTTCATACTCTTGCAGAAAAACCCCTCTGTAATGTCGAACGGTATGGCGAATGGACCGGGCTCTATGCCTGCCTGTTCGGAGGCTGGGCCTACGCCCCAAGACGCGCCCACAAGTCAGGCCAATTCTGACTCAGGACCTGATCAGCCTTGCCAGACTGGACCTAAAGGTAACACTTATAATAATAATTATTATTATTTATTATAACAAGCCTGTAATGTCCTACTGCAGGACAAAGGCCTCCCTATTCTCCTTCCACTTCTCTCTCTAGGACTAGTTCTTCTCGAAGAAGCCCAACTCAACATGCAATCTCCGTGTAGGCTTGTCGCGATGTATCACATAATATGTTATTGTTATAAATATTCTAATAGGTTCCTTAAAACCATTTAATTCTGGAACCATTATTTTACTAATGGCTGAGAATTTAATTATAAAGTTTAACTCCATAAAATATACCTAAAAAAATAAAGAACACTTAAACCTTATTACGTCAACAGAAAATCCATTACATAATATCTTATCACCATTTTGATTATATGCAGTTTATATTGCAACAATGTAACTAGGAAATCTTTCTATTCTCAAGTAAATGTGCGCGCGTCATTCATCCAACACAACACAAATGTGACATTAATCGTTTCATCTAAGAAAATTGCAATATGAGTCTTTGTGCAGGTGTGAAAATACCAGATGAGAACCTAACTCCACAACAACGCGCACACCGTGAGGAACAACTGGCCACAATACGCAAAATGCAACAGATGCTGTTCCCAGAAAGTGGGGGCAATAACCCCAATCAGGGTCCTAACGATGGCTCACAGGCCCCCAACGACATTAACCCACCTAACTCGAGTGCTAACATGAATATGTCTCCCTTTCCTCCTATGTCTATGGGTCCAAACGGCCCCATGGGATCTGGACCCAACGGCCCAATGGTTTCCATGTCAAACAGCATGAACTCGGGCCCGAGCTGCACAATGTCCGGCCCAATGGGCCCCAACGGCCCTATGGGAGGTCCAATGGGTCCTGGGGGTCCGATGGGTCCAAATGGACCTATGGGCGGACCAATGGGAGGTATGGGTGGGCCAGGTATGGGGATGGGTGGGCACGGGGGTATGGGACCTAACGGTATGATGGGTCCAAACGGGCCAATGATGTCAGGCATGGGTCCAAACGGCCCTATGGGTCCAATGGGCCCTTGTGGAATGAAAGGCATCAGAGGTCCGTGTGGAGGTCCAGACATGAAGACCGGAATGTGTACAGATATGCATATGGGGCGAGGATGTGGAGGACCTATGGGGGTAAGCAAAGTCAATATATCTTTAAAATAAAATAAATTAAATTTATTTGATTGAAATATATTTTCTGATGATTCCTTTCTTTATTTTAGCGGATGCCAAACCCCATGGGTGGTATGGGAGGGCCTAAACCGTGTATGATGGGTGGACCCCACATGGGACCTAGAATGATGCCAGGACCTAATCTCAACGCTATGAACGGTAAGAAACTTTCAGTCGTGTGCTGTGTTTGTGACAAGGTTTACCTAATTACAATAAATATTCTGTGTGTCCACAGAAGGAATTTTATTTTCTAAAGAAATATTGCATGCAATTTTGGCCTCTAAACTTCTAACACCTTTTATATTCCAATATTTTGAGTGCAGTCACATTTGACTTGTATTCGAAATAATGCTTGCATAACCAGTTGACAACATTTTGTTAAATCAGCACAATAAATTTATTTTATAGTCATTCACGGTTTCTTTTGGAAAACTTTTTTCATTTGAAATAAATTGATCTAACAAACCACTTGATTGACCTCTTTTCTTCTACTTAAAATTTTTTTTTTGGACAAAAAATCTCAATCTTGTTAAAATGTCTGCATGCAAAACCGATAACAATTTTCTGCATGCTCGAAAATGCGTTACCAGCGCCCTCTTCTACCGGTTTAAATACTTTATTTGTTGGTACTGTGGTACAAAGTGAACTTCTTTGCTGCATGCACTGACGTACGCGCAGCCAGCGCCCTCATTCTACCTGTTTATATACCTTGTTCGATGGTACAAAGTGCCGCGTCTTCCAGGAGGGATTATGATGGATGGCAGTATGATGGGAGGCATGGTGCAGCATGGTGACTGCGGGCCCGACCACCATGGTATGCCGGTCAACGGACCCATGTGCGACGAGTATGGCCGCGGGAGAAATGTGAGTGGAATTGAATTTATTTGTCTTTTCTAGAGCATAGAATTTTGAACCCTGCGTCTTATGACAAAAGGAGTTGTAACTTTGATCGAAACTCCGAGCCCTTTTTCGTATTTTGGACCTTATTCCAACTGATGTAAAGATCTTAATACAAAGTTGACAATATATACTCGTGTTTGGCGTTAGTTTTTGTAATTATAACTTTATGTTTGTGGGAATAGAGTTCAAAAGTAAAAAATGGCTTTAAATTTTTTTAATCCACCATCAAGCCGTTTTTAATGTCTATCTACGGTTCCAAAAATAAACCTTGTTTTGTAATAAAACTACCTTGTTGGTCATGAGGTCCTGAGTTCGATTCCCAGGTCGGGCAAATTGTTATTGGGTTTTTCTATCGAGAATTTCTCAGTGTATGTACTTTCTTACTTCTGTCACTTTTCCTACTTTGACCTTGGATATTTTTTTTTTTCTTATCTTTTCTCAGTATACCAAATTTTCATAGTTGTTTGTCTGGATTTTCAAGTTCTAGCCGAATGTCTGCAAATGCCTGTAGACATAATAATTAAGACATTAATTAATCAAAACACACATTGCAAGTTTGATTCCTTCATTCACAATTAACTACAATGGTTTCCTGGATAAAAAAACTTTAAATTGGCTGGTTAGATTATCAGTTTCAAAAGTTAGGGTGCACTACATTTTTTACTAGATTAATTCTACAACATAAACAGTCTTATGTTCGTATGCAGATGGGGCCGGGTGACCCCGGCGGGCTGGGCCCCGGAGGCAGGGGCCCAGGCCCGGGGCTGCGGAGCCCCAAGAGCCCCGCCTCCGCAGACATCGACTGGCAGAAGATACACCACCAGTTCTTCGATGACCCCAAGTCCATGGATAATGATATGAGTAAGTAAGAATGAACTAAGTTGACTGCAACTTATAGAAGCAGATCAGTTGTTTACTGTTTGCTACACAAATCAACCATATGAGACAAAAATGACAATGTAATTACTATGCTTGTTTTGTGAAAATAAAACTCCCAAGAAGCTGAGAAAAAAATGTCTGTCTGTTTGCCTGTTAGAACGTTAAAGACTTAGGATAAGATGTAGAAACGAAATTTAGCGCAAATTTACGTTTCGATCTGTTAAAATGACCCCAAAATGCGTTTAGGCTTATATTCGCCTGAGTGTCTTTACCCTTAGAACTCGAGAACCGCTTATCAAGTTCACGTGTTTTAATGATATTTCAATTTTCACTAACTGGATTGCAATGACGGGCAACAACTAGTAATGTACAAATATCTGCAGGCACACAAGTGAAGTCGCCTTGCTCCGAGAGGGGCGGGTGCCTCCCGCCGCCGCCCTACGGGACCTCGCCCTTACATCGTTCCGCCTCTGTGCCTATAGGTAAGTAATTATAAACACTGTCATAATCTTCATTGATTAGCTAAAAGATGATCGCTTTTGGACATAGACCTCCCCCAAACTTGGCTGCAACGAGTTATCAAATTATGATGTGATGTGACATAAACTGAAAATGTCAGAGAATGAAAAAGTAAGATAAAAGTATAAGGTTGGCTGTTTGGTCCACTGTTCAGTTAAAACACAGGTTTTTAATCAATTATATTGTATTTTTCGATGAACTTTGATTACCAACTAAGATTGAACATACACATTTACACACACATATCTATTTTCTTGTACATTTTGACTTTCAAAAGTGCCCAATTGAAATAAATTGTTTTGTTATGACATACTTGCAATTTTTTCTTTTACCAACTTGGGAAGAATGTGCTGAATCCGATTTTATATTTAGAAATCTATAGACCAGCCACTTGTATTGTTTAGATGATCGTTATTCACGGTCCGCAGCAACGCAATCTCCGGGCCACGGTTCGGTTCAAATGCCGATGTCGGCCGAAGCCTCTCGGGCTGGTTCGGGACTAAATAGTCCTGCGCATTGCAAGCCTGGTCCTAAGAACGATGCCCCAGGTCAGTACCAAGGCTTTGACATTTATTTTTCTGTTATTTTCGATGTACTTATAGATAATAGGAGAGTGAATTCAAAGGACATGCTTCTTAGTAAATGATGATGCAGGAGTGTTGGTCACAAAAAGAGAAAGGTAGAGATTGTATTGAGCTTTCTTTCTGTCTCATTCCTAAATCACACTCCTGTGCTGCCGTTATCATATTTGAGTGTAGTAGTATTTCACAGCATAAATTACAGGACGTCTGCGAAAATATGGCACGTCGAGTTTTAGGAAAATTGCGGTTTTGTTTTGGAAAGAGGAAAACATCGTGACGAAACCGGCATGTCCTGGAACAAAAAATTCGAAGACATTTGTCATCAGCAGGCTCACGTGGTGGATTATGCCCCACTCCCTCTCGCAGACAGGCCTGTGTCCCAGCTGTGGGAACATTATAGCCATATATAGCTTCGACACAGTCACTCATACTCAGGTCTCACTCTAAAACTTGATGTGCCAATTTAACGGACAGTTCATGGGAAAAGTTAACAATTTAATATTTTCGAACTAGAGAGAGGAACCCCCAAATAAAGTGGGGGTTTATGGATCATTATACTGTCCTTTTAATTCATAATAAAATAAATAACACTTATGGTAAGTCAACAAAATGTCGCATGAAAAGTAATATATGAAATCAAGCCATAGAAGTAGTAGAGCATGCTCATATTTTTATCTGTGTTAGACATTTTCCCAACCACGACAGAGTTTTGATTTTCGACATGTTTCATTCCCCGACTCATTGGCATGAAACATAAATTTTTTGTTCTTAATTTTTTTTTGTTTTTCTGTAGTTGTAATGCGTATTTTTTGTTTTCCCTCCCCTCCCCCGCAAAACGCTTGACGCTTGAAATCCCACCGTGTGATGAATAACAACGAATAACATAAAAATACTTCAACAATACGGGATACGTTGACACCCAAAACTGGACTAACATACGTGGCCATATCAAATTGGATATTGGACCAAAATATTGGATCAAACATTGGCCACTAAAGAAATACTAGAGAAACTAGACGACGGGGTGTTTGTCCGTACTCTCCAATGTTTAGCGGCGCAACAACAGAAGAACCAACAGGGTAGCTCGCACGGCAAGGAGCCAAGTTTGATGCCCGTGCCGTCACCACAGCAAATATCGTATCTCAACCAGTTCGAAGGTAACTTGATTGGATGACCACAGAAATAATCAGCAACTTCAAACCCGGGGTCACACTTGATCATTGTCTATGAAAAATGCGCTGAATTATTATAACTCTTAATCCAAAGGAATACAGTTTATTTCACCTGATATGCATGTCTTATTTAACAAACATGGTACAATACTTGCAATACTCTTTAGGTTAATTTTAAGTATGTTTGACATTTGAGTGTAACCCCAGGCTAATTTTATGACTACTTTTGTATTATTTCTGCTTGTGACTCTAATTAAGAATGCATTTTTATTACGCTTTTCAATGTTTTCTCGTATTAACTGTAAGATTACCAAGTTTCCTTGCAACTAACTTGAATACTCAGTCATCTTACTTTTTTTTTTTTCCTATTTGAGGGTAGCTACACATTTTATTGATATGAAAAATATATAACTACCCCATGAATGTATTTTTTGGTTGTATCATGTGTTTCATAGTAGACATTTGTGTGTGTTTTTCTATTTTTTGTTTTCATTTTGGTGGTGGTTGGTGAAAATGTGCTAACATAATGTACTTTCATACTCTATGGCTAATTCGTTCTTTCATTCTACATTGTTCGTCCAAAAAAAAACCTTTCATCCTTTTAACTATGGTTATGTGATATTTTATTATTAAACTATGGCAGGTCAAGAGTTAACGATACAGAAACAGCCGAACACGTCGCTAAAAGACAACGGACCGCCGTCAAACAGTGGAGGGCAAACGCCACAATCTAATTCTAATCAGAAATCACCTGCCGGGTATGTATATCAATGTTATAATACGCGTTTATCTTTTAGTCATAGGTGTTCAAGTGGGTAAAGTTTTATAGCTGCAATAATGTCTGTTGCAAACTTTCCATTAGTCAGAAGTCCTATAATTTAACCTTGAAGTAGCCTAGGCATACAGAAAAGTAAGAATGTGAAGATTATTTGTGTGTTCAACTTCACTTTAAGGACCATGAACGTATAAAAAGTGAAGTCTTCTAACAAC
Source organism: Lithophane leautieri (assembly GCA_949152455.1). Taxonomy (NCBI): domain Eukaryota; kingdom Metazoa; phylum Arthropoda; class Insecta; order Lepidoptera; family Noctuidae; genus Lithophane; species Lithophane leautieri. Next base: position 6,282,124 of record OX424483.1, read on the forward strand.
TCCGATAAAAACTGTCTACAATCCAGCTTACTCCTCATTGGATCACGCAGCTTACACCGTTCTTCTTAGCCTTTCCAAAGTAGTAAAATTAATATCAAATGCATCCCTTAAAGATTCGAGCAGTGGTGGCCCAGTGGTAACGGCCGCGGCTTACGAGTTTAATTTGTGTAATTTATTTCATCACCACTGCTCTAAAAACGGTAAAGGGAAACATAGTCAGGAAAACCGAAAACCAAAAACTTCGAAGACATGTAACATCTAACAACCCGACAAGGCCCGCGTACTGAATTACGGCCCACTTCCTCTCACTGAAAGGAGGCATGTTTCCCAGCAGTGGGAACATTATAGGCTGATTATGAGACAGTGATAAGTGGATGAAAGAAGTAATGCCAAACAATAGGACATTAAAAGCTAATAGAGTCAACAGACGGAAAAGAGGCTAAAAGACAACTGTAGCTGCAATACCCAAATTTTATATTCATTCTCAATTCCATAGCATGATGCCGGGCACCCCTGAGCCTCACGGGTCGTTATCAGAAGCGAGGGCAGGACGCTTCTCTCTGGAGCAGAGCCCGGGCTTCAACAACCCACAGACACCCACCTCTGCTGCCAACACCAAGTGCCAGGGTAAGTCGACTGTGTGGTGCCTAATATTTGGAGAGATTTAATGTTCCATTTTTTCAGCTCTCCTGGACATTTTAAGTGCAAGCAAATTTAAGGGCAATCGCTTATAAGGGAGATTCGGTCTTTCGGAGGCAATCATTTGATGTTACTTGTTTCTTCATTTTGAATTCGTCTTTTCTGTCAGTCTAATTTTAGACAGCTGTGCTGCTGGGGAATTTGTTTTGCCACTTTTTCATCCCAGCTAAAGCACTAGGAAGTGGTGAAGGGCAAGTAGTCTTAGGAGACTGTCTTAAGTAATTTTGATGTTCGAAAAGTTATGATTCTCAGCCTAGTTTGAATACCTTGATTTTTGATTTTAATAAGTTGGATGGATAGTTATCCTCCTTGACTCTTATAATAATTTTCCGTATCTTAAACTTTTTTCTGACATAAATTCATTATTAAGACCTTAAGTGATGCTCGATGTTGTAATTTTGGAACTTAAAAATATCACACGCCTTTGAGCTAGTTTCGAAACCTAAAAAAAGTCTCATACTAAGCCATCAAATTCAATAGAATCTCTATGAATCAATCTCCACACGGCGATATCATTGCGACGATAATTTGAAGCCCATCGCCGCGATTCTCTTGTCTGTGGAGATGGCGCCTAATTCATTTAAAATAATTTGTGTAGATGAAAAATCCCGCCCAAGTCCGCAATCAAACCGGTCGAGTCAAGACAGCGCCTCAAAAACCCCACAAAGAGACACGCCGAACCTCAACCAAGGTCCTTACGCACCAGCATCGTCAGCGTCATCTTGTGCTGGTAGTGTTAAGAGTAGCTGCAGCGTCGCCAACAGTGGCGCTGTCACCACCGCCAGCGGGTCCATGGACGACTCCATGGCAGGGAATAATGAAGTAAGATCCCTTGAAAAAGGAACAGGGCCCTTTATCACAAAACTTTACAATTCTAAAATACTACAATATTGTTAAAAAGAAATTACAAATATGTATGAGTTACAATACTGTAAACTTTTTTTTTTTTGAGGGTGGGAAATCATCCAATGACTTCTCCCGCTCTAGGCGGAGCGGGAGGGCGTGTCAGACTTTTACTGACTAAAACCCACCCGTGTTCCTTCATTTGCCTGTTGCCAAGGTCCCGGTATCCCTTTCGGACTTTCCCTGGCAGGAATATGCCGTTACAATTGTGTAGCAAGCAGTAACTTGGAGAAACGATCTTTAACTTTTAAAGCTGTCATTAAATAGTTATCTTCCATTAACTTGTTGCAGAACTCGATTACAATGTTTCTTTGATGAAATTAATGAAATCATTAGCGTTAATGATCCATTACCTAATGGGGCATTAATCTTCAGTCTTTGCAACTGGGTGTTAGAGTTTTGTGATACTCACACTTGTAAGATTTATAAATTTGTAAATTTTAGTTTTGTGGTATAGGGGCCAGAATATTTACACGTCTGCCCAAGCCTTCGGGTAAAACAGACGTGACGATGTCATTTGTTGTGTTCTCTTGAAAAAATTTAGGTAGCCCATCTAATTATAAGTGCTTACTGCCGCCTTTGACCGTCTGTAACACCAGAGACATTGCAGGTGTGTTGATAAGAGCCAAAGTTGAATTATTTCATGGTCTTGTTATTACACCAACACACATACTCTTCGAATACAGAAATGCTATTGCTAGATGACACTTCATAGATTAAATTATTGTGTTGAAAAGGGAGTTCAACATAGACTGGAATGTCGCCAAGTATCGCATGTGTATGCCGACGGCGCGACTAAAGCGCAGGAAAAATGGAGCTTTAGTGTTTTCAACTCAATCAAATTCCATCTAATTACAAAACGCGTTGTAACTTTGGTCCAAGTCTAAACCTTTTAGCCAGTTTTTTGTATTTTGAACCTTATTCTGACTGTAATAAAGTTCTTAATAAATAATTGACAACTTAGACTCTGGTTTAAAATCTGTTTTTGTATTTAGAATCTTAACGTTGTCGGAAAAAAGTCCGCAATAAAAATATGGCTCGATGGTTTTAACCTGGGTCTAAAGATAAATGTTGTTTTGTAATAAGACCAATTCAGTTCAAAACACTAAAGCTGTTGTTAAAAAATGCTAAATACAAATCTCATTCATCAACAGACGACACTATCCGGCGGCCCTAACAGCACGAGTCTCCCCGGACCTTTCCCCGGTCCGTGCAGTATGAACAGGCCAGATAACATTCCCATCAACCCGAACCAGGGCCCCAACGGGCCCATGACCTCCACGTCTTCCTTCGACCCCATCTCCTCACTGGCACAAATGTCGCAACAGCTCACCAACACGGTGGGCGGTGGCGGCCCGGGCCCCGGCGGGCCCATGGGACCCAACGGCGGCAACATGGGCCCCTTCGGGTCGGGACCACACCATATGCAGCACCATCACTCGATGCATCCGCATGGACATCCACATATGATGATGAATGAATTAGGTAAGTGCTTTTTGTGGTTAGAGTGATTTCATTTTGAATTTACTTTTATGTCGAGAATAGTGAAGGGTCGAGAATATTCTGCAATATTGTTTTTGATGATATTCTAGGAACATGGAGAATTCAGAATTGAAAAAATAACATTTGAAGTAACTGCCAATACTAGAGCAGTGGTGACCTAGTGTTAGCGGCCGTGACTTCCGACTTGTAGGTTGTAGGTTCGAACCCAGACAAGTGCTTTACTTTGTGTAAATTATTTCATCACCACTGCTCTCAAAACGGTGAAGGAAACCATCGTGAGGAAACCGGCATGTCCTAGAACCAAAAATTCGAAGACTTGACATCTACCATCCCGCACTGGGCCCGCGTGGTAGATTACGGCCCAGTCCCTCTCACAGAGAGGAGCCCTGAGTCCCAGCAGTGGGAACATTATAGACTGATTATACTTATATTATGCTGCCAATACAAAGTAACGACCAAAAAAAAAAGCTCGTTAAATTACAAAATCAAAGACTGTTCCAAAAACCCATGGTTGTAATTTTTTATTATATACCTTTCTTAAATTTTTTTTTTAATACGTTTTATTGAAGCTGATTATTTGTAAATCATAAAATTGGTTTAATACAGAAATCTTAATCTAAAATTAAAATCAATCAATCTGCCTACCCTTCCCCAATGTTGGGGTCGGCTTCCAGTCTAACCGGATGCAGCTGAATACCAGTTTTTTTAATGTAACCTTAAGACCAAAAGAAATGTATGAGAATTTTCTTGGAAATACTCTCAAGAATGATCTCGCAATTTTAAAGAGAAATTCAGTTTTGTAGTAGATTATTTTGACATCATCGTCAACAAGTTACTTACTATTCTTTTTTTGCCCCAGGATGCCATATGGACAACATGGGAGGCCCAGGAATGGGAGGACCGATGGAAGGTATGATGGGCGGCGGTGACTTCCCACCAGACATGAATCTAAGTCCGAAAATGGGTGGAGGGCCCATGGGCGGGCCTATGGGACCGATGGGGCCTGACCCGGGCATGATGGGACCTAGGATGGGCGGCCCCGGCAAGATGCCACCCTTCAACGGTGCCAACGTGCAAGTGAAAGCGAGCGCACCCAACACGATACAGTACCTGCCCACGAGGCCGCAGATGCCTTGCAACTCCGGGCCCAGAGGACCCCCCAGCCTGGACTTCCTGCAGCGAGTGACGAACCCTCAGATGCAGATGGAGGGTGGCAAGGGCGGCGTGGCGTACTTCCCAGGTGCGCGCGGCATGGACATGGAGCCCGGTATGCGCGGCGTCATGCGCGCGCCAGGGATGCTGCGCATGCCGCACCACTACCCCGCCGGGTTCAACTCGCCACCCAAGATGCCCGATCCCTTCGGCGGGCCGGGGCCCAACCCCATGTGCGGGCCTAGCTTCCGCGGCGTGAAGGGCGGCATGGGCCCCGGCAACGTGCGCATGGGCTCGGCACAGGCGCTGCCGCCGTCCATGGGTGGACCGGGCCCGGGCTTCAAGGGGCAAGGCTTCGCCGTGCCGTCCACGGCCGACCCCACGTACGCGGCGCAGTTCCACAACTTCCAGCAGCAGCTGTACGCGACGGGCTCGCGCGCGGCCCAGCCGCACCAGGCCTACCCGCCCTACCAGCCGTCCAAGTGATGACCGGCGCCGCGGCGCTGTAGCGCGGGCCCACACGAGCTGTTCAGTTTTAGCGACCGTTCGTTCTTTTGTATTGCAGACTGATCGGTGGTAGTTTGTGTTTCCCGTCGGCGAGAAACGCGACCGTACTTAATAAATTGTACACCAGTGAAATGAGAGATCAAATATTTTGTTAGTGATTTTCGTTAGTCCGCGTATTATTGTGAGATTTTTCGATGTTGTGAAGTTTTTCAAACTAATTTTATTATGTTTATTGTAGCGTATCGGTTTCGTTTTAGGTCATTATTCTAGGTTTCTTGACTGAGCATGAATTTTATGTTAGTGAATGCAGATGCGTTTGTACAAATTGTACAAAATTTAGACGTGTTATTGTGTACTCTACATAATTTAAAGTACAGTTTTTAGACGTAATTTTTTGCTTATGGCAATAAATTAGTTTTAGATGGTTTTTTACACAGACATGCCAGAATTTCAGTGTATCGGTTCCTTTACTTAGCTATTTTTTATATATGATTCCTATGCACACAGATATCTAGTCAATTTTGAAATTAATGGAGCCCGACCCTGTGTTAAAATGTAATCTTAAACTATTGAATCCGCACTTTGGTTACTTTAATAACACAGAAGTACATAATTTTATATGTTTTGTCCATTTTAGTGTTATATTAATTAATCTAATAGTGAAATTGGTTTATAATAATTATTTGGCTTAATGGTCAGTATAAATTGAAAATTAATGTATCAGTTTTTTAACTGTTTCATTTGATCTGAATAGCAATGTTTTTTCTGTCTTCCAATACCTTTACTAGACTCTTAATATTACAATACCGCTAGTGTCGAGTATATCATTATCATTTTATACTTAAAGCTAACTTGCGACAAGCAAGTGCTAGTAGTCTTACTTTTAATTATTAAAAGTACTTAAAATCTGATGCCATATTATTTGCCACATGAATTTAATTTCGTGATATTTTTAACCGTCTTATTTAATTTATTATCGTCTGTAATTCTGTATGAACAATGCCAAGATTATCTGATCGCAAAAGTTTTCGTTTTAATCATAGTACATAGGGCATATTAATATGCTAGGCTGGTAGTCGCACATTGTGGTTGACACAGTGGCCTTGGTTAAGTAATGCCTTGTTTAAAAAGCAATGAACCCCGGCGGATGCGAAGCGAGGATGAGCGATCACACACCGGACCTGCGTGCAGACTGCACTACCGTACACATTCATACTTCATGCTACTCTACAAAGCCACGAAACTCAAATGAAATCCCTCTCAACTTACGTATTTCTAAACGTAGCCAGCTAATTTGTGTAGCACAAATGATAACCCAAATTAGCTTCACGTTTAAAATAGTATCAACTTGTTAAAAAAAGACGTGTTATTAATAGTATCGGCATCGAAAACGGTCATAGTATTTTTGACAAATCGCGCAAATATGATCTCCATTTTTAATTGAATAGGGTCAAGAACTGTGTCAAATGGTCTATGACACCGATATATTAAACTGTTTTTAATGTTGCAATCACTTCGAGAATAATTAATTACGTGTCTTAGGGCGTGATGAATAGGTGTCCGACGTAAGGTCTAAGCTAAATTTGAGCATCATAGTGATACTAGTCCAGTACTCTCGTGATCTCATTTACTGCTTTGTGCCAATTGCCAAGTAGCATTGGTGACGTAATACGTCGAATAAATAGTCTCGGGAGACACGAAGCGCGTTCCAACGAAATTATTATAAAGATTTATGTACTGCGGTGTCAGCTCAACGTAGAACAGTCTGCACACAGCTCTTGATCTCGAGATTACAAAGGGCGTGGAGTAATTGTGAGGAAACAGCACAACAGTCCAGTAAGAAACACCCGCTAGCAATTAGATAGTCTTAATTTAATTGTAATTATAATATAAGGTAAAGAATGGTTCTTGTTTTAGTAATAAGCGAAGAGCAATGATATAAAATAGTTTGTGTAATATTGATAAGAGATGAAATTAAGATGCAAACTATTGGTTGTGATTCTGACACAATTTGTTAAGTTGTTCGTAGATTTGTCACACGGAGAATTGTGGAAACTTTACTGATTCACGATAAGGCCCTTTTTAATTTTATTTTTTTGTTTTTGGATATTTTTTACTTGTCGTTCTCGTTTGTACATCGCTAACAATAATTGTACAGAGTACTTTTGGACTTAATTTAAGGCAATAAATGTATTTATTTTATAACTCGTGATGTAAGAATTTATTCTTAATTATTATAAAAAAATATATAATATGCTTGTAAACTCATGTTTTATTTCTTATCTCGTGAAACCCCGGTTCTCAAAATAATGGTACCTCATGGTATGAGGCTACCATGACATGCCATGTTTGGCAGGCGGATTGATAATAACAACATCGAGAGCAGTTATATTGCAGACGTCGCTTCACCATTGATCATCTTGGTACTTCAGTCAAGAAGAATAGTTAATATAGAATTAGGTATTGTTAGCTCTGAACTGGGCGTGGTCTACTATAATCGGCTCATTGGTCAAACCTCCACTGTCCTAACTAATATTATAAATGCGAAAGTGAAGTTTGTTTGTTACGCTTCACGCTAAAATGGCTGAACGGATTTGTATGAAATTTGGTACATGAGTAGAACACGACCTGGGTTAGTAGGACATAGGTAGGATACTTTTTATCCCGGTTGTTCGTGCTCGTAGGATAATTTCCGAACTCTACGCGTGTGAAGCCTCGGGAAATATCTAGTTAATATTATAAATGCAGAACTGGGTTGTGGAGGTGAGATAGGCAGTCGCTCCATGTAAAATACTGGTATTCAGCTGCATCCGGTTAGACTGGAAGCCGACCCCAACATAGTTGGGAAAAGGCTAGGTAGATTTTTATTATAAATGCAGAACTGTCTGTTTGTCTGCTATCTTTTCACGCCTGAACCACAGAAACGATCCTTATGATGAATTCGACAGATTCTATCGATATTGTGACAAACGCCATGGCTAGGTCAAGGAAAACTACCATGACGTCTTCGCCCTTTTCAACAATACAGTGGCGTCCTCGGTCGACTTGCCTCTTTTAAAGCCGAACTGTCTTTAAGATATTAGACTAGTTTTCAACAAAAAAACCGGCCAAGTGCATGTCGAACCACGCACAATGAAGGGTTCTGTAGTTGGGATGAATTTATCCAACAAACTTAACATTGTAGTTGAAAAACTTGTTCTCCCATACGAAATGTATGGGAGAACATGTTTTTGCAACTGCAAATTTAAGTTGGCCGATTATTACGCGGTAACTTGTGGAGCCTACATAGCGGTGATAGTTTTCCTTTTAATTTCGTTATATATACTACTGCCGTGAATTTTTTCACATTTCCAAACCCAACCATTTAGCTGACAGGGGGGGGGGGACGACGACGATGACACTTGACTCTAACAAAAATTTACACTTTAAAGCTTAATATTCCGCAAACGGATCCCTGAATCCAAAAATGGTTTTCACAAACTCCCATTATTTTTAAACGATCTTTCCAACGATACCCCACGCCATGGGATTGACGAGAAAAAAAAAACAATCCCCACTTTAAATGTAGGGGAGGTACCCCGAAAAATATATTTTTTTACAATTTTTTCACTTTTACAGCGTGGTTTATATGTATATCCATACCAAATTACAACTTTCTAGTACCAACGGTCTTTGAGCTAAGGCGATTCACACACTAGCCCGCTATACGCTGCGGGATGCGTGGCGACGAAGTCACAACACTGCGCGTGAATGCGTTTTCTGTGTGTCGCACTACGCGTGTTTTCAATACAAAGAGAAATACTTTCAAGCAACGTAAGAACACGCACTCCCGCACTACGCTGCGTAATGCGGTGCAGTGTGCGAATCGCCTAAGCCGCGGACAGACGGACAGACGCAGACGGACAGACGGACGGACAGACAGACGGACATAGCGAAACTATAAGGGTTCCTTGTTGACTACGGAACCCTAAAAAACTAGTCGTTTATTTATAACTCTTTCGAGAGGTTTTGATAGAATGCACAAGAGTGAGATAGGACGGTAGTAGTTCTTTATGACCGCTTTTATGAATGGGTCGGTCGGACACAGGCAGCCTTCCAGCAGTTTAGGAAGATACGTTTTCCAATGTCAGTGAGTGGTTATATCAGTGTTTTTTTTAAGTAGTGAAATTAGTCTGACAATGATTTCATCCAGATCGCGGGCGCAAGCAATTTTATGTTGAAAGGTTGATCAATTAGTTTTTCTATTTTGTCCTCATCCGTTGGGCAGAAGAAGAAAGGGTAAGCAAGGAATGCTTGGGTCTCGGAGAGTCGCGTCGGTATGAGATCAGAAATTTTTCTGCCTAAGGAAGTGAAATATTATAATAGTACCTAGTTGTATACTAAATAATATATATATCTCACCATACCCCAATAGTTTAGTGGGAAGGGGAAAGTAAGTAACAGAAATACTAGTAATGAGCAAACCAACATTTATAATTATGTATTTGTAAAGAGACTCTAACTTACCAATTGAGCCAGACATGCCAATGCATTCAATGCTAACGATGTTAAGCACCTGCAGCAACAATAAACAATATTCTCTTCTATTTGTGTTCAATTACATATTTTTAATACTCCATTATTAAAATACAAAAGCAATTTTACGTTACCCTATATATAATAGTAATCTATGTTTTACGTCAATATGTATGTTAGATTATTTTTGAATTTCCCGCAATTTTATCATGACCCGGCTGTGACGGAAGAATGCCGACAGAATCAGACAAACAGTGTTACAGATTATAAATCGTTCTGTTGCTATTCTGTGTCAACGTTCGTGGTTATGAAAATCATTTTTATTGTTTTTTTTTTAATTGGGATTCCAAAAATTATGTAATAAAGTTTAAACTTTGTAAAATCTTAAAGTCCCAAATGCCATAATATGCAATCAATCAAAAATAATTAATGTATTGTAATTTGATGGCTCTAAGTGGTTCCATAGCTCGATGGCTCACTGTAATGGCGACGTCAACAAAGATTTGGACGCTATGATTGGTTCAAAATATACAGTTGTCTATGGTATTCATATTTCCACCAACCAAACAGCGCAATGCATCTTGCATCGCTTGAAATGTTGCTTTATGACCCTTTGTTCATTTGAAAAGATTCATGTTGTTTTTAATAAAATTAGACGTTTCTCACACATTTCAAGTACACGCTAAACGATAAAAATATTTAATAAAAAATATTTTGTAAGAGAGAAAGTAGCATCCTTGACAAAAGTGGAAAATTACTCATTCATTATTCGAAATTAAAAAGTTTATGAATTTGTCTATGGAAATACAGAACGGAATCTTGTAAAAGATTAGGCCATTTCATAAAACAAATGTATAGTAACTCGCAGAAAATATCTTCGGGACAGTTGTATTTATTTCAGCTTTGCATTTTATTTTAAATTGATTCGTGAACCGCATTGTAGGTCCATTGGAAAGGATTCATCGTCGACTCTAGCGGAAGGGTTAGCAGTCTCGTTCTGCAATAGAAAAGATTTGCATTGAGAGGAGACGTAAGGTAAACATCGATTTTAATTTTTTTCTCCTAAAATGGAATCGTGTAATGAAAGTAAAGATTGCATATTCCTACACGTAAGTGGTTGTATATTGAGTGTTTTTAATGTATTTTTAGTGTATCCTTGTACGAAATGAAAGTTTGACTTTTGCCACATATTCTTTTGAATGGCAGCTGACCGACGTACATCTAGTTACGAGAGTAGGTACATAATATGCAACGTAAACTGTGTTGTGAGCTTGTAAACCTATTATTTTCAAAAATATGTTGACGATTGAGTGTTCAAAGTGGTTACAAGATGCTTACGAAAGCAGTAGATTGAATTGTTTTTTCTTAGGCAAAATGTCAAATTGTGAACTTGTCAACTGGGTTGAGTCATTGTTGCGATCCATTTATCGCCCCAACTTATTGTTGAATACATATTTTGACTGTTTACCTGAATAAAGCATTATTTATAGAATCACAACTGATTGTATATAATATTTCTTCAACTGCCCATTCAGTTGTTTTCATTCAGTTTTTTTAGATAATACCTTTTTTGTAAGAATTCTTAAAGTGTAGAAATCTTTTGTTCATTTCCTATAATATATGAATCACATAATCAACAACAAAAGGCTTTATTATAAACATATCATTGTTGACAGGTACAGGGTCACATAAACTGGATAATTTCTAAATAACGTTTGTTATTTTTCTCTAATTCTGGCATTCCCACCTTTGATAAAAACCTTAGTGGGTTTATTATAATGCAATAACCACTTACCCAACTTTACTAAATAGGTCATCGGTTCACTATGTAATTGGTGTAAGTTTTTAACATGTTTATTGTTTAATTTGGGAATCTCTGCCAGAATAATAAGCTTTATTAAAAACAACTTTGTAGTTATAAAGTAAGTATCCAAAAGTAGGTATAAAGATAAGCCATATGGATACAACTTCTCTTAATAAAATATCTTCATATTATAAAGTGTCTTGTGTCATCAATCTTTATTGTATCAACACAACACAAAGTTAATATGGACCGTATATTAGATAGATTGCTTAGTTAATATTATTTTCTACATTTAAGGAAAATCTTGTAGGATTGATGAGGTGCCTTTATTTGGGACTACTACTCATTTCAATTCTCATTGTGTTACATGTATCACAATTGTTTACTATTCAAACCAAATCAAAGGTAAAGCATGTCCATTAAAACAAGTTCTTTGTTTTTGTATTCAAAACAAATCAATTTCATTCATATTCATACTAAACATGGGAGAGATTTGGAAACATACTCTTTAAACGTAGTATCCTTAAAAGTAGAAAATATTGCAAGTGATAAATGATTTTATTTCTGTAAGTAGGTTTGTACAAATACTTTTGCACATCGATCATTATTTTAAAACTTGATGAGGGCGGAGTTTCCTATTTGACTATTCTGTACAGTTTTTGGATGTAATTTAAAGGTTTTGTATGTAAATGTTGTAATCAATAACAAAGAAAGTGGTCACTGACAGAACACTTACATAAAATGTCTCAATAACATATCATAGCATTGCAATAGTTGCCAATACTTTCTTTTTATTATTACAGGTTGAATATCTTTCATCAAGTTATGATACTCTTTTTTTGTCAAATAACAATCTAGTAAGTACAATAATTAACTTTTTTACTAAATAAAGTTAATTATTGTATCTGTTTTCAAGGTCATCCCATTAAAAATATTTTCAATTATACCTACCTAACTTTTGTAGATTATACTAAAACTATAAAGAAGAGATTGTTTTGTTAATCCAACAGGAAAACCCATAAATAATACATTACTGATATATTGTGCAGTCTTTTTGAGGAAATATCTTTATTTACAGAACTAATAGTACATTATATTCTTCTGAGTGATTCGTTCATCTACACAAAAGCATGAAAACAACTGTTTTCATCTGCACAGTAATGTTTGCTAAGTAATTAGTTTTCAAATAATAATTTAACATAATTTTCATTATATTCTTTTAAATAGCGAGGCAATCAATGATTGTAGCTACCATATGTAGTCAAACTCATTCATTGCCACCTTGGTTTTCAACATACTACAAAACACTAGCAGGTTTAATTTACAATTTTTGCATTGATATCAATATTAAATACGTAAAAGTTGCCTAAGAATCTGTTTTACATGTGGATCAAAATATTTTAAGAAAAAAATTAAAGAGAATTAGGAATAGTTTAGGTTTACACTTTATAAAAGAAATGAAGATAGTTGCAGAAATAAAATACTGTGGCATTTGCAGTAAAGAGATTTCAGAAAGCTGAACTACACTATCTTAAAATTTTATTTGGATATGTAAATTAAGACGAAAATAGTAATTGTTTTCAAAAGGAAATAAACACAGTTTATTGTCTGTTTGTTCAGTTGGTTTTCAGAAACAAAACATGCTAGGAAAACAAGTTTTACTACTGCTTGTTATTGATAGTTTGTTTTTCATAAACTATTGATTTATTTGATCCTAAAGGACCCATATGACATGAATTATGATGACCACTTGCCCACCAGGCCAGATTGAGGTCAAGAGATCCATGTTTGGTCAATTGCATAGGATTAGCACTAGTGTAACTGCTTTCTGCTACGTAGAGGATTCCTGACAGGCAACAGGAGCGTTTATTATAACTACTAATCTTTAAGCAACAGCTTTGTGAGCTTGCTTTTGTAATATTTACTCTGATACCCTAGTCTGTGATCCTTTAAACTGGACTAAATTTTTAAGTTGCATTGACGTAACAGACCTACAATATGACAGACAAACAGACACAACTGCTGTGGCTCTGCTGTGGGGCCTAGCTTCTCGAAAATAAATGAGTAATATATTTATTTATTATTACATATTTAGCGCAGTGCAGCTATTAACCATGAATACTAAATTAATAATAATGGCTAATTGTTGTACTAAATTAATAACACATTAGAATTCCTTTCCTATGATGCGATTTCTTTGCTTTGTTGCGTCTTTTGTGGTTGATGAGTAAAGTACTTCAATAAATAAATTCAATTTATTGTAAAAGCCCATTTCGTTGTAAATATCTTACACAAATATTGACAAATATGGCGCACTACAATTAATTTGATGAACAGGACACAACCTCACAGATAATAAATAATAATAAACTTGTATTGTACTCATGGTTTAGATCCATTTTTTTTATCATTTCTTAATTCGGGCGCCCGTTTTATCGACATATCTCGCTCGTATCAGTTACGATTTGCGATAAAGGGTGTTTGCATAATAACGGAGATGTTTATGATTTTTTATAAACACCTCAGACCAACAAAAAAAGAAAGACGGAGCATTTCGAACATCAAAATGAAGCCACCTTTTTATCTATGTGTCTGTAAAAAGGGTTGTCATTTGCTAAAGTTTTTCCCTATAATTTGGGGAATAATATTTTGGGTAGGATAATTTGTACGAGTAAGATATTGTTGAGTATGGTATTGTACCTCAATCGTTAGGAAGGATTCCGAAACAAAACCATTTTTTTTTTACATCGCAAAATAAAATAACAATTAAGTACAAAGTGCATTTACATACATGATTTGGAGATTACCTTTTAATCAAGAATTGCTTGTGATAGGAAGCTCCGCTCTTTCACTTAGAACTATCCATTAATTATCAATTGAATGTAAAAAAAATTGGTTTGTAAATTATAGAAATATTAAGTTATAAGGTTGTTGAAGCGTAAATCATAACATCGTCGTGGGTAGTAAATTGTTTTGAAATAAAATAGGTACTTAATTATATTTACAATCAACTTTATTAAATTCAAGAAGACCACGATAACAAAATCACTGACTATAGAAAGCACGTAAAAAGCGTCCGCAATTTGGGAAAAAATAAAATTTGGGACAGTAGTATTTAAATTAGCTAGTCTAAGTTGAGAAACTAACTAAAATAAAATAAAAAATACAGTCTCGTATTTAATTACTGTTTTGATAAAATCTCATTTTTGTTTTTTAAATTGTATGTACGTTTTTAGGATATCCGGTTTTGATCACACGGCGAAGTCCACGATTAGTTGAATAAAGGTCATTATTATCAAAATGATCGGAACAAACCACGCTGGTTTTCGATGGAAGCCATTCTGGATCATTCCGACTATTTCTTATAGCTACTATCTATTTACTTTTATTTTCAATATTACTTGGAAATCTAAAATATTAAATACATAAAAAAACAGGCATATAATTACTCGAACTAAAAAATATCGAACGGGGAAATTTCAAATCATATTATGGCAACCCTCGCACGTTAAATGTCACTGTTTTCGTTCGTTCATTCGTTCAGGTTGTTGTTCCAAGTAACCTAAAATTCATAGTTTACTAAATTAAGAAACGATGTTATTTGAAGTACTTACTTGTGAAAAGTGATTCCGTGAGACTTTTTATGTGATTTGCTATTGTTTTTACAAGTTTTCACTACACAAGAAGGCATAATTCAATTTTTTTTATTGAAGTTTACTAGACGACGACTCGTGACGTACTAGGAGCGATGAGCATAGTTTTTCTGTAGGTGTGTGCGTGAGCCTGTGTGTTTACTTGCAGGAGCATAGTTTTGTGGCTACACGTTTGATGTACGTAGTGATCCGTCTTTCTATTTTGGTTGGTCTGAGATAAACACTAAATTAATTGATAAGTCTTTGTTAAAACCATGTGGACATCTTTTCATCTCGTATCCTTGTATCGTACAGGTAGACCAGCTGGAGGTATAGTGCTGGTCACTAAGTACTACAATTTCCATATAAATTTTTCGAGTTTCATTCGATTCATTTTTTAGGTCATCAACTTATACAGGGTGAAATTGAATTCATAGACAATTGGGCATCCTCTTCATGGGTCATTGTACTCATCATTATGAATAAGTTTCGCTATGGGACCAAATCCTGAAATCGCGAAAAAAGATCAGCTGTTCCATACATTTATGTTCGCATAGCTCGTGAATACACTAAAATGTGAATAACACTAAATATTTTGAGTTGTAGTAGTGTGATTTTAGTATTTACTAAGGTATATTTTTATATCCCATAAATTAAACCAGTAGGTAAGTACATGATTGTTGAATTAATGTACTTACATAATTAGTCCAGTCACTTAAAATTTGATGTTTCATGACAATGAATAATTTACTGAGTAGTACTAACTTATTGGAAAAGAAATTAATATGATTCATTATTGATTATAATTTTATGTTTAGATATGGTGTAGCTAGTTTACAAAACATCTATTATTAGATCAGAATAAATAAATGCATGTCAAGATTACATTTTGTTATCAAAGAAGAGCTTAAAAATGATAAATTACGGCTCACGCAAGGTGAGAGTAAACTGTGGGAATCAATGGTGGTCATAGAAGCATAGGCTAGTCACCTTTCACTAGATGAGTTTTGTAATATATTAAGTATAAACTAGCTGCGCGTCTCAAGTGGCGCTTGCGCATCACTGATAAACGCGAGTTAGACTCAAGGAGCGCGAAAATATGCATGCATATGATTTTCCAATTGCGGTGGAATTTCAATGTTATAGTTTCTTTACGCCGATTTCGATATAAAGCTTTGTTTACACTAGCGTAGAAAATCGTAAATTCGGAAGCAACAAACGTAAATTTTATCTTTAGTATGTTAATTCAATGGCATGTAAAAAATGAAATGTGTTGACCTCAGTGTAAATCTGCCTTTCTAATTCTAATACAGGCTTGCATAATGCTCATCATCCCGGTCGATCATTGCTTGGCTCTTATCAACTACGTTCTGCATTTAATGCGGCATTATGCATTCCTGTCGTTCAAACATATTGTTATTATTATCTTTATAAACTTGTTTCTTTTTTATTATACATAAATATACTTTTTTTACGTTTATATTTTGTGACGTCTTCGGCAATCATCGTTTCGCTATGCAAAATAGATTCGGTTTTTTTAACGATCAGTGTAGCATACGATTATAAGTACCTTCATCTAATATTATTACCTACAAATGTAGATAAAACAACGTATAAATATTTACTTTGAATATAATGTTTTTAACTTTGTAAGTAGTGATTTCCATGAATGTCATAGAAACTGCAAAAATATAATCTTCATTTTATCGCAATCTATTCGATAAACTTAAAATACATTAGATAATAAGGAGACGTGTCTACAGCTTTTTTTTAACGGAAATATGAACATATTAAAAAAAAAACATTTGCTAATTAAGTATTTAAATTAATTACATTTGAACTTTCTCTTTCTTAACGATCTTATAATTTGAATGTTTTAGTCCTACGTGATTAAGATAGTAATTATTAAGTCAATAGCGCTGTAAAACTTATAAATAATTAACGAGGCTCATCAAAAAACAGTCTAGTTTCTTAAAATAACATGTCTACGAGTATCATCCACTAACTTTAAGGAGACCAGATTTTCGTTGTAAGCTGCGTACCAATAACTTCTACTGCGTAACTAGGCTCATTCAAAAAACAGTCTAGTTTCTTAAAATAACATGTCTATCATCCACTAACTTTAAGGAGACAAGATTTTCGTTGTAAGCTGCGTACCAATAACTTCTGCTGTTCATACGCTTGATTTGTTCAGTACATAGTTATACCAGAATGCCTTCAACAGAACCCTTTGCAACTAAATAAAAACAATACTATTATCAATGAAACAGTGCCCATCAATATAAATCATTTTAAACCAATTTTTCTTCCTTTTCTACGCTCGTTTTTTCTAAACCAAAACGAATCGTTTTGCTTACTATTGGGTAGCATTTTTTATTGCTAAACTGGGATATAAATAGATTCGTAAGTAAATTTTACCTGTGATAGCTACTTCCTACTGGGATGGTCTACTATGCCAAGCTATGAGGACTTTGCTTCATTATTGGTAAAAATACAAGATTCTTAATTTTAACCGATAACAGTCCATACATAAATCATGGGAATCAGCCATTATTAAAATGTATTCCTATCATAAAACCACTTAATATACTTGCACACAAGTCTTAAATCCCCTTATTATATTTGCACAGTATACAAACTTCCTGACCCAAACCAAAAAATTTGTTCTTTTTTACAGGTTGCAGTAGAGTATTGTCCAGTGTACACTGAAGATCGCTCGCCATTTACAGGAGGGTGCAGAACCATAGCTCTTGGGGCTAGGATGTCAGTGTTGAACCAGAGTGGAGAAGAGCAGGTTAATCCTTTAATTTTCTTTTTTTAGGCCTTTCAATTAAGCTTACCACAACTTAAGGCCTTACCAATAAGCCACATTAATCAGTGTGGCTTATTGGTGATTCGCACGATTTTACTCGCCCGAAATGGGTGAATCGACACTTTTAAATAATATTATTTTTTCTTGAGGTGATTTGCACGAAGTTAATTTTATTTGTAGGCGAATCTACAACTCTAGTAATCGATTCGCCTACAAATAAATCAACTTCGTGCGAATCACCTCAAGAAAAAATTGTAAGTGTATGGTCCAGCCGTTCAGGCTCAATGATGGGATATTAAAAATATTTTTGCTTATTTTTGTATTTGTGACCAAATTCGTGATAAGAAATCTTAGCTTTAAACAAAAACTTCTAAATTGAATTAATGATAAGAAAAACATAATTTGTAATTTTTTTAGTAAACTTGTTTGAGCTTTTTTGAGCAAACTTGTTTGTTTGAGTGTTTTTCTTATCGAAAATAAAATATGCAAGCAGTTCTTTGACATAATTACATTTGGCTTTTACAAATCTGATAGAACAAACAAATAATAATTATTATAAAGTAAAAAAAACAAAATTATATTCTGCAATCGTTATTTATTTATTATTGTGACATTGAATCTTATGTCAAAACAATTAGCTAAGAAACACTCAGATTATTTATAAGTGCGCGAGCATTCTGTAGTTAACACAAAATCTCTTTCTTCCAGGTGGAATGTCCCCTGTGTATGGAACCCTTGGAGGTGGACGATCTCCACTTCTACCCGTGCACATGTGGATATCAAGTATGTACACATTTTAATATAATAGGTATATATTATCTTCTAGCTTCTGCCCGCGACGTATTTCGATAAAAAGTAGCCTATATCCTTCCCCGGGATGCCAATTTTATCGAAATCCGTTCAGTGGTTTACGCGCGAAAAGGTAACATACAGAGTTACTTTCGAATTTATAATATTACTAGCTGATGCCCGCGACTTCGCCCGCGTGGATGACGGTTATTATATACTAAAACCTTACTCGAGAACCACTCTATCCATTGATTGGTGAAAACATCATGAAAATCGGTGCAGTAGTTTTTGAATTTATCGCGTACAGGACGACACACATACGCGGCGGAGGGCTTTGTTTTATAATATTATTAGTATGGATTTCATTTTAATATAGCACAGAAGTCTCGAAAATTAAAAATAAAAACAAGTTATTCTTTATCCTTGCATAGAATAAGCATGGTGAAAAAAAGTCCTAATAAGCCAATAGACTTAAAGGGGATGCGCTAGGGCAGCCCGCGAAATTCAAATTTTCTTACGTTTTTTGCAATTTGTTGGTCGGTGTTAGATTGTATGTTGATCTAAATATGATTTGCGCACGTAACAAATATGGATTTACAGAATTATAAACATTAGAATCAGCAATACAACTCTCTAAGTTCATGAAAGTCTCAAATGTCGAGATTTCATGAAATCATGAGTTTTGAGACTTTCATGAACTTAGAGCGTTGTATTGCTGATTCTAATGTTTATAATTCTGTAAATCCATATTTGTTACGTGCGCAAATCATATTTAGATCAACATACAATTTAACACCGACCTGCAAATTGCAAAAAACGTAAGAAAATTTGAATTTCGCGGGCTACCCTGGCGCATCCCCCTTAAGGTGAAAGCGTCAGAGTAGCCCGCGAAATTCAAATCTTCTTACGTTTTTTTGCAATTTGCAGGTCAGTATCTGGTTTTATGTTGATCAAAATACGATTCGCCACCGTAACCAATATGAATTAACAGAATTATAATCATTAGACTCACGAATACAACTCCTTTTAAGTTAGAATAATCTCCAATGTCAATAGAATAATCGCCCAATATTTGTTACGGTGGCGAATCTTATTTCAATCAATATATCCAAGCCAACCTGATTTTAATGACGTCATCAGAGCACTACTTTAAAAGACGCCTATATAGCTAAATGGTTAAGAGGCGGACTGCCGAGAAAGAGGTCGTGAGTTCAATCCCCGACTGTTTAGACAACAGTCGGGGAGTGGGGGCTAAATAAGCAGGAATTCGAATCTAGAATTTTTTTTTTGTAAATTTTGACGTTCAAAAGTGCCTCTTATTGCCTAATTGAAATAAATTATTTGACTTTGACCTTATATAAGTCTTACAATTCATTTTTTTTTTAATATTCTTAATTTTTTTTTCTGAAGAAACTGTCAGACATCAAAAAAATGATTATGCCCTTAGTGGAAGTTATCCAGATTCGCAGATTCGCGAGAGGAGCTCGTGGCTATGTAATAACAGCCGCACGGGTCGATTCATCAGGTTAAGCTACGCTTGCCGGGGTTGGTCCGTGGATGGGTGACCATCTTTACATATCGAGACTCCTCCGTGCCTCGGAAAGCACGTTAAACCGTTGGTCCCGGCTGTCATTTGTGGATCTTTGACAGTCGTTACGGGTCGTCAGAAGCCCGAAAGTCTGACAACCAGTCTTGCCAAGGGGTATCGTATTACCCAGTTACTGGGTAGTGGAGGTCACATAGGCAGTCGCTCCATGTAAAATACTGGTATTCAGCTGCATCCGGTTAGACTGGAAGCCGACCCCAACACGGTTGGGAAAAGGCTAGGCAGATGATGAGTGGAAGTTATCCAGATTGCTAGAAATATGCAAGATATTATAATTAATCTATAAAAAATATACGTTTGCGTTTGTTTCCTCAATTGTTTAAAAAACTCAAGTGAACTTTTTTCAATGTTATAGTCATCGCTATACTAAAGGTTGCATATAGTACGAAATTTATTAACCGTTTTTATAAACGAAAACTGAAGTTTTTCGACCTGCCCCAAGATAATTAATGCTAAGGATAAACCAGTAAGGTATTTATGTAGTGAAAAAAACTTGATCGCTGCTTTTTTATCTATACTATATACATTGTTACTCGCTTTTCGTCTGTCGTGTGCAATGACTATATAACCTCTTGACTGCTCATGCGGGCGACTCAAGCTCACGACACATATGATGAATAGCACTGATACTAGATGGAAACACGAGTGGCCATTTTAGTTTTGACCAGTTATTGGATCTCTGCACACACCGGTATTTTGATACATTTTAAAACATTTCTACATAAATAAAAACAATTATGAGTTCCTGTTCAATTAAATGGTGTGGGAAATTCTCTAGAACATCCAGCTATAAAAAGATTGCATTACTTTTCATCGGTAAGTAAAATAAATATTTTATTAAGAATAATTGCAGGGCTCAAGCTAAACTGGTTGTTTACGTAAAATGTCACAAAAATGTACAACGCGTTGATGTCTTTTTGAAAAGTCCCTTTCTCTCACTAGGGTATTGCAATAAGTCTGTCCCTTTCTATGTGCACTTATACTGTAGAGTGTTGTGACAACTTCAAAATAAAGTCTAAGTCGATAAAAATTACGATGTTTCCTAATGGTAAAAAAGTAACATTAAGTACTTAATGTTTACATTTTAGATTTTAAAATGTTCCGTAATTGAAAGAAAAGTGGATTAATGCAGTTCACAGGGAAAATTGGTTTCCAAATAAATATAGCATTGTTTGTTTAAGGCATTTCACAGCAGATTAAAAATAAGTAATAGCAATGTCAATCCCTGTCGGATAGAACAATAAATTCTTTTAAGGGGCCGGCGGAGCTTCGATCGCAACTACGAATCAAGTGCTACAAATGTTGCGCTAGTGTGCCTGTCGGAGCGATACACACAGCTACCGTGAACTGTACGACCACGCACACATTTTCATTGACATGACATTTCTTTGACGCGATAGCACTACTGGCTATTGAAAATTTATGATAAATTTGGGTGTGTTCCGTAATACCAAAAATGATGAATGAAAACTTAATGTTTTTCAATTTTTTTTTCGATAATTTGTAACTTGATAATATAGGCTATGTTTCTGCTAAGACAATATCACAAGTATTGTTGTTTATAATACAGAAAAAAAAAACATGAAAACATGTCATTTACGCTGTAAAAATGTGCGAAATTCAATTCGCTACAACTTCATTTTAGTTAGGTTTTTTTGAAAAGAAAAAGATGTAGGAACCTAGATAAATACTGTCTCAATCCGAATAACAACACACTATGGTGGAAATATGCTCAAATTGCAAATGATTTAGGTATTAAGTTTGTATGGAGAATTCATCCGTCGCCGTGTTCTTAAGTGAAATTCAAATTTAAATAATTTATTGTTCATTTAGGATTGTAGACGTCGATTTTATCGATATCGATATTATTGTTGCAAAACTGACTTGTGCATCACTATGTTTGGTACTTTCGTCCTAACATTGTTGCATCGGCCAATCACAACCGCTGTAATTTCTTCGTCCCCCGGCCCGCAGTAGTGAGTCGTGTGCCTAGACGAAATCGGTCTATCAGCTCTCAAGTGGTTTAATTCTCTTTGGTCGTGTGTGACCGCGTTGTTCTTCTAAACTACGTAACGGATTTTGATGCGGATTTCACCATCATTTAGAGATTTTTTTCCAAAAGGTTTATGTGTAGGTATAATACATAATTTTTAGGGTTCCGTACCCAAAGGGTAAAACGGGACCCTATTACTAAGACTCCGCTGTCCGTTCGTCTGTCTAAAACAGAATAAAATAAATATTTAAGGGGGCTCCCATACAAAAGACATGAATTTTTGGCCGTTTCTATAGATAATGGTACGGAACCCTTCGTGCGCGAGTCCGACTTGACCGGTTTTTACTTAAATGTAAGTAATAAAGAAACCTACATGTTTTGACAAGTAGTAAAAACCGTGCGTAGCGGGGGAGCGCCTCTAGTTTGTAAAATACACAGTTATTTATTTGCATTTGGGTATCATTGTTTATCAATCTAAGTTTCGGTAGTTAATGTCGTACAAAAGCTGATTATTATTAAGTGCATGTTTATCGAATCGATAAAGAAAGTGTAAACAAACATTTAGAGGAGAGTCAACAATTAAAAGTTTTCGGAATCTGACGACAATGTAATAATACTTGTATCGTTATAACGTGTTAAGGCTTTTACATACTGGGGCGATTCGCCGCGCGAAGCGACGCCGCCGCATTGTTCGCCGTTAGAAATTGTTTTGTTAAAATTCGTGTCGCGAAAATATCGTATATTTAATAAGTAGGTACACTATTATGGGGGACTAGCCGCGAACTGCCGCGTTGTATGTTGTAGCGTGCACGCGATCCCGTGGCGATGATGGCTCTCAACACAATCCTACACAATCATTTCTATACAAAATTCGTTGATGACTAACATAACATACGAGGGCGAGCGTATCTATACTAATATAATAAAACTGAAGAGTTTGCTTTTTTGTTTGTTTGTTTGAACGCGCTAATCTTTGGAACTACCAGTTGCATTAGAAAAACTCTTTTTGCATTTGTTAGCGCAATTCTTGAGGAAGGCTAAAGGCTATTTAACGACACATGCGACTCTTAGGAGCTGCGCAAAAAGAATAAAAAACCGGCCAAGTGCGAGTCGGACTCGCGTACGAAGGGTTCCGTACCATCCTTACATATTATAAAACAAAGTCCTCCGCCGCGTCTGTCTGTCTGTCGTCCTGTACGCGATAAACTCAAAATCTACTGCACCGATTTTCATGCTGTTTTCACCAATGGATAGAGTGGTTCTCGAGTAAGAATTAAGTAGTATATAATGACCGACATCTACGCGGGTGAAGTCGCGCGCATCAGCTAGTTATCTATAAAAATGGGAAAAACTCACGTTTGTTATAAGGGAGCCCCCCTAAATATTTATTTTATTCTTATTGAGTGCCTGATGCTTCGTTAATTACGTACACACACGCATTGCATAGGGTTTCCGTATAATGCGAGGTCAGCTTATACGGGAATGGTATAGCTTGATGTGTAGCCGTGTGTACGCGCGACATAGTTCAGCTTCCTGCTTATAAGTACCATATTACTTATTATTTATGTAAGAACTTTTGTATGGTACGAGCGAGCTTCTTTGGGTCCTAGGACCTAGGAATTTGAAAAGTCCTGACAAAAACCGGCCAAGTGCGAGTCGGACTCGCGCACGAAGTGTTCCGTACCATTATCTATAAAAACGGCTAAAAAGCCACGTTTGTTGTATGGGAGCCCCCTTAAATATTAATTTATTTTATTCTGTTTTTTAGTACTTATTTGTTGTTATAGCGGCAACAGAAATACATCATCTGTGGAAATTTCAACTGTCTAACTATCACGGTTCATGAGATACAGCCTGGTGACAGACGGACAGACAGACAGACGGACGGACAGCGGAGTCTTAGTAATAGGGTCCCGTTTTACCCTTTGGGTACGGAACCCTAAAAAGGCAGAAAGACCGCTAAGCGAAAACAAAGTAATAGCCCGGCGGGAAATGTGGCTGTTATTTTAGTATAGGTATTGTGATGGCTTACGACTTCCAAACGAAAGAAGTCGGGGGAGAAGCTAGTTGCTGTACAGGGTGAAATAAAATTCATGGGCATCCTCTTGAAATGAAATGAAATTGTTTATTCTGTAAATAGGATATTGGAATCACTTTTACACGTCATATTATAAAATATTAAAAATAAGCTAGATGAGGTCGGCGTTTCCTATCCGACTACTCTGAGAAGAAAGGCCAAAACAAACTCAGAGGTCGCAGTGTCTTTTAAAGTCCAGACATAATCTTGGTCAGACCATATGAGGACCATGTAGATTAGCGTCTGACATGGTCTTTTGAGGAAAGAACCACAACGATTTGAGTGGACCTGTCCAGTCAGTGCAAGCATTTGTCAGTAATAGTGGAGCTCAACTCAGAACTTAAGGAGCTCAACGACTCTTAGGGTCAGTTCACAAGGTACACGCGCTACGCAGCACCGCGCATCTCAGCGTACTTTGACACGTGTCAACACTCGCACTGAAATTAGGTATCCCTTTTCGTTAAGCAAATAAGTTCGATAATTGTTAAAAAGTGCGCGCAGCGTCGCGTCACTTCACGTCGCGGTCTGTACAGACCCTTAATGGGTCCTAAAAATGCAAAAAAAATATTTGCTTTTCCCTACATTTATGTTCGCATAGTTCGTCAAAATGTAGGGAACAGCTGTTTTTTTTTGGGTCATTGTACTCATTACAATGGCCCCATAAGATGGGAGCCTCTGAATTAAATTTCACCCAGTATAACGGGCAAATATAGTTATTAAGATTGGGCTGCTACTGCCTATTGAAAAACCCAGCTATACCTACTATTTTTAATTTATTTATTTAAGTAAAACAATGCAATTTCGCAACCTATTGATATTCTGACCTTTTCCGTGGCTACGACTTTTAAACATTTTTTCGTTCACAATTGAAAAACTTCCTGTCGATTTATCTTTCTGATAGGTGATAGCGATAAGGTTAAATAAACAAATGTGGACAGCAAGTATTGGGTAAATAGAAATGCCGGTTTCTCAAACTGTGTCTGTTTTGGTGTGGAATAACCGTAAACCCGACCTTATCAGCCTCTTCTTTGTACACACGGCTACACATCAAGCTTTAATACATTTATAACCTGATCTCGCATTGTACGGAAATGCTATAAAATGCGAGATCAGCTTACACTGGAAATGTATAGCTTGATGTGTAGCCGTGTGTACGATGAAACCATACACTACTGACGAATAATGAGCATTCTTACTTTGTTAGTTGAACAATCAGTATATAAATAAATACACGATTAGCGGTCATCGCGTGTTCTCTCACGCTCCTTTATTTTATTCAACCTTTGGACGGACCATAGATAAATACATTTATTTGATCGTATTGGCATAATTTTCATTGTAATCAATGAAAATTATGCCTTATTTATTTGTTATTATATCTTCCAACTTTCCACTTGGTCCTTCGAGCCGGATTCTCATAGATAAACACGATCTATAAGCATAGGTCATGCCGCGATAAACATATTATCCAGTCAGCAGTGTTGGTGACTACCCAGAGTACGCTGGACGCACGGTCAGCAAAGTGTTAAGCTGCGGACACGAAACCAGGACCGATGACAGAGCGGGGCGGTGGCCATGGAACAATTTTATACCGTCGTCAAATTGCTTCGTGACGTTGGTTTCGTGCCCGCAACCTTAGTGACTACCCTAAAGTGACATTCTATCAGCGATAACGATGGAAAAGGCAGAAATGTATAGGACTGACTTATGCTATCGAAAATCTTGTGTCAATTCTGTTTAAAGTCGTTGTAGAAATACGAAACGCTTTCGAAGCTATTGTCACTTGTCTAGGCCCTCTGAGTATGCTGGACGTAAATGAAAGTATCCCCTCGTGGAGGCAATTTTAATGCAAACCATATCAGCCTCTTCACTTCAGAAGGCCATATTCATTAAAAAACGACGTAGTATAGCTTACGTGGTAGGTAAAAGAATTGGTACATGCAGTATTCTTTATCGTTTTGCTAGCATACCTGGACAAGATTAGCACGAAATCGGGAATTATGGCATAAAGGAAAGGTGTTTCCAGGGTGAAATGATAATGAAGCACAAAATTCACCTTCCAGTACAAAACTATTCTTAGAACATAAAGGATTTGACTATATTATATTGTGTTTAAAAGAAGTTATTTGCCATTACAGATATGCCGGTTTTGCTGGAATCGAATTCGGGAAGGCGAGAACGGCCTATGTCCGGCTTGTCGGAAGGCCTACCCGGAGAACCCGGCAGACTTCACTCCGCTCAGTCAAGAGCAGGTAAACTATTTAAATATTTTGTAGTTTAGTTGCTGTGACATTTATTTCGAAAAATGCATACTGCCCTAGTTCCCAGACAAGGAAAATTTAATATCGACTGCTACAATTAACGCTCAAAGTTAAACTATGGTCAAGCAAACGGATCGTTGATCGCAGTTTTTTGTTATTTGTAAATATCGCGATTACTCCGCCAATTATGAATCGACTTCGATGATTCTTTTTTTGTTTGGTAGGTCATGCTTCAGAGGTGGTCCTATATAAATTTGATTAACTTTGCTTGCGTAGTTTTTGAGTTAGCTTCAATATTACGTATTCGTTTTCCCACTTAGTATATGTAGAGGACGTTTTAAGTGTTTCCGTCACTGTTATTTATATAGCAGGTAGTGGTATTCGAATTTGTGTGGGGTAGGTACCACCAAAAAAAACGTTAGGTATTCTTGGCTTCAAGTTTATAGTGATTTAACGGTCAACTGATTAATATTTTACTTTTTATTAATATTTTTGGAAGTCGGTTGTTTTTTTTTTTTGTAATAAGTTTTTTAGCTTTTTATAACATAGTGTGAGGCCTAAATGAATGAGGTCAAGTAATTAGTCGTAAATTAGAAAGTAATTCAACATCATTATTGTGTAGGTGGCAGCAATAAAGACGGAGAAAAAGGCGCGCGAGCAGAAACGGCGGAACAAGACGCTCGAGTCTCGACGCGCGCTAGCCAACGTGCGCGTCGTGCAGAACAACCTCGTGTTCGTGGTAGGACTGCCCGTGCGCCTCGCCGACCCAGAGGTAAGTGCACACGTTATACGTACCAAAAACGATACAATAAGCAAGCTTTAGGGCCCTATCTCACTTAGGATACCAGAGGTAGCCCAACCAAGGTCGCACTGCCAAAAAATTTATAGTTGGTTGCGCAACCGATCGGACGCCTGGTGAGAAGCTCACCATAAAGCTGTGTATATTTTGCGGGCATCGAGACCATAGATGCGCCACCATGGTGTCCTATAGAGATATGTCTTAGTAAAAGAGCTCCATGAAAAGGAATTCGTCCGGGGAAGTAGAATCCGCTATACCAATTTTAGACGCAAAGCGGCGAAGATGTGGGTGCGACTTTTTATCTTTGTCTCTAGGATGGCAACCCATGTGCGTTGCCTCTGGTGTTGCAGCCGTCCATAGTCAGTGGTGACCAATCACCAACAGGTGGGCCATTGTGCACTTTGTGCCAACCGAGGCATGTCTCACGACTATCACCCTTATCAGAGCCAACAACTGACAAAGTCACTGGTGATTCCTCCTTGAACGATCGAGCCTACAAAGGAGAAGCGACCTACTAACATCAATTGAATAGTGACCATTTGTATTGTATAGGCCTCATAGGCAAACAAACCATTAGGAATATCAAAGTTCCACTTCTATCTATCACGAAACCATTAGTGCCTTATCATACTAAAATAAGTATCACTGCTTGCTAAAAAAAGAAATAAAGTTTGTCCCCTTTACTGTTACAGATCCTCAAACGGCAAGAGTACTTTGGCAAATATGGCAAAATTCACAAAGTAGTTATAAACCAGAGTACCACGTATGCAGGGTCACAGGTGAGAAATATTACGACATACTAACTGCTCAAAGATTTTCGGCAAAGAAAAGGCCTGTAAAAGACGGCTAGAGATGGCTTCGAGAGGTTATTGTGAGGTAAGTACCTCAAGTAACAGTCGAGTATTTGAAAATACTGTATGACTGAGTCTTAAAACGATACTGGGTTGAAATAAAAGCGCACCAGGCGCTTTGGGCCCCTTTTTATCACCGGTGACAAGAAATAAATCTGTTTTCTTTGGACCCAAACCAATCATCAGGCCTGTGATCAATGCTTGTTCCCTCTCTTTTTGAGAAAAGGGCTTTGACGTACAGCAACTAAAACGTTTTAATGAAACATCATACAATTTAAGTTACTATAAAAAAAAGTCAGGTTTTCATCCAAAACCTTCACTTTGATTGTGACAGGCTTATTTGTACCTTACCTTCCTTTTTAACACCTTACCTTCGTTCTCACAGAGAGGATGCTTGTGAATCCCAGCATTCAGAACATTACAGTCTAAATTTTTTGCTTCTAACCAGATTAAAAACTAAATTTTCTTCTCCAGGGTCCGTCAGCGTCAGCGTACGTGACGTACGTGTCGCCTTCGGACGCGCTGCGAGCAATCCAGGGCGTGAACAACGTGACGTTGGACGGACGGGTCCTAAAGGGCTCGCTGGGCACCACCAAGTATTGCGCCAACTTTATGAAGAACCAGCCCTGTCCCAAGCCAGACTGCATGTATCTGCACGAGCTAGGTACAGTATATGTCGATATTTTGAAGTATAAAGACTATTTTGTAAATTTTTCACCTCCTAATGACTAAAATCACGCTTTGGTCATCATCATCTGCCTAGCCTTTTCCCAACTATGTTGGGGTCGTCTTCCAGTCTAACCGGATGCAGCTGAATACCAGTATTTTACATGGAGCGACTGCCTATCTGACCTCCACAACCCAGTAACTGGGTAATACGATACCCCTTGGTAAGACTGGTTGTCAGACTTTCGGGCTTCTGACGACCCGTAACGACTGTCAAAGATCCACAAATGACAGCCAGGACCAACGGCTTAACGTGCTTTCCGAGGCACGGAGGAGTCTCGGTATGTAAAGATGATCACCCATCCACGGACCAACCCCGGCAAGCGTAGCTTAATCTGATGTATCGACCCGTGCGGCTGTTATTACGTAGCCACGAGCTCCTCCCGCTCAAATCACGCTTTGGTCATCTGCAGCACATAAAAAGTGATTAATGATCTGACTAAAAGACAAACATAAAATCTTACCCTAGACGCTACTGACTCACCACCTGTGAAGCCAGTGAAGGACCAATCGGAGCGCCGAACGCGGTCGATGGGTAAAGTCGAGATAGTTAAAAGAAACTCACACTAGGGCCTCTGTTCAAAGACGAATGGATGGCGGGATAAGTATCTTCTAGCATACCAGTATTTAAGGCAGGTTTATACGAGCCCAGTAATGTGACAGTACAGTAAGTCAGTCCAGCGCTGACTTGCAACTGAGCTCGAGTGTAGACACCAGTTTCAACCCAGTCCAGTGTTGACTTAGCACCCTCAATTCAGTCCAGTTAACTAACCTAACCGTCTTCTTTCGGGCCCAGTAGCTTCCCTGACTTACCGCCGATCTCGTCTACATGTAACCTCTGACTGGGTCCGAAATTCCGAGTCTCTGGATCCAGTCACTGCCATCGTATAAACCAGGCAGTAAGCTCATTCACCATTGCGAAGACTGGCTTTGTTGTATACCACATAGGGAAGAGGTCTGTGTTGTACTGCCCCCATTTTCAAGTCAAGTGTGGCTTATGGCCTAAATTGTGTTAATATTTTATTAGGTAGGTGATCTTTTTCATGTTTCTGGTTATAACCCAGTGAGAGAGTATACTCAATGAAAAATTTTTATAAGGCAATCCTTACTTCCTTACTAATATTATAAATGCGAAAGTAACTCTGTCTGTCGGTCTGTCTGTCTGTCGCGCTTTCACGCCAAAACTACCGAACCGATTTAAATGAAATTTGGTACACAGATAGTCTAGAGCCTGAGAAAGGACATAGGCTACTTTTTATCGACATACCACGCGGGCGAAGCCGCGGACGGAAACAAGTATTCAATATAAGCATTTTTCCGTCACTAATGCCTAAGATTTAATCATAGTAGTCTATATCATCATGTGCCTAGTCTTTTCCCAACTATTGGGTCAGCTTCCAGGCTTAACAGGATGAAGCTGAATACCTTTATTTTAAACTAGCTATTGCTCGCGACTTCGTCTGCGATCCAGGATGAAAAGTAGCCTTTGTCCTTCTCTAGGTCAAGGTCGACCCCTGTGCTAAATTTAATCCAAATCCGTTCAGCCGTTTTAGCGTGAAAGCGTAACAAACAAACAAACAAAAAACAAACTTTCGCATTTATAATATTAGTTAGGATGGAGCGACAGCCTATTTAACCTACACAAACTAATTACTGAGTAACACGATAACTCTTGGTAGTAGTCGACATAACGGTGTACACTAAGTTAATGGTGTATAATTCCAGGTGATCCGAAAGCGTCGTTCACGAAGGAAGAGATGCACGCGGGCCTGCACCAGGTGTACGAGCGGAAGCTTCACAACCAACTGTTGCAGTCTCAGCGGGACAAACCAGATGACAAACACAACAATAGTTCAGGTAAGTGCCTTTCGTTGATAGTGTGATAACCAGTGATCGGAGTAGGTAGATTGATTTTTGGTACTTGTATCATAAATGCATACAGAAAGAATAACATGGATAAGCCATTTATCCGGAAAGTAATTCCGGTATTTCCGGATTCAATTAATTATTGTTAATGTTGGTAGTGATATTATTACTACTCAATTCAAAATTTAAAGGAAGGTATCAAAACTAAATTAATTCATTATTTATCTGTTGAATAATAAAAACAATCGAATTCCGATTTCCGATTTTTTTGAGGATGGCAAATCATCAAATGACTCCTTCCACTCTGGCAGAATACAATTCCTACATAAGTTCTGGTTTTTTTTTAATAATGCACCAATTCCGGAGGAATGTCCATATTAATATATACGTTTCGGATCAATGGCCCCAGTTCAATCTACTTACTCCGATCATTGGTGATAACTGGCACACTACGGGCCATGTAAGGACTATTGGTGGCAAGACATGGGTCACAGGACTGGTCTTTCACGACTGGTGTATAGAACTGAGCCTCTACCACCAGCTCTTACAGTAGTATTATTTTAATATTACTTCAGTGTAGGAAAGAGATGACGTTCTACAGGCGGTATAGCTCTATCTCTTTCCTCCACTGAGTAAGATTAAACTAATACTGCTGTAAGCGGTGGTGGTAAGACCCCAGTGCTCCTTTATATTAGAGGATTAAATAATCTATTATTTCATTGATCAGTCCAACAGTTTGTGAGAAAATCTATTCTATCATTTCTTGTCACTGTAATGTAATTCTGAGGAACATGCTGTCATACATGGTAGTAACAAACATGGACGCACGATGTAAAAAATCCAATTACATTCATTATTATGAGCTCAGCAGTGCCTTATTACCAGTGATCGGAGTAGGTAGATTAAACTGGGGCCATTGATCCGAAACGTATATATTAATATGGACATTCCTCAGGAATTGGTGGATTATTAAAAAAAAACCGGAACTTATGTAGGAATTGTATTCTGCCAGAGTGGAAGGAGTCATTTGATGATTTGCCATTCTCAAAAAAATCGGAAATCGAAAATCGGAATTCGATTGTTTTTATTATTCAACAGATAAATAATGAATTAATTTAGTTTTGATACCTTCCTTTAAATTTTGAATTGAGTAGTAATAATATCACTACCAACATTAACAATATTTAATTGAATCCGGAAATACCGGAATTACTTTCCGGAAAAATGGCTTATCCATGTTATTCTTTCTGTGTGCATTTATGATACAAGTACCAAAAATCAATCTACCTACTCCGATCACTGCTTATTACATGATCTTTTCAATAACATAATGCGTGAACTGGCCTCAAGATATGTGTGTGCGCATTTGTAAATAAACCCGCCTTTTACGCCAAAACTGACCTTTAAAATGAAACTTAAATAGACATGCCATCGCAAAGATTTTGCAAACATGTGCTAAACAACTTTCCGTAGAAACTCGTAGGTGGACTAACAAATAAAATAAACTTCTTTGCATGACGTCATAATAGGTTAATATTCTAACACTATAACAAATAACCAGTTACCTTGACTTGTTTACCATAATTCTACCGTTTTGTCCACCGCGTCAATATACCGTTTTGCAAAAACTTACTAATGTGTTACGAACATATTTTTGTCAAAAAATTGCCAACGTTTAACTAAAAGCATAACAAAATTTAACTTACAGGTAATTCTAGTACGAATGCAGAAAAAAGCAGTTCAAAAGATGGTACGTATCATTATTTCTCTCAAAGAAAATATGCTGCAGAAAGTTCCAGAAATATCTAATATTATTTCTTTCTGAATATTACAGGTAGTCAATCGAACTTTATACCTACTACAGTGGTCACATCGTCTCATATAAACGTAGTCAATTCATCTAAGTGAGTACTGTTCAGAGAAAGGTTTAACGGGCGCATACAGCTGAAAAATGTAGTAATATTTATGTAGTAGTTTACTATTTCAGGGATTCTTAAATACCACTATACCTTGTTACTCATTTTTCACGCACTGTTTCACAACACTTCTTTAAATATAGACACTAGCTGTATTCGTCCTTAGGGACTAGATTCGTTTGTACGGAGTGGCAGGCGTTGGACGATTTAATTTTCAATCCTCAGGTCAAGACAGTTATTGCGATAATATAACTGAAAAAAGATTAAGATTAATGGAGGCTCTGTTTCATCAAAGTTAAACGAACAGGGAATGTGAAAATATGGCCCTAAATATCTTTTATCCTGTCACCTCTATGTCATGGGAACCCTTAGATAATTTTGAATACTTCATTTTGGCTAAATGTGGGTTTACATCACAGTTTATTGCTCCCATATCTTTGTAAATTTTGGCGTAATACGTAATAGCCATATG
Source organism: Lithophane leautieri (assembly GCA_949152455.1). Taxonomy (NCBI): domain Eukaryota; kingdom Metazoa; phylum Arthropoda; class Insecta; order Lepidoptera; family Noctuidae; genus Lithophane; species Lithophane leautieri. The sequence goes on from OX424483.1 coordinate 6,315,007, forward strand.
AGACGCTCTTACGTACTATAAATAATAAACAAATAGAAAGTATAATATATGATAAATGATGTTACATCATAATTCATAATGTAATTTATCAAATACTAGCTGCGCCCCGCAGTTTTACCCGCGTTAGTCTCAGACCAGTGGGAATATCGGGATAAAAAAGTACCATATCCTATTTCAGGTCATGGTTTACCCATGTGCCAAATTTCATCCAAATCCGTTCAGCCGTTTTATCGTGAAAGTGTAACATAAAAACAAACAAACTCACTTTCGCATTTATAATATTAGTTAGGATTCTACTTTCTCTTGTTTGATGTCATAAAATCGCCGCTTAACTGGCAATACTACAGGGTACAATTTAATTTGACCCTCTAGGTCAAATTAAATTAACTGGGGCAACTCCAAAGACGTGTTGGGTATCGATATACTCGAATTCGATTCGAGTAGCGGAATATGACGCGAGTCAGTACAATTAACTACTGCGGTTTCGCTGCTATGGTTCATAGCGGAGGTGTGCTACCGGCTTAAGCCTGATTTACACGGTGCGATATAATTTGCCTGTGGCATACGGTGAAGTCGAAGCAACAACAAAAGTTGCACCGTCTAAACATTGTTTAAACAATGCAAGTCATTAGTTGGTCCAATTATATTGTATGCCACATTCAAGAAACTTGCTTACCATCAGACAGACCGCGTTATTCATTATCATTACTATAAATAAAAGTATTGCTCCAAAGCCAGCCACTCCATACAAAACTGGTCCCTTAGCGTTAAACCTACACCCCAAAACAAATAGTTGAATACATGATATCGCTTGCAGATCTAATAAAAAAGAATCTATAAACGGCAACAGTGGTTCGAGCAGTGCGGGAAGCAGTAACGGGGTGGGCAGCAATGGTAGCGGCAAGGAAGCGTGGCCCAGTCTCGGATCGTCGCCGCCATCAGATAGTCCCGCCAGAAAACAGCCCAGTCCCAAACCACAACAGTCTACGGGTAAGTAGCGTGGTATTCATCACCATCATCATCATCAGCCTATATCAGTCCACTGCTGGACATAGGCCTCTCCAGTTGCACGCCATTCAGCTCGATTCATCGATCTCGATCGCGTTCAGTTTCATTAGTGAAATTCGCCCTTAGTGGTTGGTGGTGCAATCGGGCCTTAGAACAATTCCTGATTGCGGCCAAGGCTTGTATAGTACTTTTCTCAAACAACGCGCGGAAATTTAAACTGAGTAAATTAAATAGAAATTCCAGAATCAATGACGAATAACTATCTTTTTCATGCGCCAATATGTTAATTTGTTTCTTCTTTGTTCTATTTACAAACCAATTCGAAATTTAAATAAAATCTTTGATAAGTTACCTCCTTGGTTGGTTGCCGTGTGTTGCAGTAAAAAGTTCGTTCCATTTTTAAATAACACGACAGATATGAGTTTTCATAGTAATTTATTTGGCCGCTAAACACGCCAGATACGGATTTTCATAGTAACTTTGCTGGCCGCATCGTCACTTGTTTTTTACCAGTACAGCAATTTTGATTTATTCTCGAAGAAGGTTGTCAAAAAAATGCCCGAATTTCCAAGCATGTTTGAGAAAATTACTTTAATATGCTTACTATTTTATTTGTAATTGAAAGAGTTAATAATACCGTTTATTATATTTCCAGTTAAGTCACAAGAAAACGGCACATCAGAATCTTCCAGTCCCACGCAACAGGTACAACAACAGGCTCAAACAAAACAGAGTAAAGACACACACACCGACAACATCAAAAGAAGCAAGGAATCAAATAGCACAAACGGCCAAAGTAGCAAGAAAAGTAAAACTGACAAATCTAAACAAAAGTCTAGCAATAGTATTAATAATGATAATATTAACGATACCGAAACATTAGATACCAAACAATTTAGTAGCACACAGACGAATCACGGGTCAGTGTTTGACAACGACTCACAGAGTTTCCTGTCAAGCGAGCTAGACGAGCTCGAGTCAGAAAGACACTCGTTGCTAGAAAAGCATTCTCTCCTAGACAGTTCTTCCCACTCTTTATTGGACGATGAGCAACACGGTCTGCTCGAACCAGAGCATAACCCACGCCGCTTGCTCCCAGGCCTTGATCACCTCCACCAAATCCACAAGAGCCCCATGCTCAACGGTTATGGCCTTCTAGACAGAGATCCCCTCACATATTTATCCAATGACAGACAAATTAGCCAAATTAACCAAGGCCTTATGGATCAAAAGGAACTCTTGCTAAGGGAACGAAGCCAAAGTGAAATGCTTATGAGACAAAACGAATTATTGGCCAGGCAACACAATGTTATGGTCGAGCCGAAACACTATATGCAATCTAGTATAGGACTTGAGTCAGCTAGTGAAATATTAGGTAAGGTTCTATACAGGGGCTTTTTTGATTCATTGGTGAAACTTCGCAGACTGAAATGTGATTTCCTAAAATCATATTTTCAGGTATCACCGTTTTTTTACTTGAAAGTATGTTTTCGTCTTTTAGTTTTTTTAAGATAACGATACCAATAATTTCAGCGGAGTTTCGCCAACTAATAAAAAAAACGCTGTATATCTTTTCACGATGTTTCACTTGTGTTGTTGGTTGCGCGTGTAATAGTTAAAATCTTTGTGCAGGTGCTAATTTTCATCAAAATCCCAATATGCTTCCACCGTTCGGTATGCGCGTAGACAATTCCATGGGCGGTAGTTCAATGTCGGCGAGTTCTCTGGCGGGCAACTCAATGGGCAACTCGATGGGCAACTCAATGGGCAACTCGATGGGCAATTCAATGGGCAATTCAATGGGCAACTCAATGGGCAACTCGATGGGAAACTCAATGGGCAACTCGATGGGCGGGTTCATGATGCACAATCAACAGTTGCTGCAACAGAACCAACAACAGATGCAACAGACTGGCCTCGTCAACGGATTCGATACACCACAGTCGGCAGTGAGTACAATTACTGTAGCATAAGTTTTTAATGTAATTTTGTCACTATTTGGCTTACTTACACATAAATGTGATATAAAAGAAAATAATCTATTGCTTTACACACAATAGTGGTTCACACATAATTACTTTGGTGGAAGACCACAATTTCGAATTATCCCCTAGTTATAACGAAAAACGAGAGAAAGTGAAGGGCGAAATGTGGGTGTACTGCAGGTGCATCTGTGTCTTCGAGGATGTTATGTGTTAGTCTAACATTATTTTATATCTTTACCACAGAACGAAGTGCGGTATCTAGCTGAGAACATGGACAAGTTCTTCACCGACTTCCACAAGGCACAACAGATGAGGCTACAGTTGCAGCGAGGCACAGACGACAGACGCCTAGACCACGCGCACTACCCACAGAACATGCTCAGCGCGCAGAGCCTAGAGATGCAGCACAAACAAAGGTAAATATTATAAAACCGACAGAAAGAAAGAAAAATGCGTTTATTGGAATTAAGCAGAAGAACAACCTAAGCACCCCACACACACACAAGGCACCTGCTCATCATAAGATGAACGTATAATAAACTTGTAAACCGGCACAAAAATCCAAGAGTTTTGAAGAACGTTGCAATGACCGTGGGTGAATTGTCAAAATGAAACCTATTGCGACCAAAGCGTTACGCAATTACCTTGCGGGTCAAGTAGAGTATCAAATCTTAGTGGCGAGTCACCATCGTATAGCCGACGATAGTTTTGACCCATTTATTCCGAATGGACTAGAATTTGTGCTTTTGTAATAGTTTTCAGTAACAAAATACTGCATTCAAATTTAAGGTCACATAATTTCCTAATTCAAGCTGGAGAGAAGGATCTGCGCAAAAAGCCGGGTACAACCTTTTTGCACGCGTCATTATACTTATGTATCGTTAAATACAAAATTATTTGACCCTGTCATTAAAATGTTCCAACGGTAATGCCATCTACCATTTGGCCCTATAATTCGTGTTACATCTTGTATTAATCCATAACTAAACTATTCCAGAATGAACAATATACGCGGTAATGAAGGAAATGGTGGTCGCGCAGCTGGCGACGGCGACGATGATCTAGACTTCGACCCCTTCAAGGAAACACAGAAGGCTTTCGCAGAACTTATGGAGACAGAAATGATGCAAAACACAGTTTCTAGCGGGTACGTCGAAACTACCGTATATTATAGTCTAATTGTATGGAGACGCGTACGCATCCGAAAGTCGAACGGATGCGTACGCGTCTCCATACAAAATCGTTGTTTTCATAAGGTGAATAGAGCTGAATAAGTATGAGGAGTCCCTAAGGCCCCCTTTGCCTCACAAATCTCGTAAACACTTTTATTGTATATGGACGTTTTTTTTTTTTTTACATAAATCCTTTGTTTTGTTTGTGAAGTTCAACTTAGCGTGTGCAAATGACTTTTTCAAAAAAAGATTTGATGCAAAATAGAGGTACATCCCAACAGATAAAAAAATTAAAACTGTATTGTTTTATTTTACAACTAAAATTCTGTTTTATAACGTTTGTGTATTTCTTCCTTTTCAGTGACAATATGGACCGAGTTCGCCGCTCCCGCCTCGCACCGCCCGGCTTCAGTCATATGAACGCGTTCGGTTTAGGACAGCCCCGCCCACAACAGACACACCATCAAAGTAATTGTCATTTCTTATTACTACTCCGTACTATTGAATCACGAGCACGCGTCGTGTGACTCTTATGTAATTTTAATAAGACACAAATTTAAAAGATTTTCATGCGTTCGTGAAATGTAACATCTCTGAGGTTCTCCGCACACGGGCCACCGGCCACAACCACAAAACGCCGCCACCTGGCCGCCGTTTTACGCCGCGGCGTTTTTGGCTGTCGCGTGTGGCCCGTGTGCGGCGAGTTCATATAAAATGTATGAAAACTACAGGAAATATGCCGGTGGCGGCGTTTTGTGGTTGTGGCCGGTGGCTCGTGAGACCACTAAGCGCAGGCCACACTACGAACGAAGCTAAGTTCGTATAGCTTCCCTCATGTAGCTACCGCGTGTTTGCTTATTTCGGTTCACACCGCGAACTATAAACCGAAGCATGAAAAGACGCGGTAGTTATATGAGCGAAGGTACACGAACAGGCACTTAACTGTACCCGGGCTTAAATATAGTACATCAAGCTTTAGAAATAGACCGACACACAGGTATGAGTGACAAACTACGGTTTATCAATCTGAACTTGTTCTAAACCAAATGTGCCATATTTCCGGCTCCGTACTGGTAAACATACTTTTAAATAACAATTTTTAATAGTTGATGGCAATAGGCTCGCCCCCTATTACATGGGACTTACTCCATCGACTACCCCATAAAGGGCAGTACTTTCTTTGAAACTCCTTTTGGGGTGGATCCGACATGGCAAGATTAGGTTGTTATTTTAAACATAACTGGCGAAATGCGGGTGTATTACAGGTACACCTCTGCCTAACCCTTCGAGGCAACAAGGCGTGAAGTTATGTTACTTTTAATAGGTATATTGTTGAAAAAGGAGGAATCACCTCTTTGGACTAGCGGGATTGTGATCGCAGTACCAGTTATCTAAATTTACAGCTGTATCGTTCATTATTTTTTTATTTATTGATGCAACTTTTTACTGCCTACACTTTTATTAATCTTGGTGAAGAAATTGGAGATCTCAGATTATTGTTATCAGCTCGTGGATGTTGCTACACTATTTGATATATTCTCTTGTATTGCTTGTATGTTACTTACCCCCACGAGCCACAATGCTCGACGATGACTTAGCTAGAAACTAGTCAGGACATTTCTGTTATAACCAGGAAACAGTTGTCCTTACGTCGCATTGTGTCCTTTTCAGGTTATAACTCAAATAGCGCCATGTTCTCAGACTGGACTCAGATGGACCCCGCGATAATGTCGACATCGGTGAACTTCGGGAAGAACGTGGGCGTCAGCAACGCGACGAACAGCAACAGCAACGCGTCGCTCAGCCAGCAGCAACAGGAGCTGTTCGCGCGGTTCAACCAGCTCAGCGTGCAGCCCAACGGCGTCAAGCTACACGCGGGCAACACGGGCATGGGCGGCCTGGGCAGCATGAGCACCATGGCCAACTCGGGCACGGGCTGGGGCCAGAAGCTGGGCTGGGGCGTGGGCTACGCCGGCATCCCGCTGCCGCCCGGCTTCGCGCCCGCCAAGCCCGCGCCGCACCCCGCAGAGTGCATCGACGCGAAGTAGACCCCACATGTGCAATTCGACTGGTCCTCAACGGCGGATATTATATTTTCTATTCAGTAATATTATTGTTTCTTTCCGTTGGTGATGTGATCGAAAAATCTTTGTATTAAGAAAGAGCATATTTTAACGAGAGAAATATGATAACAAAGGAATTTGTAAAATAAATTAACCTATTTGTTTTATTTAAAAAAGTTTGATTTATTTATTTTCGTTCGGTCTCGGCTCGCTCCCCTGTGATGATTTATCATATTTCTTAGAATGAATTCTTTTTTCGTTCTTTACTGCGTTTCGCTGAGCGTAATATATGTATATTCGTTATATATTATATATTTATTAGAATCATATCCCTGTTATGACAGATTATATTTTCTATATTAAAATGAGATGCCAATAACTCGCTGTTCCATTTGTACCTTATTGAGTCATTAACCATGAGAAAGATCATTAAAATTAAAGCAAGAAATTATATATTCACTCTTTTAATAACATACCTTATCATTCAAAACACAACACGATATAAACTTGCATCAACGACGAAAATAGTAGTAACGTCCAACAGGTGTTTGATAAATAAAAATAGACTTTGAACAGATTTTGTCAGTACTGACTCAACCATCGGTGTTTATGTGTACGCGCCTCCATTCAAAATCTTTGTTTTCTAAGGGCTTAAGCTGAATAGAGCTGAATGAGTGTGAGTAGCCCCTAAGCCACAAGATTACATTTAAGAAGCTTATAAAAACCCCAATTTCAAGCCCCAAATAAAGAACTCTGCAGATATTTCCAGTTTCTATCACTGTCTAAGTGAGCCACTTAATTATTACAACTCTATTTTGTCGACACTATCCAATGTCACCGTAGACTCCATTTTGCCTTTCCAAAGTCTTGTATCAGCAGGATGAATAAAATTGTCTATGGTATTGTGTATTACGGTAGGGGCAGGTTCGGGCAGTAGTCTTTTCTAAGCTTTTATCCCATCAATATACGTCCGGGGATCGGGTCCGTCCCATGGCACTTCTGTCCCATTGTGCCACACATATAGGCCGGCGCCCCAAGGTTCTAGGGCCAGTTTCACCGGCAAGGTCGCCGCGTCTTCCGGGGTTATTGATCCACCTCCGCGGGTCATGTCTGACATTACATAGCCTGGATGCAGGCAGTTTACTGTTATACCTGAAATGAGATTAACATTACTCTTCCGTAGGTCGGATAAAGACTGGTTTTGTTTGTTTGATAGGAAATAAATAACTGAAGGGTGTGTAGATATCAAACGTGCGCACTTCATTTGCGTTCGCAATTTATTTGGAAAACATGTAAACAAACGCGAGTTTTAGGAAAACCAACTGTAATGCCTACATATAAGGTTCAATTTACGCTACAACTTCATATATTTTATGACTTTTCAACAGTACTAGTCAGTCTAAAATCAACTTTATTTACACGGTCATAAAGTTGATGTTTGTTTAAGTGATAATAGCATCAAATGGAAACAAAGATTTAAATAGACCTTAAATGCGCATACTCAGCGTTAGGAAAGAATAAAAGTATTACCCTCCTTGAGCCTGGCCGCAGTCGGGTAAAAAATGCTGAACGTAAGTAAGGCTTTGTCTAAATAGGATAACGATATTTCTTAGCATAAAATAAAAATAACTATCCCCGGGAATGGCACATCAGTATCGGAAGATGCATTATAATAAAGCCTGACTCGTTCGTCTACTGGTCGCAAGCGCTTCTGCTGAGCTTGAGATTCGATTCTCGGGTCGAGAAGTGTTATTGGGTTTTTCCATCCGAAATTTCTCACTAGCCGCCCGCCAGGAATCTGGATTTCTGCCCGGTTTATGGCAATAGGCTCGCCCCTATTACTTTGGACTTAAACATAACTGGCGAAATGCGGGTGTATTATAGGTACCTACACCTCTGCCTAATCCTTCAGGCACAGATATTATAGCTACTTTACAGGTGTGATGTTATGTTATAATAAAGATGCAAGTACCTCTCGGCGATAATCTCCGATGCAACATAAAAGTATAGGCGTTGACTGCAACCTTTGAAACAACATATTGCGAATCGCCCCATCCTTTATTTACTTCAAGGTTATGTTGCACATCTTCAACATAACTGCTAATCAAACTCCTTAGTTCTTCCAAAGTAAGAGTCTCCGAACTGAATTTCTTCCTCAACTCTTCAGACGGTATTCTAGACAAGTGCGCAGACGAACTGGTGATGTTCACGATTTTCGCGCCACTTTTCACCAATGGTAAGATGGCTTCAGTAAAATCAACCAATGCCGTGAAGTTTATGGATATAGTCTGTTTCGCTTGGAGAGTTTTTGGTTCTGGCGCGTCTTTCAAAAAAAGAATTCCAGCATTGTTGATGAGAATTTCCACGTCTTCAGTTTCATCACGGATGTGCTGTACAAAGGTTTTAACACTTTCGGTATCTGTGACGTCGAGTTGATGAAAAATAGGATTGACACCCAAATTTTCTAATGCTTCACACGCTTTCCTTCCTCTATTTTCGTCTCGCGATGTTAAATAGACTTTTCCATTGAATTGTTCACAAAGTTTTTTAACTATTGAGTATCCGAGTCCTTTATTTGCTCCAGTAACTACAGCTACTTTCTTCGACGACATCTTGGCAACTATAAAATTAAACCATAGTAAGTACAGATAACAATTCTGTGACATTGATTATGCAATAAGTTCAGGAATATCAGCAGTTATCATAAACAAATATTTTGACAACTGCTATATGTACTTATTTGTTATTGTTAAAATTGGTTTTATAAATTCTCTAGTCTAAGACACTGCTTGGGTCCCTCGCCTCGCCTTTGAGATTGACGGATTGACCGATGGCTAGAAGAAAGGCAGAAGAGAACATGAAGAGACATAAAGAAGTCGATGGGCGACCTGAAGGCCAATTCTCGTACTTAAAAAAGGTTCAAATTCCAGTCGCAATCTGTCAAACTGGTCAAAAATGTTGGTAAATTGATAGTGTTTTTGACAGATTGCGAATGAGATGCGAATGCGAACGTTCATTAAAAATACGGGAATTGCCCCTCTGACCATCAGAAGGCCATTATGTATACAATGATTGAATAACGAAAAACCTATGCAGACTCGGTAAGTTTCACAATTTTGTCTACTACCAGCAAAATAGCAAGCGCAAGTTATAAATATAATAAAAGAGAAAGAAAATACATTTACACCAGGGAAAATAATTAAGATTCCATCCGTAATAAATATGTCCAATTTGTAGCTGCCATAAAAATAAGGCAGGTATTTTTTCTGGTGTAGGTAGGTAAAGTTCAAGTAGGTAAAAATAAAAGAGTTTGAATTCTGTTGCCGATGGTATTTAGGCGTCGGAGAGAGCGTAGTTTGGGCATGGCGAGATGTAAAACGGATGCAAAACAAAAACATAACCTTTACCTACACCAGGAAACAATGAAGTTGAGAGAATGTTTAATTATCAATCAAAACACACTCCAGTACCAGATAACAGTTAGGGGTACCTAGTACTTATAAAAATATAAATAATTCAAACCTGTGATTTGGACATAAGTACTAACCATATAACGTAAAATCTTATCCTGGACTACTTAATTCCATAATATTATAGGTAGGTAGTGTTCTGACTGATCTGAGAAGTGAGAAGAGTTGACAAGCGTTCTTTAGAAACTGACATCTGGGTTTAACTTTCACGAACTAAGTAACAGAATGGCTGCGATAACGAAAGTGGGTTATTGGAACAACTGCCCTATTTATCACGGATCACGATCAGGGATTCTGTTTTTATGTTACAAGTCATGCGAAATGCTTAACCTTAGCCTATTAGAAAAAATCAACAAAGCGTTTATTATCCCAGATTTTAGAATATAAAATCTGGGACCCTGGGTAGGAGGCTAGGATGCTATGCTCGATAATCATGCTTATTCCAAATGAGGCGGAAATAGTATTAATTAATGGGTCATGATCTAGTTAGCTAAACCTGTTATCTAATTGCGCAAGTAACCTATTTTCGTAACCGATTACGACTAATTTGTTTCATTTTGACAGTTCTACAATATTCATTGCTTTATTTATTTACGTAGTTGAGCAGATTTTTTTTTCGAACTTATGAAGTAATGGATTAGACATTTGTGTCAAACCGATTTCAATTCTGAATTCTGATTGATCGTGTATCATTCTTGTGGATTATCACCATCACCAGAGGAAACTTACCGTCACCCCTGTAGCCACGCAATCAATTCAATCGCTTAGAGGCTTCATGAAGAAGAGCCTGAAGAGGAGGAGGAGCCTGAGAGGTAAAGGGAAGCCTGGAAATCACGTGGCAAAAACCTTAGCTTGGAAACCTGTAAGCCACGTTTGGTTTAGGCGCTGTTATGCGAAAATCATTCTTTCCACAGAACATTAACATAATGAACGTGAAAGCCACAAGTTGTTAAAAAGCGCCATCTATATTTAACTCTGACTAACTAACTAACAAAACAGGTTTAGTCACAATCGGAAACTGGGTTAACCCGCGCGTTAGCGTAACGTAACATAAGCATCGTGAACAGATTGTTAATTCCTTCATAACAATTCTAGAATAATTCGACGTAATGCTTCAGCTACCAACGATATTCACACCTCCAATATTTGGGGACGACACGCTACTACGATCAATAGATTGGTTAGAAGGTTTACATTGGAAGCAAGACAACCTTGTGAAAAAGGAAGATGACAATTATGAAATATGTATACAGGTGAAGGACTATGCCCCGGAAGAGATATCGGTGAAGACAGCTGATGGGTTTATCGTGGTTGAGGGGAAACATGAAGAGAAACGGGACGACTATGGTTCTATTGCTCGACAGTTCATGAGGAGGTTTCAAGTGCCCGAAGGGTGTCGGATTGAAGAAGTGCAGTCAAGAATGACTCCTGATGGCTTACTGATAGTCTCGGTTCCAAGAGTCCCAGTGATTAAGAAAGATACTATGATACCTGTTAAACATGAGGTCACATCGAAAAGTAAATTGTGATTATTTTAAACACAAAACTATGGTGACTTGTTTTTTTGTTTGTATTTCCTAATCAACATTCAACTTGGTTGTTTTTTTCTGTTGGTTATGTAAAGCGGTGATATGTGTAAGTAATTAAATATTTTTGTTTTACGTTTTAATTCATTAATTGAATTGTGTGATATTAAATTTATTCATTGCCAAGATGTTTAATTTTATTCTGTCCCAAAACCCTTATCTGCATTGGCATGTGACGATATTTTTATTATCTTAGCTAACGTACATTAACAATAAGCTGAGATTGGGCGGAATTAGATGTCTAATCATCATTAGGAATTATCTACTTATCAATCGATCAATCTGCCTTTATAGCCTTTCCCAATCATGTCGAGGTCGGCTTCCAGTCTAACCGAATGCAGCGGAGAACCAATATTTTACATGGAGCGACTGCCTATTTGACCTCCACAACCCAGTTATTGGGTAACACGATACTCCTTGGTAAGACTGGTTGTCAGAATTTCGGTTTTAAGAAGAATCGTAACGACTTAATAAAAAAATAAAAGTTTTATCATAACATCCATAATAACATCATTATGTGAATCCTATTTCTATGTTAATGGTATATTCATGTATGTAGGTACCTATTCACTTGATGAAACCTACGTCACATCCATCCAAGGCCATCTGCAAAATCAGAGGCATCGCTGAATCGCTGGTGCTGTGCTATCCCACAGACAAAGCTGAAATATCTCATCTGCCTGTAATCTTCCCGCGAGCTCGTTCACAAAGTGCTATAGAACACAAAATAGATAAAACTAGACCTAAGTACAATCAACAGCAAAAATCCCCCGTAATTGCCGATTATTAAATAATTGATGAATTAAATCTCTGTCTGTACTTGAAAGCAAAGCCCAGACACATTTTAATTGTGTATTCTGTAGTCGTATCTATTATAATTTTTGGCCGAAAGCAATGAGTAGTAATGATGACTTTACCTACATGTAGGTACTTACCTACCATTGTTTAATTCGTCTGTTACATTGTATTAGGCTTAGCAACAATGTAGGTATGTATCATTTACGTTGCTTATTGTAAGATAAAAAGATAAAAAATAAGATAAAAACAACATAATCTTTGGTTATTTCAGTTGATAAAATTTGATTTATGCTGCGGATTTTTAAATGAAGTCTGTTCCAATGAAGTGTTTGACAATTTAAATTCAAGTAGCTGTTTGTTAGCGTTATTTCCTTGTTGCAAGGTAGTAAGGTTTATTTTTGCTTGTGGTGGAGTTGGTTCGACTTCGATGTCCTGGTGTTAATATCTCTGCTCTGCCCTTGAATTCAGTTTGCCGACAGAGCCGCAGCTATGCAGACTCCGCGCTGTGATAAGAATTAATTAATTTAAAGGTGTGTGAAAAAGTTATTTTTTTAAATGAAAGTGGTTTACATTTAGAGGTTTAGTATGTTTTATGTATCTGTGTGGAGCCTTATTCAGTTCAAGGAAGGTTTAATTTATAAACCGACTATTTAGGGGTGAATACGTAACCCAAGCACTTACATGCTTGGTGGAGGTATGCCCTGCTTGGGCGGAGCACCGCCGTGTCCTCGTGGAGGCGATTGGCGGCAATGACCTCTCGCGTCCGGCCCTGGTCCAGGCCATGGTACGGAGCGAGAGGGCATGGGAAGCCGTCACCTCCTTCTGCGAAGCAGTAATGCTCGCGAAGGAGGAGGCGGAACGCGTGAGGGAAAGGCAAAGTTTGCGCCCTCACGCCCCTAACCGCCGCCGTTGGAGACGCCCTGGGCGTCGGGAATCCCAGGCGGATTCCCGGCCACCATAGGCGCGGGCTTGCGGACGGCGAGCAACGGGCAGCTCGCCGTCCGATAAGGACCAGGCCCGGGTCGATGGCGCGTCGTGTTCCACGCACGCCTCAAAGAGATGTCAGCACAATTAGCGGGGTCCGCTAGGACCGATGCCTGCCAGGGATGCGGGAAAGTCCGAAAGGGATACCGGGACCTTGGCAACAGGCAAATGAAAGAACACGGGTGGGTTTTAGTCAGTAAAAGTCTGACACGCCCTTCCGCTCCGCCCAGAGCGGGAGAAGTCATTGGAAGATATACCAAATTAAAAAAAAAAAAAAAAGCACTTACATGCTTGTAGTAAATAAAAAGCGTCGAATTTGCGCAGGTTTATGAAAAAATTGCTCAAGAAAATTCTTCATATGCCAATTAAAAATCAGTTAAATACACACAAAAACTGTGTATCTCGTGCGCGGCTCTAGTTTGTACACACGGCTACACATCAAGCTATACATTTCCAGTTTTTGCTGATCTCACATTGTATAGGATTTCCGTACAATGCGAGGTTAGCTTATACTGGAAAGCTTCAGTAATTAGGTATATATATTACCTACTTTATGTCCCTTTATTATACTTTGCAATTTTTTTAATATATTTATAAAGAGTATAAAAAAATATATAAATATTAATTACTTACTTAATTACGACAGACCTCAGAGTGAGGATCACAGTGGCAAATAGTTGATGGTAGGGTGCTTATGTGCTATATACTTACTGAGTGCCTGATGCTTACGTTACTTACGTACGAGCGACATAGTTCAGCTTATGAGTACCATATTACTTATTATTTATGTAAGAACTTGTGTATGGTACGAGCTTCTTTGGGTTCTAGGACCTAATTTAAGCCTAAGCCGGACATTTGCTAAAAAGGACAGTCATTATTAGGTACCTACTTTTAAATCATTCTTTTTTCAATATTCAATTAATATTATTTTATTTTTTTTAAAGAAAAATAAGTCCTGATAAGTCCGGACGAGAGGCCAAAAATCCGGATGGATAGTATCTAAACCTACCTGCACCAAGGTGATGCAGTCAGTAGGTAAAGGTACAAAATAGAGCCCGCATACTAAGCTGAGGGCTTAAATCAGCCACTTTGGCAGAATCATATTAGGAAAATATTATGAATCACCGGAAAATGTCACAAACTGACAATTCATAAATGATCTGCGTGCAATTCATATGAAATAATTCATCTGATTGACAGTTTTCAATGGAGATTCGTAAAATGGTCCACAAATAATGAATTGCTTTTGTGTCAAATTAGAGGCATTGCTAATGACAGCTGGGAATTCAGGAAATGAATTGCTTTTAGAGGAATTGCTAATGTGGCCGTTTAAGGCCCCCGGCAAAATGCTCGAGCAGTCTATTGACAAAATGTATAATGAACTAAATCTTTACTAAAATAGAGCTATTAAAAATAGCATTCCGGAACTCACGCGAATTTGTGTCTTGCACGATATTTTCAACTCCGAGTTCCCCTTTTCATTGTTTTGTGTGTGAGCGAAGTCATTAAATACCGACATACGTGAAGTCACCAAGTAAAAAGTCTTAATTTTTTAATAAACTCTTTTTGTTATGTGTAATACAAGAGCTTCATATAGCATTTAATTAAGCAACAATCGGTTGATAATTTTCGAGAAAAGCATTCGGACTTAGTGATCCACCACGAGCATCAATAAGTTTGAACAATGTCCATTAGTTTGAACTGTTTGTAGCACCATGTATATGTTGGTAAGCCAAATCTTTTTTCACAAAAAAAAAAAAACATTATGCAACCGCATGCAGATTTGGATTATTATTTTATCATCATACAGTAGAAAAACTTGACAATATAAGAGTATAATAATCAATAAATCGAGCAAAAGGCGCAGATTAAAATTTTTATTCTACGAGCTGTACCCGCAACTTCATCTATGATCCAGGATAAAAAGTAACCTATGTCCTTCTCCAGGTCATGGTCTACTCATATGCCCAATTTCATTAAAATCCGTTAAGTCATTTTAGCGTGAAAGCGTAACAAAAAAAACAAACTTATTTTCGCATTTATAATATTACCCAGTTAGGATTACCATGAGAAGAAACTACAAAATTTAATAAGAGATTGTTTAGTCGACTTTCACTTTTATTAACGAAATGACCTATACAAAACCTGTCTAAACGCGCGAATAAACTAATGCCAATGTTACTTAGATACACGATAAATATGTATACCTACGTAGGTTCATTATTTAAAGTCCGCGAAAGTTTGAACAAGCTAAGTAGGTATCATACCTCAAAATAGGGTTCCGTACCTCAAAAGGAAAAAACGGAACCCTTATAGGATCACTCATGTGTCTATCTGTCCGTCTGTCATAGCCAATATTTTGTAACTAGCTGTTGCCCGTGATTTCATCTGCGAACCAGGACGAAAAGTGGCCTATGTCCTTCTGCGGGTCATCCATGTGCCAAATTTCATCCAAATCCGTTTAGCCGTTTTAGCGTGAAAGCGTTACAAACAAACAAACTCACTTTCGCATTTATAATATTATATAGTTAGACTATGCATGTCTACTTCTTTCATAGAGTACCTACCTACATCCCTTTTGCCGCTTAGCCACACCAGCCATAATAATATCATCTTTGACACAATCCGTCCATAGTTTCTTTGGTCTTCTCATGCTCTTCGTCCTCTGCATGTATACTACAAAAATGCCCATTCCGAGACGCCGATATTCAAACAACTTCTCAGTCACTGGCACCATTTTCTGACATCATCCATTCTCGTTACATGACACCTCCCATTCTCATCTGAGCTGCATGCAATGCCTTTTGTGGCCCAAACTATTCGTGTAGGTAATCAGGGTACGCCTATCTATGTACCTGTGATGAACGACGCGACGACATTAATTCCTGTAGAGATAACTAGTTGAACACCTGCGCAATTGATAGGAATTATCGTCACATTGTAATCTAAAACGTCTATATTTATGTGACCGACACGTGTCGATATGCAGGGGCTAATTTGACGGGCAGATATTTTCAAATACCCAAATGATGTTCAATTTTTGATTTATCTGATGGATAAGGCCTATTCATAAACTGAAATAGGCCCTTGTAACTTAAAGTACAATTTGTGAATACGTTCCTTCACAGTACTTACTTAACGTTTAAGAGTTTTGAGTCGGTGTTAATATAGTAACCCTAATCTAATCCTTACCCTCCCTACCTTTTGGGCCAAACCTGTATGGCAGCATCTACATCGTCACACAAAATCCTGCATCGCGCAATTTAGTGTTTAACACGCGATCAACATACATATATAGGTACATACAAGAGTCCGTATATACAAGATCCCGACATCAATCGCTGGGCAGTTGTCCGCCAGACACGACACCCGTCTGGTCGGAGGATCCGCACTTTTCTATGGAGTATGAGTGAACTTTACACCCTCATACCTCTAAACCTACTTATTTGCACTACTTTCTTTTCGACCAACCCTGCTCCATCTTGCCATCGCTCGGTCTTCCCACGCTCTTATCAAGTAGGCGATGGATTATATAAATCTACCTTTGGCTGGGTCCATTCATTGTTGATTTTTCTAATTCGGAAATTGACAGAATCTGTATCGGTTTGGCTTCCGATAGATACTCAATCGCACGGTAAAGGCACTTCGCGATCATGGCTCTCGCAACAGTGTTAAAATATCGGGAGCATTAATCGTAAGCTTCCCGTCACTGGTGATAAAAAGTAAAAGTCGATAAAAAGTAGCCTATGTCCTTCTCCAGGATACCATCTATCTCCTTGTCAAATTTGGTCGAAATCCGTTCAGTAGTTTAAGCGTGAAAAGGTAACATTCAAACACGAGTTACTTTCGAATTTGTAATATTATTATGGATATAATATTATTCATAGGATAGGTATGGTACCAAGGTTGATAGACATGCATGAGCATACGCTAATCAAAGAAAAATTGATTTATTCACCAGGGTCTTCTCAAATCCTCAAAATGACGATAGAAACGGAGTCGTTTGCGGAGTACATCTTGGTGGAGCACCGCTGGATAGTCGTGATGGTGGCTTTGCTGCCCATCTCTGCGCTGTGGAAGGTGTGGTCCACCTTCAGGAACTATGTGATCTTCACGCTGAACAGCGCGCCGAAGATGCATGACAGGAAGGTCAGGGATGTTCAGAAGCAGGTGGGTTTCATGGCTGTGGTGATGAGTAAAGGTTGTGGCATATACCAATTACCACGTAAGATCACAGTGTGTAATTCAGAGAACGAGTTTGCCATTCAAGAGTTCTTGGGACTTGTTCTGCTTTATTCAATTTGCCCTATCACCAGATTCCAGATTTTTTTCCTTAAATTGACCAACTGTTTTATTCCTCACCGCCCTATAACTCTCCACCGATCCTCACTTCCAGGTGAAAGCCTGGCTATCAGGCGACCGTAGTAACCGCCTCTGCACCGCTCGCCCCGCCTGGCAGGCCATGTCCTTCCGCCAGGGCATCTACAAGAAGACCTTCACCAACATAAAGGTCAATCTCGTCGATGTGCTAGAAATTGATATGGATAATATGGTAATAAGCTTATTATAATTATTTTTTAAGTATATAAAAACTAGTTGCTTCGTACGGGTCGATGGCGACAATCAAAATATCGAGATTTCTATGCTACATCTAAAATTAGTTAAATCGTACTATTATGTTAAATGAGTAATAAGTATATTATTATGTAGTTATATCTTCGTAGTAATAAGTATATAATTATGTAAGTTATAAAAATCCGTAGTCACGTGTTAGCCATAAATCGAACAGATTGCGTGTGTGTCTGTGATGTCTTGTTTATACCTTTTTAGTTGATTGACTTTTTTGTCGTAGGGTTTTAGTTTTATTTTTAATTTTTTTTGGTTATCATACTTATAATTGCATATTTTTGAAATGTGCTAATTAAGCCCTTTCATTTGATACCCAACATAGTATGATAAAAAATATTTTGTTTTTAGGTTTGTTTTTAGGTACTTTATGGAGCTCGTGGCTAAGTAATAACAGCCGCATGGGTCGATTCATCAGGTTAAGCTACGCTTGCCGGGGTTGGTCCGTGGATGGGTGACCATCTTTACATATCGAGACTCCTCCGTGCCTCGGAAAGCACGTTAAGCCGTTGGTCCCGGCTGTCATTTGTGGATCTTTGACAGTCGTTACGGATCGTCAGAAGCCCGAAAGTCTGACAACCAGTCTTGCCAAGGGGTATCGTATTACCCAGTTACTGGGTTGTGGAGGTCAGATAGGCAGTCGCTCCATGTAAAATACTGGTATTCAGCTGCATCCGGTTGGACTGGAAGCCGACCCCAACATGGTTGGGAAAAGGCTAAGCAGATGATGATGATGTTATCTAGAGGGCGCCATTTTCAATTTAATGTGACGTCACATAGCCTGTAACCAGCGGACGATAAAGACACTTCTAACGAAACCTCATTTGTCAAATTGTTATGAGTCGTTTAGAAGATATGAGGGAACGGATGAACATATTACATACATACATACTTACATACATACATACCCGTCAAAATCATAACCCTCCTTTTTGCTTCGCCGTAGTCGGGTAAAAAATATTGGTCACTTTATTCATGTTGAAATTATACATGTGAGATGTAATTAGACGTGCGGTAGATGGACGTGCTGATGTGAACTTAATTTCTAAACGCCGTTTTCCGATACAAATCCTACTTATTTACCTTTGAAGTAGGTACCTACGCTGTCTACACAGACTTTCAGAAGGCTTTTGACAAGGTGGATCATGTACTGCTTCTGGAGAAGATTGCATATAATGGAATACGTGGTAACCTACTTAGATGGTTTGTCTCATATGTTTTTAATAGGGTACAAATAGTGGCGGTGAATGGTTATGAATCTGACCCTATAGTTGTCACCTCTGGCGTTCCACAGGGATCTATTTTAGGCCCGTTGCTCTTTATTATATTTATCAACGATATTGAAAGTTGTTTCATCAACTCAAATTTCATAATGTACGCTGATGACATAAAAATATATAGATCTTGCAAAGATATACAGGATTGCTTGCTTCTTCAAGAGGACCTTGTTAGATTATATACATACTGTTACAAAAATAAACTCTTTCTCAGTCTACCCAAATGACATGCCATCTCATTTACTAAGAAGAAAAATAAAATTAATTTTAATTATTCCATTAATAATGCTGGCTTGGATAAAGTTCATTCCGTTCGTGACTTGGGTGTTACACTGGATGCCAGTTTGCACTTCGACAAGCACGTCGACAACATAATAAATAAGGCGTACCAGATGTATGGTTTCGTCATGAGATCTTCACGTGACTTTGTGCGACCCTCTACGTTCCTACTGCTTTATAAGACTCTGGTAAGATCACAGCTAGAGTACGCCGTTCCAATCTGGAACCCCTTCTGCGACAAATACGGCTCTAGAATTGAAATGGTACAGAAGAAGTTCCTGCGATCGATGAATTATAAGTGTTTCCAGTCAAAAATTCCATATGTGCAGCTATTGAAACGGTATGGAGTTCCAGATCTGGGGTCTAGGCGGTTATTACTTGATGTCATAACCCTGCATGGTATATGTAATAACAAATTTGACTGTATCGAACTTACAATTAAGTTGTGTTACAAGGTGCCCCGCAGTGTTATTTTAAGGGGGGTGCGCGTGCCTCAACTGTTCCACACGGATATATGCCGGACTAATGCTGGGGAACGAGCACCTCTTCGCCGTCTTGTTGATGCATACAACGCGCGTTTCATGGACCTTGATATATTTTATCTATCTAAGCAAGTATTTAAGAAAATGGCTCTGGATATTTTGTCCGCAGAGTAAATTGAGTAACGTTAGGCGATCTCAGATCTCAGCGCTAATATGACACCGATTCTTTTGTTTTGTTTTGTTTATCGCTTTATATTATCACTTCTTTTAACTTTTAGTTAATTCGTGGACAATGGTGTGGGTTGCATAATTTCTAGCTTAAGTAATTTTCTGTATTTTTTAACATGTAACTGTTTTTGTCCCTAATAAATAAATAAATAAATAAATAAGTACCTAGCTGTCGCTATCTACTTTTTATTTATGGATATAAATAAAACATGTAGATCGACAAATCAGAACCGGAGAAAATCTGTATTACAATGAATGAAATTATTCCCATAACTGTTTCCCGTTATCGAACCAATAAAAATATACAAAACATTTTACCTACGTCAATTCAAATCGTCTGGGATTGTGCATAAACAGCACTGAATGTTAAATATGACCAGACTATAGTTATACCTATGGAATTTAAATTGTGAAGTTAAAAACTTGATACAGGAGATGTTCACACGTGTAATATTAGGTAATAATTATGTGTATCTTTATAACCAGAAAAACTTGCTGCGTTTTTAGAAGATTTATCGGCTGAATATAATATATACATACTGTTTACTACAGGGTGTAAGGGACAGCCCTCCGCAAATTAACAGAGGGCATTCAGCTCCTTATTTTGAATCATATTCCACCGGAAATTCTCTCAGGTTTTTTTTTATATTTTTTAATTAAAATATAAAATCAATATGAAATTACATTCTTTGTATGCAGTACTCCATTTATGTAAATAAAACAGCTAAAATAAAAAAAACTGCAATGGATGTTGAAATACTATACTGAAAGACGCGTGAAGCTCAGAATTTTCATTGATAAATCAAGTGGCGCGAGCGCGAGCCCCTCCCACGGTGAGTGCGGCTACCGGCGTTTTGCCACGGTAACGATACATTGCGCGTAAGGTAATGAAACAAATGAGGTTTATTGGATTCCATTAGGTTCTTGAAATAATTTCATGTACCGGTCCTCTTAGTATGGTATGCTAAATTCATCCCATCAGTATGCGGAGCGCTGTCCCTTACACCCTGTATAAATTAAAGTCGCTATTCATGTTTGTCTGTGTGGCCCGCGATGTTCTACTTAAGTACTTAACACCGCAACATATTTTGACGCGGTTTTCATCATCATTTTAAAAGAGTAACGGTGGAGTTTCCTTCCCATTCTTCTCCATACGAAAACTACCTTTTGGAAGGGGCAAGGGGGAGTACTATTTTTTTTTTTGTACATTTTTGACGTTTCAAAATAGCCTTGTGCCTAATTGAAATAAATGATTTGACTTTGACATTTAGAGAATATATTCAGGAATATTTATGTGTGGAATATACATTAAAACTTGACGTCGACCATGTGACCTCCAGAACCTAATTGGAGGGTATACTAAGCCAAATTTTCGGGCAACGGTTTTAATGTGCTCTACAAGTCTCACCCACAAGATTCTTGTGTAACAAAAAGTCACCGTCCAGGAAGCGCAAATCTATCTGTTTTTGAAATACTACTGAAAGTTTAATCTCGTTAGAACTAAATACAGTTTTTTTTAAATTTACTTTTATAAGTACATATTATATTTTATAGGTACTTTACTATATGACCCGGTGAATCTTTGTACCACGTGGGCAATTTCCATACAAAATTTCGATATTTTCGATTTTTCGGCTATTCCTTTGGGTTTTTCCCCATTTTCTTTTTCCTAAACCAAACCAGGCGAAAAAAACATAAAAAAATCGATGCTGTCCATCCAGTTTTTGTGATACTAACGTACAGCAAAAATATATATGCAATCGAATTTTACATATCGCACCTCAGCTCAAATAGTGTCACAACTAAAAAAAAAATTAGACCTTTTTTATTGCACCATTCCTTTCAGAAAACTTCAAAATCTTATCTCAGATAGTGTCATACTTATAGTTTAAATATTTATCCCTAGATGGCATTAGCGTCCTTATAATTTTAAATGAAAGTTTCTTTGGAAAGTTAAATTTCAAACACCTTTTTCTCGAAAGTTTGATTTTTTGACTTACGACACTATTTGAGCGGAGGTGCGATATATAAAATCAATTGCATATTAAACACTACACTGAATACAATAGGAAAACAAAAATTGTGTTCCAGACAGTCCGCTGCGAGCCCCTCGTCACAATGGGCCAGCTCTCACGCACTCTAGAGCCACTAGGCCTGGCACTAGCAGTAGTGCCCGAACTGGACCAGCTGACAGTTGGCGGGCTCGTCATGGGCACTGGCGTGGAGTCTTCTTCTCACATCTACGGCCTGTTCCAGC
This sequence comes from Lithophane leautieri, assembly GCA_949152455.1. NCBI lineage: Eukaryota > Metazoa > Arthropoda > Insecta > Lepidoptera > Noctuidae > Lithophane > Lithophane leautieri. Next base: position 6,337,222 of record OX424483.1, read on the forward strand.
ACATCTGTCTTCAATACGAGCTGGTGTTAGCTGATGGATCTGTTGTTACTTGCAGCAAGGTACTGTATCTAATGGCAAACTATAGCTTCAGAGGCAGGCACAAAAAAAAATACGTCACCGGCCACACGCCTATAACTCATTTTTAAGGACAGCTCGTACTGGGCCATAAATTTATTGTGCCAATTTTGTTTTCATGAAATAAGAGCCAATGGTCCCCGTATCTCTTATAGCTTCGGATATCTGTATACTGTCCCAGTTAATTAAAACACTGTATTTACTTACCTAATGTTATTAATTATTACATTTTTCAGGATGAGAACCCAGACCTGTTCTACGCTATTCCCTGGTCCTACGGCACGCTCGGGTTCCTAACATCGGCAGTCATCAAAGTTGTTCCTGCTAAAAAGTAATTATGACAACCATAACTGTGCCTACTGCCTTGTCTTATCTATACATCCGCAGTTAATAAATGTTCAAAGGTGTCCATGAATCTTGGTCAAATATGAAATTATTACAAGGCCGGGCATTGCATTAAGCGTAGGATGTCCACAAACGTATCTGCGCAAACGCATCAGTTGTGCTATTCTGTAAAAATCTCACCGTGGAAACTTAGGTGAAGTGAGCTTGGAGTGAACTGTCACTGCCTTAGCATCAGTAGGTAACGATGACAATGACAGCTCACTCCACGCTCACTTCACCTAAGTTTTCATGGTGAGATGGTTACAGAATAGCAATGTTGATATAGTACGCGTCAAACTTTATAGCGACTCTGAAGCGCGCTACTCACTACGCAGTACCGCACCCCTCCCCCCGCTGACACGTGAATTTGTTACTGCGCAGAGACTCGCCTCATGTTCAGAGTCGCCATGATCCAGTTTGAATCGGGCTGTACCTAGACGCAAGATGCGAAGAGACCCATATGCTTAGCAATTGAATTGATTTTTACCCGACTACGGCGAAGAAAAAAGGAGGGTTATGATTGCAGTTTGTTGTTTTTAGCATATAACATGGCTTTGTGACACAGAACATCTAAAGTGACAACTTTAGCATGTTCTTTTTCTCAACATTCTCATTATTATAATCGCTCAAAGAGTGAAACTTTTATAATACGTAAGAATATTGAAAAGGAAATCGATATTTGAAGCTATTTTTGCCTCTTTTCTTTTACTATAGTCTTGACCTTGACCTTTAGTTTGGTAACCATATTCTAGTGACCTTGGACTTCCTAAAGTACCTCGGTTGCAAGCATGCTATAATTATTGAACTCAGTCATCCCATGCGACCGTTACCACCGAGAATTCGTACGGGGCTTATAGGGGAAAAGGGGCTAAACTAAACTACAGTTTGGGAGTTTAGGACATAAATAACATACATTCATAACATCACGCTTGTACTTATCCTCGAAGGGTTAGGCAGAGGTGTCCAGTACAGTTAAAGAAATTATTTTTATACAAATTGACAACCTACCTACGTCAATTTGCCGTGTTATAGACATTTCAGACAATAACTATTGTCAAAGAGTGATAGTTATGATTTGAGTATACTGACATTTTAAATATGTAGTCAATTGGATTAACAATTAATTTTCCTGACTGATTTAGAGATTTTTATATTTCCCCATAGAGGGCATTTAATGGGCTCGTCTATTACCATCAACCATATAAATTACTTATTTGCAGTAACTATGACATTTCTCAAGTTAAAGCCACAATATCTAATCTGTCTTCTCTCTCATTTTAAAACATGATTTATTTTTGACTAGTAGTGGTTTTTTTTACCAATTTACATAAATAATAATCCCATCAAAAACATAACATGTAAAAAAGTGCAAGTCTCGCAACGCAGTTCTTCTACCGCAAAAAGATATGAAATTTAATGTAAAACCAAGTCTGTTTATTTATTCAGTACCTATCTTTTTGTCATCTTTATTTCTTTAATAAGTATTACTTGGCAATCCAAACCAGATTTAATATTATTCTATTTTATTCCTCGTCAGATTCATCCGCCTCGAATACCACCCTCACAACAAACTGTCAGATCTGTCGAACCACTTTATAGCAGAATCCCTGAAAGACAAGCCGCATGAGTTTATCGAAGCCCTGCTGTACACCAAGGAGTCAGGAGTACTCATGACAGGAGATATGGTGGATGAGATTGGAGATGATGGCAAGGTATTTAGTATAATCAGCCTATAATGTTCCCACTGCTGGGATACAGGCCTCCTCTCGGTGAGAGGGAGTGGGCCACATATCTAAGTTTAAGTATTTATCAGTAACAATTTAAGGGGGATGCGCTAAGGTAGCATACAACTCTCTAAGTTCATGTAAGTGCATTGAATGTTTTTTTTTTTTTAGAGAGTTGTTTTGCTGATTCTAATGTTTATAATTCCATAAATCCATATTTGTTACGGGCGCTAATCATATTTAGATCAACGTACAACCTGATACTGACCTGCAAATTGCAAAAAACGTAAGAAAATTTTGTATTTCGGGGGCTACCTTGGCGCATCAACCATAATGAAACTCGAGGGCTCGTCTGCTCCTTCAGTCATTCGACAAACATTATGGCCAGCTCATTACTTCAGCTGTTAACTCTGAGCTAAGTCGACACGAGTTGGATGACCCTCACTAGCTATTGCTAAATGTTTTTAACAACTTTATGCTAAATTCTTTCGATTTCTTTCGATTTCCTTAACGGTCAACGACGTGCTTTCTAAAAACTCTATACCTCCCTTTTTTTTTTCGGGCCCTACTGTCCATAGACACGGGCTTTGGCGATGAAGTCTGGGATTTTTACCTCACTAAAACCATCCCGGCACCATCTGCACATACCTCCCGAATACCCGAAACCTCCTCTTTACAACGTCTTTTAGGTCACATCTCTGGGGAACTAAAGGCGTCTCCTTGAAACTTTTTTTTTTTTTTTTTTTTTACGGTGCAAGTGTGCAAGGTAGCACGGGACGACAGTTTGCTGTCTTCCCAGCGACCAAATTCCCACCAGCACCTATTTGTGTAATGCACGATTGGTCAGAATTGGAATCGGTTTAAAACAAAATATGTCTAATCCATTGCTTAAAAATCTGCTCAAAAACTTGAGCAGATTTTTTATTCGAACTTATGAAGCAACTTACTTATCTCTGCTTCTTATCTTAAAGGATTAGACATTTGTTTAGAAACCGATTCCAAATCTCATTGATCGTGTATTACGCAATTAGGGTTCAGGTGGAATTTCGTCCTGAACCTTTCTCACTGTACCCTCTTTCTTCTTTACCAGTTCAACCCCATCGGCAAGTGGTACGCAGAGTGGTTCTTCAGGCAGGTGGAACGTCACCTGATCAACAACCGCTCAGTCGTCGAGTACATACCTCTGAGAGACTATTACCACAGGCATACTAGGAGCTTCTTTTGGGAGTTACAGGTCAGTTTCGTAGGTTTAGAAGAGAGATATGTAGAGAAAATGGCATTGACTTGCATGATGTAAGGTATCGGAAGGCGCAGCATGGGTAGTGTTCGTGTTCCAAGCGCGCCTCAAAGAAATGTCAGCACAATTGGCGGGGTCCGCTAGAACCGATGCCTGTCAGGGTTGCGGGAAAGTCCGAAAGGGATACCGGGACCTTGGCAACAGGCAACTGAAGGAACACGGGTGGGTTTTAGTCAGTAAAAGTCTGAGACGCCCTTCCGCTCCGCACAGAGTGGGAGAAGTCATTTGATGATTTCCCAACCTCAAAAAAAAAAAAACCATGGGTAGGGTCCCACAAGGAGGGCTGACAATCTGGTCCGGTGAAGGTCGCGGGAGTCCACTGGATGTCACAGGTCCAGCCGTTGTCACAACTTTTTGAAGAAACCAGGTTTTGTCTAGCGTGTTACGAACTCTCGGCTGAATTAGGATGCTATAAAAAATGATTAAATTTTTTAAATGTTGATGCTAATGGTAATTTGGAACCTTGAACATGGAACCCACGACGCATTTTCTTATTAGAGGAGCCAAATTATCATAATTTTCATTCTCACGTTCCGCTCGAGATCTATTTGGTCCCATCGGCACCATAAATTATCAAAATGATGTTGAACATCGCATCAAATTCCGTTGCGTAGTTTAGAAGAACAACGCGGTCACACACGACAGACACGAAAAGCGACTTTAATTTATAATTATAACCAGCTGATGCCTACGACTTCGCCCGCGTGAATGTCGGTTATTATATATACTAAAACCTTACTCGAGAACAACTATACCTATTGGTGAAAACAGCATGAAAATCGGCGCAGTAGTTTTTGAATTTATCGCGTACAAGACGACAGACAGACGCGGCGGAGGACTTTGTTTTATAATATGTAAGAATTGTAACTATTATAACTTTTTAACTAATATTATAAATGCGAAAGTGAGATTGTTTGTTTATTACGCTTCGACGCTAAAACGGCTGAACGGATTTGGATGAAATTTGGCATATGGGTAGACCATGACCTGGAATAGGACATAGGGTACTTTTTATCACGGTAGTACGTTCCCGTGGGATAATCTCCGACAAAACGCGGGCGACGCCGCGGACCAAAGCTAGTTTATTATGTGGCGGTACCTACATCGCCACATATGAACTACGCATCAAAAACACCTGACGTCACACAAATACCTGACGTCACGTAAATCCTGCATCGCGCAATTAAAGTTTACCGTGCAATGGATATAATATATACAAGAACCCGACATCAATCGTTGGGCAGTTGCCCGCCAGATACAACACTCGTCTGGTCGGAGGATCCTCCCTTTTCTATGGTGGATGAGTGAACTTTACACCCTGTTCCTCATACCCCTAAAATTATAATAATATATGTATAGATGAATAAAACAAGTTTTTTTTTAACCTTTTCCAGGACATCATCCCATTCGGCAACCACCCGATCTTCCGCTACCTCCTAGGCTGGCTGATGCCCCCAGAAGTATCCCTTCTCAAGCTGACCCAGCCTGAAGCTGTGACCAAACTGTATGACAAGGCGCACGTCATCCAGGACATGCTGGTGCCAGTGGAACATCTGGAGAAGAGTATCTACGTGTTCCATAAGGAGATGGAGGTAGAAAACATTTGGGCATTTTGGAGTGTAGTAATAACTTGATGCTGAAGTTATTCCAAGCATTTAAACTTTAACAACGGTGTCGAAGTTGCTTGGCCTAAAAATAAATTTATAGGAGCATGTAAAGGGGCGGGCAACACGGCCCTCTAGGTTATCAATGATTCTGAAACATATTTTCGACAATCGCTTCCCTCGATTGTTGTTTTAACTTGTGCAAATAAAACGCCATATTGTGGCGGCATCTACAACGCCACATGTGAAACTCAAACTCAAACCATTTATTTCAATTAAACCATTTACAGGCACTTTTGAATTGTCAAAGAGTCGGTCAGTTAGTCAAAAAGTTGAAGCTAGATGCCCATTCCAATTCGTAGATCTCTATGGAGAAGAACAGGCAAGAAACTCCGTGAACTGACGTCACGTAAATCCTGCATCGCGCAAGCAAGGTTTGGTGCGCGTTATAATATACAACGTCCCGACATCAATCGTCAGTCAGTAGCCCGCCAGAAACAACACCCGTCTGGTGGGAGGATCCTTCCTTTTCTATAGAGGATGAGTGAACTTTACACACTGTTCCTCATACCCCTAAACTTTAATTTTTTTTTAAGTTTTAGTTACTGAATTAATTATGTTATTTCTTTTCCCAGGTGTACCCGATTTGGCTGTGTCCGTTCAAGGTGTTCAACCATCCCGGACAGCTGAAGATCAAGACTCAAGCCGAGTGGCAGATGTTCGTCGATATCGGTGTCTATGGCGTGCCTAAAGCTAAAGAATATGAAACTGCAAGTTTTCGCTTTTTTTTAAATTTTTATTTATGCTTACAATCTCTGTACACGTTCATGTTTGTTTTGTACCATTAAACCAGAAATGGTTTGTATTGGTACTCACATTCGCTGTTAGAAAACAACTAATCAAACATAACATTATATTTACCTACTTATTATATATATTGGTTATTCATAAACCTACCTACACCATTTGCCCATAATTATTTTAATAAGCAAATAATGTAGGTACATTCATAAATTCATAATATTTTGCTCGTAACTATTTAAGCCGTAAACATCTATCAGTGAGTCACGTGTAATGTTTTGAAGCTTCTTACACATATTTATGTAACACCAGTCTTACGGGTCCATCCATCAGGTTTAGCTACGCTTGCCGGGGTTGGTCCGTGGATGGGTGACCGTCTTTACATACCGAGACTCCTCCGTGCCTCGGAAAGCACGCTAAGCCATTGGTCCCGGCTGTCATTCGTGGATTTTTTGTCAGTCGTTACAGGTCGTGGAAAGCCCGAAAGTCTAACAACCAGTCTTACCAAGGGGTATCGTATTACCCAGTTAATGGGTTGCGGAAGTCAGATAGGCAGTCGCTCCATGTAAAATACTGGTATTCAGCTGCTTCCGGTTGGACTGGAAGCCGACCCCAATATAGTTGGGAAAAGGCAAAGTGACGTATGAAAGCATGCTCCAGAAATTCCATTTAATGCTATCTTTTTACCTGACCTGAACTGGCGAAATGTGGTTGTACAGTGAACAGGGGGCCTGAACCGGCCACATTAGCAATTCCTCTAAAAGCAGTTAATTTCCTGAACCCCAGCTGTCATTAGCAATTCCTCTAATTTGACATAAAAGGAATTTATAATTTGTGGACCATTTTACAAATCTCCATAGAAAACTGTCAAACAGATGAATTATTTCGTAATATATGAATTACTTGCAGATCATATTATGAATTGTCAGTTTGTGACATTTAACGATGATTCATAATATTTTCCTATTATGATTCTGCCTAAGTGACTGTTTTAAGCCCCCAGCTCATCAACCTACCACAAACCCTCAAATATTGTCTTTTGATACTGAACCTTCAATGAGTTAAAGTCGAAAATCTGTTGCCTTTAAGTTTTTGGGTAGGCTGACCTGCGGTTGACTGTACCATAGCTATACCTCGGCCTAACTCTTTGGGACAAAGAGTTATGTTGTTTTATGCTTTTCACGAGACACTGAGGTTGGATAGCCCAGACCGATAGGTCCTGGAGCTGATGCTCTTTTAGAGGTATGAGGAACAGGGTGTAAAGTTCACTCATCCTCTATAAAAAAGGGAGGATCTTCCGACCAGACGGGTGTTGTGTCTGGTGAGCAACTGCCCGACGAATGATGTAGGTAAGTCTGATATTATGTCTATCGCGCGGTAAATCTGTTTGCGCGATGCAGGATTTCTGTGACGTCAGGTCTTTGATGCGTAGTTTCGCATGTGGCGATGTAGATGCCGCCACACTCCTATCGAGCTCTCGCCCTTGCTTGGTAGTTTGTTACGCGGTTGCGACACTTCTTCCTGGCCGAGCGTTTTGGGGGCTGGTTTTTCGAAATTTTGACGTTGATTCTGATATGTATAGACTCCAAATCTCAAAAAAACTTTATCCCGCAGATACCATCAACCCGTTGCATCGAGGCCTTCGTCACCCAACACGATGGATTCCAGATGTTGTACGCGGACACGTACACGACCCGCGACGAGTTCCGCCACATGTTTGACCACACCCTGTATGACAGAGTGAGGGACACTCTGTCTCATTGCAAGGAAGCTTTCCCTGAGATCTACGGGAAGGTTAATAGGACAGTTAGAAAGTAATAACAGAAAAGAAATGTTAAAACTAAACATTTTTAGTAAAATTGCAGAAATAAAAGGTGTTTTTAGCAATTTCCTGTAGGGTAATTACTCGGGGGTTAGAATGATTCTCAAAACCATGTAGAAAGAAAAGAAAGAATAACGTTGGACACAGTTCGTGACCAAATAAAAAACCAAGACGGAGCGCTGCGAACAATACAGTGAAGCATGCTAAAACTACACTAAAACTGTGTGCAAACACGCTCACACACACACATTTACAACTATTTACAATGACACTACAATCAAACTCCACCAAACTAATTGCATACATGTTTACGAAACCGGCCTCACGTCACTGTTGACAGCGCTCTGTGTTGGTTTTTTATTTGGTCTGAGATACAAATAACAAAATAAAAAGTGAAAAATAATGTTTTTACAATAATAGTGTGTCTCTGCGCCAAAACCTAAATATCTGTATGAGTACAGATTCATACAGATATTTAGGTACTCATATCACAATAAAATATTTTTCTACTTAGAACGAAATGTTTTTTATTTACCAACCCTAGAGGACTTTCTTCAAACGCTATATCAAATGATTTAGATTGTGATTGATCGTGTGTTACGCAATTAGGGTGCAGGATCCAGCGGTGTTATTGTTATCAATTAGGGTGCAGGAACCAGCGGTGTTGTTGTTATCAATTAGGGTGCAGGAACCAGCGGTGTTGTTGTTATCAATTAGGGTGCAGGAACCAGCGGTGTTGTTGTTATCAATTAGGGTGCAGGAACCAGCGGTGTTGTTGTTATCAATTAGGGTGCAGGAACCAGCGGTGTTGTGGTTATCAATTAGGGTGCAGGACCAGCGGTGTTATTGTTATCAATTAGGGTGCAGGGACCAGCGGTGTTGTTGTTATCAATTAGGGTGCAGGGACCAGCGGTGTTGTTGTTATCAATTAGGGTGCAGGGACCAGCGGTGTTGTTGTTATCAATTAGGGTGCAGGGACCAGCGGTGTCGTTGTTATCAATTAGGGTGCAGGGTCCAGCGGTGTTATTGCGTAACACACATAAATTGATACTTTTTCGCAATAGGTTTCATTTTGACAGTTCACTTCACCCACGTTAATTGCGTTGTTTACGTTGTTGAGCAGACGTATTTTTAAACCTATGAAGCAATGGATTAGCAACATCTTTCGAAACTCTCGGATTGTGATTGAAAGTGTGTTACGCAATTAATTAAGGGCGCGCCCTACCTCAAATTGCTTAGCATGATCCTCCGTTATGCCGAAAATACAGCAGCATTAATTTTGAAATAAATATATGTTAAAGTTGAGGATCGATGCTAGGTGTTTTTTTTATTATTTTATTACCATTACTTTCACCGTAGAAAGCAATTACCTAAACTATTCGAGGCTTTGAGCTGCCAGCACCACACTCCGTCTCGCTCTCACTCAGGCCGCGAGTAGTATGGTGCGAGCGAGATCAAATTTGAAGTTGGGTAGGCCCATAAGTACTTTTAAACGATTAACGTAGGTACCTATATACTCTATTTACTACAAATCTGCTTCAGAATGCGCTCTACATAAGTGGCGATCAAAAGAAACCATAATTTAATCCACTCAGCACTTCAGTTTTCAAGATTAACGTGCACGCAACTATATAGGCATGCCTTGCTAAATTCAGTATGAAATAATAGATAACCATGGCATCATGCTTGGATTTCACGATGTTATTAGTAGACGGGTACACCCGCACCCAAATTACGTACTTATACCCAATCTCAAATTTTATCTCGCTCGCATCATACTATACTCGCGGCCTGAGTGGGAGCGAGACGGAGTGGGGTGCTGGCAGCTCTCAAGCCTCGAATAGTTTAGGTAATTGCTTTTTACGGTAAAAACAAAGGTAATTAAAAAAAAACGTGAGACCTACTTTATAGTTAGTTCAGTTATTAATTATTATGCAAAGTTTCATGATCTAATTTAAAGTATTTTTTGAATACCAGCGGTTTTTTAGTTTGGTATAGAGGTAACTTTGGATATTTTTTTTCTATCAAGAAATTTTTATGTAATCGTCTTTTCGTCAAACATGGGACCTAGAATCAAACCTCAACTTTAACATATATTTATTTCAAAATTAATGCTGCAGTATTTTCGGCATAACGGAGGATCATGCTAAGCAATTTGAGGTAGGTTAGGGCCTTAATACACGATCAATCGTAATCTGAATAATTTTCAAAGATATTGCTCATTTGCTTCATACGTTCGAAAAATTTGTCTGCTCAACGACGTAAATAACACAATGAATGTTGTTGAACTGTCAAAATGAAATGGTGATTGATCGTGTGTACACAATTAGGGTGCTGATGTGAATGGGCGCGAGCCTATTGTCATTAAAACAAATCCTGATTCGGCGACAATTTCTCAGTGAAAAAACCCTTTGCCTAGCCCCCGAATCGAACTCCGCGCCCAGAATACCTATGTTTGCACTCAAAAGGCCATCGTCGCTGAGTAGATAAGTTTACCCTACAAACGATTCTCTTGGCATTTCCTCTGACTACATTAACATTCAACAAACAGACATAATCGGTTACCGCCTACAATAATGGTCAGGATATTCCAAAGGCCGGGTTACTCCGGAATATTTAGCTTAATATTATACCTTATAGGTAATAATATCATTATATTTTATAGAAATAAGAACGGTAATGTAATGCTCTTCTTCATACATACTAACTATGATATTAAAAAAACTGTACTTAGGTAGGAACCTACCTACACTGAATATTTTTGGAAAAAATATTTTGCTACGAGATGTGGTAACGGAATTCTGATGCCGAAAACGTAGTTTTTAGAAATTATGTCCGTTTGTCTAAATGAAAGTATGTTCCAGATTAGCGCAAAAACTACTGAATAGATTCTGTTCAAATTGTACATAACATCTAGATATTCCCCTATAGGTCTGGTCAGTCTAAAGGCTATGTACTTAGGTACTATCACGCTATTAATATTAGGAATATTATATAGTGTTACAGACGACATTGTGTAACGAGGTTGAAATTAGACTAGATTTTTTAAAATAATATTGAAGATTATTATGGGTTTAATAACCTCTAAAATGCTTTTTTTTTTATTTCTAGCACATCATGCCGGTTACCTCACGATGTTTTCATTCACCGTTGATGAAATAATTCACGCAAATTATAGCGCCTGGCTGTGTTTGAACCCACGACCTACAACTCGTAAGCCGGGACAGTTTCCACTGAGCCACCACTGCTCACATATTCTTCATAATATTTGGTTATAACTCGCTTCATTTTCATTTTATTAATTCTTTGTAATCCAAATGATTATGACTAACTATGACTGATGAACTTTCGCAAACTTTTATCTCCTTGTCAATTCCTCGAAGATTACATATTTGCACTTCGGATTTGATGATTCAGTGTGGCAAGTCATCATTTTCGACATAACATAACATCACGCCATGTTTCCCCGAAGGGTTAGCTAGCAAACGAGAACCATGTCGATCATCGACTTTTGCAATTGAACCTTGACCCGTATGCCTTTATGAAATGGTTTTTTCTTTTTAAAACCGCAAAAAATTTGACTCAAAAATATTACAAACTTAAGGCAAGTACTTAAACATATCTGGCGAAATGTGGGTGTATACATATAGCTAGTAGGTACACCTCTACCGTACCCTTCGCGAGAACAAGCCTGGATGTTAAATTTATGACTACAAAGTCAGATAATTTATATTTTTATAAACTTCAAGACGTTATGATAGATTAGTTATTCCGAATGCGTTGTGATTGCGTGATCATTAGTTTATCATATGAACAAAACATGGCCGACTATGTATCTAATTAGGTGCTTACTTCGTCTATAAATAAAATGTTTCACCTTATGCAGATCCGGGAAATATGCAGCTTCGATTAGTCATAAGTAGGTACCTACTGCATTTCATGAAGTGATTGGAAATTAACCTAGTCATTAGATTTGGTTTTCCCACTAATTATATCTCAGTTTACTTAGAGATAGTTTTCTTATCGCAGTTTGATATAAATAAGATTTCCTAGAACCTAGAACATCACGAGGTTCACGTTCAACGCCGCTTTCTCGATCATTCAATACATCATCATCTGCCTAGCCTTTTCCTAACTATGTTGTGGTCGGCTTCCAGTCTAACTAGATGCAGCTGACCGCATATCTGACCTCCACAACCCAGTTACCGTAAGCCATGGTTGTTAGACTTTCGGGATTTGGTTACCCCCAACAACTGATGTCAAAGATCCAAGAATGACAGCGTGGTCCGACGGCGTCTCGGTTTGTAAAGATGGTCACCCATAAACGGAACTTCAATATAATTTCACAAAAAAAAAAAAAAAAAATTTCACCAACAACCCACCTGTCATTCAAGTGCCAAATGATTCTCGAAGCATTGTAGATACTTAGGAGGGTACCTACGTTTTGTTTTAATTAAGAAGACAATTTAAATCATGCATGATAGACAGTTAAATGAGATCTAACAAGTACGCGGTTGGGTAACTGCGTGTTATCGGTCGCACTTGACCCATTGGCCGTGCCCAATTTCCAGCCGGACAACGATGCGCGTACACACGTTTTCATGTGTTGTGTACATTTCACTTATAGCACGCATGGAGATTGTTTTTTTAATTGATTATGTAATTTGAATGTGGAACAATAGAAGATGATTTTATTTAATTTTTTTATTTAGGAAATGAGGTCTGTAAATGTTTATAGCAGAATCGTTTCATTCAACACTCATTGTGTTTCTTGTACTTCAGCAGTGCTTTAAGAGTAGGCATCGATATTGCTTTAAAAAAATCGGTAAAAATAAAATATTTTTTATCTCATTTTGATGCTCCGAGCTAGTTCGATCGAAACGGAGTTCCCTCTCATAGAGAGGTCACATGAGATCTGTGTTCTGTGTTCCACCAGTGGGAACTTTATAAGCTGATAATGATCGATTCGGTAGTTAAAATGAAGCAAATATATTTTGTTTATATCGAATTGAAAATTCCTGAATTGTTTATGTTTGATAACATAAGGTTAATGAGCATTAAAATATAAACTACTTTTAAAGGATAATTTTAGCATTATGAAATGCTTCGAAAGCCACTGATGGTCGTCGGGAGTCGAGATTGTACTGTTTCTGCTTGCTATGGCTGAAATTTTTTATGTAATAGGTAATCTTTCACATACCTATCCAAGGTCAAAACGGGAAAACGGGTCATTGTACTAATTTTTAGTAAGTGAACATAAATGTATGTAACAGCTGATTACTTTTTTCGCGATTTCCTAGTTGATCCCTTTGTAAAAGTTGTTCATAATGTTAAGGAGTACAATAACCCCTTTTGAGATTTGCAGTTTTTTTTTTTTACTTATGGTGAAAAACAAGAAAATAAGTTTTTTTTTTATTCTGACTTGGCCAACATTTAAATTGGTCCTCCGGTACGCTTTTAACTAGCGTAAGGTACCAAAGAACCAAAAGTCAAAGAAGTTTATGCTCAGAACAATTTTTTTCTGTTATATCAGCAAAGAGTTTTGATATTTTTAACAGAGACGTAGTATTATAATATCTGTGACAGATTAAACTCGCTACTTTGAAAAAGATACACGGTCAAACTTTAATGCGGCAAGCTCGCGGTTACAGCTTCTCAAAAATAAACACAATTAAAACAGCGGCCCTTTCTTAATTGTGGTAAACTCATTACTTGTAATTAGTGCAGGCTGCGCGTTCCCTAGCTTCTGCTCCAGGATTGTGTGCTTTTACAATGTGCATTGCATATACGAGCGTGTCTGTGCACACGCTGGTATTCATTAGTAAGTAATTAAAAATACATTGTTCACACACTTTACTCTCTCTTGGAGCTGGCGGGTAATTTGAGACTTACATCATGTGTAGCGTACTAACATGACTCGGTAGCCACACACCAGCACCCTAATTGCGTCGCGATCAATCAGAATTGGAATCGGTTCGAAACAAATGTCTAATCCATTGGTTCGTAAGTTACGTTGTTGAGCAGATTTTTTTTTCGAACTTTTGAAGCAATGGACTCATGCCAAATAAAACCAAGACGGAGCGCTGCGAACAATACAGTGACGCATGCTAAAACTACACCATCGCTCTGTGCATACACGCTCACACACACACATTTACTTACAACTATTTACAATGACACTACAATCAAACTACACCTAACTAAGTGCACACATGTTTACGAAACCGGCCTGACGTCACTGTTGACAGTGCTCTGTCTTGGTTTTTTATTTGGTCTGAGGCAATGGATTAGATATTTGTTTCAAACCGATTCCAATTCTGACCGATCGTGCATGACGAAATTAGGGTGCTGGATACTATATCGTTTTTAGTTAGCAACGCATCTGCCTGAACTTATTCTTGCCACAAATAGAAATATCTAGCAGTCCTTGATTAGTGTAAGCTACTTATGCTGGGGCTACATTGTCGCGTTATCGCGAACTTTACTTCGCGCGCTCTCTGTTGCGCAGTGAAACGTCGAGCGGTGTGTGAGAGAGAGCGTGCGAAGTAAAGTTCGCGATAATGCGACAATGTAGCCCCAGCATTAGAAACTACAGGACAAGCTGACGAGGCTGTGGCTTCACTGAACAAACGCTTTCCTGTCTGCTAAATTATATTTTTATTGAGAACTTGCTGTGCCTGCAGCCCGCGAATCCGTCTGCGATCCGGGATGAAAAGTAAAATTTCGTCCAAATCCGTTCAGACGTTTTAGCGTGAAAGCGTAACAAACAAACTCACTTTCGCATTTATAATATTAGTTAGGATTAGGATTATTAAACCTAAATTATTAACAACTTATAGCGAAACAAGTAAGTATATGAGTATGTAAGAATCGTAGCAGGTGCCGTTCTGTTGTTTCTGCCTACCCCCATGGGAGGAAGGCGTGAGTTTATGTATGTTTGTTTGTAGCGAAACAAAAATGTATTTACCTAAATAGGTAAGCATAATTTTTTTTTTTTGAGTACATTTTTTTTTTAAATTTTTTTCTTTAGTTTGTATATTAAAAAAGACATTCACATTCAAGTCGCAATCTGTCAAACTTGTCAAAAATGTTGGTAAATTGATTGTATTTTTGACAAATTGCGAATGAGACGCGAATGCGAACTTGCTTAAAAATAACGGGAGTTGCTCCTCAGTTCTCAAAATAACGGGAGTTGCCCCTCAGTTCTCAAAATAACGGGAGCTGCCCCTCAATTCTCAAAATAACGGGAGTTGCCCCTCAGTTCTCAAAATAACGGGAGCTGCCCCTCAATTCTCAAAATAACGGGAGTTGCCCCTCAGTTCTCAAAATCAATTGCTTATTTTTATAAAAATAAAGTTGGTAGGTACCTAACGATTTTTTTTTGTATAGTTAACCACTTATAAGTAGGTACACCACGAGTCCTACGTCTATCTACCCTCGGTTTATAAGCACTTGAATCCTATTCCTGTGCTTTACGCTCGGCGTTCTTATGCACGCCTTTTCAGACCAAAACATCCTGTTTGCAAAAAAATAATTGTTGTCAAAAGTTTTCCCCGTTGAACTATAACCCTAGTCGACCGCGGTGTCATGCGCAGAAATCTTATCAGCATGGCTGACCCGTGTGCTCCTATCATTACGAAGTAAGACAGTGCCAAAGCAGCGCGGAATCGTTGCTCCTGACTACAACGAATAAGTAACTAAATACTGAACTATGACTGCAATAAACACTAAAAATATTACAGTGATAACACTTTTTGTTTAGTTCGTGTGTGGTTTTTTGTAAATTATTCAAAATGAAGACTTTATTCGTGTTTAATTTAGTGCTGTGCATATTTTCGGCGAGTTTTGTCAGAGGTGAGTCAAGATATTTTTTTGCAGAACATTTGTTTAAATACTGGCTAGGTATTTCGACATAAAGTGCAATGTTCATGAAAAATTTTTAGGTCGTGCTATTTTTTTTTAAAATCAATGTTTGATAAATCGTAAGAACTAGTAAGTACTTAAATAGTGAAAAATTGAAAAAAAAATTGTTTAGTTTGTTTTTTTTTAGTTCTTCAAAGTCAAAGTCAAAGTCAAATAATTTATTTCAAATAGGCACATAAAAGGCACTTTTGAACGTCAATGAAAAACAAAGAAATATAATTGATTCTAGTTGCCCATTCCAAAAGGTAGCTTTCGTATGGAGAAGAATGGGCAAGAAACTCCACTGTTACTCTTTTCAAAAATGTTTTAAAAATCTTCCTCATTTTACAAACCATTTGTTTTCTGTACCTTAGTAATTGTCTTTCGGAACTAAGGACCATTTATTAAGACTGGAAGAAAATGGATTATGATTCCTGTCAGTAATTAGCAGATACAGCAACTAAGCATAGTTTTGCGGTCAGTAAATGAAAAATCTAGATAGATACTCGAATACTAGGTATTTTGATTACAAACTGAAGTCTTAATTTAGAAGCATCCCCATTCCCCAGTCAGTTCGATTTAGAGCAAAGTTTGATGTCTTCCGATAACTTATGCATAACTGGTCAATAGTACGACTTTGTTACTTAAACTTAACTTGAACTTGTTACTCGCGTTAGATCTTGGTTTGCTAGCGTTAATTTTAGAGTATTATTTATTTATTTCTTAAAAGAACCTACCTAGACCTAAAACAATAATAATAATTCTATCAAGTAGACCTTAGACCGCCCATAGATTGTCTTAGGTGTCAGAAGAATTTCACTACTGTATCTTTTTTCTTCTAACTCAAACTTTGGAGAAAATTCTGATTGAGGTTCCGAATGTTTTGTGACAGTCGTGAAAATCCTTAAAATTACATCACAAAAAAATACAAGTAAAACTGTGCATGGTGCAAACGGATAATGCCGGGTAGGCAACCCGCTACCCTTATTGCTGAAAACTGAGCATTTAGCCAGTACACCATGAAATACTAAGTACTAAGAATTCTTCAAATAATTAAGTAGATAGGTACTGCCGTCTAATCAGCATGTACAAGAAACTTACGAAACTTTATCGAGTGACGTTACAGTGGATAACCCGGTCACGTGAACCCATAGTAACTCGGGATCGTCAACGTGTCACATTTCCACTAATCTGTCGGTTAACGCTTAAACAACAAACAATTATCTGCTACTTATCTGTTCTTAGAATTTGATGGTGGTCGTTATTCGCAAGTGGCTTATTTTTTGGCAAGTTGAAGAGTTTATACCTACTATTCGAATGGTAATTCATCAAAATAATGACTTAGTGATATTTATATTTCAGTTTTTTCTTTGCACCAATATTTTCTGGCAAACCAGATATTCCCCCAACATCAATCAAACTATCTTTTCCCCAATAAATACCTCAACTTTTGCACAATTTACGGAATAAAAGACTAATTTTTTTATGCGGACTGTAGGTTAAACATTTCTTACAATTTACATCACGTAAACCTAGCTACCTACAAAGTTTACAACACCAACAATACCAACATGTAAGTATCAAATTTAACCTAATTCATTGATTCGTACCTTCTAACAAAATCGGTCAATAATGTTAATCTCTAGTTAATCCAATCAATTATAAATTGTAGCCTGTCCAATTAATTATAATTACTTCTAAGTATCGTTCGTTCGTTATTTTGTAGCTATCCTTACTTACTTCATCAAGATTTTAATTTCAGTTTTTCCGGCGACATTTCTGTATTAGCAACTTATCGCCAAGTCAGTTTATAGAAATTTAAAAAACATAAATAAAAAGCTTCTTTCTTTTATCTATGGTTTTGTTTTAGAGATATTTCTCGACGGCATGTGAAGCCAAGTCTATGGGCGGCATGGTACTTAAACATAATTGGCGAAATGTGGATGTACCATAGGCACCTACACCTCTGCCTAACCCTTTGGGGATTACAGGAGTGATGTTATGTATAGTATATTTATGTGTATGTGTGTCAGTGTATTTTCAAGTGGATACCTATTTGGGTGTTGTAGGCTAACTAAGTATACCTGAGTCGCTTTTGCATGGCATAGCGGTCATTGCCTTTTGCCTAATATCTCTCTGCAGGAACCCAAACAATAAACTATGTATGGTTTTTCGTTACTGAAACATGTTGAAGATCACGATAAATATTGATTCATAATCATAATAATCATAAATCTTTATTTATCTCAATATCATATTACAGGCAATTGTTAATAACGTTCATGTTAAAGTTAACGGATTTTATTTCAGTTTTTGAAATAAAGAATGCTATATAATGAAGTTGGGTTAATGACCGCTATTGCCACGCTAAAGCGACTCGGATATAGTCGATTATAACAATCTGCCTTGAGTGGTTTTCATTTGACATTTTTCCACTACAGTGACCAATAAAACGAGTTGTGGAAGATCTCTATCTGTTTGTCCTAGATAGACTTCAGGCAAAACTTGGACAGTATTGAATTGTTTTTGTTATATTTTATCATGATTGATGAAACAATATCCTAAGTGGTAGCTTAGCCCAGTTGCGGAAAAGTTTTCTTAACTTACAAATTCTTATATTTACAATAATTTTAATAGTACTTATTAAAGTTACAACAATAAAATTAATATTACTTACTTGGAATACCTATTTATGTAGTAGCTTATATTGCTGTTCCAAGGACAGCTAGATAAAAAACAAAATAAGTAAAATGTGCTTTCATTTTCTTAAACTATCCCACAGGCGAAAGGTCTCACAAATTGCCTTTCCGCCTCTCTTAGCCGTTATTCGCCAAAGTCATAATAATGAATGTTATTTATTATTTTCGATTAAGTTTTGCTCCACGAAGCGCGGGTTTATAGAAAATTATGACCCTTAATTTCCCCGAAAGACACACAAAAACCTTCATTTAATAGGTAGGTACAAAAAGATTAAATTGCTTACCCCAAACTAAAGCTTGAAAATGGCGTCAATTTGACGTGAACTAGCGGCTTGGCAGAATTATTTAACTTTGTAGTAGACGGGCTTAGAAAGCTCTGTGTGAAGGCAAGTTGGAATTATTAAATATTTAATTAAACACCGTGTCGGCTGCCTGCCGCGCATTCACAACGAAATGGGATAACGTAAACCAACGTGTTCTATATTAATAAGATTTTTATAACTATGCGTTATGTTTCGTAAGCTATATATAGTACGTAACATTTTCGTTGTGGAATATAAAACCAAAATGCGGATGAAGTTTCAGTTTACGTTTTATGACTTTTTTCTTTGATTAAAATGATCAAATATACCATCAACTCTCGTATTTACCTACTTAACTATTTATTTAATAAATTGATGCTGATATTCACAACAACCATACTGTAATCCTCTTCTTCTAGAGCAGTGATAGCCTAGTGGTGTGATCGTCAGACTGCCAAGTCATAGATCTTGAGTTCGAACCCAAGCCATGCAACTCTGACTTTTCGGATTCATGAGCGTATTGTATAATTATCACTTGCTTCAAAAACGGTGAAGGCAAACATCGTTAAGAAACCGGCATGCCTGAGAGATATTACTCGACGGCATGAGAAGCCAAGTCAGAGGCCCATGGCCGGCTTTAAAACTCTGACAAAAGGACGACATGTCATGTGCTGATGCGCATCGTGTTTCACTATTAACTCTAACTATATTGGGAAATACCATGATCAAGAAGGCACAATTCATTATTTTTGAGTTTTATTAGCTAAAGTTTATCAAACAAGTCACGGAATCATGAAGAGGAGACTTATTGAGTAGCATACGCTATCCTAATCATTACAAAGTGAAGTTATTAATGTGAATCACGTGAGGCCTGAGGTTTGATGCAAGGGAATATTATTAGCATCATACCACCTAAGTCTGTCTTAGTAGTTGAACATAACGGTCATGTTTCAGAAAAGGCTAGGTTGACGTGGAAGCAGTGGCGAACTAAGCATGTCGGGGGCCCGGGGCGGCAAAACCAAATGGGGACCCTCGCCCAGGTATGCAAAAATAGGATATGGATAATGGATATGTAGGATGCACGAGCGAGCCCGAAAATTTTAGCACTCTGCGTTTATATTTAGCATACGTAGGGGGCCCCTAGTTACAAGCTGCATTTTACTTACTGAACATTGTAGGATATTTATGGATAATTAATGGATACCTACGTAGGATGCATGAGCTAGCGCAGCGAGCTCGAAAATTTTCGCACTCTACGTTTATATTTAGCATACGTAGGGGGCCCCCAACTACAAACTGCCTTTTACTTATTGAACATTATTTTGGCCTTGTTTGGGCCTTAAGTCAGGTTTAAGGGCCCCCCTAAGTCCGGGGGCCCGGGGCGGACCGCACCTGCCGCCCCCCCTTAGTCCGCCAGTGCATGGAAGCCCTTTCAAAAGTGTGCTAAGGTCGCTCAGGAAGTATTTCAATCAAATGCAACGGCGGCGGTAATGTTTTTTCTTCATATCCAAGAAGGACTATGCATGTCTGGCTAAATTCTTAAAATAATAATTAAATGGATGACACTTCTTCTTTTCGTTTTGACGGTACGTCCACAGGGTCAAATATATTAGCTAGCGAAACTCCGCAGACGTGATGGTTATCGATATCTATCTAAACACGATAGAAGAATAAAAAAAAAGAAGATTTGATGATTTTTTTCTGGGATTAACGACCGCTAGGCACTAGTAGTGTAGTTACTTGCAGTATGAGTCGAGAAAATCTATTATTTTTTTCGTTTTATTTTTGTTAGATATCAATAATCATTACCTACGTCTGTGAAGTTTACACGACTACACAATTACGATTAAAAAATACAATTTTTTTTTGTTTGATCACGTTTAGGTGGACTAGCTATTTTAATTTGTCCCTGTATACTGTTTGGGCCCAGTAGAGGGCCACATTTATTGCGAAGTGATGAAACTTCATAAACTTAAAGAGATCAAGACGTTATAACTTACATTATCTAAAGTCTGCCATAACGATGCCTCCTCCCTCCATCTAGAGTAAGACATCGGCCAGCAAGTCAGCGTCGCCGATGTACTTATAAACTGTTCACTTGTACTGTAAGAACAATTTAGAATAAATAACATAGAAAATATGTATATCCGAAGCTGTGATCGTGTTTTAACTTCAAAATTGCACCGACGACGCCTGTAAGTATTACCTCACCTAATTACAATTTAGCATCATTTTACAGTAGGACAAATAGTAAAAGAGGAGGAACATGTATTTTACTTAAAAAAGAACATAAATTCAGGGAAATTCCAGAAATTCGCAAATATTGTCTTGACTGTATACTCGAAGGTTGTGCGGTTAAACTTATTGACTGTAAAATTATTATTGTTTGTATATGTATATAGGGTACCTAAAAATAATTTGTATACGTTCTTCCATAAACTGGAAAACCTGACTTATATTGCCAAATTTAATTCTAAAAATGTTATAATTACTGGTGATTTTAATATAGATGTTCTAAAACGCAATAATGTGACATTGGATTTTGAATGTTTACTGATAAATTATAATTTAAAATTAGCTTTGCATGAACCGACCAGATTCGCCAGTCAAACTTGTATTGATAATTTTGCGCATAACTTTAAATCTGGTTGTAAATCTGAAATTTTAGAA
Source organism: Lithophane leautieri (assembly GCA_949152455.1). Taxonomy (NCBI): domain Eukaryota; kingdom Metazoa; phylum Arthropoda; class Insecta; order Lepidoptera; family Noctuidae; genus Lithophane; species Lithophane leautieri. The sequence continues at coordinate 6,358,502 of OX424483.1, forward strand.
TTGGGTCGGTCGGACCACTCCGCACAATTAATTAGAGTTCCTGTAAAAAAAAAACCGACATTGCATTATTGGCGTACATTAAAACGCGATTATAGCATAGAAAATATTCAAAAATTTAAATTGTGTATTAAAAGCTTATCTTTCTCAGATATTTACCTCACTGATGACCCAAACACGGGTTCCAACACTTTATAGCTGATTTTAAACTTTTTGACGACCTTTGTTTCCCACAAACCCAATTTTTAATAAAAGTAATTCATAAACCAAAGTGGGTATCATGTGGTGTAAAACTTTGCAGTCGAAAAAAAAAAGGATTTGCTATGGAGATTTAGATTAAACACAACAAAAGAGAACAAATTAAAGTACTTAAATTATAGTCAGTTATTTAAAAAAATTAACAAAACGCTCGCAAAATAACAATAAAATAATGACGTCTCAAAATAAGACTAAAACAGCGTGGCGGATTATAAACAAAACACCCCAAAAGGTGTTTAAGAATTGATGAAAACGACGTCCTTAATTAATCCAACAGAAATTGCGAACGCATTTAACAATTATTTTATTGAAAAAGTCAACCCCCTTCCGGGTGCCGGGAAAAATGTAACGTCTTTAATTAATCACCAATTAAATTCAATGTTTCTTGCACCAAGTTCACCCTACCAAATTAATAAAATTATAAAAAATCTAAAAAATACAAATAGTGTAAATAAATCGGCCAAGTGCGATATAATTATAAAAACGGCAAAATCACGTTTATTGTATGGGAGCCACATTAAATATTTATTTTATTCTGTTTTTATAGCGGTTTGTATTTGTTGTTATAGCGGCAACAGAAATACATCATCTGTGAAAATTTCAACTGTCTATCACGGTTCATGAGATACAGCCTGTTGATAAACGGGCAAACAAACAGACGGACAGCGGAGTCTTAGTAATAGGGTCCCGTTTTACCCTTTGGGTACCGTACCGTACCGTAAAAACAAGACCCACGCGCCAAAAAGCCCTTGTACCATTTTATGTAGGTACCTACGTATATTTAGGTTTAAACGACAAATTAAACTCCGCTAGTGAAATCAATCTCCGCGTGTTCAATCGCTATCAACATGCCTCTGTTTACAATTTGTGTTTGGCGATAATCCCAGTGACCTCATGCTAATCACCGATGCAATGCTGCCGACGTTTGTACTTCTAAACAGACCATAAAACGTGCTACGAGCTTATGGTGATTTTATTACACCTGCCCTGAATTAATGAGCTGCTGAGTGAAATAGCATATGTTTAAATATTTATGTTTTGTTTAGTTAGGCCTTATTATAGGAAGTACATTATTGTCGCGACTAGCAATAAGGGGATTGATGGACGAAACCGAGGCACACATTTTCACGATCGTCCGTCAATTCCTGATTGCGGCCAAGCCTTGTATATTGTATAGTACATAATTCTCAAATAATGCACAGAACATCAAATTGAGAAAATAAATAAAAATTCCAGAATTCATGACGATCAACTCTTAATTTTTCATGCGCCAATATGTTCATTTGTTTCGTCTTTACTTTAAAATTTTTTATTTGTAAGCCAAATCGAAATTTTAAAAAATCTTTGATAAGTTACCTCTTTGGTTGCCATGTGTTGAAGTAAAAAGTTCGTTCTATTTTTAAATAACACGACAGATATGAGTTTTTCATAGTAACTTTGCTGGCCGCATCGTCACTTGTTTTTTACCAGTACAGCAATTTCGATTTAGCTCGAAGAAGGTTGTCAAAATAATGCTCGAATTTCAAAGCATGTTTGAGAAAAATTAGTTCCAGCTAATTGCGTATTAGTTTCCTCTAATGTGACTGTTCCTAATTCACCTTATGGGCTGATAAAAATTTCGTTTTTCCTTGTTATGTTAGTATTAGAGTTTTGGTCGGTTTCACCCGGTTTTGTTTCGGAGAAAGATCCGTGCTCCTCTTTTCCGCACGGTTCTGTTGGGCTCGTCCCAGACTGGTCACCCTTCAACCGATATAAGAAATCAATTCCTATAAACTTTACTGCCTTGTCCTTGTATTATGTATGAGCCTAATGATAATAATTTACAAAACACACAACATATTTACAATATTACTTACTTGATAAGTAATTCCTGTTTATTTATTACTTGTGTGATCAATAATGAGGTCATGAGGATATTTTTTGCGTAAGAAGAGTAATTTAAAAATATCTTATTATTTGTTACTTGGCTTTAAAATACAGTGAATTATTTTACAAAAAAATAAAAATTGTTACAAAAATCGCTTAAAACTTTAAAGATCACCCTTAAATCTTTAATGTTGACACTACTTGGACCCAGGCCACCTCTTCGAGGAAGTGTCTGTATTTCTGTAACCGAACACGGTTGGTTTAAAAATTTGGTTTAAAAATTCTGTTATCATCCTACGTATTTACTTACCTACTTAGTAAGCTATCATATTGCATCGCCACGCCAATCTAGCAAGGTTGTGTTTGGATATTTAAATGAAAAATATCGATGAAAAAACACAAAAAAATTAAAACATAAAATGGAACATAGAACCTCTTCCTTTTTGGAAGTCTGTTAAAAAGCAGCTTAAATTACTAAATGGGAATACAATTTAGTCCTTCATTACAAACACACGGCGCGATTCAAAAAACCAAGACAATGGATTGTAAAGTTATGCCAAAACTTAGAGAGTTAGTATAATAATTCCATGCTGGTGCAATAGTGAAGTTTACGTTAAACGAATTCGATCAAACTCAAACTCAAAGCATTTATTTCAATTAAACCATTTACAGGCACTTTTGAATTTTCAAAGAGTCGGTCAGTTAGTCAGAAGGTTGAAGCTAGTTGCCATTCCAATTCATTCGTATCTCATCTTCCACTATATAACTCATCTAAGGATAAGAAACAATTAAATTAAAATAAAATACTAACTTATCGTCTCTCATATGGTCGCAGCATTATGCTGAGCGATGGCCGTTTTGCGTGCATGAGACGCATATTTTCCCCCAACTTGTTATTTTCGTATATTTTTGTCCTTTCTTAGCGTCATGTTTGCCGCAAATAAACGTAATTCCTTTCTTTCTTTCTTACTTAATATCCTAACCTAACTAAACTAAGCTAAGCATATTCATATCTAGCATATTATTGTATTATTTATTCATAGCATATTTCTATATAGCTATCTCATATTTGTATTTAAGTAGATCTATTCTGTTTAATATTGCTTTTGATCAATGATCTATTTTGTATGCACGTGTTTCTGTGACAAATAAACCTATTTTTCTTCCTTTCTTTCTTTCTTTCTAAGCCTACACAGTAATGATGAGCATTGTCGATCACGATAACTCACGTTCTCGCCCCCACCTATATTCGCGCTGATTCCTCTGAATTGGATAATTCAGCTTACCTCCTGCAGTCTATATAAAATCCACTTAAATAACGATTTGTTCATAACAAGCAAACTGCCTTTGACTTGACAATGTCTTGTCTGAGATGTGGCACAAGCTTTAATTAGGGAAGTAACATAATGCGGATTGAGTAATAATCAAAGTAAACATTAAATATATCTCTCCACAGCCCTATCCTCTGACGAGATAGCAGAAGTAACGGACACGTGCTGCGGGCACGGAGAGGCCGCGGCCGTGACGGCAGCGTCATGCGCAGGAGTCGCTCCCCCGGAGGACATCGAGCCGGAACAGATGGATGTGTGCCTTGCAGCGGTGGCCAGCTGCTGCGAGAAGCAGATGAAGTAAGGAACTAGTCCCACGAAGGCCCGCAGCCCAATTGCGTAACACACTTTCAATCGTAATTCGAAGGATTTTTAAGTAAATTCCTAATATATTGCTTCATAGGTTTGATATATTCGTCTACATAACAACGTATATAACGTAATTAACGTTGTTGAACTGTAAAAATTAAAGGCATTGCCTTTGTAAGTATCGCAACTTCCCGGCAGGATTCAGCTCTTTTGGTGCTTTTCTATGGCGATAATCTCTTCGTCTTCCCCAGAAGCACCAGATACTGTCATAAATCCTTACTACTTCTTCTTTTTAAAGATGGAATCATGGAATGTAGGTCTTTTTACTTTTATCGAGTAATCTTGTAAAAAGTAAAAATTGCAGTATAATTTCCCTAACTTTTTCAAGTACTGAGGGTGTTGGATATTACGAGTATATGCCTCATTTTTTTTTTTTTTGTGGTTTCAGAACCAAAGAATCGTGTTCTGCGGGAATCAAGTTAGCGGCTGCGAAGAAATGTAGTACTGCGGATTCAGAAATTGGAACGGTATTATTTAACCCATACTTTCTTGTTGAAAAGTGGTTGTTCAAGTCCAAAAGTAATCGTTTGGCCTGGTATGGGCATGTGATAAGGAAGGAAGAAACGCATGTGACTAAAAGAGTGATGAATATGAATGTAGATGGATGGGGAAGAGGAAGGCCAAAGAAAAGATGGATGGATTGTGTGAGGAATGGTATGAAAGAGAAGGATCTTCTGATAAAATATTTTTATTTTTCTTTCTTTCTTTAATGATAGCATGACGGTTGACAGGGGAGAGTGGAAAAAGAAAACGTGTTGTAACATGGGACAAGGACAAGAAGATGATGACTTTCTTCATGTTATTAAGACTGCAAAACATCAAGATTGGCACTTAATTATGGTTTTATATTATTACAGACGTGTTGTGAAGAATGTTCCTTTGGAAGATGGACGGGAGAATCTCAAGGCAAGGCAGGGTGTGGCGCAACGCCATCACCTGAAGGCCTCAGTCCTTCCACTGCGCTCAGGAAGGGTGCTTTCCACAGTTGCTGTTTGGTAAATAAGAGCCATTTTTACTGTAAAATAATTTTGCACACATATATAGATGCTTAAATTTTAGATTGCCGAGCGAGTTGATATCAACAAGCTACAAACATGTTCATTATTTTTATCGATCCAGATATAGACATATTAAATTACTTATTCATATTTCTACTTCTAGTAATGGTCAATATGTCTTGCTGACCATGGTTTTGTTATTGTTATTAGTAGTTAACTGTTTATTTATTTTACTTCGATGATCCTAGTTTATCATTTGTGACTTCGAGTTACAACTATATATAGCTATATATGTAAGCAGGCAAGGCCTTTATGCCCGGAGGCTTTTATTTAGGTGTTCCGTTTATTTTTATTTTTTATTTTTATTTCTGCTTGAGTATAGTTTTCGACGTTTTTTTGTTGGTATTGGCGTGTGCTAGCTGACATATGGCAAATAATTTTATTGAATGTTTTATGTTGCGAATGTAAATTATTTTGTACACTATTGTATAGAACTAAGTTTATCTAACTGAACAGACAGCTGTGCTGCTGGGGAGTTTGTTTTTTCTCTTCACACTAGGAAGTGGTAAAGGCCGGGCGTTTTGGGGACTGTCTTATGTAATTATGACGTTCGAAAGTGCTGATTCTCAGCCTAGTTTGAATATATGACTCTTGATTTGGTTTGATATGATATGGCCGAGTGCCAAAACAATACATAAAATATACTAAGGGCCCTTTACGAAATTCTAGGAAGCAGCAGAAATGCCAGAAACTACAACAACAGAGAAACCGGAAACCACAACAGAGAAGAAAGTTGAAACCACGACGGAGAAGAAAGTTGAAACCACGACGGAGAAGAAAGTTGAAACCACGACGGAGAAGCAGGTAGAAACCACGACGGAGAAGAAGGTAGAAACCACGACGGAGAAGAAGGTAGAGAAGCAGAAATGTGAGAAGGATTCGTGTGATCATGAGTGTAGTGATGAGGGTGGAGTCGTGAGGTGTTCCTGTCGAGAGGGGTTCAGGCTGCAGGGAGACAAGAAATCTTGTAAAGGTAAGGGTTAATTGGAAAAAGTGGTTGAAAATATAGCTTTTTATGGGACAAGCGATTTGTAACTTCTGTCTTAATCATTATTTAACATTTTTCTGGTTCTTTGGGGCTATATCCGTTTAGAACTTATATTTATAATGTATCCGACTTATAAGTATATCTATGTGTACACTGTTGATCTTCTTGTGCGTAATTTTATCTTAATCAATCTGCTATCTATCTTCTTTATTTATTTTCGCTGATTCCACAACAATTCTTCTGTTTCAACCACGTTCTTTCATGTCACGTGTATATTGTTGATATATTCTATTGCTCTTTCATGCATTTAAAAACGAAAATTATTTAACAAAACTGTCTCCTATCTTTGACATGTAGCATTCTTTAGCCCATTATATATATATATATTATATATGTATTTATTTACTTTACATTATCTGTATTTATTTATGTATTTATTATATTGTATGTATCATATAGATATAAATGAGTGTGCAGAAGCAACGGATGATTTGTGTACAGCGGAAGATACGGTATGCCACAACACGCCAGGCGCGTTCAAGTGTGTCTCTCTTAAGAAAAGGGATGTGGGGCTGAGCTGTCCACCTGGCTTCAAGAGAAACCTCGTCAACCAGGTCTGCGATGGTAAGTTGGACATCAATCTTTGTGTCATTCTCTAGCCAATCAGAATCGTTCTTGAATTTTGCCTCTACCATTACCTACATGAGGTCAGTAATCTTGTAACTAAATCGTATGGGATTCGCAATCTCTGTTTCTGGGAACTTTGTAATATTAATTGACACAGAAAACACTTGGAATAAAAATAATCCAATTTTTTTTGGTTACAATTTGGCAGACGTTGTCAAAGACATGTTTATGTTTGTATAGGACTCTTATTTTAATTCGCAATGTAAACTCAAACCTACTTGGCACTTTTCAATAAACACCAGGCAGTACTTAAGTACCTAAGTTATGCCAAACATAAACCTCGAAAACTAAGTATTTGGTTATTCTGAAGTTCATACTGTTTGTCACTATACTACGAGTACTCGTTTTTATGAGGGAAAGTGCGGTTAGTGAAGTTCGCGCCGTAAGTCAAGGCAAGTTTTCGGACATAATTTTATTGAAAACTGTTCATCATCTTCTCAGACATCAACGAATGCCAGCTACCTCGTCCTCCCTGCCCCAAGTACCTGTGTGAGAACACGATTGGCGGATACAAGTGTGCCGGGAAGTCAGGCAAGCCATTTACCGAAGCGTTGCCTGGAGCCATCACTGAGGCCACTGTCAGCACCACTGCTTCGTCTAAGAACGATATCTGCCCTCCTGGGTTTAGAGCAGGACCGGATGATGAGTGTATTGGTAAGTAAAATAGCAAATAGCCTCGACTTTCTCATTTAAAACTTCTACCTCCCGACAACTTGTCTAGTCTCTGAGATTGCTCCTGTTGTTTTGGGTCCTATCTGACCGAATTCCATTCGCATTGTCCTCAGGAGAAGTGCAATGTCCATTTTTAAGAATTCAGACAAAATCATTTAATTTATTATCATAGTTCGTAAAATGACGGAATGGTGGTGACTGGTGACTCTTCAACAAAACCTACTAATAAAGAGTAGAAGTCTAAAACATTTTGGAGGCCTTGGAACAAATTATTTCTTGAAACAATAAACCTATCAATCTCACATCTTCATCCACTTCTACGATTCCGAGTGATTTTGTTCATATCTCTCACTATTTAACCAATGGATAACATTTTCTCAGATATCGACGAGTGTGGCGAGCGGCTGGACGACTGCCAGCACCTGTCGCAGCACTGCATCAACACGCACGGCAGCTTCTTCTGTCAGGACCACGTCTCCAAGCGCTGCGCCCCCGGGTTCAAGGTGAACAGCCACACTGGAATATGTGAAGGTATTAACGGTCTACCAACAGGAATTATACAGATATTATCAGTTACAAATAGAGAGCTAAATCTGGCTTCTTGAGTAGATTACCAAAAATAAGTTCAAAGACAATATGGCTGTGATTTTGAAACCAGATAATATTTACCTACAAGGATTTCCTAATGCTGCCCATCAACCAATTTTACCTCTTTAGAATATTTGTATAGAAAACATCTCTTGAGCATAACTCCATATAATTGACGTATTCGTTCCAGATATTGACGAATGTGAAGAGAGTTCAGAAGTGTGCAAGCGCACCGAGGTGTGCATCAATCTGCCAGGTGCATACAACTGCAAGTCCAAAATAAGCACACTACCGAAGTAAGATAAATAGATAATAAAAATATATTAAATTTACGTTACTATGAGAACGAAGAATTTACTATTAAACTTACGTTACTATGAGAACGAAGAATGTAATTGTTTTGTGTTTTCTAGACTGGCAACTAAGACATGTCAAGAAGGAACAAGAATTCGTCCTGGTGGATCAATTTGTGAAGGTCAGGCAGTAATAATAATATTCACAAGGTGTTACACTAAATAATAACAGCTCCTGGCTAAGTAATGAAAACTGCAAGGTTAAGCAACGCTTGCCAAGGTCGGTGCGTAGATTGGATGACCATCCATTACATACCGAGGCCCCTCCTTGCATCGGAAAGCACGTTAAGCCGTTGGTCCTGGCTGTCATTTGTAGATCTTTGGTAGTCCTTACTGGTAGTCAGAAGCCCGAAAGTCTAAAAACAAGTCTTACCACGGTGTAACATGTTACCCAGTAACTGGGTTGTAGAGGTTAGATACGCAGTCGCTACATGTAAAATACTGGTATTTAGCTGCATCTGGTTAGACTGGAAGTCAACCCCAACATAGTTGGAAAAGGCTAGGCAGATGATGTGTATCACAGATGTAGATGTGATACCCGTCGTGTCTGAGAAATTTCTCTTCTGTTAATTTAATTTGATCTTTTATAAAACAACTAGCTGTTGCCCGCGAGTTCGTCTGCGATCTAGGATGAAAAGCATCCATGTGCCATATTTCATCTAAATCCGTTCAGCTGTTTTAGCGTGAAAGAGTAACAAACAAACTCACTTTCGGATTTATGATATTAAAGTTAGGATTTTATTCCTTTGAAAATTTCCTTTAAATTAGCTATAAAGGACCACCTCACAAAGGGCACTTTGTCAATTTTGATTTATTTCCGTTGCAGATATCGATGAGTGTCGTGAAGGCACGCACCTTTGTGATCAGTTCCAGAACTGCATCAATACCTTCGGTGGACACGAGTGCCGCTGTAAGAATGGATTCGAGCTGGACTCCTCATCTGGATCTTGTGTAGGTTAGTATCTAGACTGTAAGGAATTAGCGACTGGATAACAAGCCCATCTGAGTAAAGTTTTTGGCATTTTATACCCGAGTTTAATTCTTCTTTTATCCAATCTCTCCTTGTTCTTTCTTCTCAATAACATTTTCACCAGATATCGACGAGTGTTCCTTGAAGTTGGACAACTGCGGTAACGGGCAACACTGCATGAACCTGCTGGGCACGTTTACCTGTACCAGACGACCTGTGACCACCAGCAGTACCACCAACCCGCCGATGTACGAGTACGAATACTATGATTCTGAGTAAGTACTTTTCTTCACAAAGTCAAAGTCAAATAATTTATTTCAAATAGGCACATAAAAGGCACTTTTGAACGTAAAAAAACAAAGAAATAGAACTGATTCTAGTTGCCCCTTCCAAAAGGTAGTTTTCATATGAAGAAGAATGGGCAAGAAACTCCACCGTTACTCTTTCAAAAATGTTTTACAATATTTTGTATACATCAAATACATAATATTATGTGAAGACGATGCACCTAGAATAAGATTACTGTACCATAAAAGGTAAAAAGAATTAAAAATGGACCAATGACAAATAAATTAATATCTTCAATTCACTGACAGACAGCACACACCCGACACCGATAGGTCTAGAAGTTTGAAATTTTGCGCAAGAGTTCCTTAATAACGAAAGTAAGTTGTAAAGAAGGATTTTTGAAAATTCAGCCCCTAATGGGGTTTAATGGGGGATGAAAATAGGGCATTACTTCAAAAAACAAATGACGATGAACTTCAAGTTAAAGGCTCTGAATGGTTAGCAAAGTAAAAGCCGATTAAGAGCATAGTCATATGAGGTTAGCCAATTCTAAGACCTCAATTTCAGAGCATCCAGTCGTTTACATATATAAATTGATCATCATCTGCCTAGCCTTTTCCCAACTATGTTGGGGTCGGCTTCCAGTCTAACCGGATGCATCTGAATACCTGTATTTTACATAGAGCTACTGCCTATCTGACCGTCCACAATCCAGTAACTGGGTAATACGATACCCCTTAGTAAGACTGGTTGTCAGACTTTCGGGCTTCTGACGACCCGTAACGACTGTCAAAGATCCACAAATGACAGCCGGCACCAACGGCTTAACGTGGTTTCCGAGGCTCGGAGGAGTCTCGGTATGTAAAGATGGTCACCCATCCACGGACCAATCCCGGCAAGCGTAGCTTAACCTGATGGATCGACCCGTGAGGCTATTATTACGTAGCCACGAGCTCCTAATATAAATCGATCTAGTTATGTATTTTCAATATTACATAAACTACAACATTAGTTCTTTAAAAAAGGTTTGTAAATAACGAATATTCTCTACATTTACAGTGAAGACAACTCAACCACAGACAGCGGCTACCCAGAAACAGTGCCAACAGTACCCGCCACATCGAGCACCACAACCACAACTACCACCACACCAAAACCCACCACCACTTCGACCACCACCACAACCACAACCACCACTCCCAAACCCACCACAACATCTACCGTCAAACCCAGGAGGAATAATTATCCCTATCCTCCATATTTCAACGCAACCAATCCACCGAGGCGACCGGACTACTATCCGAGAAGACCTGAATATTACCCTCGCAGACCTGAAAGTCCAAGTAGAAGACCTACTCCATTACCACCGTACAGACCTGCAGAGCCAGTTGAGCCTGCTGAAGCTCCAGATAATAGAAGGCCTGCTCCATTACCTCCCTACAGAGCTAATAATACATACACTAGGCCTGCAGCAAGGCCAGAAATTCCACCGCCCATGCCAGAGCTTCCAAGTAAACCCACTCCAGAAGTGCCAGATGATAGGAGAACGAATGAAATAGGGGGGGAGAAACCTGGGGATGAAAATCCTGATATAGATATCAATGATCTGCATTGTTTAGATGGCTATGAGAAAAATGCTGAAGGGTATTGCGTTGGTGAGTTGAAATTAATTTGCGTTTAAATACTGCTTCTTATTATTGAACTAGCTGATGCCCGCGACTTCGCCCGCGTGGATGTCTGTTATTATATACTTAAACCGTAGTCGAGAACCACTCTATCCATTGGTGAAAATAGCGTGAAAAACGGTGCAGTGGTTTTTGAGTTTATCGCGTACAGGACGACAGACAGACGCGGTGGAGGACTTATTGTTTTATAATATTATGTAAGGAAGAAACATGCTAATATTCCTCCTGAAGTCCTCACGGACGAACTACGCTTTGTTTTGAGTCTTGCTTTATAGAGGAAGTAACCGGTTGATGGCAATAGGCTCGCTCTCTATTACATAACTTGTGAAATGTGGGTGTAGGTACTAAAGGTACACCTCTGCCTAACCCTTCGGAGAATACAGACGTGATGTATATGTTATAATAATCGACATCCACGCGGGCAAAGCCGGAGGCATCAGCTAGTATATTATAAAGGTATGGCTATATACAGGAAAAGTTTTTATCTACTGCGCAAATTTTGACAAATTAACCTTAAACCAGTTTTATTAAACATATTTTTTTTATTTTGATGCGTCTTAATACAAAAAAATTAAAAAATCGTTAACGAAAGATGTTTATTTTAAAAGTGGTTGTATGGCTAACCGGCGCCGGCGGCGCGCGGCGAAGCGGAACGCGCGAAAGTACCTACCTATCAGCTGTGCGCTCGCTCGATTCTCCGGCGTAGGTATTTACGTGGGTTACTGGCCCTTGGATCTCGCTCAAAGAAATCAAAAATGCTTTCTTCGATTTCGATCGCCAGTCGGGGTCTGCCAGACCCTCGTGCATGATTCGGGGTTCTGAACTGTCCGTGATCAAGCAGCCTTTGAGTGGCCGTTAAAATGGTCGTTTCATTAGGGACCGCGGGGTTAAGGATTCCATGGGCTCGCATTCGAGGTATGCTCTCCGTCGCATACATTCTGCGAGCTGCTCGCAAACTTTCACCACTCAGTACATACAATCACACCATCTCGTAAAACTCGCGGTTACTGAAGTCCGACATCGTGACCGGTAGGTTCAAGCACGACACGTGCGGCGCGGCGCTTGCGCGGGAAAGCGATTAGACGCGACGTCACACAACAGCGCGTGCGATGAGCGAACTGTCGGCCACAGCGCCCGGCGCCGCCCGGGAGGGGGTTGCACCCCCGTGCAACACCGCCGCCTGTGCGCCGGCCGCCGCACGCGCCCATTGATATTATTACGAATAGTTTGTGTCCATATTTTGCTGATTTTAAGTAGGATAAAAAAACAAAAAAAAGTATTGAATAAATAATGGAAATGTGTTCTATTACTGATATTGAACCACCAAAAAAAATTTGCGCACTGGTCAAGAACTTTTCCTGTATAGAGTGCCAACAGGCAGTGGTTCATTACGAGTTACTTATGAACAAAATGAAGTTATTTTACTTCCAATCTCTTATTTTCTAGACACCGACGAGTGTGCACTAGGACAACACGCGTGTAAGAACACGGAAGTATGTGTGAACAAGCCTGGCGGTTACATCTGTGAGTGCATGGCTGGGTTCCACCGAGAGCCGTCGGGGTATTGCAATGTCATAACCACCCCCACCACCAGTAGGTCAACTAGCACCAGCACATCGACGAGTACTACCACGAGTACCACTACTACTGAAAGGAATGCATGTGAGTTGACATTTACCGCATTCCTTCATAACTCCGTTCTGAAGTTAAAAGGGGTCATTAAAAAAAAATGTGTTCAGTCGGAGGAAGCGATGCTCGCGCGCACACACACTCGTATAATAATAACAGAAAGAAACAGACTGAGAGCGAGATTTTTTAGGTTTTTGGTTCAAAATCAAAATCAAAATATTTTATTTCACATAAGCCTACATGGGCACTTATGAAACGTCAGAAGCTAGGTGCACGGTTCCAATTGGTCGTTTCCTATGGAGAAGAGCCGGCAAGAAACACCATGGTTACTCTTTTAAAAGATAATTGGCTTTTACAATATTTTCGAATTACAGTGTTAATAGTTATAGGAGGACAGTGTAGGCCTTTCAAAAAGTTCAGGTAAAGTTCATAAAATAAAATTAAAATTAAATTAAAAATAAAAGTCTACAGTTACCTAAGCCTAGTTACATTACAAATCTCTTAATTGTATGCAACTGAATAACAATATTTAAAAAAAATTATTGCAGTAGTCACTCCGGAATGGGCGTACACTCCTGTTCGACCAGGCCGCAGGTATCCACCAGTAGCCTGCGAGCTGGGATATAGCTACGACACCACAGTCGGCAAATGCGTTGGTAAGATAAACACATAAAAAAAAAATATGCGTGCAATTTTGGGTTGATTAACTAATATAATAATGAATTAACGAAAAAAAACCAGCGAGCTTTACAGTCTGTAGTCGCATATGTGTAACGTCTGACATCTTACTCGTACCTTGGTAATAAGCAACACTAAAGGGGCAAGGTCGACAAGGTCGTTTCTAATGGCCAACTCTAGCACCGCGCGAGCTCATTGGTCAAATCAAATAGCGCGCGCTTCCCAGGTGTTACACACTTCCGTCGGTTTTCACGGAATCACTGCCACAGATTTCAGGAAAGTGAGAGAAAAGACGTTACATAGACACCAAAAAAAAGCTTTTTTACATTATTCAGAACAGAAGAAACAAGCAATCCGGTGAAATTGCGGGTAGAGCTAAGTCCTCCTTGAGTACAACCATTCTGGTCCACACGGGGGAGGTTTATGTTCAGCAGTTGACGTGTTTCACTTGGGATTTAATAATGCTTAAGTACCTAATTATTTTCTCCAGATATCGATGAATGCGCAACGAACAAAGCAACATGCTCTCCGCGCGAGGACTGCGTCAACGTTGAGGGAGGGTACCGCTGCGAGTGCGGCAGAAGGTGTAGAGGAGAGGTCGAAAAGCCCACATACAGTAAGTTAAATACTTAACAGTACCAGGAAAAGTGAATACTTTCCTGCCTTGACCTGCAAACTGCTGCTCAGGGCTTCGGCGACCTCCAGAACCTTACCGTTCTGAAAGACTCCGAAGTCCTGAACCTATACAGGGTTATTGGTAAAACACCAACAACCTCTTAAGGGGTCATTGTACTCATCATTATGGACAACTTTTGCTATCGGAACAAACACGAAATCGCGAAAAAAAAAACAAGTGTTCCCTATATTTTGGCGAGTTATGCGAACATACATGTAGGGAACGGCTGATTTTTTTAGCGATTTTTGGTTTTGTTCATATTATAAAAGATGTTCATAACTATGAGTACAATGGCCCCTTAAGAGGTGGTTGGTGTTTTACCAATAACCCTGTATGCTTGCTTGTAAAGTGACATCTCAGTAAAAATCACTTTAGCTCTAACTGTATTTTTCTTTAGAGCCCAAAAGAAGCTCAGAACTTGTCTGATCTTTGGAGGCGGTAAACCTCAGATTCGAAATTACAACTTAAGCAAAATATAACAGAACCATAATCGTTATTTATCGAGTGTACCATCCATATTGGTTTGGTTCTTAGCAAGATCCTCAAGGTGTTCCCAATTTTCTTTTTTTCCAGCCCCAGCTCCTGCAAACACAACGCCTCGGCCATCGACGGCGGTAGCACCATCTACGAACGAGGGTCGCAATGTGATCACAGTGGGAGCTCAATACGGGCAGCGAGGATCGTACTCCCCGCGACCTACTTACACCAGGGTGCCCGATGTCGGAGCCATGATAGCTTCATGTCCATGGGGATACAAACTAACGCCTGATAAGAGATGCTATGGTAAGACTGAATGCTTTTGAAGAATGATTATCTAAAATAGATGTGTTTTTTGCATGTCTGGATTGAAGGACCAGAATTATTTAATGTTTGGTTCTACAATCTGACAAAGCTAAACCATTGATTACAGAACTTTGTAGCAGAGAATGAGTTTTATTATCTACGTATAATATCTGACCCTGACTTAGCGTTTTTTTTAAATTACCAATTTAGTTCTATGGTTGATATTTTCTATGGAGGATAAGGAACTATCCACACTGATCCTCATGCCTGCTAATATCCTGACAATCTGATCATCCTTATTTTACGCTTCATAGACATTGACGAGTGTGCCCGCAACATTTCGGAGTGTGGCCCTGACCAGCGCTGTGAGAACTTCTACGGAGGGTACTCGTGCCAGTGTCCGGCCGGACACCGCCTCCTCGGACAGAACCAGTGCGAGGATATCAATGAGTGCATGCATGGCAATGTAAGTTCAAGGCAGCTTTCGATTTCAGCTCTGGATCTTAATAGAAGTGTACCTCATCATCATCTGCCCAGCCTTTTCCCAACTGGTGACAGAAGGACGAACGGACAGCGGTGTCTTAGTAATAGGGTCCCTTTTTACCCTTTGGGTACGGAAACCTAAAAATCAAGCAATACAAAAAATATACCAAGTTAAAGAAAATATCACGTACATACATTGCTTATTTAGGCTAGATTGTAATGATTTATTAAAAGGTTCTTCATAATAAAGGATAAAAAAAATATCGCCTTTTACCAGTAAACAGTAAGTAGTTTTAATTTTTCCTTCCAGCCTTGCGCATACAACGCCGAATGCCTGAACACATGGGGATCCTACCGCTGCACTTGTCGCGAAGGATTCCGCAACGCTCCCTCAAACGACAAGGTGTGTGTCGACAAGGATGAATGCTCCGAAAACCCTGGTGTCTGCAGCCAGGGTTGCTCTAACACCTGGGGCAGCTACCGGTGCTACTGCAAGAGGGGGTACCGTCTTGATGATGATAACAAGTAAGTTTCAGTTTTATTACTTTTGGGTTTCATAAAAACGGTACCATCACAAGCTTGCACCCTAATTGCGTAATAACGATCGTTCAGAATTGGAATCGATTCGAAACAAATGTATAATCCATTGTTTCAAAAGTTTAAAAAAAAAACTGCCCAACAACGTAACTTACGAACTTATGAAGCAATGGATATTTGTAGGCAATTGGAGATTGGAGCAACTTTCAAGTAAAATACTGGTGGTTAGCTTCATCCGGTTAGACTAGAAGCCGATCCCAACATAGGATTAATATACTGGTGCTTGCTTGCTTTAAATATACTGGTGATACTTATGAAACATTAGCTATGTAAAATTATTACTCACTATTTAAAACTCGAGAATAACATAAAATGATGATGTTTTTTACAAATCATTTCTCTCCAGGACTTGTGTAGACGTGAACGAATGTGAAGAGTACTCATCATCGCGCCTGCGCGGCAAGCTGTGCGGAGGCGAGTGTGTCAACGAGCCCGGCAGCTACCGGTGCTCGTGTCCGGCTGGTTACAGACTATCGGAAGACAGCAGGAGCTGTGTCGGTAAGTAGCAGTGATATAACAGGTGTAGAACAACCTTAACGAAGCCAAGAGTCACTTAAAAGTGATACTTATTTTTAACCGACTTCAAAAAAAGGAGGAAGTTATCAATTCGTCTGTATTTTTTTATTTTATGTTTGTTACCTCATAACTTTCGACTGGGTGAACCGATTTTGATGATTCTTTTTTTATTTGAAAGCTGGTGCTTCTCGTGTGGTCCCATATACATTTTATTAACTTTCCTTGAGTAATTTTTGAGTTAGCTTAAATAATTACGTATTTTTCTCACTTAGTCTATATAGACGACATCTTATTTGATACAATCACTGTTATTTACTTAGCAGGTAGTGGTATTAGAATTTGTGTGGGGTAGGTACCACAACTAAAAAGTGAACAATAAAAACTTTTAACAAAAAAAAAAAAACAACCGACTTCCAAAAAAACACTTAAAAAATTAAAAATAACTTCAATTTCGGAAGTCAGTGGCAAAAAACGAAAATTGAAAAGCAAACTCAATGTTCACCAATTTACATAAAAAAATAAAGGTTACACTTTTCATGGTTCTTCCATCGTTAGCCCACATTATAATGCTGAGGACCGGAAAGGGCTTCTTTTGCGAGCTAATTTGTATTTGACAAGAATAATAAATTGGACTGTAGCGTAGTCCAAATTCAAATCATAATTTTGAGGAGAGATTCTATTACATCTATCCTGCGTTCGCAATTTATTTGCCAAACATGTAAACAAACACGAGTTTTAGGAAAAGCAACTGTTATGCCTACACATAAGGTTCAGTTTGCGCTACAACTTCATATTTTTTTATGACTTTTCAACATTACTAGTCCATCTAAAATCAATTTTATTTATACTAGAATAAAGTTTATCATCATTATTGGAGACAAGGATTTAAATAGACTCTAGCACGAATGACTGCCTCATTGGTCCTGTCGCAGCAAGCGCTACTGCTGTGTATGAGGTGCTGGGTTCAATCCCCAGGTCGGACAGTGTTAAGTATTGGTTTTTCCATGAGGAATTTCTCCCCCATCCCGAAGTCTAGATTTGTGTCCGGTTGATGGCAATAGGCGTGCCCCCTATTACTTGGGACACTCTGTCTCGGCAGAGGTCACGCCTGGTTCACGCTTGTAGGCTGCGTGATGTTATGTTATCTAGCATAAAATTAATTATAATACATTTAACTTACAGACATAGACGAGTGTGAATCAGGAGAGGCACGATGTGGCAGCGACTCGGGCTACGTGTGTCAGAACACGCGCGGCAGCTACCACTGTCATCACATCGACTGCCCTCCAGGGTACAGGCTCGAGGCTAAACAGTAAGTCACGTTACACTTATGCTTTTTAGGGTAGCCATAGGGCAAAAACGGAAACCTTGGGTACTTAATTGTAGCTACACGTTGATACAATATATTATGTAACCTACATTCATCCTTACTAATCCTTACTTATCCTTATCCTTATCTTTATCTATCCTTATTATAAATGCGAAAGTAACTGTCTGTCTGTCTGTCTGTCGCGCTTTCACGCCAAAACTACTGGACCGATTTAAATGAAATTTGGTACACAGATAATCTAGAGCCTGAGAAAGGACATAGGCTACTTTTTATCAACATAACACGCGGGCGAAGCCGCGGGCGGAAGCTAGTTGCAAATAAATGATTGATTGATATGAAACACGTATTGTAGACAACCGCATGAATATTGGTCGATGTACACAATACTCAAACTCAAAAACTAAAAGCATTTATTTCAATTAAACCATTTGCAGGAACTTTTGAATTGTCAAGGAGTCGGTCAGTTAGTCAGAAAGTTGAAGCTATAGTTTGCCCATTCCAAAACGTAGATATCTCTATGGAAAAGAACGGACAAGAAATTACAAGAACTCTCTTTTAAATCAATATTATTGTTACTTCTATTATTATGTGAGAATAATGTATTTTTTAAATTAAACGTTAATATTAAGAGTGCTAACACACTGGGACGCGCGCGCCATGGCGGCGCTGCCACATCGCGTCATATTCGGCCAAAAAACCTTTTTTTGGTTCGACTCTACTAGTAATTAAAACGTGAAAATGTGTATACTTCCAGCCGCTGCACCCGCGTACAGCGTTCGTGTCAGGTCGGGGACTGGACGTGTCTTCAGCAGCCTAGTACCTACAGTTACAACTTTATCACCTTCGTCGCTAACATTTATCTACCTTCAGGCAGCGTAAGTATCAAACAGATTAGTTATCTCTTACTTGATTTCTTCATCTTATAAGATGGGTAACTACAGGTGAAAATCAAAAGCCTTTTATTGAAATTAGGCTGAGAGCCAGCAGTTTTTGAACGTCAAAATAGACCTCTTTCTCAAAAGAGGTGGTGGTACAAATCATTTATCTTCAGTATGCATTAATGTACGGGTGTATCTTCCAGGTGGACCTATTCACGATGCACGGCCCCTCATGGCAGGAGTCTATTGTGAGCTTCGAGATGCGTATGATAGCTGTGGAAGCCTCCCCAGGAGTTAAGCCTGCTGACCTTAGATGTTTCGAGTAAGTTCTGGCAAAATTATTTACCTTCTTTCTTAATGATGATTGTTATTTTATAATAAGACACGAGGTAAGAAAGCTAAAAGCATTAATTATTTAATAACTATTTTTTCAATTAACTTCTAAAGCATTAGATAGGCATATACGTGTAACGGAATAAACGCAAGAGCTCATACACCTCAATTAGAATATTAAATTATAAGACTAAAGTAATATCTGTAATTTAATTTAATTAAACCACACCTTAAATTAACTATTTTATTTAACGCGCACTACACATAGGATAGCTATGAGCGTACGTATTACAAATTTGGTTATGCATTTAAATAGGCTTTACTCGTTTGAGATAACGCTTAAATTTCCTTAAATAAAATATCTTATTACTTTGTTATGACGCATTGGTTTTAATTTCAGTTAAATAAACGATTTTTTCATGAAAAATTAACATATATAAATAATGACGGAAATCGATTCAGAAGCCGATTCTGAGCAAACTACTTTCAGGTCTTGCGCTTATTCTGTTACACGTTGTATAAACAGGGATTGCCTCGTAAGTTTACTGGTCGCAAGCGCAGTAGCGCGTAGCTGACCATGAGGACCTGGGTTCCCGGGTCGGGCAGTGTTATTGGGTTTGTCCCTCTCGAATTTCGCAGTAGCAGCCCGGAGTCTGGATTTGTGCCCGGTTGATTGCACTAGGTTTGCCCCCTCTTACATGGGACTCTTAACTCTGGGGCATACAGGCGTGATGATTTATGTTATAAACTGTCATAAGTTAGCTCTCCTATTTTAATGTGCCTGATAGGGCCCATAATGGTCTCTGGTAATATGTTAAGTTAGGTACCATCTAACTACACATTATGAAAAGCAATAAATGACTGAATATTTATTTATTTATAAAGGTACACCAACAGCTTCTGTGTATATCTTAAGTACTATAGTTAACAATAGCCTCGGACTTACACAGTCGCCAATTACAGGATAACCAGCAATCTCAGGAATAGGTGATAACCAGTGATCGGAATAGGTAGAGCTAATCTACCTAAAGTTCAAAGAACAGAGACAAAAAAAGTGGAGACTTCCAAGAGAGAGAAAAAATATTTTAGTCGTAACTAAAATATTTTTTCGGGACATCACATAAATTATTATTAAAACTGTTATGTAAATAACATTAGCTTCTGCGCTTACTTACATCGTTCAAACGAATATTAGATTATTAGGAGATTACCTTAATTTTTTTTAAACAATAGAAATCGTGCATACTTTTTTTTTTAAACAGAAACAGGAAATTAATTCGATAGTTGTTTTACTTTATTAATTTTAGTTGTACTTAAGTAATGTTCTGAAACCCAGGACATTAGTCCCGAAAAAATATTTTGTCGTAAGGCGTCTCCACTTTGTCTCTGTTCTTTTTCGAACTTTAGGTAAATTAGCTCTACCTATTCCGATCACTGGTGATAACACATAGGTATACTAAAACTAAAAGAAACCAATATTACCAGAATCCACCAAACAGAATATTGACCACTTACTGAACTCTTTCTCCAACTTTCCAGCATGCGTCCTTCCGGCAACATCTGCGTGATCTCTCTGCTATGCTCGCTCCAAGGGCCACAGGTGGTGGAACTCGAGCTGACCATGTCTCTGTACCAACGCACCATGTTCGCTGGCAGCGCAGTGGCCAGGCTGGTCGTTATCGTATCGCAATACGATTACTAGTGGCTATCAGAACTTTTGGGACAGTGTGTACAACGCTATAAGGTTTTTTGGCGCGTGACCAAAATTGGAACTAACGCTGCCATCTTGTTTTGTCAATACAATTTGTGACCATTTCACAATTTTTTACCAACATCGCTCCCCCTGGCAATGTCATTGAGGCGCCAAAAGATCTTTGTAGTGCTCTAGCTGTGTTCTAAACCCCTGCCACGTTTTTTTTTTGTAAAATAGTTTAGTTACCGCTAAGCTACTGGACGAACAGAAGCTAATTAAAATGTCCTTGAAACTGTGTCGCCATCGAACAGAAATATTAGCAGCACCAAAATAAATAAAATGAAGGAATAACCTTGGTAAATGATTGGAAAATTATGAGTGATAAAAACATTTTTTTTATGTTTTTATGTCTATTATATTTTTACGATTTCACTGTGTCATGCTAGGGGACAGGGTCCAGGTTGGACGAACAGAGGGCGTATTAAAACGTTTTAGCACCATGATTGTTCCAGTGCGAGAGAAAGATGGAGCTATACAGTGCGGATAGCATCACCTCATTCGCAACAGACCAATGATGACTTTCAGGTGCTCGTACACACGAGAGGCACGCTTCAACGGTAGAGGCAACTGCAACGACAACGTGGCGCTCGTGTACTTGAGCACCGTACCAAATATACGAGAGTCGACGGCAGCCGACGCGTGCCGGCGGTTGCAGTTGCCTCTGCCGTTGAAGCGTGCCTCTCGTGTATATGAGCACTAATATTACATATATCGACCTCACCTTTAGTTTGAGTTAGGCAAGACAAATCCCGCAACTGTCTCGGTAGTCTGGTCTTCTGAATTTATGGCCAAAAGAAAGATAAAGCTTTTAGATAGTGTCATGATTGCTCGGTTTGAAAACGTTGATTTGTTATAAGGATGAACTATTTGCTTGTAAAAATATTGTTTTGTTTTTGTTACAATTTTATCGATATACGTAAAATGTAGTGACTACTTAATATTTATTTATATGGTATTAAATACCTATAAATTAGGATAATCCGCCTTCGCCTTATTTTTACCCTTTCTCACATTGTAAATTAAACAACAAAATAAATTGGAATATATCTTTTTAATTTTATTAAGCACAAGCATTTGTACACCATGAAATGATGGTGTTACCTCGGTTATATACATATATACCTATAGGTAATAGTGCATTATTACATTAGTAACTGATTAGATCTCAAGATCACAACATAATTAATATTTTAAACTATATCTAGACAACAGATGCAAAACAATTACAATACAATTGTATCACTACAACGCTCTGGTCCCTTGATCCGATCCACTCCTGCGCACCAACATATCGTTATAAAAATATCCTCAATAATAAAAATACAACTCTTACAAATTATAATATTTCGCTTATTGGATTTTAAACTTGGATTAGTAGACGCCATTAGGTATTTAAAAATAGAATGGAATACAAATAGGTATTAAGCAAACAAAATATAAACAAATAATATAAAATAGTAATACTTACAAACAAAGTCATATTCATCATTGCATATAATTTAATTCTACAAAATATAATCAATTTTATTTACGCGTTTATTAATCCAAGTTTGTTGTCATTACTTAAAAGTGATTTAAAAAAAATAATGATTGCCAAAAACAAAAATGCCATGCACCACAGCTGTCATAAGGTCACAAAAATCATGACTAACCATAGAAAATTTAGATTTCTGTGGTTATAATTAATATTGAAGATGGCGGTGTATTGCTTAGCACCCAAATGATCATTAGATCGTTTTTGACATTGGTGTCTGATAGCTGCTTATACTTTATCTTAGGGGTGCTACTCACGAGCCGGTGTGAATCGGCACAGCCGGGCGGCAAAATCGAATACGATTCTGCTGCCCGGCTGTGCTGAATAATGCCGACCCGAAAATGTGTGCAGCACGCCTTAGTAATCTAGGGTCTGAGTAATACGTTGTTCAGACAGGGGCTGGAGGCGACATAATGCCAGATAGCACAATATTACTACCACCGCTACTGCCTGACAGTTTGTTGCATTCTATGAGGCAAATGCCTCACTGGGTACGTACGAAAATGAAGCAAACACGGTTGTAATATAAACGTAAGTTATATTGCCTGAAAACTACCGCATGGAGTTATAATACCTTATCACATCGCATAAAATTATTATTTTACTAAAATAAAAGGAACGTTTTATTTCGACATTAGTAAATATGATATTTTGTACCTTATGACATGAATAAATTTCGATTTATAAAATTAATATAAAATACATTTAAATAAAATTTCAAATATACTACAAAAACGTGGCAAATAAAATTCTGCGCGGAAAAAAATGAAATTCAAATTCAATTCAGAAAAATTATATATTTTTTATTTTTATTATTGAATTAATTCAGTAAAATTATATTTTAGTACTTATTAAATAATAAAATCACTATGATATTTACAAGTTACTAAACGTAGATATCAGTACAACAAAATATCGAGTCAACTGACTATTCGTTTATTATTAAAAGTCACCTTTCTTAGCTGCCGCACCACAAAAGCGTATTGATATTATACTGTTTACTGTACTTACAATTTAATTGAAATATTTATAATTTTATTTAAATTAATGGCACAGAAAAGCGACGAAGTTAATGAAATTAACGGAATAACTTGGTTGCTAAAGAGTTATTAAAAATAACAAGTCAACAATAAAGCAAATCTATAAGAATCGAACTGTAAGTACAGATTTATTAAATAATAGTTTTACGATAAATGGCATAGACAACAGTCTTCACAACATTCAACAGTAATTAATTATACTATTAACATTAGTGCCTACAAATCGACTATACTTAGATCACACGAATGCAATATTCGATAACATAGTCTATGTAAACCGATTATGTAATCGAATAAACGGCAACACAGTTATAAATTTTTGAATGTCGAATCAGCGTGAATCGACTTGGTCGGTAGTTCAAAGGAAATCGAAATGTTTATAGATTCGAATAGTCGACTTAGTAGATAATCGATTTGTAGGCACTATAATGTTTTAAAGAAGCTTACGGTTCGAGCACAACACACAAGCATGTACAAATCTGATATGACACTGTAAATTCGTACAGTTTCACGGAACTTCTGATAGGCTTTTATAGCACAGTTACGGTTAAAATATAATACGAAAAGTATATATTCTACATATAAAATGCTCTATTACAGTTTTCGAAATTAGGGTTTTTGATTATTAAATTAATCAATAAGATTTGTATAAACAGTAATAGACATAATAAAGAACAATACATAAATAGACTGTATTTAGGTCCCATAAATAAATAGTATAGCCCCGTGTCCTATGTAAAAGCGATCGTCGTGCGACTTCGCAATCACCGCGTTCGTATGTCACTTTTTGTTCGGTAAACCTGAACGCGTGGTCGCGCCGACAGAGGGCGCTTTCAGATTTTCTGAACAAAAAGTGACGATCACTTTTAAATAGGACGCGACCTTAGGAACAGTTATATGGAGAATTTGCATAATCTAGTTCAAAATATAACAAACAAGTTATGAGTTAAAAAAAAAGCATCAATTATTTTGTGATTCCCACCGTAACATTTACGAAAGCAAAGGTAGGGTGAAGGATAAAATATTATTACCGCAACTGCACATATTTGAGACAAAAAAAAAACGCTATAGTATAATAGTTTCACCTAAAAACGTATAAACATTTTACACATTCTACAACTAACATTAATCAATGTTAACAAACATGAAGCTACCGTCTTTGTGACAAGTTTCAAACATAACCTTCATAAACAGGGTCTAAATAAATGAAGTAGAGAAACTCCGCAGGCGTATATATCTAAACATGATCAAACGAAAACGAAATTAATTTGATAAGTTTTTTTTCATAAACCGCGGCTTATAATAGTCAATTATAATCACTTGAAATATCAGTTTAAAATATATTTTTTGTGTAAACTTCAATAACGTGACGATACGTGACCATATCGACACCCATTGTGGACACACGCCAAACACGATAAAACAAAAAACAAAACAGATTTTCTCAACTCATACTTCAAGTTCAAGTAAAAACCCCAAGCGGTCATTGAACCAAAAAAAAAACATCAAATCCTTTTTTATTTTGTCACGTTTAGATATTGATACACACCATGTTTGCGGAGTTTCGCTAGTTAATTCAATTTGAACCCTGTAGTTCACTCAATGCACACTAAGAAGTTATAGGCCTTGCAATTCACGAGCGTTTTATATCATTGTCATTAATTCAATAAACAAAATCATTGTCATAAATTGCAATGATTGACGCGCGTTCGTGAAATGTAACAAATCTACTATACTGTATAAAATTATATACTACTGTTTATATAATGTTTTAATAACTATAAAGTGTATACCTAAGACTCGTCGCGGTATATGTAGTAAATATATCCAAGGCAATATCAGGTCATATGTCTACTAATTTATATAAAATATTTAATATTGCACAAACAAAATCTCAGTGTACATCAAGCATTAATTAAAATAATAATTGCAAGTCATAAAATATCTGAGCATGAATAATATATAATATAAACGTAACTACATAATAATAATATGTATTATACAGGCTGACTTAAATTCTTTGGCTATTTTTATGTTGCAGAGAGTACTCATGGATATTAATTCTTTTACTATAGCACCGACTTAGATATATCGGACCAAAAATATCTGCGGTTTCATGTAAAAATGCAACACCAAACCCCGTCAAAATGTATGAAACAGATGCTTTTACGCTTTCTGGAGTCGGTCCCTTCGAATAAATTGTTAATATTCATGAAAATTGAGCCAATGAATTCAAATTCTTCCTGTATAAAAGAATAATGATCACTCGCCGATAACAAAATGTAACACATTCAACCGATTGATAAATCTAAACAACAAGAGGCTCAATAAAAGCTAAAGAAAATGGCATTTTGTAATCACTAATTTACACTACAAAAATATTTCTTCTTACAACTACGCCGATCAACTGATTGTCTAATGGCTTATGTTAAATCTGTATCTCGTTGTAATACTCCATGTAAATGCTCAACAGATGCATATTTAAAAATATACTTTAAATTATTGATATAATATTATATATATTTTTAACTATTGTTATATATTTCACTGAACACTATTTTACATACAGAGCGTATGAAAAGACGGACGCAAAATGCCATTAAAAATAAAGATAACGCAAGTATATCAACAAATATGTAAATATATAATCAGCCACATCACTAGTCAATCAATCAACCACCTGTAAACTCCAACTATTTTCTTAATGTCCCTCGGAAATCATCGCATTTCCGAATAAAAACGAATGCTAATTTCTATTTCCACCAATTATTAAATTTATTGTGTATAATAATTTTAATTCAGAACTAAGTACTTTATTGTTGTTTTGTTTTGATTTCCGTGTGAACTATATAGAGCTGTAAAACAATTATCCTTAAACTATTTCCTCCCTTTTTTTAAATTAATAACATTGAGATAAATAAGTATTAACAACTCTTTTAAACTTTCAAGTTGATTGAGAACGTCCGGTCTGTAGCAAGTGCAACTGACAGAAATCCGACGACTGACGAAACACGAAGTTTGTCGAGGGACATTAAGAAAATAGTTGTACTGTACTATAGCAGTTAGTACTATTGAGATAATTATAGTAGGCTCGTTTACCGCGGGGTCGAGTAGCATTTAACAACTATACATCAAAAACATTGATAAATTTGTTTAGATATTATAGTGTCTTTTATAGCAGATTATTTTAAACTTGATATGAGTTTAATAAAAAAGTTCAGTCGATTGTTAAAAATTTTTTAGGAAGCATCTAAACAAATTTATCAAAAGTAAAAATTACACAGATTACAACGTCGTCGTGTGCTATGCACATCGTTCAAAACTCTAGACTACACACGTACTACTCGCTAGTTGTCGGGGTTATTCACAGAGATCATTTCTTCTTGACGGTCGAGATACTGGCGCAACTACTCGACCGAGTTTGGACACCGTCCTTCTTCAGCAAACTGACGCCGAACGCGGGGCATTTCTTACGCAGCGCTTTTATCTTATATAACTTATTTCCTTGAGAGTTATTAGTTTCCTCGTAATTGTCCGGGGTAACATCAGCTGTGATCACAGAATTAGTGATACAGTCCATAGGTTCTGGACTGTTTGATTTGTCCCTTTTCCGTCTGAATCTGAACGGAGCTTCAAGAGAATCCGCGGAGATATTAGTAACATTAGTATCACTAGAAGACAGATCTTGTGTAGATTCGAAACCAGTTTTAGGCAAATTACTTTTAGGAAGCTTCTTTCGAGAAATTGAGTTAGATCTGACTATGAGTTTCTTTCGAGCATTCAAGTTTGAGTTGGCAGGTTTATTCTGAACTACAGATTTAAGATTTGGCTCAGATGGGAGACGGTTTTTGCCATTCAAATGGCAGTTTTCTGTCAGGGCTGATAAGGTTGATGTTACATTGTTGAGGGTTGTGACGACTGCACTGTCATTGTTGCCAATTTTGCTGACGGTGACAGTTTTTCTTGTGAAGGTTTTTAAGGGGCTGGCGCCGTGTGTGTATCCTAACGTTGGCCGGGCGAGGTTGGCTCTTTGGCCATGAAAACTGCTTTTACCAGTAAATGGTTTAACACCGCCTGTTAACTTATTGGCTGCTGAGTTGGCACTTCTAGTTGGGGGAAAGGTGGAAGTTTTGGACGCGTAGTGAGATTTTAACGTGGAGTTGATGATTCGTGGTGGTTGTTTCAAGTTGGTGTTGTTGGCGTTGCGAATGTTGTTTGTGGGCATCATGTAGTTCATTTTAGGCGCGAATACTGTCTTAGTCGGTAACATGGGGGAAGCAGTTGTCTTGTACTTGCCAATCACTGAGGTCACGTTGTTTTCGGAGTCAGTCTCGTTCGCGTTTAGCACGTGCGCGTTGTCCAACTGTAACATGAATTTTAATTGGTTACTCAAACTCAAAGCATTTATTTTTTCAATTAAACCATTTAGAGGCACTTTTGAAATGTCAAGGAGTCTATCAGTCAGAAATGTGAAGCTAGTTGCCTATTCCAAAGCGTAGTATTCCTATGGAGAATAACGGGCAAGAAATTCCACGGACATTTTAAATAAAAAAATTGTTAGAAATTGTAACAATGTTGTATGTATACTGTCTAAAATTCGAGGTGTATTAATGGAACTGACAAATACACAGCAACAATTTTTACCTACCTTTCTCAATAAGGTAACTTGTAACACTTGTACGAGTGTCTATAGTCAGTATGTTGACACAAAAATGGCCTCTCCAGGCATATTTTGGGTCCATTCCTGGCTTAAATATAGAACGAAGAGGGTAATCTAGTTTTTTGGCTCGCTCGTACCACAACTTACTAATAGATTATTCGCTAAGGGCATAAAGCAGTGTCTTATGTCACGGGGGCTATATTGAATCCCTAACGCAAAGAAGTACTTGAGTGCTTCCGATTTCAGCGAGATAATTCAGAGTTAACTCCTGAGTGAAGTGTTAGTTGAGGTTCCAAATTCGAATTACGTTTTTGACCTGCGGGTTATAATGAAATTCATTACGACATTATTGCCCGGCTAGACCCCAGGTCTATTATGACTTACTTTAGGTTAGGTGTGTATGACATTTATTATGTTGTTATCAAGCAAGTGGAGTGAAAACACATAAAATATCGTTCAGTTTCTGCCAATCTTTTGAAGATGACATAGACATAATGATGTTTTAAATACGTTTATATCTGTACCTTGTTGTTGGTAATCTTGCTAGTGTGTAGTATGGTCTGTAGCGAGACGGGTTTGTTGTCGACGGGCGCGTCTGTGGTATCGTCCGGTTCTGGTGTTTCAGGGTAGATTCCTCGCTCGAAGATGGGAAGGGAGGTGATGTTGTGTCGGCGGCGGTATGACTCGCCTTCTGCATGCATTCGGGGCTGGACGCTGGAAGCAATTGGGTGGATTTAAAGAACCTGGCTATGATAATGTAACTTGTCAGTGATTGAGAAATAGCGATCCGCTCTTATAATTAATTAAATAACTGATCAAATGTTATTATAATACACATATTTGTATGCCGTTAAGGTAAAACATGACTGTGATCCTTTCTGCAATGTAGTTAGCATCTTGCACGCATTGTGTGTGCATACTCATGTTTCGGACAAATAAATGATCTATTTATTGATCTATTCTATTCAAACACGAAAAACCACTTTAATCCTTTCTAATATTATAAATGCGAAAGTAACTCTGTCTGACTGTCGTGCTTTCACGCCAAAACTACTGAACCGATTTAAATGAAATTTGATACACAGATAGTCTAGAGCCTGAGAAAGGACATAGGCTACTTTTTATCGACATACCACGCGGGCGAAGCCGCGGGCGGAAGCTAGTTTATAATATGTATAGAAGCACCACAATCAGCAGTCCATATCACTTAAATCGAGACAGTCCAAATTAACTATCATGTTCGTGTCTCTTGGAATCCGAGAAAGAGATCTCAATATCACGCTAGGTACTATTCTGCTGGTGATATCATTTTCATTACAATATAACTGCATTTAAGTGAAGTTTTAATAGTCCAATAAAGAGTTCGAACAGAATTGATGTTGCACTATTGTCATTCATCATCATCATTTCAGCCGAAAGACGTCCACTGCTGGACATAGCCCCCCCCCCCCCCCCCAAAGCATCGCCACTTCGACCGGTGCTGTGCTTCTCGCATCCAACAGATTCCTGCGGCCTTCACCAGGTCATCGGTCCACCTTGTGAAGAGCCTTCTAATGCTGTCTTCCGGTACGCTATTGTCATTATTGAAACGTTATTTCTATGTTAGCATGATACACAACATCCATAAAGTGTCACGTATACGTTTATTAAATACTCACTTCTCAAGGAACCACTGCTGGTGACCAATGACAGAGCCGGGACGACAGATGCGCAGCCACGCGATCGACTCCCGCGCAGTGAACGCGTGATGTTTCATCAGGTAGCAGGCGATTAATGTGCCTGTGCGACCTAGGCCCGCTGGAAATAAAACGAGATATTTTGATTGAAATACAAACTTAAGTCACTACAGTACTAAAAGGGGTCATTTGGCATATTTATTTCGGATTCTTCTTGAAGAAAAGGAGATCATTCATTTTGGGCTAAATTATGAAAGTGAAATACAAAAAAAATAAAAATATTCCGTTAGACCATGTTATTATTCTATTTACTTTTCACTATCGAACCAAATCTGTAGGCCAGTTCCCAGCGCTGTTAGACGATTTTGAAAAATACTGTTCTCAGCATGTTTTGGTTAAAATAATTATTAGTAATCAACTTATAGTAATAGCTTGTAGTAATAAAAAATGAAGAGAAAAACGTAATCTTTCGGAGTATAGCTTTTTTTTTGTTTGGCCGGCACTTTCACATTTAGCCCAAAAATGTATGGACGGTGAGTGATCTCTTTTGTTCAGGCTTGCAATATATGGGAGTGTGACCAAATGCTAGGAAGGGGAGTTCACAATGCTGATCCAGTTTAAGAGCTGTATCCTTAATCTAGATCAGACCATTTAACTACTTATTACAAGTATAGTCACTTTGCAAGAGCTGTAGCAGTGACGTTCTACCGATGTGTAATTCGCTAATCGAATTAAAATAACAACTCATCCCCTTTCTTCCTTAAACTCACCTTTACAATGCACAGCAACAGCTCCCTTCGCAGCTTCAGTGATCCTTATAAACCGGTTCACAATCAAATCCGAAGGTACAGAACCATCAACAAAGAACAGCTCCCGATGTTCGAAGCCATGCGCCGTGAACTGTCGGGCGTCGTACGACTTTTTGTTGAGTCGAACGATCGTCGTGACGTGGTGGGTTCGGAAGTAGTCGTGGTAGTGTTCGGGGCTGTGGAGCGGGTAGCCGCGGTCTAGCCGCGAACGGTGATGAGGGCCGGAAAAGGCTAACATTTTTCCTGGAATTATCCAGTTTAGGTCACCGTTTTCGACTTTCTGGAAAGAGAATTGTGGGCTTATTTTAAACGGTAAATTATAAAACAATGATACGGTCAGTCAAAGTTATTAAATCCAGGCAATGTTCGACTTTTTTTTACGGGTATAATTCCGGTAAGCCCTGAATAGGTTTGGTTTAGTGTTAAAGTTCTACGTGCATTTATTAGAAGGCGAAAATATAACCATTTTTGCCATAAACCAGACTCCATGTTCCTACTGAGAAATTTCTAAAGGTTATGAAACTCCAAAACGGATAACACTTTACCAGACCGGAGGATAGAACCCAAGACTCCATACTCAGCAGTCACGATTGCGACAGTAGACCAAAGACGGAGTTATAAAAAAAAATGCATGGAATAATAATGAGTATATAATCCTGCGAATTGCGAATACATTTTTTTTTTGTCCTTTTATTTTATTTAAGTACTTACTTTATATTATTATTACTACTTGTTTTTCCTGTGCGTGTCTCAAATAAAATATTTTTCTTTCTTTCTTTCTTTATATAACCACCTCTATACCAAACTTCTTTGTTCTACAATCAAGATTATTGCAGTAAACAAATGAATATAATTTTTATTAGTTGTGTAGGATGTCTGAACTGTGTCGCGGGTATGCAGCCCACTCAGTGCGGGAAAGGTCGACGACATTCTCGTGAACTGTGCCATAATTTCGCCAAGGTTCAATTACAGCACTGTATAAAACTGAAAACCTTACATTGACTTGACATTCCTATTTTTTTAAGTGCTAAAACCACTTTATTTACCTCTTGATTTTAGAAAGAAGGAAAGAAAAATATTTTGTTTGGGACACGCACAGGAAAAAAAAAAAAAAAAAAAAAACTAACAAAATCAGTAGGATAAAAAAGTAATAAAAAAAAACAAAAGGGCAAAGAAAACCTGAACCTATTAACTTAAGCCTTTTTTTTTTTGAGGGTGGGATAATCTTCAAATTACTTCTCCCGCTCTGGGCGGAGCGGAAGGGCGTGTCAGACTTTTTACTGAATAAAACCCACCCGTGTTCCTTCAGTTGCCTGTTGCCAAGGTCCCGGTATCCCTATCGGACTTTCCCGCAACCATGGCAGATTAACCTGACCCTGACCCTGTTAACCTGATCCTATTTTATAGAAATAGGTAGCAATTGCTCTGTTTTACAACCAGAACCCTGATTGCGTAATACGCGATCAATCACAATTTGAATCGGTTTGAAACAATATGCTACTACATTTGACAAGTTCGAAAAAAAAATCTGCTCAACTGCTTAAATAACGCAATGAATGTTGTTGAACTGTCAAAATGAAACAGATTAGTCTTAATCGGTTACGAAAATAAGTTACGCAATTAGAAAGCAGAATAGAAGTTCTGGTTTATTTGTATAGCAGATCATAATAACATTCGCTCTATTTTTAATTTATATCTGCTATAAATCATTTCCTTTTGTGCCACGGGCCTCTTTTGTTTTATTTATCAGCGCCATTTTTCAGAATCCAGCAAAGGACTTTTTCTTTCACCCATCACGAGTTCCACAAAACATTCTAGATTACACAAACCCATTACTGTATAAGACTTCCTGTACATGATGCCGGAACAGCACCCGCACCAGACCGCAAGATGAAAAAAAAATCTGAATATCTCATAATACTGGGGCTACATTGTCGCTTTATCGCAAACTGCTTCGCGCGCTCTCTGTTGCTCAGCGAGACGTCGTCGAGCGGTGTGCGAGTGAGAGCGGGCGAACTTTAGTTGGCGATAACGCGACAATGTAGCCCCAGCATAATGAGTGTAAAATCTACACGGCGCCGGGTGCGGTGCACGGGTTATATTCATTCGTATACACAAACATGCGGTTCGGCGTCGGTGCAGCTCCGGCGTCATGTACAGTCACGAGCACTAATATGATTGTATATACTTTGCAACTTTTAAAAGTGATTTTCTCCTATTGTATTGATTGTAATTTTATGATATAACGAACTTAGTATTTTGGAACCCATATTATTATGAAATAGATATCATCTCAAAGTTACAATCGTTATTGCACGAGAAAATCGTTATTGAATTTTGCTGTGTATACATATTTTTGCTCGTGACTGTACAGGAAGCCTAAAGGTTGTCTGCAAAAGGGAACCTTACATCATACAGGCTGGTAGAAAAATGTTTCTAGTAACATTCGATCACTCAAACGAATTTAGCATCAGTACTTTTTTTTAAGAAGCGTTTATTTTAGAATAAAAATTCAATTTCATATAAACTTTCTGAGTTTATCTTGGAAATTACATCGGTGAAGGATAATCATTATGAAGAAACCTGGACTTAAAAATTCGCCAACCCGTCTTGAGCAAGCGTGGTGATCAATGCGCGTGCCTTCGCTGTATGAGAAGAGGGTTATGTGATGACCTGCAGTGGGTCAATCATAGGCTGGTATTATTAATGGTATCAGACGCGTAAAGTAAACATTTCTTCTTGAAATAAATAGCTAAAATTCAGTATTGCTTCTTATTTAATGGCAACGCCGTATATTCTGGTACCAAGACTCGTGTGAATCCTACAGTAAACACACTCACCTCATAAAACAGATACT
The DNA here is from genome assembly GCA_949152455.1 of Lithophane leautieri. Lineage (NCBI taxonomy): Eukaryota > Metazoa > Arthropoda > Insecta > Lepidoptera > Noctuidae > Lithophane > Lithophane leautieri. The sequence continues at coordinate 6,391,841 of OX424483.1, forward strand.
GCTCCGCATCAAAGTTATCAAAGTCAAAGAAACGAGCATCATGAGCCACCTTGACTCCATGCAGTACATCCAGAAGAGATATGTCGAAGAGTGGAGGCCCGCCAGAAGCGTCTCGGAAGTTCAGAAGTGACCATTCTGAACCGTCCGTTAACTGCTTGTAGACTGCCGCTGGACTGGAGTCTAGGTAGATTATCTGGGGATTAAGAAGCAGAAATTCTATTGAAATAGGTTTCATATTGGTGTCCTAAGAACTGTTCTAAGCTGGTTATTGACTGTCTAATCTCTGATAAATTACCTGTTGCCAAAAGACTAAGACAGAGCGCTGTCAACAGTGACGAGGCCAACTTCGTACACATGTGTGCACTTAGTCAGGTGTCGTTTGATTGTAAATAGTTGTAATGTATGCGTGTGAGTGCAAAATGCACAGAGCGGAGGTGTAGTTTTTGCATACTTCACTATATTGTACGCGGCGCTATATCTTGGTTTTTTATTTGGTCTGAACAGGTAACTGTGTTATATGGCTTTAAATAGATCGACTGATGTCAGTACATTATTTAAATACATTAAATAACACTAACAAAAAAAAATACAAATACTAAACGCATTACTTCTAGATAAAGACCAATGGTGATTAACCTTTAAATATTGGGTTCATAAAACGAGATACTCCCAACTACATATGAACCAAAACGGCAAAACACTTGTAGTTCCAAGACAGTTAGCCTTACTTATCAAATCCAAAGCACATCAATGATTAATAGTCTACATACAAACAATAAAAAATGTCAACCAAACTGCTAACCATTTGTAACCGAACGAAAGATATTGTCAATCTTTTTTACGGCTTCCATATGAAAACGGAAACGACCTTCATAAAGTTTACGTCCCTCACGGGATAACCTGACATGCTCATTCATGTATGAATATGAGGGTATTCATGTGGAATTAATTCACAGCCGAGTTGACAGGTGGTATCTATGGATATAACTATACCGTTATGTAATGGCTATGAAGGTCATGGAGTGGCCTTCAACGCCGTAGTGGACAGTGTTTTTTGGAGATGGAACCTTTATGGAACTTTTATGGATACTTTCTTGCACACCAGTAACTATTGGTGAACGAAAATAAAAATAATTGCGTAATTCACGGTCAGAATTGGAATCGGTTTGAAAGTTTGAAACAAATTTCTAATCTGCTCAACAACGTAACTTACCAACTTATGAAGCAATGGATTAGACATTTGATTCGAACCGATTCCAAATCTGATTGATCGTGTATTATTCAAATAGGGTGCTGGACCTGAGACTTCATTGAAAAGTCTAAGGCAAGTGATGAAATCAAAGTTAACTAGACGAATGTTCATAATGTATCATCGATTTGAAAAGAAGAAGAGGAAGCTAGTTTGTTCTCTTTCCCTACTTGGGAAGTTAATTTTACCCTTCAGTGGGTGGGGATAGTTCAAATTTCCCATTCATATAAGTAGGCTGTACTGATGTTAATACTGTTCTGTAAGTTTTCTTGCTACCTCCTCCGATCGGAATTAACAAGTCGCACTACTTCTCGCCAATATCAGGCAACAGGAGAGTCAAACAGAGGCCCTAGACAAAGTGACATTCTATCAGCGATAACGATGATGGAAAAGGCAAAAATTTATAGGACTGACATAAGCTATCGAAAAGCTTATGTCAATTCTGTTGAAAGTCGTTGTAGGAAAACGAAACGCTTTCGAAGCGATTGTCACTTGTCTAGACCCTCTGATCCTTTACTAAATATCCTGCAATCTTCTCAAGACGCATATCCATGAGAATGGCCTTACGGTACATCCCGCAGACAATTTCCACCAACCGTATCGTATCTAACATCATTGAATAATTGTGTGCGCGTGGGAATCGTCCGGTTACCCCTAATAACGTGCCGGGTTTTATTTCCACTGAGGATTGCGTACACGATGTATTTTTAACTGATTAAATGGTGGTTGTGTAACTCACGTAGGCGTCGAGGTATTAATGTTACAGTTACGTAACTTATCCGTAACTCTTGTAATCCTATAGGTAAGGCTGGTATAAATTTCGTTCCCTTACTATTTATTAATAGCGGTAATAGGTCCTATGTATTATACGATTGGATCGCTAAATTCACAAACTTGGAGATTCTATCAGTTACAGATTTTTTAGGGTTCCGTACCTCAAAAGGTAAATATGGTACCCTTATAGGATCACTCATTAGATTTTTTAGGCCCAAAATTAAAAGCAATCTATAGCACTGAAATGGGACAGAGCACTGGATGCCATAAGCAGCAGCCGTTATTCAAAGCAATGAGGCGGTCAGTAATTGTTCCAATATTTCTAACAAAATTATAGTAAAAGCAGCAAAATCTTTCTTTGAAAACTTAACAGTTACAAGTGCTAATTAGGGCTTACCTACCACAACAGGTAAGTACATACACGTGCTTTCTACCCACACCGACAAGTTGTGCAACCTAGAACCTTGAATTTGTAAGTCTTCCTGATATTCCAAGACGGATGTAGATGTAGATATTTTCCGCGAATCGTGGTAATCACATCAGAACTTAATATGGCGTATGATTTCACGTCTCGGTATCGTCCTAAGACTCGCCCAAGGGATCGTATTTTCCTGGATGGATGAACAGGGAAATCCATCTTAATGTTTAAAACGTTTTAAGTAATTCGTAATTTCACAGCAGTTAACATAAGTAGATTTTCCTATAAGGCCGTAGAATTACCAGGATCAGGAATTGGTGAAACAGAATTTCAACGACTTAATCTAGTCCTATTCTGATTATTGGTACATACTATTGCGTATCTTTTGAAGAAGATTTGACGAGCCCTACTACGGGAAACAGAGGAGAAGGATCTATCTAGATTGTCGGGTCATTTGGATAAAAGAATCCAAATGACCCGACAATCAGAAGAATGCCCGTGTGTTGAGGTGCAACTTGGGTGAGACCTCTGCTATCGTCACTCCAATATCAGAAAAATATACTAAATCAACGAAGGTAGATGAATAGAAAAGGATACTAAACCTGATAACTCCCAATAAGATAGGCCGCATTGAGTCGAAGAGTCTCGTTATTGCTGCTGTAGAAGACGATCTTCTTCTTCGGATTCTTCTCCAACTCCTCATTAAGTTTGTTGCAGAACTGGTACAGGTGACAGAGGTGGTAAGGCCCGAAGTCGAAATAGAAGTTCTCGTAGACGATTTCATCTTCTATATGGAAATACTTGCTGTTTCGAGTCGGCTTCGGCTTGTACCCGGTCTTCAGAGTCGCAAAGTACAGTCTGTCTGGAAGAATTAGATCTGGTTAATAAAAGTTGAAGAAAGAAAGTGACAAGAGACGAAAGGAGAACATCATGAGGAAACCGGCTTGTCATAGATACAAGAACTCAAAGGCAAGTGACACCTAATCCGCGCTGACGCCCGTATGATGAATTACAGCCCGTTCCGTCTCACAGAGAGGAGGCCTAAGTCCCAGCAATGAGAATGGGAACATTCTAGGCTGAGATTATGTTCTTTTTAATAAATATCGAAATTGTCAAGGGTTGAATGCTGGTTATGCCCGGTTAACCTCTGCATTGCATGCTGGAAAACTGTTGGCATGGATATATTGTTAAATGTCGGTAGCAACGACTTTGCCGTATCAGTTGTTGCTAAATACTCTACATTCCTTTCCTCATCTTTCGTGCTTTCATCATTATCATATCGGCTTAGAAAAAATGATGTAATTTTGTCAGCTAAAGTCTGTTTTTTTATTTCGTAGCCTAATTTGACAGGTCCAAATGTCAAACTCCAAATTGAAAATTGAAACAGCAATCACTTGATATGTCAAATTAGTCTACGAGATTAAAACCAACCCGCACTGGGTCCGCGTGGTGGATTACGGCCCACTCCCTCTCGAAAAGGGGAGGCCTGTGTCCCAGCAGTGGGAACGTTATAGGCTGAATATGTTGTTTGTTATTAAAAACCGGTCAAGTGCGAGTCGGACTCGCGCACGAAATATTCCGTACCATTATCTATAAAAACAGAAAAAAAAACATGTTTGTTGTATGGCAGCCCCCTTATTTTATTCTGTTTTTTAGTATTTGTTGTTATAGCGGCAACAGAAATACATCATCTGTGAAAATTTCAATGTCTAACTATCACGGTCCATGAGATACAGCCTGGTGACAGACGGACAGACGGACAGACGGACAGACAGACAGACAGCGGAGCCTTAGTAATAGGGTCCCGTTTTACCTACTACAGTCATATGATTTCCTTCATCTACCTTTGTAAATACCTTGTGTAACTTGTAACTGTAACGTAAAGTAAAAGACAAATCGAGTTTCCTTTATATTTCTTTTCTTTCAATAGTAGTAAAAGAAATGGCAGACAGGTTTAATTGATATATTGGATGGCTAGACATATATTTTACGATAATATAGCAGAAATAAATTTTGCAGAGCTATAGTAGAGAGACATTATATACTAGTTTATTATGCAGTTTTTGTCTCGAAGTAATAAATAGTGATTGCGTGATTGGAAGTCTACATTCATGTTATTAGGACTATGGAAATGAATACTTTATTTTGTAGTTCAATCGGAACTATAATAATATTGAATCGAAGAACCTGTCTTAAGAGTCTTAGGGAACAGTGCCTGGTCACACTTTAGTGTGTTTTCTAAGGTAAAAAAGGAATCCCTAAGGCTTCTTGTATAAGTATATGACGCCGGAGCCGTAAGCGAAGAAAGTATTCAGTAATAAAGACTTTAACAACAAAATTTTGGCCATATCGTCATAATTTTGCGTACTTCTAACAAACGCTGAAAGAAACTAAAGTTATCCTAAATCCTCGTTATGTTGTTAAAGTGAAGACGATAAACCGACTTTCGTGTAGCCAAACAAGACGTCACGAAGTAATTTTGTAACATATTACACAACTTTCGAGACATTTTCATAACTTCAACAACATTGATTTGTTTCTTTCCTGTTGGTTAGAACTTTGGTATACATAATCAGCAAATAGCGTAACCACAGCTCCTGGGACACAGGCCTCCTCTCTGAGAGAGGGAATAGGCCATAGTCCACCAAGCGGGTCCAATTCAGGACTTTTTACATATTCCCGAGAATAAAGAAACTGCCTACAAACATCTTTATGGATAGGCTGCTGATACAATTGCTGAACTCGATCAAGCTAAATTGGTCCATGTTTTTCCTAGGACATGTAGCAGAAGACCTGTGATCCAGGAGCCTGCAAAAGTACCGAGTTCAGCTACGATCTGGACTCAGAAGACTGACAATGATGAGGATTTGCAAACCAGTTATACTATAAATTCCATCTAACCTCTCTTTAAACTTGCTTATGTAGTACCTCTTTATGTACCCAACCCCTTTACAAAGTTGAAGTGAAAAATGAATACTAAAACATCGTGAGAATGAAAATTAAATTTCCTACAAGCTAGAGTGACAAAGAGGGTAGTTGCATGTTAAGAAGCAGTTATGTTGTAACTATACGAACCGAACTGCCGCGGCAACCATATTTTTTCATCAACTACAAGAATATCAAGTTTAGCATAAAACTATTTTACTTATAAGAATAGTATGGGCGATTGTTTTAAATGATAGCTTTTGGTAATATGGTAGGTTTTTTGGGTATTTATTTGTCTGTCTGAGTTTATCGATAAACGATTTTCTCAAACAAAGAGACCCGAGGTGGATGGCCTGCAAAAGAGAAATTGCTATTATAGCAAATTGCCAAAAGAATAATCGTGTCTAGAAAAAAAAAAGAAGGCAGAACAAACGTAAGGTAGCCCAAAGCGATGATCAAGTCTGATGTCGGAGAAACTAAATTTGCCAATAAAAATGACGCTAGACCAAGTCACAGTTTTCATTACGTTGGTGGACGAAATAAACGTTATTATTACAGACCCTTGTATACGAAGATCCACTATCCTCAAAGTAATGAGAAAGAGTCATACTCCTTGAAAACCCAATTTATGAGAGGGACTCCCAGCAATGGGATTCTGAAGGCTGAAGCTATATCTACAATAAATATAGTCTCGAAGATTAGTACGAGTAGGTTAAGTATAAAGATGACAGAAGTTAGCAAAACAATCCATATCTAAAAACAGGCTTGGGACATTCACCTCAAAATGAACAGCTCCATAACATGAGAAAAGCAATATCGTTCGAGAAATAAGCCAGAAAAACATTATTATTTATATACGAAGTCCTCAAGGGATCCCACACAAGTTACCAAGCTAATTCCATACATAATACAGTTCTACGTATTCATAGTTTGTCAATATGAGTAAAGTTGAGAATATGTCGGTCCATAGAGAGAGAGGTATTATAGTTACAGACACAGGAGCTGCTAGTTATAACTTTAGTTATGATATTAACTTCTCTTACATACTCGTAGCCAATGATATTATAAATTATAAAAATACGTAGATCGGTTACCTGCTCAACATTCGATCTTCAAAAACAGCACAATGTCAGACTATTAGATGACATGTGGAAGTAGCACGGCATATCGTAATTATCGGTAGCCAAAAAGAGACAAGAAGAAGAAAATGTGGCTAATTTGTCAAATTTTGACGTGCTGAGCGTGCATAACCTATATTTACCAACTATCTACTCTTTTTTACCCACTTTCAAAAAGGATCTTCTATGTTTTTAATGTACGGTCGTGGATATTTTCCTCAATTGTGGACCGATTTTATAATCTCCTCTCCCTCTACCGTTTGGTAGAGGAAGCTTGCGTGGTGGTGGTCTCTATAATTTTTTACATAGAATATTATTGCTCGTGGCCTGCCTCATAGTGGTTGCTTCTTTGCCAGCACGACTGCTGGGCGTGGGTTCGATCGGCGGGTCTTGCAGTGTTATTATTAGGACGTTCTCATTAGCAGCCCGTTCTCATTAGTAGCTCGGAGTTTTGATTTGTTTGTGCTCACTATAGCCTAGTACTTGCGAAAATTGGGCTATAACTTCTATCTCTTCCGGGAATACAGTTTGACGTTATGTTATGAGTGTCCTATTCTATTTGATGATTCCTAAACACTATAAAAGCCTGACATATTCTGGATACCTAAAACATTAACTTTGATGTTCAGCCTTTTGAAGGCAGACATCCCCAAATTATTCCCGCGGGTAGAAATAACATTTATGTCCCAGCAAAAAGCGAATAAAATAAACTGTTTTATAGTCGCAGACAGAAACTAGAATTTGGTGTTTAAATATTAAAGGCTGAGGACTTCAGGGTTTAGCGCTAAAACACTTGTGTCTTTTTCACACACTAGGCGACATCTAAATGCCTAAACAAAGCGCGCTGTTGGATTTACAGCGCTGGGCCCAGCACCTAAGATTGAAAATCTAACAGCGATTTTATTTAATAACGCATAGTGTTAGTGATAACGGGGATTGGCGTGCCATTTTCATGAACTCACTTTACTAAGGTCATCGGTTGAGACCTCTTGACCTTGGAATCTGTGACGTCAAACAAAAGAGAACCCAATAATGTTAGCAGACTATGGCTAATTTTGTTGACTATTCGATTTGTAGTAATTTTAGTCCGCTCTTAATCTGTTGGCTCAGTTTCCAGAGTTTTTAATCCTATTTAATTTTATGTGAGCAATGTTGTTGAGTTGGAAAGGAAAACCAAAAACACAACAAAAAAAATGTTTCGACTAACATTATGCATTCAGCTACATTTAAGCTGATATTCATGACAGAATCCAATTTTACTAGAAAACCGTTAAATCAAGTAGAGTGCTCGCAAGATTCTGCGCACGGCTGAAATTGCAACTAATAAGTTTAGTATGCCGGCTGCCGTCTTGTCGTTTATGTAAGGTCAAATTATGTATAGAATAATTTAATTAATTAGTATTAATATAAGATGATTTATATTGAGATTCATTATTAATTTAGATTGAATATTTTAAATATATTCTAGAAATTAAGCACGCCAGCGACACCAGCCGCGCGCGGACTTATCTTCCTCGCACTTTTAGGATCGAAATTCTTGGAAAAAAATAGAACACACTAAAAAACCAGTTCGTCAGTGAAAACTTTACAATACAAAACGTAACAATGACATAAAATAAAACGACTTCTCTACAATGTTCCAGTTATAAAGACTTATGAGGACGTTGAAGAAGGACTTTTCCAAACCCGAGGAAAGTTTGATTAAACAAATAAATCTGGTGGAAGATCTCATCGCCGTCATGCGGGCTACGTCGGGAAGTTTTTGTCAGCTTTGGTAAACGAAAATCGGACTCGACTTTTCTCATATGAACAGATAATTTAAAATATTAACTCAAGAAATATACTTTCTTAGTATTTCTAAGTTGGTAGACATTAAATATTTAAGGAGGCCGATTAACTTTCGTCTAAGCTTTAAGAATAGCTAGCCCTTTAGTGAGGGTTTAATAAGGTGAACCAAACGATTTTAGAGCAAAGATTGGTAGCATTTTCCACTCCGAAAATATAATAATTATAATGATAGCGATAACGGCCGATACATAATTTAAAAAAAAGATTGCATTGCGTTGTTGTAGCTCTACAAAAGAACGAGAAAAAGTGAAAAAGCAAATGGCGGTCCTAAATGCCTTACCTATCAATTGTTTTAAAAATAAAATAATACAAAAAGCTCTTCCATCCAAAAGGCAATTCTAAAGATATTTTAATTTTATACAGTCGGCAAAGCGAAGGACACAACGGAAACAGCGAAGACGGAAGTCTCGGGCCGTTATAAAAATACTTTCTAAGGAAGACACCTCCAATTAAAACAATCTAATCTCTTGCAATTTACAGCGAGCCTTTGCGCTGTAAAACATTGCTTTCAGGAAACGGTCGGGCGAGCCTTAAATTTAGAAAAAAGCGCTGTTTTATTTCTGCAGCGCTTTAAAACTAAAACATGGATACACGATCACGTCAAGTGGATAATTGCCACTAGCGCCAAGTTATTGCCACCCAAGACACGGGAAGTTGAAAATTCGATTCCGTTCCATGCAATGATTCCTAATGACGATGTGCCCCTGACCATCCGTAAGGTTAAAAACGCTTTGATGTCATCCATCAGCCAATCAATTTGTATGAAAATTGTTCCGTGTCCAAGGTTGCGTGGTGTTTACATTGTCCGGTCCTTGTCAACATGGCACAATGACATTATTTAGTTCATAGTATGAATAATGTATCGCGTATGGTCTACTCGGACGTCAGCGGTTTTTACTAAATCTCATATTATTTTATATTTTACAGAAAGGTTTTGTCAAAAACAATCGAGATTTTCCTGGAAACTGTTAAAACGGCACAAATGCAAAAGGAAGAGGATTTTTTTTTGATGCATCGACTACGTTACAGACTGTTCACTAAAACTTGTCCCTTGCCGTCCTGTTGGCACTATAGCTTAGTCTCAATACAAAAAGAGTTCAAAATGGCGACTGACAGAACAGTGTAACGGGAGAAGTTATAATGAACGCAATTTAAGTTGTTTAATGCTGTCAAACTGTTGACGTCAATATTTTACCCCAACTCTAATACAAGGATTAACAATATTGCATAAGGTTTAATAACGCATCATCTATCAACGTCCCAATAGAACAACAGAACTTCGATATCAGCACATCGCCAAGATTTGTCCAATACACCAAACATCTTCGTCAACCGGAGAAAAGCAAAACCGACATCCATTCACGCACCACAAAAAACCATAAATACTACGATGCTAATGAAAAAAATCGCGCGCGCTCGCCCTTGGGGCACACCCCAAGCTTGCATACACTTACGTAACGTAGCCCCAAGGTCAGGCTGACACTCGTACCACACCTTTATTGCATGTGTAGAAGTTGAAGAGGAAATTACAGCTATTTCAGTGGTCTAGCCTGCCTAGCTGGGTAGTTTGCACTTACCCACTTGAAACTGAGCGATGATCGACCTTGGAACTTCACCGTGCTGTTGCGTCAAACTGTCGGTTTGTTGGATGGAGCAAAAAAGTAATGGAAGCTACGACTTTTAATGAGTTTTCAAACACGGAATTTGAAGTCGTAATAATAAAGCTTTTTAAACCTTTTTAGGCTTGGCATCTAAGCCTGATTCGTGGCTAAAAGATAACAGCCGCACGGATCGATCGAAGGTTAAGCTAGGTTCGTGGATGGGTGACCTGACCATCCATAACATATCGAGACCCCTACGTGCCTCTGAAAGCACGTTAAGCCGTTGGTCCCGGCTGTCATTCATAGATCTTTGGCAGTCGTTACTGGTAGTCAAAAGGTCAGAAGTCTGACATCCAGTCTTACCAAGTGGTTTCGTGTTTAGACAGACAGTTGCTCCATGTAAAATACTGGTATTCAGCTGCATCCGGTGAGACTGGAAGCTACAACATAGTTGGAAAAAGGCTAGGCAGACTAATTGATTAATCTAAGCCTGATTTAATAATTAACATAAGCAGTATGGTTGTAAAGGAGATCAAAAAGTAGTTGATTGAAAGGCTGGTAATCTTATAAGATCACAAAAGCGTAGCCGTAATAGGAATAAATAAACTAGAATCAGTAAACGCAAGAAAGCAAAAAAAGCCTTAATTAAAAGACAGGACTATGCAAAAACCCTCTGTCGTATCTTCCGAGGATTAGGCGACGATAAAGCGACAATTTATTGGTTTAATCAAGCAAGGTTGCTTCCAGTTGGCATTTCTATAAAATAGACCCGTTAGGGCTTAAAGTGCTTTCTAAATTGACATGGAGCGCGTTAAGTTGAACCTAAGGAACAGGTGAATTTAGGGTTAAAAGAAACTGAAGTTTCCGAGGTTGCTGACTGCCCTTGATCCAATTTGTCCCTAATAAAGGTGATAAGCCAGACGATTAACCAAATCGTATACAGGACCAGCCGTCACTATTTCAGGAGAATTAGGTCTCTTCTCTTTCCACACAGAGATGGTACGTGTATTTAGTACGGGTTGGATAAGTCGAAACCATTATAAGTTCAGCACCCTAATTGCGTAAAGCTTTTTCCACAATCTGAAGGATATTAACTTAATCAATAGCTTCATGTTAGAAAAATTCGTCTGCTCAACAACGTAAATAACGCAATGAATGTTGAAGAATTCTCAAAATGAAAGTCATTGCAATTGTTAGTGTTTTACGCAATTAACTCGCTGGTTTCTTTACGATATTTTCCTTCATCTTCAGTCGTATTCGTATATTAAGATTATCTTCTAAAGTTCAAATGGCTTAGAAACAGCCAGGTTGTATTTGCCACCGTTGAATCGCGAACCGTCGTGCTATCCTTAACCTCTTAGATACCACTCAAATTTACGAACACACACACACACCCTCACATACACACACACACTCCCCCACACGCACATAGCCTTCAGAATCAAGATGGCTATAAAACATTTAACTGTCCATTTAAATTCACGCGCAAGGCCGAAATAATCAACAAAGCTGTAACAAAATACTGAAGTGGCCTGAAATTTATTGGCTTTCAAGGAATCCTGTGAAGTGTCCCGGTTTATGGCGAAGTGAGATGTAGACGTATATCATCGTGTTATGACTTCAGCGATTGTGACGATCGTCGCCATTGTTTTATGAATACAAGTTAGTTTAGTTTCAGGAAGTTAAATTAACACAAGTGATGTGATAAGTTCTATTTATGTACGTATTTACACGAATCCAAAGGCATTTGGTGTGTATTAAAAAGCTCTGGCAGTGGGACAAGGAACTGATTATGTTTTCGGAATTGCAATTTGAAATATAACACGGTAATAAGTGCATGAAATAGAATCCAAAGACTTTGAAATCGAATAAAACTTAAATGAGGTTCTGCAAGATAACATGGTAATAAGCGCATGCAATAGAATCCAAAGACTTTGGAATCGCAGATTATATTATAAAGGACAGACTCAATCGTCAAACCATCACACAAGAGTTAATGAAGAAGAGATCAGAGCAGAAGATAATAACATTTCTAATGAAGATTACTAGAAGTTCAACAAAGAACTACGAACAAGCCAACCACTGAAGGAAAATTACGATAAAGCCAACTTTGCAGCACATAACAATGAACTCACGTGAATACATAAATAGCTGAACAGCACATAAAGAGGGTTGAAAATGCACGTTAAACACATAATAATATTCTAAGTCGAGCGGCAAGCGTGCAGAACAGCGTTACAATTCATGCAAACTATGAAATATGCAGATTTTGCTTAACGCATTCATGTAGACCGACTGTTGGAGCAAGATTGATATATGTTTCATATCGCTTTACTGTGACAAGGAGGAGCTCGTGGCTAAGTAATAACAGCTGCACGGGTTGATCCATCAGGTTAAGCTACGCTTGCCGGGGTTGGTCAGTGGATGGGTGACCATCTTTACATACCGAGACTCCTCCGTGCCTCGGAAAGCACGTTAAGCCGTTGGTCCCGGATGTCATTTGTGGATCTTTGAAAGTCGTTACGGGTCGTCAGAAGCCCGAAAGTCTGACATCTGTTACCAAAGGGGTATCGTATTACCCAGTAACTGGGTTGTGGAGGTCAGATAGGCAGTCGCTCCATGTAAAATACTGGTATTCAGCTGCATCCGGTTAGATTGGTAGCCGACCCCAACATAGTTGCGAAAAGGCAAGGCAGACGACCTGCCCTTTTATGATGATGATCGCTATGCTGTGACAATATTATGTTCATATTGTAAGAATGCTACGATATTGCTTTGTGCATTTTTGATGTAATACCACTCTCGTTGCAGATGGATTTTTGATGATACCCTTTGTTGAGTGAAAAATAATATCGTTTTATTTTTCTCGAAGGATTGCCAGGCCATTGTTCCTTTTTCTGCAAAAATCCAGCTTTCCGCAGGGTTATAATAATAGATGAATTAAAGAAAAATCGTCTCTGGCGTTAGATCAGATATTCAGATCCTAGAGAACTGTTGTTGTTTTCTTAATCGAAGTAATGAAAGACGGAGAATCGGAAATTGTCACTTTAAGTACAGGATGACCTGAAAATGTGACTCCTCTATTCTAATATTCATCTTTATTAGAGACCCTTGTCGTGACCCATCTATCCGAAAATAATTTTAATAAAATTAAACCCTTATGTACTCCAATCTGCCTGTCAATTTACTGAGATACTTTTCAGATCTTTTTTTATTCTCGTCTCTAAAACAAATATCTGTCTCAAAACTTTGGACAACATTCAATTGGGCATCCAAACCCGACTATTATTGGTTTCTTTTATTGTCAATCTGTCCATATAGATAGAACGTTAAACCGATAACTCATCCATGTGCTCCAAAAGTGGATCCCCATAAATCAGCTAATCGTATGGAATCGTTTAAATTGATGTTTATGGGACCGTTGGCTGAAAAACTTCTGATTACAATCAAACGCGAAGGTTACGGGAGACATATTCGTGATCATTGCAAGTGAGCTTATATTTCAAGAAAGCACATTTGCATGATTTTGGCTCATAATAAAGTTGTAGGTTATGGGTATGGCCGACATAGCCTGAAGCATTAGCAAACTTAAGTGGCAGTGGACAGGACTCATTGGCCGCAGAACTGTTACCTCCCATAAGGTAGACCGATGACCAGCTATCTAATTGCGTAACACGTTTTTGGTCAATGATTAAGACTAATCTGTTTCATTTGACAGTTCAACAGTGAGCAGATTTATTTGGATCAGCAGTATCTTTCAAAATGATTGAGATTAGTGATTGATGGTGTTAAACGCAATTAGGGTGCTGGTGAAGGCCGCAGGAATCCGCGGATGCGAGAAGTACAGAATCAGTTGAAGTGGCGGTGCTTGTGGAGGCCTATGTCTAGCTGTGGACGTCTTTCGGCTGAAATGATAATGATGATGCTGATTATGGGTATGTAGGTTAGGTGTTGTAATGATGTTGTACAAGGGCCTAGGTAAGGCTAAAGTTCTAATGGGACGCCACAAAATTATCGACTTGAAACTTGGTGAAACTTTTCCACACGGTTTTTCTCAAGTATACTGGGTACTACTGCCTATTTTCGTAGCTTTGCATGCGGCTTTATTAGTAATCAGACTCTAAGTAGGCACCAGTGTTCTACGCATATCCAATTTACAAACTTTTTTGAGCTTTTGATTGCGCGAGTTACCCAAAAACTTTTTTTCAAGACTTTTCCTAAGGGGTCGTCCGTCTGGCTCAAATGTAACTTCGTTGGAGTAATGTAATTCCGATGGTAATTGGAAACGATCCTACTTGACCTTTGAAATCCAGAGACCTTTGAATCATGTAAATCTAAACCTTAATATATCTCGTCTTGAAATTGGAATCAGATTACCTTTGTTTGTAAGGGCTTGATTAGGAACGAAGCTGAGGAGGTCAGGTTTTAAATGTCAATTCTCATCTCTCATGTTCAATTAATCTGTTTACAGGCACTTATGGTACCTGTGGTACCAGGTACCTATGGAAAAGAACGGGCAAGAAACTCCATGGACACTCTTTTTAAATTATCAATCTGCCTAGCCTTTTCCCGACTATGTTAGGGTCGGCTTCCAGGCTAACCAGATGCAGCTGAATACTAGTATTTTATATGGAGCGACTGCCTATCTGACCTCCACAACCCAGTAACTGGGTAATACGGTAAGACTGGTTGTCAGACTTTCGGGCTTCTGACGACCCGTAACGACTGCCGAAGATCTATAAATGACAGCCGGACCAACGGCTTAACGTGCTTTCAAAGGCACGTAGGGGTCTCGATATGTTATGGATGGTAAGGTCACCCATCCACGAGCTTAACCTTCGATCGATCCGTGCGGCTGTTATTACAAGCTCTCACTCTTTTTAAATTATATTGTAACAAAATATTAATTACATCATTACAAGTGTAAGAAATCACCTAGATCTAAGTGCAAACCCGTTTTAATAAAAACCCTTTGACGGGCTTCTTTTCGAATGATAATTATTTGATAAGTCATGATTAGAATTATTACCACAGCCCTCAGACCAAATTAAATACCAAGACATAGCGCTGTTAACAGTGCCGTGAAGTCGATTTCGTAAACAGGTGTGCAGTTTACTGTTCGGTGAGGTGTAATTTGGTTGTAGATGTGAGCGTGTGAGCGTGTATATATATATACAAAGCCGGGTGTAGTTTTTGCATGCTTTAGTGTATTGTTCGCAACTCTATATCTTGGTTTTTATCTGGTGTGAGCCAGACCAGGTCCTAACAACTCCCAGCTTTTCCAATGCCATCAATAATACTTTTCCAATCGAAGCAGACATAATGACAACCAAGTGAAGTCCATATAAGGATTGCCATGACAAGCCAAATACGGAGTTTAATGTTACATGTAAAACCGTGATTATGAAAGAGTAATTTGAGTTTTTATGTCAAACAAATTCTCATTTACGACTTCGGATCAGCAAAAAGACTGTTAAATGGCGAAAGGCAATATTGGAAAACCATTATTAAGCGTAATGTGAAGCGTCTAGCAAGTTTTTACTGCTTGCTTAAAAGTGTGATCTTTAAACGCAATCTCACAATCCTGTTTTTCCTTATACGGACTTAGATGGTAAATGCACTTAGCTTGAGCGAAAATAGAAAGTAGATAAACACTTGTGCCGACCAACAAAGACCGAAATTGAATCAGTAAGGCCCACTTACGTTCCGTTTATCCTAGGATTAAATCCATATCCAAGGGTCTAAGCCAAATAAATTCTGCACCCTAATTGCGTAACACAAGATCAATCAGAATCTGAATCGGTTTGAATCAAATTGCTAATCCATTGCTTCATAAGTTCGGAAAAAAATCTGCTCAACAACGTAAATTACGCAATGAATGTTGTTGAATTTGTCAACATGAAACAGATTAGTCTTAATCGGTTACGAAAATAAGTTACGCAATTAGATAGCAAGTCCTACTATCATAGGGTAACTAATCAAGACATAAACTACGCGAAAATGGGTTAACTACTACATACAATAGCCAATATCTCATTGAAACACCTGAGGCACTATCCCGAAATATTGCTGCCAGTAACAGTAACACAGTACGTGCATTTTAGAGTAAAATGCTTATTATGAAGACCACTCAAGGTGTGCAGGGTACACATCACGCGGTCACGCCCCCGCTTTGAAACTGTCGTTTCAACCCCACGCTGTGCAAATATGGCCGATACATTTTTCTTGTGCTTAAATATGTTTTAATGTAATTCTTCGTTTGTTAGGTTAATGTCCTTATTTGAGTAGGTTGTGATGTATTGGAGGAGTTTATGTTTTGGCGGGCTAGTGGGATTTCGTTTTAGGTCACTGAAATAAAATGCTTAATTGAAGAAATGGCACTTTCGTTTGGTTAGGCTGAACTCAGGTTGTTGTTTTAAAATATATAAATACGCGTAACATCGCATCGCCGGTTAAAGTTGTGCGAAAAATTAAATTAGAATTACTTACAATCATTCCAATACATATTTTACTTGTCTTTCAACAAAATGTCTTTCAAACTTCAGGCTCCATTCAAAACAACGTATGAAACTTCACAAACACATATTATAAAATAAAAAAATTGCTCCTGCGTAAATGAGTACCAACAGCCTTTACAAAGGCAGCTCACGTAATAAGACGATAAAATTAGTTTTCCGTGCAAGTATTCCATAAGGTAATCACCCCAGGGGCATGAAATACTAAACATTGGGTACATAACTCCCTTCGAAGGGTGACGCATTTCTTTCACTTTCCATTGAAGGGTTAAGTTTAATGGCATTTCAATGGAGCCTTATGGCGATTCTTCGAATTGCTTTCACGGTTTGTTAATTACTAGGCATTGATGAATTAGGAGGTAAGGAATTTGAAGGGCCATTAAAAGGGGGAGGAGAATTTTTCTTTTGTGGTTAAAGTGTGTTTTGGTCTTTCTTTTCCAATAATTTTAATGGGTGTTTTATGCTAATGCCTCGAAATATCAATATATTCGGCACCCTAATTGCTTAGCACACTATCAATCGTAATCTGTCGTCATTTTGACAGTTCAACAACATTCATTCCGACCATTACGCTGTTGAGCAGACAAATTTTTCGAACATATGAAGCAATGGTTTAGCAATATCCTTCAAAATGATTCAGATTATGATTGAGCGTGTACGCAATTAGGGTGCTGGTCCTTCTATCTTCATATTTTGTCTTTTAAATTTTTTATCAAACGGAATCAATGCGAGGGTTCGTTAGATCATTATGGTTATACTAGCTTCCAATCTTCAAAAGTTGCAGATCTATTTTTATTATTTTTACTAATGCCTGGCTCACTTCAACAGCATTTGGCGAAACTATGATAACTTCCACATAGTAAATAATTATCTATTACAAACAAATGTGACCTTTATACCTTTAGAGCAGATTTCTCAAATTCCAGATAAGTTAGATAGCTCCCATTATAGTGAATTTAACACAGTGCTCTATCAGGGCACACGAACAATGCCCTATCTGGGCTAGAGTGGGCTATCCCGGACTTAAGCTATCCTTTGTCCCTGAAACTGTTATCCATTTATCAGATCTTTTGGATAAAAAATTTTGTTCTCCGTTTCTTTGTTCATTTGTTAGACTATGTAGTAGCTCTACTCCATTTGAAATAAGATTAGATATTTAAATAAACCTTTTTAAGAGTTGTTCAACCGATTTTTACTTCTATTGCGTTGGTGGCATGACAAATGGCAGCTGCAGTAGACAGTTGGTATTGTGTAACCTGTTTTGATTTTAATGCCATCCTTATGCCCTACGGTATAGAAGTCAAAATCGGTTGAACGGACTGTAAAAAGGTTTGTTTAAATGTCCAATCTTATTTCAAAATGAGTATAGTTGAGGAGAAAGCTGAAATAGCTATCTTTTAAAATACATAAGTACATCAACTATCAAAGGTCAAGAGAGGTGTAGTAAGTAGCTATGCTTATTTTTTACTCTCTTCAACAAAAAATACCATTTATAATACTTACCTACATTGTTATCTAGTAATTAGTTCTAGTCAATTTAACTAGTAAAACACCGACACTATAAATAAAAAATACGACTTGATTAGCAACTGGAAAACGTTAACAATCTATGCATAATATAAATTAAAGACGCTTTTCGTGTTTGTCTGTATGTCCGCGGTTGTTTTTCTAAACCACGCAACAGATTTTGATGACGTTTTCACCATCGTTTAGAGAATTTATTCCGGAAGGTTTATGTGTACTATTAAAGTTACATACTTATAACTAAGACACCTCGATGTTTTGTCAAGTCGTAAAAACTGTGCGAAGCACGAGGTCGCCAACCGTCGTCGTTAGTATGTTATAATTAATTGTTCGAACACTTACAGATTATTATGAAATTACATGTGTAAGTACAAAATAATTCAATTAAAACATAATATGTTAGTGTTGTGTGTAAGGTTTAGGCTTTCATGTTTCATGTTATCAAGAACCTAATCAAGAATTCAGAACTACTGCCCTTGATTTCTGAAGGGCATAAATAACTTTGACATAGGGCCTTTTCAAGGCTAAATCTTGGAATTTAATTTCATAATGTAGGTACCTACCTACTTAGAAATTCCTTCAAATTCATACTTCAGTGTTTGCGTTCGAGGCTAAGTAAATCTTGATTGTAATATCCCAGCTCTTCAGAAACTCTCTCAGGTTCATAGACTGTTTTTTCTTTCTAGATGCTACATAAGTACAATTTCATAATGGAAACTATTTTTAAATTACTTTTTCTTTTTTTTTTTTCTTCAGCCGCAAATGACTTTAATATCACAAAATATTTTTAGATTTGCTTTTCAAGTTCACATTACGACGAGTCTGTTATGAAAAAAGTAGTGATACAATGAATACGAATATTGGTATTCGCCAAATACTTTCATGACATTCGTAATTAGTGACCTCCTAGAAATCCCATATAGACATTGGGTTGCGAGATATTGCGCATATATATCTCGATAAAACTTTCCACAGTGGCCTCCGCAAAGTTATTTTCAACAGCAATTTTTTAATATACAGATAGAAACAGAAAAAAGGCATTGTTTTTCGTTAAAAAAACTTGCAACTATAATGTTTTTAAAATTAAATATAAATATATTGCTTAGCGTGTTCAATTTCCTTTTACCTTCTTTGACTAATAATTGCGTGCAGCTATAGTAGAATCAGGTATTCGTATTCGGCGAATAGTAAAATCGGTATTCGTATTCGTTAAAGTAGTATTCGTTGCATCACTAGAAACAAGAAACCCGAATGGACTCAAAAAGAAAACGATTTGCATTGCAAACTGACTTGGAGAATAGTATTTCTAATTGCACCCACAACACCAGAAATACAGATATGACTCAGTGTTTGTTTACGTCAAAACATAGGAAAATCGAATTAGCACTTAATACGTAATATATCACCGTATCAATCACTTTGCGAAGGTCAGACTTGACGGAGCCTGCAACGGTACAGTCGAGAAAAAAGATTGTTACCTATGCTAGCAAAAAAGATAGGTAGCTTTCCACTATGCTGCCAATATGACAGAGTCGACAAATAGACGCAGGAGGTGTCGGAAGAAGGGTCTAGTCGCCGAGGCAAGCCTTGGAATTGCTGGTGTAATAATAAACATAGAGCCGTCCATGAAGTCATAATGGATTGGTCTGAAAAGACCACCTACCCACAAGGAAGTGACTAATAGACCTTTGCTAAGACTTGTAAAAATGTTGACTACTCAGCACACGCATAATAAGAAGTAGTTGCAACTTTGCCAGTTAGCTGCCTGGATACCTATCTCTTTTATAGACTGTACATGCATATAACGTAATTTACAATAAACTGCGCAGACGTCATGCTGGGCAACGGCGGCGACGCCCACGACACGTAACATTATGCTGCTTATTTATAACTTAATAAGCTTTAACATAAGGGTAAGGGGGATCCGGTACTTTGATGAACATTTCAGACAAGTGCAGGTTTGTCTTGCCGCGAGCATATCAAAAACAGCATTGCCTGTCGTGGAGACAGGCTATACTTTTTTTAATATCCTACTGTAGAGGCAACCCAAAGGGAAGATTGGAAGGCTATTGGAGAGACCAACACGCAGCAGTGAGCTAAAAACGGTCGACACAAAATACTCGCGCCGCCATCATGCCTGATGGTAAGCAAAGAGCGATCATCGACGATGGTGCACGCTTCTCTAGAAGTAACCTACTCACTCCGGACTTGAAGACTCCCCAACTTATGACCATATCCGATAGTTGCTGTCGGGATTGGGAAACACAGACTCCAGGATGGAGTTCCACTAATCACTTCTGTGGTTGAAGACCCTTAGAAAATCAGCACGATTACCTGTTATCTCCGTTAGCTGATTAATTTTAGCACAACGTCGTGATGTCTTGATACAAGGGATGTAGGTAATCATCACAGAATGGTTGTTGATGAATCAGCATGTTATAACAGCCCTCTGCTATGCGTTCACTTCATAACATTCAAGACACGAAAAACTGAGATACACTGTTTACAGGCACTTTTGTACTGTCACGAAGTCAGTCAGAAAGTTGAGGCTACTTTTAGGTTGTTTTATTTATTTATTTACGGTTGAGTTGTTAGTGTATTTAAACAGACTGTCCAAACACGACTGCCATTTGCCTTAACGCTACAGCAATCCTATCGACTGGAACACAGTATTCGATATACTTTATCAACATTGTTATCGAACACGCTTGTAAGACGGATTAATCCTGATTTGTGTCGGTAATATTATCAGTTCAGAAATTAATACTGCTTCTTATCCCCTGATAATGGTTATATCTTATCGTTCTGTTAAGAAATATGCCTACGCAGGAAACGCACATTTGGCAGAAGGGTAGGCAGATGTATAGAGCGTCTCGTGAAGTCCTGTGCGCACAAAGGAGGCGGCATTTTGCGCGCGTAATTTTGGCTGGCCCAGGACTGTTAAATAAGTAAGGAGAGGCGTCAGACCCAACAGTGGGTGATGTTGGGTTGTGGATGACGATAATAAACTTTGCTAGACGTGGCAAACGTCGCAGACGCGCGGATTTTCGCCTAAACCCAGACCAGACCGTTTTCTGAAAGTTGCTTGCTACGCACGATGGAGCGTAATTCCGCCGCAATTTTCCTCTTATTTGTCCCGAGTCGTTAGTCCAATACGGAGATTATATTTTTATTACGTCCTTTCCCAAGAAGATTGGTAGCCAAAATACAACAGAAAGGCCAGGTACTTAGCGAAGGTTGAGATTAATTTTAGGTAATTGCAGATCCAATCTTTTTGAAGGACTTCAACCAGTAAAGCATAAGGTCAGTGTATATCCTTGAAGGTCAGCCTCTTAGCATTTCTACTTAGGTATTCGAGAAAATTGTATTCTTTCGAAAGAGTAAGTAGAGATGTGAAAAATATACGAGTACACCCACGTGCCCAAAGTTACAGTTATTGTAATAGGGCTTGATGGAGCGTCGATCTTAACAAGGCAGCTGGGCTGATTCAGACTGGATGCGGAAGGCGGGGAACCGGGTAGTACACAACTTGGGAGATGCCTATGTCCAGCAGTGGACTGCGGTGGACTAAGATACTGTGAGTTGGGGGCGAGACTATTGCCGATCCAAACTCCGGGATCTACCGAGATTTTTGCTGGAGTAAAAATAAAAAAATATTCTTGAATAACTACTACAAAAACACTCTATTCAACTTGTCGTGTTACACCAGATGGTCAGTCGTGCTGTATTTGGTAACGAAAAGTATCAAATACATATTTATTATTCAATTATTTAAATGAGCCAAGTGGGAGTCGGCTCGCGACAGTTCCTCTGTTACTTTAATCCACCGGAGCGAGCTGCTACTAGCGAGTTTAATTAACAAACTTTCTGTTGTGCAAATCCCTAGTTAGCGAGAATTTTTGACATCCGACGTCGGACTCAAAAGGATTATTTTACCATTTTTATTTTTTTGGCAAAAAAGGTATTTTTTTAAAGTTTTATTTATTGGGTAACGGATAAATGTGTAAAATAAAATGTGGAAAAGGATCGTAGCACGTTGCGTTTTTAGTTTCTGCCCCATGGGGAAAAGGCGTTAGTTTATGTATGTACCGTATAAAAAAGTTGGGAATAGATTTTTTATTAAATAACATGCGCATTGCCGACTCGCAAATACTCACAATACATGAGATATGACATTATTTTTGATGAATGACGCAAAGAAGATGCAGCTGGTACACACGGCTACACATCAAGCTATACATTTCCAGTTTATGCTGATCTCGCATTGTATAGGATTTCCGTACAATGCGAGGTCAGCTTATACTGGAAATGTATAGCTTGATGTGTAGCCGTGTGTACCTATACTCGAGTAAAAGAAGTAAAGAACCACAGAAACTAGGAAAATCCTATGTAACTCGAAATTTATCATATCTAACTGCAGATAAATCGTTCAATGATGAGTTATTACTATGACACATAAATGATGTAATTAATTGCTAGTAAAATATAACTTTAACTTTAGCATACGAATCTTAATTTTTTGGAACCTTCAGCTTTCTGTTATTTTCTGTCAATGACAAAATATTATGTAGAATAATTTTTCTCTCTCTAAAACTGGAATACCCTGTTTGTCTGGCAGGGTTGCGGGAAAGTCAGAAAGGGATACCGGACTTTGGCAACAGGCAAATGAAGGAACACGGGTGGGTTTTAGTCAGTAAAAGTCTGACACGCCCTTCCGCTCCGCCCAGAGCGGGAGAAGTCATTGGACTATTACCCAACCTCAAAAAAAAAAAAAAAAGGTAGTAGGTACAGAAGATGCCATATTTATAAAAATACTGATAGATAGATATATACTGCTATATTTATCTCGACCATATACCCCGATTGGGTAGGCAGATTTTGTCATATAGTTTTAGTTTCATGACACTAAATGGACACAGAACCAGAAATGTATTTTTGCAGTCTATAAAATCAGTACCATTCATCCTAACTATGGAGCCATTCACTGTGGATAGTCACTGGTCAGATACGCACTTGGTCGGTTTTTTTATTACTTGGTCACGTAAATCACAGCATCAGTGGATAGTGCATTCATTAATTTGATCCTCAAAACTGCAGGTGTAGGGCAAAATTTTAAATAATAATGGTTTTGACCAACCTTTAATGATCTCTGTGGATGATATGATGACGTCACTCTCATCCATCCTCGCTTTGTAGCACAGCAATCCTGCTGACTTCCGTATTTTGAAAGATTTTTCTTAACTCAGCAGGAACATTTCTATCAGTTGTGCTGTTTGATTATCTCATGGCTTTTCCCATCATTTTGGGAAGGATAGTCTAGAGTATCAGAATTGGAAGTTGTTTTTTTGGGTGAAGAATTGCATCTGAAAAATATAAAAAAACAACAGTGGTCAAAAAGTGTTTTTGGAATAGGTTGTGCATATTCAACACAAACTTAAAAGAAATATTAGAACAATAAATAAAAAATAAATTCATGGTACAATAAAATATATTTATAATTTGACAAATACTTTCTCCTGCAAGAGTTCCCTCTTTATATAACAATGTATTTAAATAGGATTATTTGTAAATTGTAGATTATTATGTTCAGTGATTGATTGGGCAGGTTATAATAATTAAGCATATGAGTTATATTTAACGTTAGTATAAATCAAAGTAGAACATGTTGAACTCATTTGTTTGTTAGGTACAATTTTCTTTAATATGCTTCTTATCAAAACCCGAAAAAAAAAAAGACTAAATCAGCATTGTTTCTTTCATACATATTATTATATAAAACTAGCTTCCACCCGCGGCATAGCCCGCGTGGTATATCGATAAAAAGTACCCTGTGTCCTTCCCCAGGATGCCTATCTCCTTGCCAATTTTTTTCAAAATCCGTTCAGTGGTTTAGGCGTGAAAAATTAACAGAAGAGTTACCTACTTTCGAATTTATAATATTAGTATGGATTACCTACATAAACATTTAATTAAAGTATTACACCATGCAATCAAGTGAATTCCAGTGTCATCTTGGAATTATTCTCAGAAAATGAATGCTTCATTTAATAATTTTAGTGCTGACATAAGAACAAGTACATACTGTTATTCATCTACTTTTATGTTCCAATACAAGGTAATACTGAGTTACATAATCGTGTACTGTTCTTAGATGTAAAGCTAGACGATTCCGCAATAAACTATGGTCATTAATGGGAAAATTCAGATTTTATGCGTTTATTTTTACAAAATAAGTATATACTAATCTTATACAGATTAGTAATGCTTTATGTGAAGAACTACTGGTTCTTATTATGAATTCTAGATTGTTATCTCATGACTTTAATAATTTATGTTACAGATTCTTAAAATGTTATGTCAACTTGGACTCATTCATTAATGACGGATTAACTTTTTGTTTTGCAGCTCATTTCTTTCATAGAATTCTTAACACTATAACTCGAATTGAATAAGTACATAAAATTGTTATTACTTTGTCTTTAATTATATGTATTTAACTGACTAACATCCATTAAATATGTCCATGCCATCACTACATCGCAAATTTTTATAAGTAACATCTTTTGGTTGATTTGAAAAGAAGTTTTCTAAAAATAATGCTACGAATAGTCTACTGTCATGTAAGACTGAATTTTGATGTTTGGCTCCCAGACTGGAGCGGGCAGGGGCTGCCTTGAAGCAGCTCCTGCACAATCTAGAACCTACCAAAGGCTCTACACTGGGGGTCATGCAGTCCATGGCCCTTTACGGGGCACCAGTTACATCTAACACTGATTTACAGGCCAAATAAATACCTTGATAGCTCTAACTTAGTAATCAATTCTAATAGTGGAAGCAGATTGCAAATATTGCAAAAAATCTGTTTCTCTGTAAGGCAATAGTGGGAGTAACTTAAACCCAACTTTTTATAGCCCATTCCATATACCAGTGCATAGTTAACTTTCCATAAATGACTATAACTTAGAAAGTGACCCAATCAACTAATTACCAATTAGGTTACTGCTTGTATAATGACGTTTCCTGTCGGTTTCTGATCTGTATCTAGATATCTAGTAGAATAACTTAGATTTATTTTTGTAGTAATAGATACCTAGTTAAAATTGATGAGGTTTCTTTAAAGATTTCTTATAATAGCAGTTTTCATATTGCCGTGTGTCCGTCGCACAAAAACTCCAAAATGGCTCAAACAATTGTGATGAAACTTTGGTAAGTGGTTACGTGCGCGCCGGAGAACAAAAAAAAATATGAGAAAGGCATTGCAATGCATTACCTAGTTCAGTAAAATGACTTGATAAGGTATAATTGGTAAGTAGAGAATAATCTTAATTGCATTTTAATAGCAGTAACAGAAGTAAGGATTAGAAATAGCTTCATTACAACATTTTGAGTTAAAAGTTTTAATGAGAAATATCTAGACGAGCTAGTGCATCAACAAAAATTGGTACATTCATAAAAATTAAGCATCTGAAACGATAAATCCATGGTCAAGGCAATAAGAGAGACCTACAATGGCCAAAATAAGTAAGTAGGTAGGTAAATATATTGTCAAGGTCTACAAAACTTAATGATCATTTTGTATTTGTAAGCTTACACAGTGTGAAGAAAAGTGAATGATGGAAAATGATACTGGGGTCAAGATTAATGTTCTCAATGTTTTGAAACTACTTATTGGAACTGTTTCCAATAATAAACCTATTAGAAGTGTTGATTGAGTAAGATGCCATTTGTAACAACTGCATGCATATTTAGCCAATGAATTTCTGGAATTTTGGCAAAATTCTTGTTTAAAATTAGGAGTAATATGTAGGTAACAAATCCCTATTTTAGTAAGTACAAAACAACAAGCGAATTTAAAAAAAAAGCCAATTGAATGTTACCTCAACAGAACTACAAACAAAATACTCAATTACTTTGAGATACAAAAATAATTATAAATACAATGTTACGCACCAATTTGCACAGTTGAAGAACATCAGGTTTCTTTACACAGTAGCCTTGATTGTTGACGGAATTCGGTAGTTTGGCCAGCAAACACTTACTATACGCCGCCTTCGCACTGACTCATGCACACACAATACATGCACAGATTTTGTACAAATAAACACTTTAACTTATAATTAAACTTGCACAGCATACGTTAGCGACACGACAGGGCTAGCATTTCTCATAATATCGCTCATTGTAATGTTTAGACGACGCAGTTCGTTACGGTGGCTGCCGCGTAGGAGTCTCTTTATTAGACGGCGTGGGTCGATGTCTTTACTCAGATGTAAGGTCAGCTCAGCTCGCACCGAATCCACGGAGTCTTCACATCACAACTCGACGTTTGCATTCTATTTTTGTAGTTCTAATAAGCATACGCCGACAACCGCGGTGTTCATAGGACTGAATTGCACTGTCTATTCGTGTGATAAGATGTAAACAGAAGCACCGGCTGTAACAACAGATCACAATGCGATTGGTTGAGTTGAGGCGACACAAGGTCGCGAATTCACGTTTAGCCTGAATGCAATTTAATTCAATTCAGTCCTCTCCATTGAGAGTATGACGTTTCATTTTATTTTATTCACTGGCGGAGCCGTTGGGAACAAAACGGAAGACAATAAACTCGTTTTCAACTTTAGCACAGATGATAAATTAAATATCCTGTCAAATGCGTCAAACCAACAGCGCCATCCAGTATGTCTACTATGAAAACTTTCTGACACGGTATGATTGGGGACCTAATTGTCTATTACTTTTTATAAAGATTCTGAAACTAGATGGCACAACTAGCGTACTAGTTTTCAAAATGGTACCTACGTATATGCAGATTACCAGCTGAGTGCACATTACCTTTCTGTGATCTGTTGATCGATGTATATGACTATGCTGACAGTATTAGCAGACCTGACGCAGTTCTGTCTGCGCATTGATATATATGTTACGCAGACAATATTTAACTCAATGTGTCTGCGTAATTTGTCAACTTCTAGTTCTAGCTTTTGAGTAGTAGTTCCGATCTGCTCCGACTTTCAATACCTCTTTCCGGCACGTCACGTGTGACATGTTGCACGACTCACGACTATTCTGTCGAGTCCTTTACGATGAGTTCTACATATTCTGTATCACGATTAATACGCGCCGGATCAACTCAGGATGGATAAAATGATTAAAATGGCGACAGGTCACAGGAACAACTTGCGACCCAATGTACTCTTTGCGGATACCCCCCAAGGGAAAGGGTGTATGGCCTATCGTACTGTATTCATTGCAATGCTTGGCCCTGAAGAATTGCATGCAGCGGAAATGAGAATGTTGAGATAGATGTGTGGAGTGACGAAAATGGATAAAGTAAGGAATGAATAAATATAGGGGGAAGTTTGAAAATTAGATTTTTTGAAGAGGAGGAAACGTATACGACTAAAAGAGGGATGAATATAAAATTTGATGGATGGAGGAAGAGGAAGGCCAAATCAAAAAAAGGATGAATTGTGTGAAAGAGTAGAGTGAATGATAGCATGACGATTGACAGGGGAGAATGGAAAAAGAAAACGTGTTAAGCCGACGCCAATAAAGTACAGTTCGGGAACATGAGGCGAGTCGCTGCGCAGTAACAATTTCATGTTTCAGCGGGGGTGAGGAGTGGAGTACTGCGCAGCGAGTAGTTAACTTCCGAGCCGCCGCGCCAACTGTAACAACGGGGGCAAGGGCAGGAAGATGGTGACCTAGGGGGCGTTGGTAATTTACTGCTAAGCCTAGAAATTAAGGTATTAGTACTCAATTAATTAAAAACAACTGATTTACGAAAGCCATTTAATTTTACGTACCCATAATATTCCTACGAGTTTACTCTATTACTTAAATCTTTTTACAGTTTTTGCGGAAGTAATGTTTGACATAATATTCTTAGAACAATATAACTGGCGTTAATTACTCGTACATTAAAATTACCGGATGACAAGTATATTATACACAATTACACTATGATGTGTTCATTTGACTGTTGACAACTTTACATCTGTCGTTGGCTGCCGCCACGGCTCCGATGACTGCTGATCGGAGACCTGGGAAAACGAAAGAAATAAATGTAAATACAATTGATAATGCAATTTGGGCGAGTTTGATTCAGTTTTTGACCATACGACATCTTCTTACATACTGGCACGACTTTTAACAAAAACAATTTCTGAGAAGTTGCGCCAGTATAAGAGCCTTTACTGAGATGTTGCAAGGCTGACAAGTGGTAAATCAAAGCTGGTTCATATCAAAGTAGGTACCATCACGGACACTGGCGGTGGAACACTTATCAACCTTATTGCTAAGGACATAAGGGTGAAAAATGGTCAACCGCAAATGTCCGCGGCTGTACAGTCCACCGCACGTGTCGTCGGTGGCGATTCGCATGGTAACCTACCATATTAAAATATTTTTACTTATGTACTTTTTCTATTGACTCGAAAAGAAGAAGCTGCTGGCCTCTTATTCTACTGTAACTCCGTATTGCTAGGCCAGTTATCTAAATGCATGACTTATTTTCATAACCAATTACGACTAATCCGTTTAATTTTGACAGTTCAACAACATTCATTGCGTTATTTACGTTGTTGAGCAGATTTTTTTTCGAACTTGTTAAGCAATAGATTATCAATTTGTTTCAAACCGATTCAGATTGTGATTGATCGTGTATTACGCGATTAGGGTGCTGCTCAAGGTCAAAGTGCGGTCGACTGTAGGTACACGTGGACCCAGTGTAGCAAAATCTCTTCTAGTAAGTATACCATTTTGCTCCAAATGATAAGTCCCAGCGGCAGTAGACCCTGCAGGACTGGTGACGTTATCCTTCAGTACAGCCGGATGGGTGCCGGCCTTTACCATGGCTGCGGAACCGAGGGTCGTCTGTGCAGCCAGCCGGAGAGCCAGGTCTCGGGGCAGGCCGCAACGGACACCACCGTCTGCTAAGGACTCGATCATCATGTAGATCTGGAAAAGTGAAATGATTAGTTTAGAATTTAATGGACAGGTCCTTGTGTGTAGTTCTTTCCTCAAAAGACTATTTCAGAGACGGACACTAATTTGTATGGTGTGACCAAGGTCATGTCTAGACTTTAAAAGAGACTGTGACCTCTGAGTTTGTTTTGGTGTTTCATATGTTCATAAAAAATTAAGTAGGTACCTACCTAGTCGGATAGAAAATATAAACCATACCTACTAGTTTTCAAAATATGATTGAAGAGTGTAAAAGTGTTTGATTCATCATCTGCCCAGTGTATAGGCTCCCACAAACAGGCGAGACGCGACAGCGCGACGCGACTTTAACGAAACAATTTCTGAGAAAACTTCACGGCGAACAATGCGGCGGCGCGGCGTCGCGTCGCACTGCCAGTCACGCCAGTATTTAAGAGCCTTAAGTGTTTGATTAAACCCACTTATAAAATAAAA
The DNA here is from genome assembly GCA_949152455.1 of Lithophane leautieri. Classification (NCBI taxonomy): domain Eukaryota; kingdom Metazoa; phylum Arthropoda; class Insecta; order Lepidoptera; family Noctuidae; genus Lithophane; species Lithophane leautieri. The sequence goes on from OX424483.1 coordinate 6,421,234, forward strand.
TAAATGTATCATTTAGATTTTGTGAAGCAATTTATTAGGTACTTCCTAAGTACCATATTTGAATACTAAGTAAAGTATACCTACTCTTAAATTCTAAGGTGATTGGGTGAATAACCTTAAAGCTGTATAAGTAGGTAGGTAGGTACCTACTTGGCCAAAATAATAAATTTTAAGACCTTTAAAGTACTTAGTTCAATATGATTGATTAACTTCAATAATTCCAATGATATACACACCTAATATATACATACATACGTCAGTATTTACATGCTTTAGTAACACTGTAATTTCAGCAACCCAGCTTACCCTGCGTTAATATTCTACTACTTAAAGCACTTTTGCTTTCATATTTTGTCCCTAGTTTTTGAAGAACTAAGTATACAGTGATGTATATCTGTGTAGTTTCATCTGCCTCACACCTATTATTACATACAGCCAGGGCCGTAGACAGTGGGGGGGGGGGGGGGGGGATCGAACCCCCCCCGAAATGTGAGAAACTCGGAATTTCGAGCTCGCTTCGCTCGCTCTTGCATCCTATATTCTCCACAGCGGCCCCATTATGCTATAGTGGCCTTTAAGGTTAAAGGTGTCCCTGTTTTTGGTCATGATTTTTCAAAGTGGCGGGAAGAAATAAACTGGGCTTTACTGAAATTGATAATACCTAAGCTGTTCTCAATTTGATTTGTGACTTAGAATGTCTAAGATCGTAACCAGCAAAATGAACAAAATATACTGTTTTTTTTAAAAATATCATTATTTAAAAAGGGATGAATCAGTAATACCTACTTAAAAAATTGCCAACACTAGCCCCCCCAAGATTAGAATTCCAGCTATCTTCATCAAAATCTCATCACTCCATACTCACATAAGCCGGCCCACTGCCACTCAACGCGGTGACCGCATCCATCTGATACTCGGGCACCTCGTCACAGGTCCCCACGGCTTGGAACAGCTTTGATGTCACCTTGGCATCGTCAGCGGTGGCGCGGGTGCCTCGGCTGAGGGCTGCGGCTCCCTGCTGGACGAGTGCTGGCGTATTCGGCATTACCCGGATCACTCGGGCTTCTGCGGGTAGCACCTGAAATCGAAAAGGAAAAAGGTTGAATTAAGGCAAGTACTTCCATGGTGGTAACAGCTCAATAATACATAGATCTCATCATCGGGCGTTCGTATTTTCGAAAAACGATGATCGCCGATGCAAATACTTTTCTCGAGAAATCTGTACCTATCTATCTACATAATCATTTCCGTGGCTCGCCCCGTAGTGTGTACTTCATAGAAATATATACATATATACTTAGAAATACGTAGGAACATAATATAATTATATAGGGTAACTTGTAATTTGACGGCTCAGACCAACCAAAATAGAAAGACGGATCACTACGTACATCAAACGTGTAGCCACAAAACTATGCTCCTGCAAGTAAACACACAGGCTCACGCACACACCTAAACAAAAACTATGCTCATCGCTCCTAGTACGTCACGAGTCGTCGTCTAGTAAACTTCAATAAAAAAAATAGAATTATGCCTTCTTGTGTAGTGAAAACTTGTAAAAACAATAGCAAATCACATAAAGTCTCACGGAATCACTTTTCACATGTAAGTACTTCAAATAACATCGTTTCTTAATTAGTAAACTATGAATTTTAGGTTACTTGGAACAAAAACATGAACGAACGAAAACAGTGACATTTAAAGTGTGGGGGTTGCCATAATATGATTTGAAATTTCCCCGTTCGATATTTTTTAGTTCGAGTAATTATATGCCTGTTTTTTTATGTATTTAATATTTTAGATTTCCAAGTAATATTGAAAATAAAAGTAAATGGATAGTAGCTATAAGAAATAGTCGGAATGATCCAGAATGGCTTCCATCGAAAACCAGCGTGGTTTTTTCCGATTATTTTGATAATAATGACCTTTATTCAACTAATCGTGGACTTCGCCGTGTGATCAAAACCGGATATCCTAAAAAGGTACATACAATTTAAAAAACAAAAATGAGATTTTATCAAAACAGTAATTAAACACGAGACTGTATTTTTTATTTTATTTTAGTTAGTTTCTCAGCTTAGACTAGCTAATTTAAATACTACTGTCCCAAATTTTATTTTTTCCCAAATTGCGGACGCTTTTTACGTGCTTTCTATAGTTAGTGATTTTGTTATCGTGGTCTTCTTGAATTTAATAAAGTTGATTGTAAATATAATTAAGTACCTATTTTATTTCAAAACAATTTACTTAATGACACATACCCACGACGATGTTATGATTTACGCTTCAACAACCTTATAACTTAATTTTTAATTTTTTTTTTTTACATTCAATTGATAATTAATGGATAGTTCTAAGTGAAAGAGCGGAGCTCCTAACACAAGCAATTCTTGATTATAAGGTAATCTCCAAATCATGTATGTAAATGCACTTTGTACTTAATTGTTATTTTATTTTGCGATGTAAAAAAAATGGTTTTGTTTCGGAATCCTTCCTAACGATTGAGGTACAATACCATACTCAACAATATCTTACTCGTACAATATTATCCTACCCAAAATATTATTCCCCAAATTATAGGGAAAAACTTTAACAAATGACAACCCTTTTTACGCAAACATAGATAAAAAGGTGGCGTCATTTTTGATGTTCGTAATGCTCTGTCTTTCTATTTTGGTTGGTCTGAGTTTGACGGCGTGCGTGACAATGTGACCCATTTGCAACAATTAAGCAGCCCATATATCCAAGGCGAAACTTTATGGGATACGAGAATTTTTATGTAGGTATTTTTTTAAATTTCCCAGAAATTCGTCATTAAATATCACTTTTCTCTAAACTCTCAAATTGAATGGCCTTCATTGATATTACATTTGGTACCTAATATTTTTACAGAGAAATAGTGCTGGACAGCACTATTTGTCTCGTTACACATGTATGTACACTGGTGTAAGAAATTTGTTTTTGGTCTCGCCCTCATCACATCACTACATTCCCAATCTAACGTATAATTATATCTATGTATAAATAGCATTCTAAATACCTATTGTGCTTCTCATAATTGTGACGCACGCCCTTTTGACTTTGATGATCCAAAGTTCTACTAACACATACCTAAAACACAATCGTAAGTACTATAAATAGAACTTAACATCTTAAAATAATCTTGTCTTTAAAGAAACTGAGATAAAATTAATCCATTCATAGTTTAATTAGTTCATTAAGCTAGAGAGAGAAACCCAACACGTAGGCGTCAGCTGTTCTGTTACTTAGTGCAATTCATCAACAAATATTATGAAATACGAAATGCCTTGAGGCTCCCGCAGACAGGCGCGACGCGACGGTACGTGCGACGCGCGACGCGATTTTGGTAGAACAATTTCCATGAAGTATTTATACAAATTATTCTACTACAGTCGCGTCGCGCCTGTCGGCGGGAGTCTTTACGCAGTACCTAAAAGGTGGATTGGTAGAATTTACCAAACATTTAAGTTTAACTTCCGCGGCTCCGACCTCCTACTTATGCAGAGTTAAATTAAGTTAGCAAAACTCTGCTGACGTGATGGGTAGCGATATCTAAACTCGAAAAAATGTAAAAAAACCAGCAGCAGTCGTTGACACTCAAAAAAAATCATCAAGTTAATTATTTTTTTGTTTGATCATAACAAAATATCGATACCCAACACGCAGGGCCGTATTCAGGAATTTAATTGGGGGTTAACAAATACTTGAAAAAAAAAAGTATTTCTTATTTCAGAGATGGTAAATTAAGGGTACAGTTTTATAAATAATAAAACTTTTAAAAAAAAATTGACCGACTTCAAAAAAAACAAAACAAAAAAGGACTACTGTACTAAAAACCAAAAGACAAAAAGTACTTCTTTAATAATAAGAGAAAAATTAAAAAATTAAAAAATAACTTTAATTTCGGAAGTCGGTGTCTTTGCTTTTAATTTTAGTTTTTGGCCACCGACTTCCGAAATTAAAGTTATTTTTTAATTTTTTTATTTTTCTCTTATTATTAAAGAAGTACTTTTTGTCTTTTGGTTTTTAGTACAGTAGTCCTTTTTTGTTTTGTTTTTTTTGAAGTCGGTCAATTTTTTTTTAAAAGTTTTATTATTTTTCCATTTTTTGTGTAATTTGATTTTGTAATCATGGGTAGACCAACTAAAGGAGCCACCCGCATGAAGAAAAACAATTAAAGAGACTAATACTGCTGAATAAGAACGCCTATCTAAGAATCGCAAACGGAGTGCTATGTCCGGTTCCCAAGAATCACCGTTAGCTTGTCATGCTAGGTTATCTCAGATGAGAAATTACATGCATTCTCATTTGTCACAGGAGTCGCCAAATGATAAGATCTGCCGACTCAATCTTATTCAAAAACGATTAAGTGGCGAGTCGTCTGAACAGCGCAAGTATCGTTTAGATGTTATACGAAACCGGCTGGCTAATGAGACTCCCGTGCCTTCTCAAGAATATAAGGGTGAACACTATACATTTGCTTACACTGTATAGTTCCCCTCATCATCATATTATAAGGTGACCATAATCAGATCTGTAATGTCACTTACAACCTATATGGTTGCAAAGGTCTTATCAATATAAATGAATTAAGTCCAAACACAAGGTAATTACTGTGAACCGTTGAGGAGTTCCGTTAATCGTCCTTCGTCTTCATCATCAGACCCTTAACGACAGTCACAACCCATCCAAGTGTAAGGTTCTTATCAATACAAATTAATCAAGCCCAAACACAAGATATCTGCTGTAAACCACTGAGGAGTTCCCTCGACTGTCTTTCGTCTTCATCATCAGACCCCTAACGACAGTCAGAACCCATCAAAGTGTAAAGTTTTTATCAATACAAATTAATCAAGCCCAAACACGAGGTATCTGCTGTAAACCATTGAGGAGTTCCCTTGACTGTCTTTCGGCTCCATCATCAGATCGACTCCAGGCCTTCATAAAATTGTAGTGCTGTAAAATACTTAATGAATAAATTAAGGAATGCACTAGTTGCCCTTACGATTTTTGAAAGTTCCCCTCGATTTCTCTAGGATCCCATCATCAGATCCTGACTTGGTGACAATGGGACCACCTCAGAAGTATAAGCTTTTGAACAAAAAAAGAATTTTTTAAATCGGTTCACAAACGGCGGAGTAATCGGGGAACATACATGAAAAAAAAAAAAAAAAAAAAAAAAAAACAATCATCCCGAACATAGTACCTCCTCCTTTTTTGAAGTCGGTAAAAAGAGTATTATTTATTGTTATTTTTAAACATTTCTTGTTCTTTTTGCGGAAAATCATTAAACATTTACGATTTTAGACATTCTAAGTCAGAATTTAAATTGGTGAAGAGCTTAGTTATTATCAATTTTGATAAAGCCCTGTTTCTCTTTTCCCACCACTTATATATTCTTGAGGCAAGAGCGAGCGTAGCGAGCTCGAAATATTTAGCATCCCGCCTCGAATAAATTACATTTTTTTTCTTTTTGACCTTTGATACCTCAGACCAACAAAAACAACAACAACTTTTTTTGTTGGTCTGAGGTTGATACAGAAATATAACTATAAGTTTTACGACTTATGCAGAAAAGTTAGAGAATTCAGACAATGCAAGATGTAAGAGCGAGCGAAGCGAGCTCGAAATTTTTTAATTCAATACAAAGTCAGAGTCCATAAAAATACAGTATGTATGCGTAGGTACTCTTACTGCTTTGGTACCTAGATTATAAAGTCCGCATAAGCGAAATTATGTAGATTACAACTTCTATTAGAGCACGGAGGTACCCTAATGTCGATCTTTGGATTGAGATTCTAGTTTCTCACATTTCGGGGCGGGTGTAAACCTCCAAAACCCCCTACTGAATACTGGTACCTATTCAGCTGCATCCCGTTAGACTGGAAGCCGACCCCAACACAGTTGGGAAAAGGCTAGGCAATTTGATTAGCTAGAATGTTCTTCCAATTTATGTAAGTAGTTATTATTCTAGTTATCATAAATATAATTAACATAAAACAACTTACTGATATTGTTTTAACTTTAATCACCTCTAATGATTAGCATTGTCTTTCGTAACGCACGCGCAAGTTTTAAAGTGTCGATCGCATATCTTATCGACAATCGATTGTCCACTTTAAAACACGATTAAAACTAAGATTAAGTGTAATAATAATCTCAAATAAGCTTTCTACGCATTGATAAGGGAGCTGACAACTATTGAAAGTATTGATAAAGACACTATACACTGTACATACGAAAGTGAGTTTGTTTGTTTGTTTGGTACGCTTTCACGCTAAAACGGCTGAACGGATTGGGATGAAATTTGGCACATGGGTAGGTAGACCATGGCCTGGAGAAGGTCATGACTACTTTTCATCCCGGATCGCACACGAAGTCGCGTGCAACAACTATAGTTTTCAATAAACACTTGTTTTGCATGTGCATACCATCAAAACAAAGTCTCGCCGCGTCTGTCAGTCTAAATGCGATACCTAATCTCAAAAACTACTTACTGAACGAATTTTCATACGGTGTTCACCAATGAACGGAGTTATTCATGCGGAAGGTTTTACATTATTAGGCCATTTAACATCACGCTACGAATCTTAGGCGCCGAGCAAGAAGACAAAATCACAAAAGACAGCGCGGGCGGCGCGGCGATGCGACATGCGACCCACCAAGGGACTGCCGCTGCCGAGGGAGTTTTCCACGTGAATAAAGTCGCGAGCAAAAGCTAGTTTAAAATAATAACGATCTCAAAAGTTGAAATGAACAAATGGATTCAGCTTTAGTATCAGACAAAGCATCATCATCCCCTGGCCGTATCCCAAATTATTTTGGTTATAAGTAGAGCATCTACACATATCTCTATTACATAATAGGGATGCAAGAAGTGCCAAAAAGTATCGATAGATATCGTATCGATATTTAAAAAAAAAACAATATCGACTTCAATATTATCGAAAAAAATATCAATAGGAATTTTAATTAATAAAAATATTTGTGAAGTTCAATATTGTACCTACTTATGTGTTTTTTATTCATATAAATAGGTACCAAACTAGGAAAAGAAAGTCTACTTTTTACGGCTCTGAATTCCAGCGGTTTTCAGTCAGTGGCGTTAACCGTAATACTCGTATAACCGAAATATAATGATCGTATTCGATAAATTTTCCATACTTGATATTTTATATCGATATAATACCGATTAATAAATATCGCCTAAAAATATCTATACCTACATCGAACAAAAAATATCGGTAAGTTTAACGATATTTTTTCTACCAGCCTATTACATAATTTCTCGCCGACTGATCAATACTTCACGTGACCAGAGGACTGGCTCGTTCTTTGGCCAAAGAATGACCATGGCCATTCAACCTGGCAATGCTGCCAGTTTTCTGGGCACGTTTCCGGATGACAGCGATATAATGCGGATAAACAGTATCTTACAACGGCCTATATAAATTGGCAGTTCCGAACTTCGCGCAGAGGGCTGCGTACTTGCGTAGTAAATATTTTTAGGAACCAAATGTTGACATGAGGCGAGCGTGAGAACATGCGCAAAAGTTTGTTGTAAAAGTTGTCGCATAAGTTCAGACTTGCCAAGTTATAACGGCCGTATTGTATGTCCTTTTTTTTTTTTTTCCGTGGTGGAAAATCATCTTGGATGTCCTCCGCCCTGGGGTGGGCGGAGGGGTCTGTCAGACTCTTACTGACTAAAAACCACCCCGGTGTTCCGACTCACACCTATGCCGGGGGTCGCGGGAACGTAAGAACCCAAGTCATGGTTTACCGGTGTGCCAAATTTCATCGAAATCTGTATTAGTAGTAGTAGTAACTTTCACATTTATAAATTGTATAATAAATTATGGAATATATTTATATTTATCTCAGTATTCACCCCTTTGCAAAGTCTGTTTTTTAATCTCGTAAACTAATTTGTCATTTCAAGAGATCGTTGTTTGTTTTTCAAGTTTGACATTTGCACCTGTCAAATTAGTCCACGAGATTATAAGACGGACTCTATACAGTCATCTTCTCCATATTCCAATCGCCATCGTTTTTACGACCTCTATAAGATATTCTGAATTATTAGCCATCGACAGCCATGCCATCCAAGTCTCGTAGATATGACTTTAAATCTATGTATCATTTTATAAATTAAAGTCGATTTTCGTGTTTGTCTGTATGTCCGCGTTGTTGTCGTTTCTTACCTTCTCAATAGCAGCAGTAGGAACTCCCATAGCGACTGATATGAACAACTTGTTCTTCGAAGCCTGCAGGTCCTTGATCTCCCTTAGGACTGGCACCACAATATCAGGCTTCACGGACACTATTACCACTTCTGACCTCTCTACCACTGGTTTGTTCTCGACCACTGTCATCGCTCCAAGTTTCTGGGGATGGTGAAAAATTAAGGATGAGTTTTGAATATAACTTGATAATTCTTCAATCTATCTGAGTTTGTTCTTTCGTAGTCATAACTCGTAAGTCTCGAGTCGACTTTAGAATAGGTGGAACTAACGAGTCTAGAGGTGATCTATCGTATCTGGTAGAAAATATAGCATAAAATGTCAACACTCGTCAACAACGTCACATGAGTGTCCTACAGGTCCACACAGCCTCCCAGACTTAGTGCGTTAGGAAGAGGTGTACCTACAATACACCCACAGTTCGCCAGTTATGTTTAAGTCCCATGTAAAGTAATTGGGGACGAGCCTATTACCATCAAACGCGCACAAATACAGACTACGGGCTGCTTCTGAGAAAACCAATCGCATATAATATTGTGAAATGATTATTGGTCAAGCTAAAAATATTGGAATAACTATACACTATCAAACACAATCGAAATTATTATGGAGGATATTGCTAATCCATTGTTCGAAAAATTTGTCTGCTCAACAACGTAAATAACGGAATGAATGTTGTTGAACTGTCAAAATGAAAGCCATTGCTACTGTAAGTGTAATAAGCAATTTCTCCGCAGAATCCACTGACCATAAAGAAGAGGCTGTAGTGTAAAGTCATTGCCACTGACAGTGCGCCGTTTATCAGAAAAGGTCGTGAAAGTAAAAAGTTAAATATTGTAGAAAATTCGTATCTTAAAGCTATCTTCTTCATAGATCATACGTTCTTTTACGTATCGTCACATAAAAGACGTCATTCCTTATCTACATGACAATAACCACAAAGTCAAGGCTACAAGATGGCTCAATGAGTTTCGATTTAAACTATGTATTCGTTCATAATGTGTTATGTATGTCTAAACTGTGGGTATGTCTAAATGATCCAACATCATCATAATCATTTTGAATGAATAGAATTGCTAACTATATTGCTATTTTTTCTTGCTTTAGAGAATCAAAAGACGAGTCTTTGTGAAAGACGTCCACAGCTGGATATAGACCTCCCCCAAGCGTCAAATCGACCAGTCCAGGGCTTCCCGCATCCATCGCATTCCTGAAACCTTCACAAGGCCATCGGTCCACCTTGTCCATCATGGTGATGATGTAGAATTCATCTTTAGCAACAACGTGTTGTCTCATATTTACCTATTTGAGGCCTAGTTCTATCCCTCTCTATCCTTCTAAGAGTGATTTTAGATACAAATACCTATATAACACCATGTGGTTGTAGACCGAGGGAATTTGTCGTTGTAGTATCATCATCAACAGTTAGCCTTCCATTCAAGCGTTGTTAGCATAAAGCATAAGCATAATCAGCCTATAATGTTCCCACTGCTGGGACACATGCCTCCTCCGGTGAGAAGGCCGTAATTCAGCACGCGGGCCCAGTGCGGGTTGGTAGATGTCACATATCTTCGAATTTTTCGTTCTAGGACATGTCGGTTTCCTCACGATGTTTTCCTTCACCGTTTTGAGAGCAGTGGTGATGATATAATTTACCCAAAGTAAAGCGCCTGTCTGGGTTCGAACCTACAACTTGCCAAGCGTCGTTACTCTGTCAGAATCCAGCTTGAATTGATTTCATTGATTTCAAAAGTGACATGTATATTTCTTATATTTGCTAATAATGTTAGAAGAATAACATTGCTCATTCATATGAAGGTTATATCAATCTAAGCTGAGTACTCTATTGAGTGCTAAAGTAAGTACTCTGTGAAATGTTATAATTAACGATAGCACTATATTTCTATTCATAGAGAGCAGGTAACTTATAGGTAAGTATAGTACTTATTGCAATTTTGGGTTATTCCGTTTATCCACCCCAAAAATCCACCCTTAGGTGGATACTCGGAAACGTATGACGGAGAATCCACCCTAGGCCTAGTTTGATAAACGGAATTTATAGGCTTAGGGTGGATTATCGGACATAGGTACGCTTCCGAGTATCCACCTTAGGGTGGTTTTTAGGAGTGGATAAACGAAATAAGCCGCAATTTTTATGGTCATACAAATAGTCTAAGTTTTTAATATAATTTAAGTAGATTCTGTTATTGTTAATATCCAGGAACTAAAAAATAGGTACCCCTCTAAAATTATCCTCTTTGTATAATATCAATGGAATTATTGTTTATCTTGGCTTTTTTTTTACAACTTTTTTTTTCCCCTGTTTAGTGGACCATGATTGTTACAGGCAAAATATATAATATTTTGTATAGTATGATGAATTGATGATCTATCCGTAAGTCAGGTTTAAATGACAGGAAAAATTCCTCTATGACTCTTCTGCTTACAATTATGTATTATCAACCATATTTTGCCAAAACAATAGCTTTAATTATTCGTTTACGGCTTAGATTTACCTTGAACGCGTCAGCACTTGCGAGATCTGCTGGATGGACACTCGCTGTGATTTCATCGGGTTTTGCCAAACCTGCGAAAAATGGGTTAAAATTATATTTGTCATGCATATCGTTCGTTTACCTTCTGTCTTTATACTCATTAAAAACATGTACGTATGTATTATGTTATTACGGTTGTGGTTAAAAATTCTTTGTCAGAACAACCTATTGTTTTGGATGCCTACCTAGTATTCCTCATTCATCTGACTTCACCCACCGCTGGGCATAGGCCTATCTTTGCTTGGCCAATCTCCACGCTCCTGTACCAGCACCCTTATTGCGTAATACACGATCGATCAGAGTTGGAATCGGTTTGAAACAAATGTCTAATCTATTGCGTCATAAGTTCGAAAAAAAAATCTGCGCGACTACGTAACTTACGTTTCCTACTTTACAATTCTGACCATTACGCAATTATATAGGGTGCTGGAATGAGCCTCATTCTACTCGCGCTGGCACTGTTGTCATTTGCACATAATAGCGTACACACTTGCAATACAATGTCTATGTCTTTCATTTTGACAGTTCAACAACATTCATTGCGTTATTTATGAAGTTGAGCAAACGAATTTTTCAAATCTATGAATTAAGGAAAATCAAAACACACTAAATTCTCCGGATTGTGATTAAAAAGTGTGTTAGACAGTTATACCTCCAACTGTCACTAACGAGACAATAGAATTTTAATTGCTATCGGCCTTTTAAAGGCCAATTGACAGTTGAGCGGAAGGTGCATGTCTTCTTTCTTTCATTGGTTGCCAAAGTGTTGGCTGAAAGTTTTAAATGATGGGCATGACCGGGATATTTACCATCATCACGACAAGCCTCTCTCATGATGGCAGATCCTCTCTGCTCATTCATTATATTGAATATCCTGTTTACCTCCATTATTTTACTTTTGCCAGTATATCATCCTTAAATTATTATAAAACAGTCCTCCGCCGCGTCTGTCTGTCGTCTTGTTCGCGATAAACTCACAAACTACTGCACCGATTTGCATGCCGTTTTTTTCGTTAATGGATAGCGTGGTTCTCGAGTAAGGTTTTAGTATATAATAACCGACATCCACGCGGGCGAAGCCGAGGGCATCAGCTAGTCAAGGATAAAGTGTACCTACCAATCAGAGCAGCTCGACATTATCAACAGAGGTCTCTACTTTTTTTACCGCAGACATTGTCATAATGTCTACGTGATGTCGTGAAAATTTCCATTAAAACAAGTAGGTAACTAGTTTCTTTTAATCATAAACTATACAATTTATTTATTTTTTAATTAAAATAATCATCTCAACATTATTATAGACAACATTGCGTCACATCTTCATGTAACGTGTTGTGAAATATCATTATACGAGTCAACACAGATAGAGGATATAATAGTTCACATTATGAGACTAAAAATACAGGCTGTCTCAAACGTAGTGGTCCAATTAATTAGTGGTCAAAGCAATATGAAGCATTGCAGAGCCACAATGAACGTAAATAGGAACATAATACACTATCAAGGCATCTTCCAGCCAGATTTGAACTCGCTACGTCGAAAATTTCGTCCACAGTGTCGAAAAATCGGAATGAAAGTCTAAAATTTCTTGAAAATTATTAAATTAGGGAAATTTTCTGAACTGTTGAGAATATCCCAACTTTTAATTTTTTTAATTATAGGTGGCCACTTCCTCTTTACCACATTTGCCTTTGGACTACTACGTTTAGGACATCCTGTATACATACAGCTAACTATACCGTAATCTTTAGTAAGACAGTGGTTATATGTTTCTAAAGTCAATGCCCATTTAATTATCAAGATTCTGATTAAACGCCACAGTGAATTAAGTGATTGAAACGTAGAGTATTTCAAGCAAGGTAGAAAACATTACAAAGAATAATGAAACGAAACGCAACTAATATTATGCTTGGCCGAAACCTGGCGGTCTACTCGCTGAGCCCGAAATCCGCAGTTTCGTGAAAATTTACGGGCCTTTCTTACTCTGTAATTCTGTATCACTTACGGATATAAGATTCGTTCAGAGCCCGAACTAAAAATGAATGACAACACGATTTGATAACCTAGTTGTCCGTAATAACGATGTGTATTTGCCCATACGAAAAGTTTAATATCTCACTTGTTTTAACGTATCAATTACTTTCGGACGGACCCGTATCTTCGTTGACGGACTTAGAAATTGGCCCCCTGTACCAACAATCTTTGACATAAGAAATGAAAGGGCTTGTTGTGAAGATCTCTTCTTTTTTGAAGAAATTTAAGAAAACATTTGAAAATTTACCACTCCCGGGGCCCTTACACCAGAAGCTGCTGAACCTAATTTATTTTAAAAAATGAGTAAAATTGTTTTTTACTTATAGATTACAGGAAAACCTATTAGAAGTCTATAGCCTTAAAATAACATGGTAAATCAAACCTTACATTTGCAGTTGGAATGTATGGGAGAACATGTTTTTCAACTACAATGTTTGTCTTTGGGATAAATTCATTCCAACTACGGAACCCTTCATTGTGCGTGGTCCGACACGCTCTAGGCCGGTTTTTTATATACAACTAGCTGTACGCGACTTCGCTGGCATGGATGTCGGTTATTATATACTAAAACCTTCCTCGAGAACCACTCTATCCATTGTTGAAAACAGCATGAAAATCGGTGCAGTAGTTTTTGAATTTATCGCGTACAGGACGACAGACGCGGCGGAGGACTTTGTTTTATAATACGTAAGGATGTACGCACTTGATGATAAATCTATAAACATCATAGTACACCTGAATGGTCTCATCAAAGGCTCTAAAGCCGTTCTATTATTATCTTTTACAGCTCATTATGTCGTAGTTAGCACACTGAAATAACTTAGTTACTGAATTGTTTGAAACAATATTTACCGGCTGAGATAAAGCCGTTGGCCAAGGCAAAGGCCAATCTGCCGCCTCCAATGAAACCAATCTTCATTATTGCTCCTACTGAAACAAAAAAAAAACAGATAATTATTAATGTGTTGGTGATAAATTGAGAGATAATTTAGGTTTGGAGTTAGGAAATTATAAACACATATTATATAACTTTTCTGGAAAAGTTATAAAAATACAATCTGCCTAACATTTTCCCAACTATGTTGGAGTTGGCTTCCAGTCTAACCGGATAAGCTGAATATCAGTATTTTACATGGAGCGACTGCCTATCTGACTTCCACAACCCAGTTACTAGGTTATACGGTACCCTTTGGTATAACTGGTTGTCAGAATTTCGGGCTTCTGACGACCCGTAACTACTGTCAAAGATCCAGGAATGACAGCTGGGACCAATGGCTTAACGTGCTTTCCTAGGCACGCTCTGGAAAAGTTATTGTATAGAGTTACGAAAATACTGACGATTCCAGCCAAACTTATATAAAATGCATCAACATTTTTAAATTGATCATGTGTCCATAATTTCTATGATGTTTTTTATTGATGTAAAGTTGGAATCATCCATTAGTTAGATATATCTGAGGGTCAATTCCCGTAATTTTTTCGAACGTTCGCTGTATTCTGTCTCAATCTGTCAGAAACACCTCTCATTTTTCGCCACTTTGTTATTGCAACTAGATTTTATACGGGAATTGGCGTAAGATATCAACATGGTAGGAATACGTTGAACAACTATAAAGTCAGATGTTTTTTTTTTTTTAACATTTTTTTTACCATTATGGTTTCTTTTGAAAGAAACAAAATCAAAAATCAAAATCAAAATATTTTATTTCACATAAGCCTACATGGGCACTTATGAAACGTCAGAAGCTAGGTGCACGGTTCCAATTGGTCGTTTCCTATGGAGAAGAGCCGGCAAGAAACTCCATAGTTACTCTTTTAAAAGATAGTTGGCTTTTACAATATTTTCGAATTACAGTGTTAATAGTTATGGGAGGTCAGTGTAGGCCTTTCAAAAAGTTTCAGGTAAAGTTAATTTAAAAAAAAATTAAAATTAAACAACATAAAACGCTACTTAAAGTGAATTTCGTTGCAAGAAATTATCAAATAAGTATCTAAAGAAAACTCAAATGGAGAACAATAATTCTCCAATGGAAGTTAAACAAAATATTGACGAAACCCGCCAAAAAAAACTAGAGATGGAATTAATTATTGTAGATCATATTCGCCAATAAGACGAACTAAAAATAGAACTTAACATAACGAAACTCACGTTGTCTGACGTAAAAATAACTGGCAAAAGTATGTATGAAAATCTTCCGACCACGTGTGTTAAATGCAAGGCACAGCTGCCAACTGAGCTCTGAGCCTGAGCTTAGGGGTTACGTGTTATCATTCTTATCACATCACTTAACGACACAAACACTGCGATCAATACATAGTCTCATTGACGCTTCAATTTAACTCATTAGTATTGTGGTCTATATTTTAGTTTGATACAAATTCCTTTATTGGAAGTTTTTTTCGCATAATCCTACCTAATTTCTAAAATCTATACATAATTTAAATCACTTTTCGTGTTTGCCAGTATGTCCGTTACGCAACAGATTTTGATGAGATTTGTGGATGGGTGACCATCTTTACATACCGAGACTCCTCCGTGCCTCGGAAAGCACGTAAAGCCGTTGGTCCCTGCTGTCATTTGTAGACCTTAGACACCTTGTTACGGGTCGTCAGAAGCGAAGTCTGACAACCAGTTTTACCAAGGAGTATCGTGTTACCAAGTAACTGGGTTGTGGAGGTCAGATAGGCATTCGCTCCGTGTAAAATACTGGTATTCAGCTGCATCCGGTTAGACTGGAAGCCGACCCCAACATAGTTGGGAAAAAGCTATGCAGAAGATGTGTTTAGATATCGTTACCCATAAAGTTTCGCTAGTTAATTTTATTTGACTTGTATACTTGCCTGTGTACCTAGAGTCTAGACCTATAGTCAACTCAAAGCTAAATAGCCAGAGTTTTGTAATTGCCCGGTGTGAAAGATCACAAACAGAGCATTGGCCGTTAGAGGCTAACAAGTAGGTATAGTGTTTACAAGAACCACTGTGCAGTAGGTCTACACACATTATTATGCAAGATTATACCTACTTACTTATATTATAGGTATAGTACTGAAGACCCAGCCAGCTTTGTGTTACCATGCAACTTTCATGAATCCTTACTTCCTTACTAATATCATAAATGCGAAGTAACTCTGTCTGTCTGTCGCGTTTTCACGCCAAAACTACTGAACCGATTTAAATGAAATTTGGTGCACAGATAGTCTAGAGCCTGAGAAAGGACATAGGCTACTTTTTATCGACATACCATGTGGGCGAAGCCGCGGGCGGAAGCTAGTATTTTATAAGTTGATGGCATGAGCATCAGACTCCAGATTATTAGTTTATGAGACAAACGTTATTTCGTTTTCAGAAGATGAAAAAGTACAGGGATTCACACTAATTAATATTTAGAATATAAATTATTCGTGAGTCAGTCAGGAAGTTTTGTCATGTAATAATAGGTAAGTGTAGAGAAGTGGTGGCCCAGTGGTAGCCGCCCCGACTTACGAGTGGCTCTCAACCCTCAAAACTGTGAGAAAACCGGGGCATGTCCTAGAACCAAAATTTCGAAGACTTGGCACCTACCAACCCGCTCTGGGTCCGCGTGGTAGATCACAGCCCACTCCCTCTCGAAGAGAGAGCTGTGTCTGTGTCCCAGCAGTGGGAACATTATAGGCTGATTAATTAGGTAAGTAATTTTTACTTCTAGGAATAATAACGAAGTGTCAAACAATACATGTTTTATTAGGTGCGACTCCGGATTTTTAATTTGTGTGCATGTGATGTCTTATACCTTTTTAGTTGGCTTTTTTTTCGTAATTGGGTTAATGTCTTTATTTTAATAAATCTGTTATCTACCTTGATAATGATTATGTAAGTAGGATAGTGTTCAAACGATTACATTATTGACAATAATGTCGATAACTAACAAACAGAGTAGGTATGTAGGTACCTAGGTACATACTCTTTATGGTAAATATTGTCTATTGGCTCAATTAGCCCGTCGCATTCAGCCTTGTGGATAGTTTACCGTGCAACTGATGATATAAACGATTGTAAACGACTTATTTGTTCTATTTCATAAACATTATTTGGACTAAATGGATGTTTTATTACCTACCTACGATAGAACGGTTTTAATTCAGTTCTACTAATATAGTTTTAATTGGTATTTTTTTTAACCTGAACTATCCCACTGCTGAGCAAAGGTCCCCCCATACTTAGCCATTCATCTTTTTCTGCTGTCTTTTCCGGCCAATCAGTCATGAAAGAGTCCAGCTATCTAATTGCATAACTTATTTTCATATCCGATTATGACTAATTTGTTTCATTTTGACAGTTCAACAACATTCATTGCGTTAATAACGTTGCTGAGCAGATTTTTTTTCAAACTTGTGAAGTAATGAATTAGACATTTGTTTCTAATCGATTCCAATTCTGATAGATCGTGTGTTACGCAAATGATCGTCGCGCCAGCGTTTTAGGCCTGCCTCGGTGACGACCGCGACGCCCGTCTTCAGGCACCCACCCACTGCGTGACGACCCTGGCCCATTTGACCTGATGCACCTGTGGCCCGCCCAGTCCCATTTCAGCCTCGCGGTCATATCGCCAACATCAGTGATGCCTGTCTTCGAGCATATTTGCTGTGTTGATGTTGCCAACACGATCCGTCATCGCTCTTTAGCAAACCTTAAGTTTGGACTTCTGAGCGTCGGTCAAAGACCAAGTCTGAGTGAGAACCATAGGTTAGGATAGGCAGGATACACATGTCGACAAGCTTACAAACGCTTTAAAGATAATGGGAGTTCAGAGACCCTAAACAAAGTGACATTCTATCAGCGATAACGATGATGGAAAGGCAATAATGTCTGACTGACATAAGCTATCCAAAACCATAGGTCAATCCTGTTGAAAGTCGTTGTAGAAATACGAAACGCTTTGGAAGCGATTGTCACTTGTCTAGGCCCTCTGTTCACCATTCATTAGCACCTTCATGGACCAGTAGCTTCTCCAGGCATCTTCGACGCGACGGTTTATTTCTTTGTCTAATATTATTGGTGGTACATAACATTAATTAATTTTGCATTACGACTCATTGTTTTAATGTGGATGAACTAATATAAAACTTTAAAATATTTTAAGACACATAAGTAAAAGGACTACTGTACTAAAGACCAAAAGACAAAAAGTACTTCTTTAATAATAAGAGAAAAATATTTTTTTTTTTTTTTTTTTTTTTTTTTTTTTTTTTTTTAATTTTAGTTTTTGGCCACCGACTTCCGAAATTAAAGTTATTTTTGAATTTTTTTATTTTTCTCTTATTATTAAAGAAGTACTTTTTGTCTTTTGGTCTTTAGTACAGTAGTCCTTTTTTGTTTTGTTTTTTTTGAAGTCGGTCAATTTTTTTAATAAAGTTTTATTATTTTTCCATTTTTTGTGTAATTTGATTTTTGTAATCATGGGTAGACCAACTAAAGGAGCCACCCGCATGAAGAAAAACAGAATTAAAGAGACTAATACTGCTGAATAAGAACGCCTATCTAAGAATCGCAAACGGAGTGCTATGTCCGGTTCCCAAGAATCACCGTTAGCTTGTCATGCTAGGTTATCTCAGATGAGAAATTACATGCATTCTCATTTGTCACAGGAGTCGCAAAATGATAAATGATAAGATCTGCCGACTCAATCTTATTCAAAAACGATTAAGTGGCGAGTCGTCTGAACAGCGCAAGTATCGTTTAGATGTTATACGAAACCGGCTGGCTAATGAGACTCCCGTGCCTTCTCAAGAATATAAGGGTGAACACTATACATTTGCTTACACTGTATAGTTCCCCTCATCATCATATTATAAGGTGACCATAATCAGATCTGTAATGTCACTTACAACCTATATGGTTGCAAAGTTCTTATCAATATAAATGAATTAAGTCCAAACACAAGGTAATTACTGTGAACCGTTGAGGAGTTCCGTTAATCGTCCTTCGTCTTCATCATCAGACCCTTAACGACAGTCACAACCCATCCAAGTGTAAGGTTCTTATCAATACAAATTAATCAAGCCCAAACACAAGATATCTGCTGTAAACCACTGAGGAGTTCCCTCGACTGTCTTTCGTCTTCATCATCAGACCCCTAACGACAGTCAGAACCCATCAAAGTGTAAAGTTTTTATCAATACAAATTAATCAAGCCCAAACACGAGGTATCTGCTGTAAACCATTGAGGAGTTCCCTTGACTGTCTTTCGGCTCCATCATCAGATCGACTCCAGACCTTCATAAAATTGTAGTGCTGTAAAATACTTAATGAATAAATTAAGGAATGCACTAGTTGCCCTTACGATTTTTGAAAGTTCCCCTCGATTTCTCTAGGATCCCAACATCAGATCCTGACTTGGTGACAATGGGACCACCTCAGAAGTATAAGCTTTTGAACAAAAAAAGAATTTTTTAAATCGGTTCACAAACGGCGGAGTAATCGGTGAACATACATAAAAAAAAAAAAAAAAAAAAACAATCATCCCGAACATAGTACCTCCTCCTTTTTTGAAGTCGGTAAAAAGATCGGTGACCAGCGTCTCAGTGGTGGATCATAATTATAAGTAATCTCTCACAACCTGACCAATTCTCAAATCTCAAGTCAATATTGGCGATCAGGTAAACGACTTAGTGTGCTATATATGCTGGACCCGGTGGAGGGGCTTGTGACTAAGTATAACAGCACGCTACGCTTCCCGCGGATGGTCCGTAGATGGGTGACCATCTTTACAGACCAAGACTCCTCCGTGTCTCGGCAACCACGTTAAGCCGTTGGTCCCGGCTGTCATCCGAGGATCTTTGAAATTCGTTACGGGTTGTCAGAAGGCCGAAAGTCTGTCAACCAGTCTTACCAAAGGGGTATCAGTACCCAGTAACTGGGGTGTGGAGGTCAGATAGGCAGTCGCTCTATGTAAAATACTGGTATTCAGCTGCATCCAGTTAGACTGGAATCCGACCCTAACATAGTTGGGAAAAGGCTAGACCTGTCGTTTTATAATTTCTAACATGATGATATCATCGTGGACGTCCACGTCCATAAAATGTATGGAAATATTTGCACGTTATAACGTTATCGGTCGTCATATATTTTCATACATTGTACTTCCCTGTGTTATCGTAATGCCGTGACGTGGACGTGGAAGTCCACCATAATATCGTCACGTTTTAAATGATAAAAGCGCACAAAACTTATAAGCCTCGAAGTTACAATAATTTTTAATTATTTTGCTCTGGAATACAAACTTTTTTCTCGTGTAACTACTAGTTTACCAAAGGACCATAGACCGTTAAAATACTGAAAGATCAAAGGGCCAATTCTCGTGCACAAAAAACGTTAATATTCAAGTCGCAAAGTATCAAACTTGTCAAAAATGTTGGTAAGTAAATTGATAGTAATTTTGACAGATTGCGAATGAGATGCCGGAGATCCGAATGCGAACATTCTTAAAATTTATGGGAATTGCCCCTCTGCAGATAGACACAAATTGCATTCGCAGCACATTATAATCGTATAGATCTATTTCATTGCAAAACTGCACTTGTGTGCTAACTAGGTAGGTACTTAATTGCTATCCAAACGCGCCCGAGTTTACAAAGAAAACAAAAGACCATTGATCTAATTTTAAGACATTCAAGGGCTTGGGTTGATTTTCTTTCGTTTTTATCTCCAAATGTATTTCTATCTTATAAGCCGCGTTGATAGTGTTATTTGTATGAGACTGCTACTTGTCTTTTAATAAACATAATTTTCCCGTATCTCGTCGCCAATGGACCTTGATCGGGCGTCATCTAACAGCGACATGCACTGTTCTGACTGACATAATCTAGTAGGTATGGTAAACAAGATGCATAATGTATCGATTTACATAACTTATTTATTATTAGATTGTGGTAAGTATCAAAGAGGTATTTTTCACACATTTAAATATGTACTTATTTGTTTCGTTTGGACCAAAGAGAATATAGTCATTGGTTTGGACCTACCATAAAGTAAATAGACTCAATTAATGTGTACGTAGTGGAGTCCTAAATAAATGAATTGTGCCATTGTGTATTTAGTTTTTTTTTTGTTGTCATTTGCTATGTGCGTTTTGTTTTTCTGAGCCATAGCTTCACAGTTTTAAAACGAAGTATGGTAGCATATTGAAAATGCTATCTAATTAAGGAAGACAAATCCTTTTTTTAAATCATGTTTCACCATCCCAGGTAGAGCATAAAATAGCTTATGGTAACTTTACAGTGCCCATTTGAGGTTAACTTTCAATCAAGAAAATATGCTCAAGAATATGGTTGGCTTGTGGCAACTTTTCAAAATATCTAACTTCAGTAACCGAGATCCAAAAAAGAGGAGGGTCTATGTTCGTAGCGTACCAATGCATGTTTTTTTTAAATGTATTTCCATCGATATTTTCGACAATTGTAGACGGATTTTGAAAATTATTTTTTCATTTGGTAGAAGAAGCCTTCGCGGTGGTCCCATAATTTTTTTATTAATTTTGCTTGGGTCGTTTTTGAGTTATCTTCATTAATACGATTTTTTCCACTCAGTCTATGTGGATGATGTTGTTATAAGTTCCTGTCACTGTTATTTACATAGCAGGTCGTGGTATTCGAGTTTGTGAGGAGTAGGTAACACAACAAAAAGTGAAAATAGTAAAAAAAAAACACTACAAAGTGAAAAATAACTTTAATTTCGCAAGCCGGTGGCAAAAAACGAAATTTCAAAACCGAAGACACCGACTCCCGAAATTAAAGTTATTGTTCACTTCGTAGTGTTTTTTTTGGAAGTTGGTTGTGTTTTGTATTCTCCAAAAATCGTTTGAAATTGCAATTATCTCGAAAATTTTAGCGCTTTTGTTCACGAGTCCCTAAAATGATTTTAAAAACTAAAATTTATATTATGTAAGTATATAAATTCAATTTAAAAATTCGGAACCGCACCACAATTAAATCATTAACTTACCAGACATCATTTTTGCAAAATTACCAATTTACAAAATAACTGCCTTTTATGAACAGTGAGCACACTCCAAGCTCGTTCACTCCTAATTTATTTAATTAGGACACTGCACTATTAATCGACTATTATTTAAAATAATAACAATAAACGTTGTATTTATTGTGAGGCGTTGTAATCAATGTCGCGTGCATTTGTAACTACTCACGCATTGCCCGGGCGAGCCTAATGCGATACAAGGTACAGACAGCACAAATATCATTTGAGGATAAATAAGTACATAATATAATCTATTAATGATATATTCGTCACGCTTTAATTGAGGACTTATGGAAAACAATTCTTTGGTTGGCTAGTCTGTTGTATTCAGTTTATTGAAAATTCCTATTTTTTTATTGAAGCTGATTGGAATTATATTGTATTAACTTTGCTTGCGTAGTTTTTGAGTTAGCTTCAATATTAAGTACGTATTTTTCCCACTTAGTCTTTATGGACGATGGTTTAAATTACTCCGTAACTGTTTTTTACATAATTATCAGGTAGTGGTATTCGAATTTGTGTGGGGTAGGTACCTACCACAACTCTAAAAAGCGAAAAATAACTTTTTTGTTATTTTTTTGTAAGTCAAATCAATCTGCCTAGCCTTTTCCCAATTATATTGGGGTCAGCTTCCAGTCTAACCGGATGCAGCTGAATACCAGTAATTTACATGGGGCGACTGTAAGTAATTGAATCTAATAACGAGTTAATTTGAATACCTACTTTCTTACAATAGGTAAGTACCTATTAGTTATTTGATGTAGGTATATTATGTAAGTACCTACCTAGGTACATACCTAGAAACTTAATGTTGTTATTTACTTACTTTCTTAGGGTTCCATGCCCGAGGGGTGCTAAACGGAACCCCATTACAAAACCTCAGCTGTCCGTCCATCTGTCTGTCAGCGGGCTGTATCTTATGAACCGTACTGTAGACCGTTGAAATTTTCACAGATTGTGTATTTCTATTGCCGCTATATCAACAAATAATTAAAAAAAAAGAGTTTTTACTAAATATTGTACGGTGGTACGGAACCCTTCGTGGCCGGTTTTTATAAAATTGACACTTTATAAAACTGTTAAAGAATGACAGATTGTGATTTGAATAAACGTATGTACAATTTCAAATTAAATGTTCAACTTTACATTGGCACAACATAGGTACTGCCGGTCTATTCTGTAAACACCTCACCGTGAAAACTTAAGTGAACTAATTTCTAGCGTCAGGTGGAGTGACAGCTCACTTTAAACTCATTTCACCAAAGTTTTCACGGTGAGATTTTTACAGAATACCACTACTGTAGGTTAAAAATAATATTACCCTCTTTTTGTGCTTCGGTGCAGTTGGCAGTACATGAAGCAGGGTTCAATATCGCCCCACTTTTCTGTTCCATGTCTGCTGGAAGAAAGGACATCAGTCATTTTGTACCCAAAACTTGAAAGACAAAAGCCGGAAAAAATCTTGCTTGACTGGATTCTGACGAAAAAAAAACGTCCCAAAAATTTTCAAATATCCCTCGGTAGGAATAATTTCGTAATACATTGTTACTAAACTTACTCTACTACCAACTTTATTGGTTTAGGCGGCGCACGCCAGTAAAGCTTCCAGTCGCGGTCGATCATGATTTTAGCTGGGAAAAGGCTCCGCAGTTTATGATGTCATTGGAACACCTTATATGATTAGGCTGACCCCTAGGCTAGACTTTGTAAATTTGAAAACAGCTATAAACAAATCATCAAAGAATTTTGGAGTTAACCGTAGACTTTGTAGTACCTAGCAATTAACATATTAAATTTCTTGAACATTTTAAATCTTACTAAGATTTTTTCCTGTGAGAAAACAGTAAGTACATAGTTATTTTCTGGCTGGCACTTTTAAAATTTGGGTACAAAATATTCGACTCCTTTCTGATGTGCTCTGATTACCTAATTCTAGGAATTAATAAACTGTTAATTCCGAACATGAATAAGTTTTCGTTTAAATGTAGGTACATTTTCATTTAAGTGAAGGTACGTTTTCATTTAAATGTAGGTACGTTTTTATTTAAATGTAGGTACGTTTTCATTTAAGTGAAGGTACGTTTTCATTTAAATGTAGGTACATTTTCATTTAAATGTAGGTACGTTTTCATTTAAATGTAGGTACGTTTTCATTTAAATGTAGGTACGTTTTTATTTAAATGTAGGAACGTTTTCATTTAAATGTAAGTAATAAGTTCAACGATTAGCGATTGTTTCAGTGACTGTACTGATAGGTAGGTAACTGATAGTGTTATCTGGTATCTGTCCTGTGTCCGGTGATGTGACCTTTATCAGGCCGTCAGCTAGTTACAGCTATGATAACGTGGGCTTTCACCTGGAAAGTCATAATTAGATATCCTAATCCTAAACGGCTGCAGGAATTTGGATGAAATTTCGCAGGGGTCGACTTTGACCTGGAGCAGGAGCAGCTACTTTCCATCCAGGCTTGCAGACGGAGTCGCGGGCAACAGGTAGTCGTTAACATATTATCTACTCTAACAATTTAGGTAGGTATATGTCAACAGATCTCTTTAATTAATGTTCTCAACTGTAGGTACCATCAGCAACCGCAGTGTGCAATTTTCATTTAAATTTAGATCGGTGAATTTAAAAAAAAATGTTAGTGGTTGTGAACTTAAAAGTATACAGTAGGTACTTGATTACTATTTCTCAAATCAATAATTAATTTCAATTAACAAATTTGGAAAACGATACTTTCGGCTGCTTTTATACCTATGTGTGTATTTTATGTCTTTTCAGGGTTCCATAGTCAACAAGAAACTCTTATAGTTTCATCATGTCCGTCTGTGTTTTTTTTTGTTGTATGCGCGTTGGTTTTGGGCAGAATAAACAATGTTTTTTTATTTCTTTTCTTTTTTCTCTCCACTGCCATTATATCTATTATATCTCCATTGGCTACAAAGATCACTGATCGTATACGTATCTGTCAATGGCTGTCTGCCCCAATCGCCCCAGACGTGACCTCTATTAGTCATCTGTGGTGCTAGTCTATAAAAATCTCACCGTGAAAACTTAGGTGTAATGAGTTTGAAGTGAGCTGTCAATTCCTAGCGTCTGGTGGGATGACAGTTTACTTCAAGCTCACTTCACCTAAGCTTTCACGGTGAGATATTTACAGAATGGACCGGCTGTTTTATGGAAGTTATTTATAGTTACAAC
The DNA here is from genome assembly GCA_949152455.1 of Lithophane leautieri. Lineage (NCBI taxonomy): Eukaryota > Metazoa > Arthropoda > Insecta > Lepidoptera > Noctuidae > Lithophane > Lithophane leautieri. Next base: position 6,446,298 of record OX424483.1, read on the forward strand.
AGCCAGAGATAACTTTATTCGATTTTCAATAGTGCATGGGTAGAGTCGTAATGGACATGTTTTCATTCAACAGTTTTATGGAAAGAAGACCGTTGTCATCAAATTAAAAATATTGGCGCGACTATTAAGCGGCAAACCAATCATGTCAGTCATTCATTGAGCCAACAATCCATTGACCAAATTATTTGGTCTGAGGCCAACACTACAATCCCATTCCCCAGTGATCCAGATCCAAGGTGGCGCGTGTGTTGGATCATTAAGTTCCCTTCAAAACGGTTGAGCTAAATGGTGCTGATCCATGCGTCATGTTCATGAACGGGAGCCGTCAATAGGGACTGACCAACCCCTTGACAATTCAAAAGTGAAGTGCCTTTAATTGGTTTATTTGCTGGCAAAATTGCTAGTTTTTTAGTTGTTTATAATTTTTTATTACTTACAATAAACAGGTGCAACTCTGCCTAACCCTTCGGGAAAATACGGGCGTGATATTATGTTTATGTTATCATGTTGTTGGCTTGCTGCACGCTTTGGTGTAAACTATAAGTGCAGCAAGCAATTGTTACATAAGTAAATAAAAGCACAACAAGGCAGAGTCAGACATATAGAGCTGAGGCCTTAGTGCGAGTTTCTATTAACCATCTCGACTTTACGCATCGACCGCGTTCGTTGCTCGGATTGGCGCTTCACTGACCTTCACTGGTGAAGGGCCAATCGGAGCGCCGAACGCATTCGATGCGTAAAGTCGAGATGGTTAAAAGAAACTCACACTAGGGCCTCTGGTGGACTGAGCAAACTCCTTCTACAGTAAAGGTGAGAAAATGAAATGAGTACCTACCTACCTACCTTTAACTCCATTTGAAATAAGATTAGACATTTAAATAAGCCTTTTTTACAGTCCGTTCAACCGATTTTGACTTTTATTGCGTTAGTGGCATGACAAATGGCAGCTGCAGAAGACAGTTGGTATTGTGTAACGTTTTTTGCTTTTAATGCCATCCCCTATGCCTACGATATAGACGTCAAAATCGGTTGAACAGACTGTAAAAAGGTTTGTTTAAATGTCTAATCTTATTTCAAATGGAGTACTTATTGGTGTTTTGTTCTGCAAAGGGACAATATTTAAAAATTTCACGCAGACTGAGTCGCCGGCAGAAGGTTGTCTAGGTACCTACACTAATATTAGATTTTTAATGTTGTATGCTTGTATTTTTGTTTGTACTTAATGAATAAACTCAAAAACTACTGTACCATCATCATCTGCCTAGCCTTTTCCCAACCATTTTGGGGTCGGCTTCCAGTCTAACCGGATGCAGCTGAATACCAGTATTTTACATGGAGCGACTGCCTATCCGACCTCCACAACCCAGTAGCTGGGTAATACGATATCCCTTGGCAAAAAAGAACAACAAAATCACTGTACCGATTAAAAAAAAAAAACACCAGTTGAATACTATCACTGAGTAACGTAGCCTATAATTTATAAAGATATCACGCGGGCGAATCCGCTGGCGGAAACTAGTCATAACAAATGCGAAAAGTGAGTTTGTTTATTTGTTACGCTTTCACGCTAAAACGGCTCAACGGATTTGGATAATATTTGGCACATGGGTGGACCATGACCTTTTCATCCTGGATCGCAGACGAAGTCGCGGGCAACAACAAGTATTTAATAAAAATAAATAAAAAAACAATCATCCGAACATAATATCTCCTCCTTTTTTGAAGTCGGTAAAAAGGATGACGGAATCATGCAAACATAGATAGATAGAGACCGATTTAAGAAAGACACTCATATAATTCGAAGATTTTTTCTAAATTAAAGAATTTAATGAATAGACTATCAATGAATGGTCTATTCATTCAATTCTTTAATTAGAATGAATAACCAGTACCACATTAAATAGGTATTTTTACCACTGCATGGGATACCACTACATCCTAACTAATATTATAATTGCGAAAGTGACTTTGTTTGTTACGCTTTCACGCTAAAACGGCTGAACAGATTTGGATGAAATTTGGCACTTTTTATCCCAAGGGATCGAGGCTTACGCGGGTGAAACCGCGGGCCGCAGCTAGTAATTCCATATTTTTCACCCACTCACGTGCCAGACTGTGCCGGTCATGTTTATAAAGAAGATAGCTACTATCCATACGTATTTACTGTGCTACTATTGTTACTGATATGTAAGTAAACTTATCTACCAACAAATCCCTAAAACAACACTGATAGTGAGTGCCTAATTATGCCGTGAGCCTAAGTTTAAAATGTGTTGGTAAAAATATCTGTAATGGTCTAAACGGCTCAAGGTGTAAACAAATAAATAACTTTAAATAAGCAAAAAAAAAACAGAATAAATTGCACAATCGTTTTATCGTCGATGACAGATAAAATAAAAAAATGCACATCAATTTGATGGCTATTATAAAGAATTATTAATGTTGAGATTTTACAAAAAAAAAAGGCCTACAGAAGAACATTTAGCCTCTTCCTTTTTTGAAGTCGGTTAAAAAGTCTAACAAAAAGTACAAAACGGAGTCGCTTACGATACCTATCTTTATTTTTCTATGTTAATGAATGTCCATAAGTCTGTTTTTTAATCTGGTAGACTAATTTGACAGGTGTAAATGTCAAACTCCAAGTTGAAAAAACGAAAAACAATCACTTGAAATGTCAAATTAGTCTACGAGATTAACTTGCTATGATTTAGTATCACCCTTCTGCCCTTCTACATAAACGCGACGAGTACTTCGACGCCTGTATCCTTTTGTTTTTGTTGTTTTTGTATAGTTCGTTAGTCATTTAATTTAGTACCTAGTGTAAATAGTTCATTGTGGTTATTGTGATCTTAGATTATAAAATTTATTATCTAAGTAGATATGTTATATTGAGAGTTGTAGATATGTAGATATGTTATATTGAGTATGTTATATTAGAGCTCTAAATGTCAGTAATTCAGCATTAGTGAAATTCAGGTATTTCGTTAATTACTTATAATTAACTTTTATTAATTCTGTGCCTTTCAAACATGATCTTTCAAGCCTATAAATGGACATTTTACAACATTGGCCTCCTAGATGCCGTTTTGGAAACAATGTTTTAAAGAGTCGGTTGGCCGGGCAGAACGTTAAGCCTCCAGGATCCCACCCGTATCCTCCAATAGCGTTAAGATATATGCCATTGGAAATATCTGCTCAAGGGAAATATTTCGTGATATGACGACTTCTCTCGATTGTTAGTCAGTGAGGAGCTAGAGAGCTCTAAATGTAATATAATTAAGCATTATTGAAATTCTTCACCTATTTAGTTCATTAACTCTGAACTGACTAATAATTGGCAAAAGTCGTGTTTGTAGCAAAGGTTCTCCCTAAAAAACATTTTTCATTGGTATATATATCTTATGGCTATTGGATGCCAAGAATTCCTTAACTTTGGTGCGCAAGTTATTACCAATTTAGGTCATTAACTCCGAACTGACTAACAATTGGCAAAAGTCGTGTTAGTAGCAAAGGTTCTCCTCAAAAAGCTCTTTTCATTGATAATAAAAGGTGTTTATTTCTCACCACAAGCCAAAAAAAAATACAAACAATTTTACACACAAGCAGTAGCCAACAATTTTTCGTTCTGGATCGCTGGTGCCTGTGGTAGGTAATATCACCTGTAATACAGGTCACCAGGATCGACCGGACCATTGATGTATATCTTATGGCTATTAGGCGCAAAGCATTCCTTAACTTCGATGCCCCAGTATTCACCTATTTATGTCATTAACTCCGTACTGACTAACGATTGCCAATAGTCTTCGTCTTCGTCTTTTACGTTTTCCGGAACACGGTCGCCACTCCAGAACCTTTCGGACCCATCGGCCATCTGTTCTGCGAGCAATGTGTCCTGCCCACTGCCACTTAAGTTTGGCAATACTTCGGGCTATGTCGGTTACCTTGGTTCTCCTACGGAACCTATTCATTTCTGATTCGATCACGCAGGGAAACTACGAGCATAGCCCTCTCCCTTTGGGGCAATTCATTTGGGTGACTTTCAGCCTTCTAATGAGGCCCATTGTGAGGGACCACGTTTCAGTGCCATAGGTGATCTCATCACTGGCAACACACACTGGTCAAATACTTTTGTCTTGAGATAAGTACTGTGGTATATGAGACGAGAAGATAGCACGCTAATTTATTGTGGGCAGAAACGCCCGTTCTCCTTATTCAGATTGAGCTAGATGTTGTCCTGTATAATTGCCAGACCCCAGTCAGAGGTATTCCGAAATAAAATCGAAATTATGGTTACCCTGCTCGAACATTGTTTGAGATAACATCATTTTTGAGATTACACGCATTGAAGACTGTTCTGAGGGTAAAACGATATGCCATTCTAATGATAATAAATGAATGTTCACACCGAAATCCTAGCAATTTATTATAGATAATAAGATATCAGCGTACAAAGTAACGTTTCGACTGCGCAGCCATGTACTGCATGACTGCTTTCGTTTGTTTAACAAAACTTTAGTAGTATTTATTGCTTTCGTTAGTTTTGACAAGTTAAGACCTTTCTTCTTGTAACAATTTTACTGTATGAAGTCTTAGTTTTAAAGAAATAATAACAATAAAGAAACAACAAGTGCACGATTGCGCGGCCATAACTTCCAAGGTGAATATTTCGTAAAATATGGATCTAGAGCTTATATTTCATTTTTCGAACATTTCTGACAAATTCAGTCTTCAATTGACAAAAAAAAATACATCTCTAATTCAAGTAATTGCTGAGATCTCCATGGCCGCGCAATCCTCCACGTTACGTTCGCGTGGCCAACTTAAAACCCTTATAACTTGTTTATTTCTACTTTGACAAATTCTTGGTTTGTTCCCTTCGATTTTGACAAATTTCGTAAATTTTTGTGCGAAGTATTTTTTTGTAACTTGGCGGAGCAATCGTAACGCACACAATTTTTTGTGTTTATTGTCAACTGCTTCAACTTGCATTTTGTAGATGATCATTTTGCACACCAATGAGTATCAATCACGTAAAAATTGACAATTGCAATTTATCGTTTCGTGCGCCAACAGCAAGAAAAACAATGTGATCGAATGCCAAGTACAGTAGGTAGGTATTGTAGCTAGAGAGCAAAGATCCCTTACGAGTCGTAAGGGACCTTTGCTCACAGTGTGATGCACTGTGAGCAATCGTCGTAAGTTACGACTACTTTGTTGTGGCTATTATGTTGGGATAGTCAGCTTCTTCGCAGACCAATTACCCAGATATTTTTTTGTAAATAATTAACTTTGAAAGACACAAGCTAACGCCATCTATTGCTTGGTAAGGGAAACTAACGCTGCCTCTAGTACTCTATTATGTTTCTAGATGACGCTGGTATGGGTGTTTTAGGTCATTCATAATACACTGTCAATATTTTTAATTTGCCAATTGTTTTTAGTGTTTTCACCATTCATAATTATATTTTATTCATAATTATATTCAGGCATTCATATTTTTTAACGTTTTTCAGCAAAGTTCAGCAATACGTTTTCTATGATGCTTTGCTTCTAAATTATTGTCTATGCTTCCATAAAATGTCAATGGTGATCAACAAAGGACTCGAAGGCGGGAAAGTTTAACTCATTCACTGTGCAAAACAAAATAATAAAAAAGTACCAAAGTTTCCTTGCTTTTTTGAGATAGTAGCACGCATAATATTAGTCGCTTGCTAAAGAAGAGTGAGTAGCAACAATAAATGATCATTTCATCCGCTCTATCTTTATTTTCATTTAATTAAATTATTTTATGTAATAAGGTACGTTATTTATGTACAGTATCTATCTAGTTAATTCAAAAATAATAGTTCCGCAAAAGTACATATAAACTAAGTATTTTCTTTTTTATAAATTCGTAAAATTACCTACCTATTGATTTTTAAAATTTCTCAGTACTTCCAATCACAAAAGCATTCAGCATGCCCCATGATGATACAAAATGTTTATATAATTATTATTCTGGACATTTTTCATGGTTTCATCATTTTCTTGTCTTGATTTCGATTTGATTTGATTCGTTCGAGTCCCAGGCCCAGCTAGTCCAAATGCGACGGTTGGTCGACTCCCCGGCTCTGCGGGCTCTACGATTGGTTCGGTCTCTCTCTCCCGTAGCAAATCCGTTTCATTTTTCATTAGCGCTCAATGCGTCCGCTACTGCGACGCGTTGTGGGTTGTGACAGCCCGTTGTCTATGGGAGTGTTTGCTCGTATTGAATTTGTGACAAAATATTTCGTGTTCGGTGAAATACGGGAAATTATTACATTTCTCGCATGACAGTGAATAAAATAAGCGTTTGAATATGGCGTTAGAGGGTGTGAAAAGTGAAAAAAGTGAGGAAAACAACGGCAACGTACCAGACGGCAAGGCGAACGGCATCGAAAACAAAAGTAAACAGGTACCGATATGACTTTTTAATATATTTTTTCACTGCTGTTTTCGCATACTCTGATCTCAGCGCTTCACTGTAAATTCGGAAAGACATATAAGTTGTGATTATATATTTTTTTGGAGCTTCCATAACGCTGGCATTAATAGTAATACCGGTTAATCGGAGCGGTGCGGAAGGCAAGGGTGTTTTCGCGCATCGTGTATGTCCGGGGTTCTCTGGATAGGTGGTCACTTTAAATGGGGATATGACCTATTTCAGGCGCAACTATGCGGCGCTTTTTTCTGGGTTACTGCCGATTTTCAGTCAAATATGATGTCATTGGGGATCACACCTATTTGTGTCCGGTTGTAGAGTCCGACCTAAATATGTTTTCATATAATTTTCGACGGCGTTTTTTAAGAAAACCTTTCAGCGTACTCTTGATAAATTTGTCATTGATACATGGTTCCTGCTAGTACCCAGCTTCATTATTCATCAGTTCAATTGTCTGTCAGATGTCAATGATAATACTTCTCATTGATAACATCAACATATTTCTATGGGTTGTTTGGCCTTGTATCTGTATTTAAATCTACTTGAGGAATTAAGTGAACAAGCTTCATTGGAGGTTGTAAACAATTTTATACAGAACTTGAGTAGAGACAAAAAACTGCTCAGGTATTTATTATTTAGATTTCTTAATTTTTTTTTATTTATTTAGATAAGACTTTTATGGCTACTCTACTAGAATTTTTAATTTTTTACCTTTCGATCTTATATGTGTATGATAAATATTAATAAATTAATTTAAAGTGAAAAATTATGATACTTCATCCAAACGTAGTTGGTAGAGACAACCATTAAATAATCAGTGTAGGTGTAGCAATTAAAATTAATGGTATTTCCCGCCTCTTATAGTATAGCTAGCATGTAATGAAGAATATTTGTGAGGCATGTGCTAAAAAGGCCATTCTAATTGACCCAGTCTGCCGACCCAATTAGAACTATGGACATTACAATGAGATGTCAAATCGTCATCACCCAGTCAATATTCTACAAATTTATTATAAAATAAAGCTTGTTTTTATTTTATTGATTATATGTTTTTAGTTTGAAACAAAGTCATGATTTTCATTGATAGAGATTTTGCATGTTTAAGAAATGTAAACACTATTTTTTAAAGACGCTTGAAACAATTGCTGTGCCTAGAAAACCTCTTGTACACGTCACAAATATTAGTAAAAAAAAGCAAGGAGATGTTATCAAACAAGAATGGAGCTCCGTAAGTCAGTAGAATAGTTGAGAAATCAAATTATAACAGGCAGGACATAACACAAGTAAAATCCACCATGGTCTTAATACTATAAATGGATGAACTTCAAATGCTAACAAACAAATCTGCTCACCTACCTATTCAAATAAATTATGCATCACAAATCATATATTACTAGACATTGTTTATGTCATACAGTAAGCCTTACCTACCTCCACAAATATCTATAATAAAGATTCATATTTTATACTTACATGACATCACTCTCGAGGCTTGCCAGCATTCATGGTGTGATCCTTGCTATTTTTTCAACTTATAATACTAATATAACAACCTTATTGCAAGCAATACGATTGAGCCATTTGGGGTTGAAACACTTGGGGTCCGAGTGCTCATGGGATGGCAATGCTGCCAGCTTTTGGGATCTTTCCCATTGACAGATATGTAGAATTTTTTGATGAGCCCCCGTTCCTTTTTATTTTATTATATACTTGTACTTGTAAAACTATTAGCTTGTATATTGTAATTAAAATGTTATAAATACCCATAATACTTCGTCACTAGCTATGGTTTCACTCATTCTTGTTTCCATTAGGTATCTGTAATGCAAAATAATCTTATATCCACAAAGTAATGTAAGAAATTCGAAATTATACATTTCCTCTTCTTCCTGGCTTGCCATGGGTTTGAAGCAATGTGTTTTGTCAACCATCACCTTTGTCATTTACAACATTTCTACTTACACAACACAACACCAAACGCACAGGGACACGTGCCCCCCCAAACGGTTTAAATAAAATAAAATCGAATCGTCTGAATGCATTTATGTCAAGACATTGCTTCAATGATGAACGCTGAAGAAGAAGGCAGCAGTGGTGTAACTACTAAGGTTCAAAGTGGTGCAGTTAGTTCGTACTCGGGCCTAGAGGTCTGCTAAACCGACCGGCCTAGAGCCTCATTCGGCGAGACGATTTCAGCATAAGTACCCAATGCTAAAAAGATAACATGGTCCGAGGGGCCTCGCGTGCCCAATGTTAATACGTACAGCATGTAGCTGACACTATGTTTGAATGGTCAAAAGAATAACTAACGAAACTAATTCGGTTCGGTGCTAAAATGATTGAAGTCGCTTCGCTCGCTCCTGCAGCTCAAGTTCTCATAATTTTTAAACTTTATAGGAACTACCGACGTCGATAAAGTAACTCTTAATTCTGTATCTATGATCAAAAGAAAATCGAATACTATTTGAGGCAGGGTGCTAAAATTGTATTATTCTTGAAGTTATTCTTTTACGAAATTGAAAAAGAATTAATCCCAAAAACAAGGTGCAATACAAGATATGGGAATCACTTCTTATCTGTCTGGCCCATGTGCCCCTCCCAGAAATACTCGTAAATCCCGGATCCGCCCTTGCACACAAACTCTATATAAACTCCATTCCCCCCCATCCTTCCAAAAAAATTTACAAACTGAATAAAAATCAAACCGAAGTAAATAACCTTCTATTGGTCGTCTCAAGCGTAGCTTCGACGATAAAAGTCCACAAATGCCAGATTGTTAAGTGCTCCGTGGCACTTGGTGATGCAGTATGCTAGCCACTAAAAGTACCTACTTCAGACCCGCTCTCTTTGATGGTGAAATACCTTCATTGGAAGTTTCAGGGCGTGCGAACATACGAATTGTTTCAATGCCTTCAACGACTTGTCCTTTCAGAAAATATGAGGAGTCTTCTTAGACGGAACCTAGTCAAATCATGAAACTATAGGAAAATGCCTAAAGCTTCCGTGGCTTTATACAAAACAGGAAAACTTGACGTTGTATTGGAAGTAAATTATTCTGTAAAAACTGAAATGGCTTTCTTGTTTAATATTTTTTTAAGATTGTTTCATTTTTTTTTACTCAATAACAAACTGAAATAAGCCACAGAATAATAATTAGTGAAGCGACCCCATAAAAAAAAACGTACAATAAACTATTCTTCCACGACAAAAGAGGTACCTACAAGACTGACGGATGACACAAAAAGGCGGCATCAAATTTTTTTTATTTATAGACCACGTTTTCTTCATTTATTATTACACAACACACAATCTGGTTAGCGTTGACCTAATTCACTTATTCATTCATTTTTTTAATGAACTGAAGCCGTATTTATATTGCATGGTGGGTAGGTCATGGGCCTTGATAATATCCTGTAACCTTGTGTTTGGGTTTAATATGGCCACAAACAGATGTGATTTTGTTACGTTAAATTAAGCTGAAAATGTGACAGATGATTAAGTCCGAGGAAATGAGGAAGTATTAACAAATGGCGTACCTAATATCTCCGAGGCTGGTTGGATTGACAACAAACAAACAAACAGTTCGAAACTGTCAGAATTCTATAGAATTCTGGAAAACTGTTTCATTAGATTCCGTTACCTGTTTGTAACGATTTACGGATGTTTTATAGGCAGCTTATATCTAGATCAGTCGCCATGAGCTAGACGTCCAGCCGATACGAGACTAGATTTCGTTTTACACTAGCGTAAAATCATAAAATGTGTCTAGTAGAGACCTCATTATCTGAATAGAGCATTTCCTTAATTTCCACAACGATTGTTATGATTCTACCTCTGCGGTCAAGGTCGTCGCAGATCCATGACGTTATGGTAGTACTTACCTATTAGATACTGTGGGTACACACAAGGCGTGGCCGACCCACCTTGCGGTTTTATTCACTAGAAAAATCGTTATTTCAGCCATAATGGAACCATGAAGTTGGTAACTAAATGGCGATCCAATCCAATAACTTTAGTCACAAAATTGCTGGGAGTAGACATTAATGACCCGTAGAGTACATTATATAAGACTTCTGTAAAGTAACACCCAAAGCAATTTTAGATTTCAGCAAACGTGACCGATTTTTTCTCCTTCAATATTTGCAAGACGTTTATTGAATCAAAACAGTTCGAGCGACCTTGAGAGGTTTCTCCGCTTGACATGACGTCATCCCTAGAGAGGGTGGAGGGACCGGAGGGATCGAATTTTAACGTAAGTACCGTCCCCGAGCTCTGTAACCGACAACCGAAGAGCTGCCATAATTGATTATGAATTGTATCGTTGGTGAAAATATTATAGGGAACCGACAATGAAGGGGAGGCCACGAAAGAATGGTTGCCAAAAACACAAATTGCCTACTAGCCTGAAAAAGATTAATGCAGTTAACTGTTAGTGTTAACTTTCTAGATTCGTGTTCTTTGTTGTAAGTATCAGCAAAACCTCTAACTACTCGTTAGAAGTGGCAATACATATAATAGCGAAATTGGGTTCGCATGTGTTCTCCACGGAAAGGAAATTAAAGTTCGTTCCACGAAATTTGAAGCCACGAAGAAGCCTTACCACGGAGTATATCATACGGTGGTTAAAGTTTCATAGAAATTATCCACAAAAGTTATCCTTTCTATCGTGAAAGTGCTGTTTACCAAACAAAACTGGAAATTGTGTAGAATATTGGCGAGGTTATAAATAAATACGCCACAGCGAAGAGGAAGAGTGTAGCGTAAATGAATTGGATTATTCCACTAGAGCTCACGACATCCCTCTGTAATGCGCCAATGAAGTTCATCAACCATGCAGCTATCGTTAGTGATAAAAAACGTCTGAGATATTTTAATTACATAACTAGCTTCCGCTTGCAACTTCTTGTAGTTTTCCAAAATTCCTTCTTTAGTCGTTATAAAACCTGAATTATTTAATGATCAGGATAACTTGCCTAAAAATGAGCTTGCACAGTAAATCAAATCTTCCTAAGAAGATAAGAATAAGAAATTCCGACAAATAAAGAACACGAATTTCATTTGAACGAAGGAGTCAACAATGAATGGCCGAGATGCAGAGCAGTTATCAAATGTTCCATTGAAGCAGTAACGAGTATATAACAGTCTCATCAATAGTAGATCCACTGTTGACAAACTACTACATTGAACTGCGCGAGCACATCCGATATTATCTGTCATCTGGCGGTTAATATATTTGTTAACACCTTATCTGATACCTGTTAAAGTACACAAGACGTTAAAATTATCATTACGATTAAAAGATAAAAGTAGAGATTTTTGTTTCATTAACTTTCTCTTGTTACTGCGCAGTGTTGGTAAATGCTTTTATTATCAGTCTATGAAGAGTTCTATTCAAGTGTACCCTTTGTCTGTGCCTTTTAATATATTTGTTTTCGTATACTCTGTCCGATGCTCTATCTAACATGTTTCGCTTTGAGTGAAAGTGTACTCTGACATTTTGTTATTGTCGGCTGGCCAGTTTATTTTAGTACTAAATGAAAGTAAAAAGGTAGAGCAGATTAACAAATGACATTTATAAAATGCCAACACAGCTGCACCCTTAGTGGAATTATTCAATGGTATTCTGATTGAAGTCTAAGTTAAGGTAGACTTCAATAAAAAGAAATTTTCTTTCATACAACTTTCGTTATACGTGAATCAGACAGTCAGCTTTCGTGCAAAATTGTAGCGAAGGAAAAATTCCATGACGTACCTTATATTACGTCGAAAATAATCGATCGGTTACCAATACCCGTACGCGTACACAATAAGTGGAGGGTTATTTCGGTAGTGTTATCTAAACATGCCACCGTTTCAGATATAACTTGATCTTAATTACCTGCTTCTTTTATTTGTCATCGCACACCCATATTTGGAGAGGAAAACGAAAAACTAAATATGCCCATCCCAACTTCTCTAACAATATCTAGCAATTTGTGTAATAGCATGTCGTGATATAACTGTATGCGTGACTACGAAATATACATTCAAGTGACCGAGTGCTCAACCGAAAGAACTATTATGTCTACCAACAACCGTAATCCGGTTTCCTTAAATTCACATTTGTTTTCACGACTCTTCACGAGTCATTTGGGTTAGCAAGTTGAGAACTTGGTCTCGTCTGTAATAGCATGGCGGTGCCTGCCTGGCTAATTTCGTTTCGTTTACGACCGTTTTGTTTACATTTTTACACGAGGGAAATAGTTTGTCTACTGACCTAGTATCGTTATAACGCGTTCTTTGTGCAGTTGAAGAACGTTATTAATTACTACTGAGAAGTGTATTTCAGTCTATTTTAGCCGTGACTAATATGGGCCAAATATTAATTGGTGAGGCGTCGAAATTGTTAGATCTTCATCTATAGTTTCATGTAACTTTATACGAGTACGATCAAGTACTTTCTTTATAGCGGTATAAATAAACGTTAACTGCTCGAACTATTGGAAGTGACATTTTATGTTCGATCCCAATTTCGTATTCTACCTATATCAAGTTTACTTGCCCATTAATGTCTCTATCAAACCCACCTAGTATAGTCTAGAATAGTGTAGACAATAAAACTAATGAAAATTAATGTAATGGAGAGAGAAAATGAACTCGTACAAAGTTATAGTTTTAATATTTGCCAACCTGCTCGCGTTAGTGCTAGACTCAGACCAATATAGCTGTCGAGCGTCCTTTGCTAGACAGATGGTTGCTATTTGCGCGAGCAATGCCAAATGAGGGCATTAGCTCGCCGGATCGTTCATGGCTAACTGCTCAATTATACCTTTTTAGGTAAGAAAAAAGTGCCAAAAGACTAAATCAATCATGAAAGCATAAGATAATTTATTTGCCATAGAAACGTAGAAAAGTACGTAAGTACCTATATTTTTCTTTCCTAAACAAAGAGCAGTAAATCACTGCCTATTACAAATCCCTAATGTAAAACCATGCTCTGCCTGTTACTGACCGCATCCGTGGTCTCCACTTTATCCAGCGGAAGGTGCCAGTGCGTGACGTCATCTGATGGCCAGCCAAGTGGAAATAAAACAATACACCATGGTTACCGGCCTCATGGTATTACCGTTCTAGATTGTTTTTTTGTATACCCACTGAGTTTTTAACATCCTAAGTGAAGAGACATGCTTTATTTTATTGTTAAATATTTCTGATGCCAGTTTTGTGCTGGTAACTTAGTTACAACAGTGCCAAGAATTATTTCCGTTCAGGAGTAATAAGCACTTGAATATACCAGTCGTCATACTAACCAAATTCATATCTTGGCGATGGTGATATTTGCCATCAAATTATCACTAGTTATTAACACAATACTGAGTATACTTACTGATTGAGATCATAAGCGTCTATGCCAAAATTAATTTAACAGATAAGTATTATAGTGTTGACTAGGAAGTGTGAAATAATTTTAGTAGGAATTCGCAAGCTAACACATAATTTCAAGGCGAGAACTAATCAATTCTTAACCGTCATAAAATTGAACGTAAATATTAGCTCGCATCCTTTGCATCAAAGATCATGAATTTTGTTACCCGTTTTATGGCATCTGAGCAAATAACGGATGCCGTTTAAAACTATTTGTTATTTCAGCGATGGCGTTTTCATTTGAGTCCCATTTCACAGCTTTACGGAAGTGCTGCTCTGCGACTGTGTAAGCTAATATTGCAAGCTAAGTCATCCTCAGAGAGTGCATTGAGACGGCTACTGGTAGCACCGGTCACGTAATGTTTTCCGGCCACCGCTAATAGAACTTTACCGTTGCCGCGCACATGATTTCACACTGTTTGTTTTCTTAGCAGAGCTAATCGTTATTTAGTCACATACAGAAAATGATTGGGTTGTAAAATATGTAGATATATAATATGTTCATTTGCCTACCAACATACTTTTTTTTGTTATGGTGGCGGTATAGCACACAAGCTATATATTTCCAGTTTATGCTGATCTCGCATTGTCTAGGATTTCCGTACAATGCAAGGTCAGCTTATACTGGAAATTATAGCCTGATGTGTAGCCGTGTGTACAACGTTATAGGCTGGCGTAAATATGTGGATTAATTGGAATCGAATCGAAAGCTTAGCTTCTAAGTACATAATAATTCGAAGCTAAGCTTTCGATGGGCAACAGTGAACGTTTATTTTAATCTCGCTAATTGCGTAATAAATTTTATTGATGACACTCCCTTTGCGTGTGCAAAACCGCAAATTATGATTTGTAACAGCATTGTCGCCCTTCAACAACATCAAGTTATACCATAAATGTGTAGTGAAGGTGACTCTAGCTTCAAGAACAAGTTCGTAGACGGCAAAAAATGTTGAAGCTATGCCCAAAATTACATCGTTTGTAAATTCGGCCATGACGCCGTCTTATATCGTCTTCATTATAATATTTTGACTTTGACGAGGTGTTTTATAGAAGCCATCGAGATGAGGCTGACCTTATTTTCGTTGAATAGACTTGTCTATGTTTTTCACCCTAAGCGCCTCCTCGCCTTCACTGCATACTCTCTTTTTATGTAGAGATATTGTCCGTGAATAAAGATCCAATAAGAAGAAAATACAAAACATTGGTGGTGTGCCGCAAGGGTCGACCTTGGGTTTTGTATTGATTGTTTTTTTTTTTTAAGATTTTTTTTTTATGCATGATAAATAAGATCATTTATCGTAATTGAAGTTTTGCTTAAATGATTACACATTATTAATATTTTGTGTGTCAGAATCGGTATTATATGTACGACATATGACACATGCACGTTCGTGATCGTGACTGTACATGTAATTTGTAGTTTAGTGTGATCATTGAGTTGAAATAAATATTATGACACCACTAATCATAGGAAATCATGTCCGGACACGAAGCACGAAAGCTACTGCATTCAGATAAAACGCTATCGTGGCAATCTCGAATAGAATTAAAGCTCCGGACTCAATTTGCATAACAATGAAGCAGAATGCATTTTAATTTGAAAAAATCTTACTGCGGTGAGCCGTCACCATTAAAAATGCAGTCATTGAAACGAGAGGGGTAACTCACTGGGAATGAGACTTATTCACAATAAATTGCTCTAGATTTGGCCGGAAATTAACGAAAACCACCGGAGTGGGAGGACAATAAATCGACCCCATCGTGTGCTCGATCATAAGAAAAACTATTTCATCCTGTTACTGCACAATTTGGTAATTTGTTTTATTAGTCCCAATCGCAAGTCCCTGTCTCCGAATCAGATCTCGGGTTTCAAATCACCACCTATAACATGTTATTAAACGTAACCTCCTAGCTATACCGAACACAACATTATCTCTTCTCTGAAAATAGAATCATTTCAGTTTTAGGCTACCTATTCAGCGACTTTACATGGGAACCACTGAAACTAGGTAGTATAATTTTCTTCTAAAGCATCATTCATGAGCATCTTCCCTGTATGGATAAGTGTTATCCGATATTAATTCAGTACCCACCTCGTACATAAGCAGTCAAAGCCAGTTGTCTGTCGCCGACTCGCCGCCGCTTCGCATACTATCAGAGTTTAATCAACGAACGGATATTATGGTACTGGGATGCTGTTAGTTGCTTTATGTGCACAAATATCCCAGTCTAATAAATTTTCGCTGTAATAATACTGTCATTTTTATTAATTGTGTTATTCAGAACATTTTCTGTGTTGTTTTTAACATCAACTCGTCGTAGGTATTGAAATGTTCATCATAAACGTATCCTCCAAGGTTGCAAATCTGCTATTAATCATATTTAATTAATTTCCTATATTCACTATCCTATAAACAGTGACGTCATTGATGCAGCGTCCGCGCAGCTCAATCAGTAACATTTCGGCCGTGTCAAGTCCACAAATAAACTTGTGATGCAATACACATTTAGAACTTATAAATGCTTGCCTACCAAATGGATGAACTTGTAAAATATTTTTGGCATCTAATATTGAATGTACCTAAATATCATATGGGTCACACAAGCGATATTGTAAATGCGATGTGTCAACTGTGTAAAGAGAATATTCTGGCTTGTGGTTTGTTCAAAGAATTTGATCAGTTCATACCTACTCCGTTTATCGAACACGTTTTTTTTTGTCCTGCGTACGAATGCATATTTGAATAAATTAAGATAATCGACAAGGTCGCCCACTTGTCCTGGAGGCACAATCGTACAGCTCCATCGGTATACAATTGCCAAGTAGAAAATTTCCTCAAGCTTTTAAACATACCTACTGGAAGAAAACACAGCAGTTCGCCATCATAGTATTAAAGAAAAGCGGAACGAACACATACAGTTTTGTGTGGCAAAACAATTATGTATTTCGATCGAATGATGTAAACAGATTAACATAACCGGTTGTTTCGGCCGACACTGTAACATAATGGCATTATGATACCGAGTTTTAAATGTTTAAGTAGTGAGTAGACCAAACACCACCAAACACTCCCAAACAGAAGATTTTTCTTTGTAAACTTTTGTATACGTAATCAGTGTGAAACAAGTATACTGGGAAACGAGATCTAACGAGAGCATCTCTTTAATGGTTTTGATTTTAAAGCAATTTGCTACAGTTGAAGTTTGTTTTTTTTTTCCAAGAATTCTATGATTACATAAATTGATAGATAATTCAGATTTCATATACCCATCTCTCAAGTGTAACGATTTACTAAATCTTTAAATGCATTGGTAAAAGCCACGTTAAAGCCTTTTTTATTTACTTGGTTAGATACAGCAAACGCATTTTCCTTCCACGCGGAGAAATAATTATTTTTTGCGCCACACTTGGATCTATTACCATAATATGCAGCTTAGGGAAATTAAATATTAATATGCAACACCGCATCTATGACGGTAGTTTTAATTTCACATATGTGGCGCACCGTAGCGTGACAGCTGCGACAGTTGCATTCAGTCTTCATTGTTCCATGGTCCATGCAAAAGAACCGAATATTGAATATATGTCGTCACGGTCTATTGCACGCACGCTATTATTTACCGAACGTTTGTCATGGGATTTATTGGGTCAAATGACATCTTGTACAACTGGGGCGATGAAAGCAACGTGAATTCGGAAGCTCTAAATTTTTTCTATATCGATTTTTTACTGCTATTCACATTTACCAAACTTTATCTGCCAAAAAATTCATGCCCCGTAAATTCATTTACCACTTTCCTTTACTAAATTACACTTTCTTTAGGTACCTATAGAAAATGAGTTATAATGGTTTTTCATTCTGAATTGCAGCACTAATGCACGCATTTCTCCATAGATCCACACAATATGTTAGCGTAGCCATTATTTGCACTTTCTCGTCCAGTCTCGAATTTGTGTTACATTGTATCTGGTACCCACGTCCGGCAAGTGTCTGGTCTCAGTCAGCAGAATACTTCACTTCTAACAATAGAGAGTAAATATAGGCTCACGGCAACGTTTACCTCATCTAGATGAATTTTCGCTTCCCAGATACGCACACGCAAGAATGTGATATTTCTTAGTTAGACAATGTTCTAGTCATTGAATATTTATTTCCATTCTTAATGCAATTAAAACACAAGCCATCTTAATAATAGCTGTGTGGAACATCAGATATGTATGCATATCTAAATTTAAAACCGCTCCCAATTCCCATTGTAATTGGCAGGGTCACTAAAGGGGGGAATGGACGACAGCCGTGGGAAGACCCAGATAATTATTGTTCTATTCAAGCTTGCACTGATATTATCAGAGTATTCTATTTTGAAATGTTTCATATGAGCTATGTAGGTTTTCCTTAGCTATATGGAAAGAAAACTGCTTTTAACCTACATTTTCATCTCGGCCTTCGCAGATGGCAGCTGCGCTCGACCGCTTTGTAGCTAGACTAGGCCTAATTTTCAAGAGGCCTGAGGCCTGCAGTCGATAGTGCTCAAGAAAGCTCCACAGATTTGATTTATGTTGTCTGTCAACCGTCTATCGGCTAGTTTTCAATATCTACAGCTTGTTTGGCGGAGTTTTTATAATAAAGACTTTCATTAATGGTTTTTCGCCAAATTTTGCAACGCTATTTCGTTGATTGATAGGTCGAGCTAAGGCGTTTCTTAAAACGATTAAAACATTTTCATTTATATTTTGTTAGAAAGCCAGATAATTGATTTACCTTTCATATTTGCTATATTATTTACATGTAAAACGTTGAATACTAATAAAATAGAGCCGTCAACACTATAAAAGCCAATAAAATCCCTCTGGGTATCCTTTGTACCCATTATGTTACTGTATGTTTATCCAAAAGTAAAATCAATACCCATTGCTTTCTATTCATGCTATTTGCTGGTTCAGTTCGGGAATTCGGAATATTATAGTGGATACCTGGAAAAATACTTTTATTTTTCCTTTTGTTATGATATGTAGGTCAAGTAATCACTACTAAACGCGAGGAATGCAAATAAATTTTGATTAGATAGCTCCAGGTTTTCGTATTTTGGGGCAGGGAGGACCAGACATTTTGCGCAAGAACTTCTAATTAAATTACTTTGAACTGTCGAATTTCTGGGAGACGTTAAATTAAAGCAGCGGTAGCATTACAAACTTCATAAAAAAAATATAAATCATGTTTTCTGACATAAGTACGTAAATAGGTCAAACACGTGTAGTCTATGGTGGGGACTTAATACTCCCTTCCTCTATCATAAATTAAGAAACTAAAAGATTATGTCAAGCTTCCTTACTTATGATAAAACGTTAAACTAAAGATAATTTAATATTTAGGAAAGTGGCGTGTCGGAGACAAAAGAAGGGGAATATTTTTCACATAATTAATCGCCTTGCCTGTTCTGTGTACTTAGTCCATCAGTCACATAACACCACGTGCGTTTGTTTCCTATTTTTATTTCCCACACGTTGTGCTTGAAATATTTCTTTGGACATATGGTCGTTATTATGTGACATTACTCGAGCACTCAACTCGCGTTTCCAAAACAAAAGGTTTAGTACTTACTCTACATTTCGAAGTACATATAAAACAATTTTACTGCCACTAAAAGTCTAGACTGAAATAAATCTTCGTTGGAGACGCAAGAGCACAAGTGTCAAGGTTCTGAACGAAAGTATGTAAATTTTGAATCGAATCGTTACTCAGCATCTTAAGTCCTTCAAACCACCATTTTACACATTCTGGTAAAACTCAAAACGAATTTGATACGATTACTACAACCATTTTAGGTGTTTTAATTCTCCGAATCCATTGGCTGGCCACTAGGGGAATTATTAATTAGGATTTACGATTAATCCGGAATTAATAACACTTCGGGTATCTAATAACGTTTCAGTTTGAGAAATATGGTACTTATGTACGTATATACAAATATGTATATTATATTGTTGTGTCTGCAGCAGTATTGTTGTGTATGTTTATGGTGGGTGAAAGAAACTGCTCGGCTTTGGCAGTTTGGAGTTATTTATTGCTATTTGTGTTTTTGCCAGTGTTTTTCTGTTCCGAAAGTTAGGGTTAGGTCACCTTTCGAATCGCTTTTCGTGAGCATTAACCTAAAATTTGTGTGTTATTTTGACGTTGCTTTTATTATGTATTGCTGTTTGGCATATACTGATGTTATTATTCACGATGGACTTACACATTATATTGTTATTTTATACGTAGAGACACCTAGCGCCCTGCGTACGTACACTCAATATGTTGTCAGAACACATCGACTGCTTCAATTGTACTCTGAGTGAATTCACACGTGCCGCATTTTGTAAATTATCTCTGGGTTGTTCATAATCTATACATATTGTAAATTAAGGTTGTTTTTCATGTTTTTCGTGTTTGTCTGTACGTCCGCGTTGTTTTTCTGAACTACGCAACGGATTGTGATAAGGTTTTCACCATAGTTAAGAGAATTTATTACGGAAGGTTGATGTGTATAATACGTTAATGTTAAGGTTGCATATGGCTAAGAAGTCTCGATATTTAAAGTTGTAAAAACCGTGCGAAGTAGTAATACATAATTGTAAGTTTAATCTTTAAATATAACTACACTATTGTATTAGGTAAGCCTGTGATGATAGTTGTATGTGTTTTAAATAAATAAATAAAAAGTATACTCGATTTGATCCTCACTGGATGTATTTTGATAGCGCTCTAGTGCCCTAAGTATTTTGATGTTTATTTCATTGTTTCCGTTCTGTAGTTCCGTTGACTGTTAGTCTGTTGATCATTTTTACTAATGCGTGTTGAGACGAAACGATACGAGCAACGATCTTTTATGGCAATGCTCACAGAACACGCGCGTCGACTTGCGAATGTAGGACGATGCGCTCACGCAGGCCATACGCGGTTTCTTGAAGAAATTGCTCGTTCAAAATGTTTATAGGTTAACGTTACTGATAAACTGCGTACAGGTAAAAACTGTGTAGGTCATTCGGTTTACTGTTGAATCAATGTACCTATATGATTAAGTTTTCGATCCCGCTACGACTTTAACGAGTGTTGCATCTGTTTGGACAAAAATTCACACATTTCTCACGAAAGGCATTCCAACCAAACATGTTCTCCGGATCCGTGTCCTCGTTGATCTCTGACGTCACAAACTAACCCTGTTATTAAGTTACGTTCACGCGTGCAGTGCGGGTGGTACATTGTCATGCAAACTGCATCGGCGATCGCTTTCCACTGCATATTGATAAGAAGCTTGCCATTTATAAGGCAAAGGGACAGGATGTTCTGGGTTAGGTCAGAATTATTTATGGATCTGGGATTGCAGGAAGTCTTTGTGGGAATAACTTGCAATTCTTTAAATTTAATAATTATGAAAATCTACAAATTTAACATTTACTTGCATGAAGACTTAATTTTAATTACTGATAACTCATTCTGTTACCTAATAAATTGTTTCATAACTCTAGCTACTGAATAATTTGTGGTATATTGCATGGTGTATTGGTAATTGGTATAATGAATCATTTTGAGGCTTCCATTTTTTCTCCATCGAAATTAACTTCAACAAGACTGACAGGATAATCATGGCAATTATAATTTACAATACAACATAACAATTCAAGTTGATATGACGTCTGTACCTTACTTTCTCCGTAACACCATGTTTCATTAACATTGTCTAGCCATCAGATAAACATGATAAATTGTTATTGCGACCCATGGTTTGCACTTTCATGTTGATCATTAGGTCCTTTCTCTTTATTGTCTTACATTGGATTATCTAAACCAGAAATCAGCTGTCAACAGTGAACTACTATCTCTTATGGACAATACGTTTTCGTTTCCTTCATAGACGTAGAAGGACGGTAGTCAGAAAGTCTAAAGGAAAAAAAAAGTGGTTTACTATCTCTCGGTTGGTATCGTTAGTGTCATCGTACAGGTTACCTAACTTTGTAGTAGCTGAACGATAGAATTTATTTTGAAGTCCTGTAAGATTTATAAAAACTATTTCTTTACCATTTTCCCCTGAGTCTTCTCAGTCCAGTATTTTTGCACCATTTCACAATTACTTTGCTAATGTGAATTGGTGTGTAACGTAATTACAAAAGCATGTTAAACCTAATGGAAACGCGAAACAAATGTAAGTAATTAAGTAATTAATCCATTAGGACTGTCAGTGACAGTTCCAAGTGACACGCGGTCCTGACATGCGTGACAACAAAATGTTTCAAAGAATTACATACTTGCACACCGCTGGCAACACTGTTTACCACCATAAATAAAAACCAACAGATTACTTTTTAAAGAGCAATAAATATTAAAAGGTATGAAACAGACGGTTTAACATGTGTTGCGTTTAAAAGAAATGTCAGTGAAATTCGACCTTTTCATAATTTGTCAGTTGGACGCTTGGAATCTTGTAGTGCACAAAAAAGGTGAAGCACTTTCGCTGATCACTTTCGCCTTCACAAAGTATAATAACAGTGCGTGATTCACTTCACTAGACATTACGTTGTAGTCTAGTCTACCATCGGTTGATCGGCAAGGCACTTAACATAGCTAATCAGGAGTTATTTTTCTTGCCAGTCTTCAATCAATCAATCAGTCATCCATCGCTGTAGACGTAAGCTTTTCCAAAAAAGGAGATAATGCTTGCAGTTGCGAGTCGGTGACCGCAGAATACTTAATGATGATATATGAATCGCAACGTTTATCCTTCAAATAGACAGACCTATAGCTTCATACTTTGTAATTAACCTAATGGCAGAAACGTAAACTTAGATCTTAATTGAATTCCAATTTGTTACCGCAGGCCTTGGAAGAAATAATTGTTTCTAATCACTCTTGTATGTTCCAATCAATATTTTAAAATAGTAAAAGGTTTATTCTATTGTAACCAATCCATTCAACTTGTCCCGGAATGGGAAAACTTTCTCGCTTCGGGAAAACCTTTGTTGATATTCAGTTTGAGTTCACAAAAATAATAAAAACAATCCTACATACTAGCTTTGAAGGCAAATATTGCGTTCACGACTTTTTGGTAAATAAAGATGCCAGAAGCATTGCCAATTAAGGTAAAACAAAATAAATAACCCCCAGGAGATTGAAGTGGGTTCCTTACGTCGTGAATAAGAAACGTATGCAAATATTTAGAATCATCCTCGAAAGTTCATATATCGCGTTGACGAGACAGATTTATTGAAATTAAGAAAAGCTCATGAATTATTCTTCGCGTGGCATCGCTCTCGCACCTTAGACGCTGCGTTATTGCAAAATTATACCGCCATATTAGGTGACAAGCCATCCGCGACTGTTCTCGACCACTATCATTGTAAGGAAAGGTATGAAGTACAGTTACCAACTGAAGTGACATGTGACAGTGCCGTACCGTATCGTAGACTACCCACAGTTTACATGACATTTCCTCTTCCATACCCGCGTGCCCATTGTTTGTTATATTAGATAGTAACCGTACATTTAAGCGTTGGTCGAACATTAATTAAAGATTTTATATTTAATTGAAGTTGCTAAAGTGAAAGTTATGTCAGTATTTACGATATTGTGTGGGCTTGAAAATATTTGTTATCGTTAAGAGCTTTAAGTGCTTCACCAACGTTTACGACGGATTTGACGTGGATGATAGATTCCTTTTAATTTGAAAGCTTTCGCGACTGTTGCGTAGATTAAACCAGTGCCCAAGAATTTTCTTAGCAAAATTACAATTTCATTCACAAATATTGGAGAATTTCATCGTACCTGGTAAAATTGAGGTCGCGGAAACTGTCAGTTCGTCAGTAGGACAGTATTATGAATGAAAGCAACGCTTAACCAAGCTGCTGACACAAACCAATCGATTCGACAGCCCTTGAATTACATTGGGGGCTGCTATTACAGGTAATCTTATAAGTCAATGGGAAGAAACGTTGAAACTGCTGACGCTAATATAAAAGATATTACATACTTAGTTCTTTGGATTCGAGATTGATTCATATCCTTCCTAATGATTTTCGTCGTGACATCTATGGAAATGTTTACAATTTCCATTGGGTATGCTTTTATGGTGAAAGTTAATGCACGCTATAATGAATACCATTCATTAAAACATGGACGTTAATTATAATTACAGTTTGCGTGACTCATATACCTACCGTGCATTAATTTTGTGACATACACAGCTGGTCAAGGTTTTCCATTATAATATGCATAGTCTTACATCGCTATTTATATATAGTACCTACACTCGTGAGACTCGTGACATGGAATCGATAGCTATTTAGAATTCCGAAGAAACCTGCGTCAGTGTCACAGATTATAAAAACAACAAGCAATTACCTACAGTTACTTCAACCAAGCCGCAAGCTTCATAGAAAAAGACAGATATTTTCTTTCGTTCTTCTAAGGCTGGTCACCCAAATAAATAATTCATAATATGTATGAATGATGTGTTTGTAATTGAATTACGAGATAAAATAATATATTGATGTCGCGTGTCACACGATGAAAATGTAACTTTTCTCTATTATCGGTTGGTTTAGTTTTGATGTGGAATAAACTAAAGTACTTGGTAGAAATGATGTCATGAGCTCTTGCAACATTATGCTCATTGCTGTTTCAGATATTATAATCATTGTAAAAGATCATCATCTAGTGCTATTGTTTAGTTGGTTCAAATAAAGTTTAATTTGGTTAACTTGTAGTTTTATTTCAAGGTTTGTACCTACGTCTATTGTAAATGTAGATGATGCTGCACCTAACTGGGTGTGTCCAGAAGTGGATCTATGGCTTGGAAAGGACCAGTTGAAACTGGATCTCCGGATCGTGGCGTAAATGGAGCTGGGTTAGGACATCAAGCATCCGTCTTTACAACGCTAAGTGAAATGGTCTTGAAAATATTTTTTTTCTCGACCATGCACCTCAAGAGAAAATACGTTAGTTCCGTTGTATTTGCATAAAAAGCATCCCTGCGTGGTGCACAGGGGAAGGTACGGAGCGACAATAACCCTTATAAATTAAAACTAAACATGCTTTAACTGAAAGTGGGGTGGAACCGTGGAATACTTAAATAGGGTGGAATTTGAACTTGGAAAGGCGACCACTATCGTCCATCTCTATATAGTTAACGCCTTTACCCATTAAGCTACCGGCCAACGCATTAGAATACTCCTCAGCGATTGATATTGATTAAACATAAAGGTTTTTTTGCAACATGCCATAAAGGTTGGTAGCCAAGGTCGTCTGACATCACATTTATTTACCGCTGTGGCAAAGTTATGTGATTCTGCGATGCATCTTGATTTTGCAACCGCATATTAGTGTCAATTCCGCGTTATTAATAAACGATTATGAACATAAACTTAAGTACTTGTATCCGGTTTTAAGTAAGACCGCCCTGTTAAATAATTTGTCGTGGGTAAAAAGTCGAATTACAATAATAATTGCGAATTTGCGACTTCAAGAATGAAGATTACGGCAGGTTCTTAGTAATGTTAAAGAAAGTACCTTATAAATACATTCTGCAACTGTTTATTTACACTCGCGAGTTCCATTCTGTTACATACCGATGTAGAAAAGTTTTCCAAGAATTTCCTGTTGTTACATAGTTTGTAAGAATGGTTTGGCTAGCGCGTCTTCCTGACATTTACAGCTTTTCGCAAGCTTGTTTAATCTTTCGACTCATTTGTTAATCTAAATTAACAAGAAACTATTTCATTTATGGTTCACACTCGACTCGACCCAGTTAATTTGATTCCAAATGGCATCCATTATGGGCTTATGGTGGATGTCCCTGTCGCGTCAAGCCCTTTCGTTTTAAGGGCTATTGGGTGTGAGGAGTCACGTCATTGGTCATGCAGTAGAAACCGAATGGAGTGCTCATATATATATAGGTAATCTTACCGTGGTATATTAAATAGAACTACACCGTAGAGATAAAATGTCTAAATGTCTATCTCTGTATCACCCTAAGGTTGACTGGTAGAAAATGCCTCAGGCATTAAGTCCGCCGTTGTACAGTAGTTTTTTTTTACTTGTGCATAAAGTTTTAATAAATAAATAAATAAAACACTTGCCGTTGGATTCTCGTTCCATTTTGGTGATTGTCGCATCTATTTTCGCAAATATGTTTCGCAGCATTTAACTCAATACTCATTCATCCATTCATTAATTCTCATTTATCGGCACGACAGCACTCCATTCCCTAAGCCATCTGTGTCACTGATGGTGTCCCTGTTTTATTTTATGGTTTCATCCTGATGATTGAGCGTAGCCTTTAACCGGGAACAATAAAGTTGGATTGGAATGTCACGTTGCGGACTAAGTGGTTTATTTATTGGGAGTTTTTTGGATGCTGGGGCCCTGTTATTGTTGTTGCAAGAGTTTGAAAGAACTTATAAAATTTAGTTCCATGGCATGCATTTATGACTGCCTTTATCTGCTACACATTCTATGACAAATATTACCTATAAAAAAAAAAAAAATTGTTAGTGTATCATTCACACAAAATCTTCCTCTTTCATTGGTATCTATAAATGTTGAAATCAACATACTACAAATAAGAGAACAGGAACAACAAAAGAAAGCATAGGTACTTACACAAATTTAGAAAGCCGGTCTTCCTAAATTTATTTACAATGTTCATCCGTTTACTGCAAAAGGATTTGTCGAACATAGCCATCAGCCATCTTAGCAACACCGCGTGGGTAGACAGGTCTTGGAACTGTGGTCTGTGAGTCAGATAAGCACCGGCTAATCACGTAGAATAATATGTAATTTTATACAGCAACTAGTTTACGAGATGACGCTTACTTTAAATTAGCAGTAAACATCCATTAGTCTTTTTATAAATCTTGAGTGGGAATGTGTTGGTTCTATTTTAGCACTCGTAATAGGATCATGTCGTAAAAGGCGGCCAAGGGATTATATCACAAGGATGGGTTGTATTTGCATCGTTTGTTGCAGTTTTCACAACAAAACTTTGGTCACCAAACTATTTTTCAAGCGTGTTTGTTATCAAAAAACAAAGTTATGAGACCGTGAATTTATTGAACCGTGATTTTGTAAGTGTTCTCCAAATCTCCATTCCACATGTATAGTGAACCTATAGTTTCTAAATGAAGTAAAATTGACGATTAGCTACCCCTACTAAATCTGATGGCCAATCTCCAGTAGTGACATCGCAAGACCAATCAGTACAAGAAATCACTACAGTTAAGCAATTTACAGATAATCCTGTTAATTCCTCAACGAAGAAACATCAATAAAACTGTTCTTCCCACAACAATCAAACCCAATTTAACACTAACCAACTCAAATCTCAAACTGGAATTAAAGTTTAACCACATGAATAGTAACTTGACTAACTTGGTAAGTGTAAGCTTCAAAAGCTTTATAAGTAACGTCCAACGTAGGCGGACTAGACGGGTGAAATGCTCAGAACCGGTTCCGGTTGATGGGACGCCGTTGCGCGTGCGCCGCGCGCCGCTAGGACGAAAGTTCAGTGCAAGTGGTGGGTTGCCGCGAAACGATGTTGTGATACTAAAGTTTTGCGTGAGTCCCAGCTTGGGGAAGTGCTAAATGATGTCAAGTAACCTGTTTGTGGTTGACTTATTTCTGCTGCCTTTTGTCATTTAGAATAGAAACCGCTAAGTGCAAAAGTTTCGAGCATTGCGGTAGGCAGTCTTTAGTGATAAATTATACTATTCCGATTACTTACAAGTTAATTAATTAGTATAGCGGTTAATCACGGATAAACAAACAAGAAATGTTAAAATTAAGATACTAAATCAAACCATCTCAAAAAATCCCGATTTTATTAAATAAACGGTAACTTTTTTGGTTTTCGGTATATAACTAAATTGAATTCGAAGCCGAAGCACATCGTTTAGGAACTCCTAAATGTTCATAAATATATTTTTTGGGACGTGAGGGGGCGGAGTCTTAATACCCTCCAAATGTCCATAACAGATTATAAAATATAAAAGAGCCGCCTATGTATATTTTTACGGAATTTAAAGTTTATTACCGGAATTTAAACTCCCCATAATTGTACTTTGTGGGGCAATTAAAATTATTCTTTTGAAAACTCTCTCCCATATTGTTCGAGGCGGGAATGAGGCTCGGAACTACTATTAACTCGGACAAAAAGAGAACAATGAATTCCTGACTCTTTTTAATCCTTTTCGAGACCTATTATGCGCCAGAAATAAGAACCAGTTAGTGAGACAATACGTTTTAATTCGTTCAATTTCAAGTTGAAACCAGCAGTCAGTATGAATTCTGCCGTCATATTGCCGAGACAGCTTAAAGTGTTAATAGAGAGATTGAGATAAAAAACGATGTTTAAAAGATTGCAAATAATGATGCCATGAATTTTATTATGCCGCGACTTTGGGAGAGCCCTAAATCTAGCAGTGGACTGCTGAGTTGATTAAAAAGCCAAACCTCCGTTAAAGCTCTAATTCTACCGACCCTAAAATGTCTTCTTTCTAATTAGTATGCCAAGCTTAATAAATTCATCAAAGCGAGTGCTACATTTCTCGTAGGACCATGAATAAACAGCACAAAGAGGAATGTTCAGTATTGGAGAGCCAGTCCCGACGATACACAGTTGTGTATGGCAGATATTTGTTGTTCCGGAGCAAACAACTACAGCTTCCGAATAAAAAAAAAACATGCTCTTTCAGTTCACCCAGGGAATGATTTTGTTGTTTTGGCGCTAGTTCTCGCTTGAGGTAACTTGGAAAGGCGTAATGATTAATATAGATGGCAAAATTAAGTCTATGAAAGGACGTATTTAGCTATGCTTAGATAGGTAGGGACTGTAACAACGGGTCTACGGAATTACCATGTGTTGTTGATTGTAGGGTTGGGACTCTACAATTCTACGTGCAACAATACATGGAGAGTCCTACGCTATATCAAAACATGTACAGATCAATAACAAGAATGATAATTAGATACGTGAATTGTGCTTGAAAACAATTAGTAGGTAGTATCTATGTCCCATGGAGGTGCCAAGTTCATTACTGTTCTTACGACAGAAAGAGTTTCACTTCTTCAATATTTTCTTAGATGATTCAGTAACTATTCAAGGTTGGTGGTATTAAAAAGCCTACACAATTTTGTGTTAAACATCAATGTTTCAGAACATTTGAGCAATGTTGGGTTCGCAGAAAATAATATTACATTTCTCTTTCCTTTACATCCAAGGAGGCACTTGTTTCATTGTTTTTTTTTTTCGTCCAGCGTAATAGCAGAGAGCTATTATTTTACGAATCCACAATGTTTTGTTTCAGTAAAAACGAAAAAGTAGGCCGGCAATATTTTCACTGCGGATGGGAAAAAAGTAGGAATAAAGTATTTAATCGTAGCGTTTATTTTATAGTGGCAACTGGCAAGCAAGCAAAGTGCTTTAAACTTGCTAGAATATAGTCCACGATCTCTGGTTCGTCACCGCAATTCAAAACTACGTCTTGCCTTGCCCCAGTTTCCTGAAGTTTCCAATCATACGTCCAACTTCTGTGGAATATTATGTAAGTTCCCATTCCCGAAGAAGCCTACGAGTGGGTTGTACGTAGGAAGTCTATAGCAAATAGACGTAGGCGTTCCCCATTGTCTTATTTTTCCATGATTCTTTTTTGTTTCTTTCAGGTATCTTTGATTGTTGTGTACCACGAAACTGGCTGGGAATCCATGAGTTATTGTTACTGCAATATTAATACATGCCGTATGAATAAGTGATGCTTTATTTCGAACGTCTCTAGACCGGTTTCGACATTTAGTTACTATGCAGCTTCTAATAATAAAAGGATAGGTGTCAATAACATTCTACAAGTTTTTTTTTCTATTCTCGGTTCCCAGTATGAGGGGATTAAAAGGTGGGTAACGTCTAAGACTCGTATTTTACGTTTGCAATCAGCGTCTTGCCTTTATTATCTGCGTTTGCTCGATGTAAGTAAAGCAATAAATAAATATGTATTACGATTCTGGGAAATCTAATAAACTGTACCTACACGCCAGCGATTTTGCGCGGGTATTTATAGCACGAAACTTCCGCGAAAATTACTCTCAGTTCTGGATGGGTGACCGAGACCGTTCTTCATAGTTTACACATACGACCTATCCGTGGTTCAGTGAGGTTGGGTATGGTATATTAAGAAGCCTAAGACATATTTCGAGCGATCGTTCAAGAAATGGGTGTTATTCTGATTGCAGGGGTTTGTTCTGGCAGTTTTTTGAACTTGAAGTAAAATACTGAAATAGACGTGAGTCAAATTGACGATAGGTACTTAAGTCTTTCAAAGTGAATGGCTAGAAACATAAGTGGACTACTTTCGAGATAGTTTAAAGATAAGTCCAAGCTATAAGGAGGCAAGAAATGCGGAAATCCCATTGCAACTTTGCTACGGAAATACGGACACCTTCATAGTTACATAAGATGGCAATGAAAAGGTGTACAGAATGGCTCATCACTTAAAATGTATGTAATATCACCTCAAAACATATTTAACGAAGGACACAATATGAATATTGATCAGCAGAAACTGCAGTCGAGTGTTATTGTCGTCTAAAATTATCATAATCATGTCCACTACTCGCGGCGCGGCTGTAATGAAGGCAAACATTCAGACATGACATATACGTGCCTCTACTTAATTGCTGATACTTATCAATCTTGTATCCTATGCTACACATTATGGATGACTCGGAACGCGACATATTTGCATACATTTAGGGTTCCGCGAGTGTAGGAATTGAAAGTCACTTTCTTGCTAGTCAGAATTGAAATGCGTGTAGCCTACTTTTTTGAAATTGTGAACTCTTCAGCAAGAGTCACTATTTGGCAAGGTGGAGTGACGATCTTCACAGATGGGAAAGAGGGTTAATACTCAGCTATACTCCATTTGAAATAAGATTAGACATTTAAACAAACCTATTTAGAGTCAGTTTTACCGATTTTGACTTCTATACCTTAGGCATAAGAATGGAATTAAAAGCAAAAAAGGTTACACAATACCAACTGTCTACTGCAGCTGCCATTTGTCATGCCACCAACGCAATAGAAGTAAAAATCTGTTGAACGGACTGTAAAAAAGGTTTATTTATACGTCTTATCTTATTTCAAATGGAGTATAGATGAGAGTAAAAGGAGCGAGATAAGGAATGCCATGACCAGCAATCGACTTTTATATACACAGACTGATGGTCATGAACAATTTATTCAACGTTTTGTTAACTTCATAGGCAGAACATGATACAAACTGCGTAGTTAATAGTTAAACAACAACCTTACATAACGTGGTGTAGTTTGCTGAATCATTGTCTAATTGCACTTACCTAACGCCTCGTAATGAGTCCATCAACAAACGTAACCGTGTCACTGTCAAGGACGGCCGATCAGATTGCGGAGACAATGTCCTATTACGCGCGATTATTATGTTTACTATGTCATAAGAAACATAACACTAACAACAACATAATCTATGTCTTGGCAACAACGAACACGATGCTTTAAGAAGTTACTTACTTGTTTGGGATCGGTGATTCCATTTTCCTCTGTCAACTTGCTTCATACGGATACGATTATTGCTCTTGAACGTTCCAGAAACTTGCACCATGTAAATGACGCTTTACGTCATTATTCATATTTGTTTATTTAAAAAAAAAAATGCACTCTATTTACCTAAGACAACGTTTTAGTAAACTAACGAAATTTTATAAGCCATATCATCTTAGCTTTTAACAAAGAGCTTTGAATGGATAAGAGAAATTAGTAATTATAGATTTTTTTTCTAGGACTGTCGAGATTTTCTTGTATTTCCGTTATTATTAAACTTATTTTTGATGGCTTAGGAACAATAAAAATGTTAGCAGTAAAAAGGCAAGTTTTGTGTTCTGCTGAAGAGCTTGTACAACAAAAGCCCTTAGAACCAGATAAAGTGACTTCATAATCTGCTCACATTTGATTACTTATGCATGAAGAGTGCTTAGACAGTGTCAAGTTTTTGAATCTCTTGGAAAAGCCCTGTTTTTCTCAAAGTCAAGTGGAAATTTCGTTGATTTATTCAACAATTAAAATAAATTATGTACGGGAAGGCTCTACCTATTTGATTAAATAATACTCGTTTATCCAGAGGCACATTTCCAGGAAGTATTTGACGTCAATGATGCATGAACTGTAAGTGCCAACTTCATTATAAACTCCAGCTCAAGTGCTGAAGCTATTTCCAGAGCAGATCTATATCGAGCCGTGCTGGTCAAGCGGCTTGAACTCTTAAAGGATTAACTTTATGAATACTATACGTACAGTCATGGACTTTAATTGATGAGCCACTTTCGAACTTTTCAATTTTGCAGTTTCATATATTCACGAGATCACACGATTAAACACGAACTCAAATCGCAAGCTCGTAAACAAGATGACAAATTACTAGTAATCGGAAATAGTCTTGCCCAAAGAGGTTGACTAATAAGTTCTCAATGATAAATAAATACAATGTTTATCCAATCTATTTGATACTGACCTCCTTTGAATCAGAGCTCATTTACTAGATAATTCTGAAAACCTATCCGAAGACAGTGACAGTTGAAATGTCGATGTCAGAGACGTTATTTTCGAATTTGTCGAAATTACTAATTCAAATTTCTCCGTACGCTAACGTTACTATGGCTACGCTAAAACAATCGTTGCTAGGTTACGGTTGCTAGAACTGCTATTGGTTGACTTTGGGTAGTCACTCTGCTGTTAAGTTTGTAGTTCTGGCTCTCAGGTTAACCAACCGGTAAAGATATGAAGACATGACTTTCCATGTCTGGATGTACGAGTATAACCGACTAAGCCCAATTTGCATTACATGGCTAAAATACGAACAGTGCCAGGTGGCTCATCAATTAAAGTCCGTGACTGTACATACCTACATATTCTTACACAATTCCTGATTTGCACGCTATTTTGGTCGCTTAAGTGCTTCTGAGCTTCCTTATGGTTCTATGAGTGTTTTAATTCTTTCGGTACTGATGTATTTTAGAGCTTGTACCTATTTACTGATCATGCTGCATTTGCGTTGAAAGTGAAAGGATATTCGAAAATAAAAAATTATGGGCGCCGTCAAGGCTCTGAGTAAGTATGCTATTAAAAACTTTACGTTCTCACCGAAAAGCTATTAAATCCTTTCAATGCCGTTCATGTCATATATTTTCGCAATCACCTTGCCGAGGACTAGAGTTAGGTACAGAAGCTTTCGTATTGTTTCATGTCAAATAAAATCGCAAAATTGCCTTGTTGAAGTCACGAAATAAAGAACAACCTAACCGAATGACGTAATAGCCGCCTACAAGGAAACCTTCTGTGTTAAGAAAACCAAAACACGTCCGCCGCGTATTGTGATTGCAATAGAAATGGTAATTTAAAGGTTAAAATACGAGCTGTGGGATACAAATATGCTCAGAAATGGCGAGGTGCAAACTTGCTGTGAGTAAACTGTTGTTTTATCGTCTCGAAATGGATTTTTAAACACGATATCGGGTAGTCATGCAAAAGTTTGTCTTTTCTCAACTGTGTGCTGGGAAACCCCGGGCTTAAGGAAAATATGGAGATAAGATATAGCGTAGGTACACACAGCTACACATCAAGCTATACATTTCCAGTTTATGCTGATCCCGCATTGTATAGGATTTCCGTACAATGCGAGGTCAGCTTATACTGGAAATGTATAGCTTGATGTGTAGCCGTATGTACGTAATCACATCAACATCAGTGGTTCAATTGAGAATATTAATCAGGTATATGAGGGGATTACTTATACATAACTATTCTGTGTTTATTCATAGTACTTGACCTCCGACCTCTATTTAGGCGCTCCGTAGACGGCGGTCATATTGTCCGCGAAAGAAAGACATCCAGCAAGCATCGGGATGGCGCGCTCGTTTCGTCCTCCGTGTGCGAATAGATTTATATATGTCACCGTGTATTTGGGGAAGACATATGTCAAAATGATACTGCATAGCTAGTTCCCAAAACAAGCTAATAATACAAGCACTGCAGAGCCACCGTACCCCCTGGCCGCACCTCTAGTAGTACGGTGGGTATTTAAAAGTTAAACGACACCAACAGGTAATAAGTGTTGCATCATGAGGTGGTTTTATTTTATTTTTGCGAAAATGTCGCTTCGGTGTGTTTCTGGATACTCCGAAATTGTGGGTTCACTATTTCCCGAAAGACCCTAAACAATCTTTTAGATCGTTCATAAAGCTATTCGTTGAGTTGTTGTTAGGGTTCCGTACCCAAAGGGTAAAACAGGACCCTATTACTAAGACTCCGCTGTTTGTCTGTTTGTCTGTCTGTCCGTCAATCACCAGGCTGTATCTCATGAATCGTGATAGTTAGAGAGTTGAAATTTTCACAGATGATGTATTTCTGTTGCCGCTATAACAAAAAGTACAAAAAAATAGTAAAAATAAATATTTAAGGGGCTCACATACAACAAACGCGATTTTAGCCGTTTTTATAGTTAATGGTACGGAATCCTTCGTGCGGGAGTCCGACTCGCAATTGCCCGGTTTTTTTTTTAAATTACACAGCTCGAGGTTATGTCGAAAATAATTTGACGAAAGTGATTAATTAATTGAAGTATTTAATTAAAGTTTAAAATACTGACACTTTCCATGTTAAATACCTACTTAGGTAATTCAAAATAATGAAATCACCGAAAACAACAAAATAGTGAAATAGTTATATCCGGACCTAACTATGATCACGCCATCTACAATTATCTTTGCTCGACCTTCCCCATTATCGTTCTATAGCCTCAGAAAATATGCCCTCGGAAAAATTGACCAAAGTCTACTCAGCGTAAAGGTTCTTAGATATGTACTAGATAATTACCTCTAACCCATCTAATATTTCCAAAAAAAAAAACAAACGATTTCCAAAAAAAAACACTAAAAAGTGAAAAATAACTTTAATTTCGGAAATCGGTGTCTTTGCACTTGTAATTGAAGTTATTTTTCAATTTTTTTGTTATTTTTTTGGAAGTCGGTTTTATTTTTTTGTAAAATGTTTTTATTTTTCACGCTTTAGTTGTGATACCTACCCCACACAAATTCGAATACCACTACCTCCTAGTGACGGATTCAAATATAATGTCGTCTACATAGACTAAGTGGGACTAATACGTAATTATTGAAGCTAAATCAAAAACTACGCAAGCAAAGTTAATAAAATTTATATGGGACCACCTCGGGAGTACTTATACCCTTTCGAACAAAAAAAGAAATTTGTAAATCGGTTCACAATTGGCGAAAATATCGATGAACATATACAAAAAAAAATATTTATATATACATATATACAGACGAACATAGAACCTCCTCCTTTTTGAAGAAGTCGGTTAAAAATAGAATTTAAGTGCCTACCTACTTAGTACCTCACTTACAGAAAAACATCTCACGTAACCAAACTCGTGGTCAGTCGTAGACCTGAGATAGTAATCAGTTTCGAAACATGTCTATGTGTTTGTCGACTATTAAGCCTGCGATCTCTAATCTCTCTGTAAATTGCCGATGAAAGTCGACAAACGGGCGAATGGGCAAGCTCTAAGTCTTAAGCAATAAATCCCAGGCATTCTGTGTGCATGACCTGACCCAATTACACAGCTTTCTTACCATCACGAGATTTGCTAACACTGGGTAGATACACTTATAGAGCTGATACCCACATCACTATGCCCACGATTTCGTCTGCATGGATTTGTAATTTCCCAAACTTCAACACCCAAATCACCTCTATAGTTTTTGGTTTAAAAAATATATACCTTTGGTCTTATTTATGTTTCAAGCTATCTTAATTCCAAATTTGATCAAAATTGATTCAGCCCTGAGTACATCGATCTATCGATCACCGATCTGTGATAATAATACCATGGGAAATTTTCAATGGTTAATGAAATATAAGTAAATGCATTATAAATACCGGTTGGAGTTCTTGCAATCAAAGATTGTTATTGTGCACACCATGTTTCATCTGCATGCTATGATTGTCTGAATTAAATTAATCAATGCGTTATTGATGTATAAGGAAAGAAGAGCGTATAAATCATGCAGAAACATTTACGTGATTGTCATAAAATGTAGATAAATGATTCATATTCAATAGAATTCAATTCAAATGATAGAATGAAAAGTGCAGAATTCGCATTGGAAAAATCACTGAATAAGTAGTTCCGTTCCGATAAAGCCCGAAATACGTATATTAGATAAGTACGTGGTCGATGCTGCATCGGGAAGCTTCAAAGAAAATCTGAAAAGCGTTGGAAGATAGCTCGAAATGTTTCCCCGTTGCTATATAAAATCGAAGCTTTTTATACGAGTATCTTAAAAGGAAGTTTAGTAAGTACCACGCCTGGGCATCAAATAAAACTTTCACGGCGCCATCGAAGGGTACCCTAGTTTCGCTGCCCTTGAATAGCAATAATACATAATTTATCTCTATCATTATTTATGCCACTATTTCTTCGTTCTCATTGTATATGTCGCCTAACATTTATCGAACTGCAATCATGATGAAACTAACATAAACGCAGTGCCAAACATGAGAAGGTGGTCCAAACACGAGAAGAGGTTTCCGTACCTAAATTAAATTACTCGTTTATTACATGCTCACCGTACAAGTTAAAGCGCAATAAGGGTCTATAATAAAGTTTCCATAAACGAGTTAGCTTCGTGATCAAGCGCCTGAGACAATATTACTAGCAACGAGATTCAGCCGCACTGCACCACTACTGGTATTCCGCAGGCTGTTCGGTCGTATTTAATTAGAATTGTTCAATAGAGGAACATGGAGACGGTGTGAATGTGTGATGATACGTGGACCTAGCAGGAAATACGCAGACATGCTCAATATTGTTGCTATAGTTCTTTTGTTGCATTCATTTAATGGCCCCCGTTTGAAGATAGAATGTTTTAGGGACTTGAAATTAAATAAGGGCTTCAAAAACGACAGCCAATATTATAATGAAACAATATTTGCTACTCCCATATTTATGTGATTGTATCAGTATACCTAGGTATGAGCTGAATTATAAAGGACTAACGGAATTTTTCTCAAACATGCTTGGAAATTCGAGCATTATTTTGACAACCTTCTTCGAGATAAATCGAAATTGCTGTACTGGTCAAAAACAAGTGACGATGCGGCCAGCAAAGTTACTATGAAAATCCATATCTGGCGTGTTTAGCGGCCAAATAAATTACTATGAAAACTCATATCTGTCGTGTTATTTAAAAATGGAACGAACTTTTTACTTCAACACACGGCAACCAAGGAGGTAACTTATCAAAGATTTTATTTAAATTTTGAATTGGCTTGCAAATAGAACAAAGAAGAAACAAATTAACATATTGGCGCTTGAAAAATTATAGTTGTTCGTCATTGATTCTGGAATTTTTATTTAATTGACTCAGTTTGAATTTCCGCGCATTATTTGAGAAAAGTACTATACAAGCCTTGGCCGCAATCAGGAATTGATGGACTCACGTATGTGTACCTCGGCTTCGCCGCGGCCCACATTTTCACGATCGTCCATCAATACCCTTATTGCGGCCGCGACAGTAATGTACTATTATACACCTTACGATCATAAAGAGATTTGACACAAGATCTGTCTCAATTCTTATTTCACTTATCCAAAACTGCTGGTTCTGTTTTTGCGAATAAATGATTACAATGTTGATTAAAATTTATTCATTTCATAATAATGTTTCAGGGTAAGCATTTTTCTGTGTTGGATGTGGAAGGCAGTGGAATTGGTAGTTAATTGCGAAACGAGCGTAGATGAACTTCGTTTTGGTACTCCGAACTCAGATGCTGGCAAAATCAATAATATTCTATGCTGAAAATATTCTGCTCAAACTTGCTTTAAAAGCTGAATGGGGGAATAAAAAGGAAGTGGAGGAGAGGAGGACTTTATTCTATAAATTATTTTGGATTAAAATGCTGACCTAGAAATAATTTGATGCCAGCTACGTACTGAAAATGCGATTCGCCAACGTATTTTTCAACTAAATAGAAATTCGGTTTCCCGGAAACGTCCATTACTTTTTACCCGACTACGGCGAAGCAAAAAGGAGGGTTATGATTTTGACCGGTATGTATGTTCAACTGTTCCATCATATCTTCTAAACGACTCGTCAAACTTGACAAATTAGTTATCGTTGGAAGCGTCTTGATTGTCCACTGGTTATAGGCTAAGTATATGACGTCAAATAAAGTCATGAACTAAAAAAAAAAATTATGATACTAAGTTGGGTATCAAATGTATATTATAAACACAAAAAAATTAACTTACTTGAATTTTTGTACATAGGTAGGTTTATAGATATTCCTACTGTAAAAATGAGGAGAGTCTACCAATGAAAATGTTTTGTTTTCGTCGGTACAAGGGTGCCAACTACCAAGGTCATGGTCGAGCCCTACCCATTACATATTCACACTTGCAGTCATCGATTGACGCCATGAACCTACCACATAGCCGCACATCCCTCGTTATATCTACGCCAATATTTCATGGCCATCAAAGGTAATATATTTAAAATGTTATTTAAATGAAAAGGATTTATGAAAAGTTGATTTTAATTTAGGGCCAAATTTTTTCGAGTTTCCGTAGTCCATTATCCTGCCCTGCGACATCCCAATTTATCTGGAGTCGGTTCAAGTTATTTTCATTAGTATGAGATGTAAAATTAGGCTTGTTAATTATAATACTTTCGATTTCAGACAAGCGGTATTTTTTCTCCAAAGTTGACTATCGCATGAAGATATCGATTGCAAAATGCAATTGGTCCGTAGAAGCCAAACGTTACCGGATACCGGCAGGTGGGTATCAATACCCATGGGAGGTAACTTAATGCTGACCCGACCATGTCGACCCCGCCAGTGGGCCGTGTCCTTAGGTTACGAATATATCTAGTTAAATAGCATAGATAAGTACTACTATATTACATGCAATAATCGATACTAATCATCTGGAGGAGGAAGGAACATTTTATTTGGAAAGGTTATGTTATGAGTGCTAACCAATTTATGGCTAAAATTCGGAATTGAGGAAAGGGTCGCCCCTAAATTGGCGGTGACAGAATTGTGAGGGATGTTAAGTAAAAATTTGGACAGGTGTTCGGTATTCATACAATACTGTGTTATTGTAGCGTCCTATTTTCGTCGGGAAATATTCTAAATGCTTTCTTTTTTTTTCTTTTTTTACAAAGTATCATTAGTTTGCCGCATAGCAACTGGGTCCGGTGCTAACAAGGTGCTTAAGTTTCAGCAAAACTTATAGGATTATTCCGTAGGATTTCTTGCACGGCTCTAATAACATATTAATTTTTTCTCGTGGTTTTAGATTAATATCTAATACTTATTGTTATCTGTACTAGTTATACCTAAATCATTAGAGAGCCAGATAAATATTTCAGTTTCATGACATTTAAGACCTAAGGTAAAAGCATCCTATTAGATAGTAAGTGAGTGTACAACTTAGTTCAGACCACACGTGAGTTAAAAATAAATTATTCACTTTGCTTTGAATTTTCATATATTAAACCACATACCGTGTCTGTGGAATAGGATAGAATTTGCATCAAATTAATTTAGAATCACAAATCGCTAGGTTGGGCCGCACGCGCCGTACATTTTGAATCTAGGACACATTCATATTCAGGACATATGCATCCGATACCTATTGTTGCATTGGACTTGTAATATTTGCTCTTTAAAGCGGTCGTATATGTATGGTTTTAATGCATTTGCTGGCGTAAAAAACGCAGTAAAATCGTTGATATGATCCGAAGCACTTAACCGTCGTAACTCGTCTTGTCAGATTCACCCCGTTCCGTGAGAACGCGAGTTTGATCGATAACGTCTAGGTACGATTACTTTTTCCTGACAGTAGTAGTTCTCAGAATTCCGATAGAGATGAAACACGTGCCAGATTCACATTTTTTCGCACAAATTCGTAAATCTTTTAGATCTTTTCATTCCGTTGGGACGGATTCTCAGAATAGTGTTCGGGGAACACATTTTCCAGCTTATTTGATGAAGAATAGTAGTTCTTTACCTACTTTAATTCTTATTATGAGATTTCATTACATTTTTTTCATCATCTGACTAGCTTGTCATGATGATTGTAGTGTATGAGCTAATAACTTGTCCGAAGTCATTAAAATCAACACGCTAGTGCAGTGCAGTTTCTGCTACTGATTATTAAACCACTCATGGATTGATATGATTGGAATCCTATTTATGCAAAAGTGCGCTAATAAATCACTGCATCCAACATAAGAATCGTCTTTGGAGATTTGTAAGAAGTAGGTACCTACATATCAACATTTAGGAGATGCTATGAGTAATTCGCCAATAAATCCAATTGCGAAGGCGCTTATTCAGTCAAAAGATACCCATATAAGAGAAAAATATCTCTGTTGTTTTCTGATAAAGAGATACATTATGGTGGCTATGGGGTATATGATGTGATACATGATGCAACATTTGTTGCAGCAGAATATATGGGAAGTTGCATAACAGAAAGCCACATTTAAACTAAAAAGAGCATGAAGATTCACGCGTAATGATTTCTTAAGATAAGAACAACTGACACGCATTAGTAGGTCAACTGCTCAATTGTCGCTTTAGCGTATTTATCCAATTGCTTGATTGTTTCCTTGAACTGTGGTTCACTGCAGAATCTATTGTACATTTGTACGAATCTCAGATTGGAAGCGTAGGAGGTACGTTTGTCACTTAATTAATAGTACTTGCAAAACACGTTGGGGGGGCCAAATGACTCCTTTAAGAAGTGAATTTGAATTGTTGCAGCAAATGGCGTTATCCGGTGACAGCTTATTTATTGCTATGTCATTTTGACGTGGACTTTGGATTTGGGCAAAACATAACTGCAATAGGAGGTTGTTTACAATTAGATTTTCCAACCTTTGAGAAAGTTTGCTAAACTGTAACTCTCGTGTCAGATCAGTCCAGTCCAATAGACAGTTAGACACATATTCCTTGTATAGCAGACACAATTCATTTGCTCATTAATTAGTATGCATAGTTTGTAATTAATATGATAAACGATTCCAATTTCAATCCAATAACTGAGAGTCTTTTCTCTTTCATAAAGTCAGTATCAAAGATTTCGGGCTGAAGACCTGTGTAAACACAGTACAGCCCACTTTATCCAATTTAGCGTTAATTGAAGACAGTAATAACAGTTCAGGCAGTGAAACCAAAGATTTAATTAACTTTGTAATCAGTTTGTAATGACTGCTCAATGATTCCGCTCCGCTTCACTTTTAATTTCGAATGGCTATGCGTTCCCGGCTCATTTCACCCGGTGATCATGTTTGAACAATTGGTAATTAATTATGGTCTTATGAGCCGGGAAAAGTACGTATTGCTGAACACGGGCCTCCTCTTAAATGGCCAGAGATTTTGTATCGATAGATCAACATTGTCCATTTGTGATTTTCCTGATCACCACTGTTGACAGACGGTTGGGCGATCTTCGGAATTTATTTTGTATGGAAATATGTAGAGTGTTCGTTATAACTATCCATGGGGACTATGTCCATTAATGGACGTTTTTCAGCTGAGATGATGATGAAGAGAACACTGCTGTCCATCCTGTCCTTAGTCGTACGGTTTAATTCATTGCTAGGAACCAGACGGCACGCGTTATTTATTACTCAGATATTTTAATTAATCATCTGTAATGACCTTATCCCGGATGGCTAACTGTCGAAGCAATTAAATTGCAAATGGAAATGTAGCATCAATTCATTTAAATATGTGGGATATTACGAACATTTCGTAATTAACGCGTAATTAGTACTAGCAGCAACACTGGGACGAGAGTCGAAAATGAAATCGTTTTTGACTCCTAGATTTGTTCTCGTTTTTGTAAAGAAATTCTCTGTATCATCACTATCCATCACCATCTAGGTATAGGTTTCTAATTGGGCCTAGAAAATATTGCTATTAACTTTTCCCCTGTAATTTGATCCATATAGCAATTGTGAAATGCGAATGTAATCAGCACGTAGAGGAGCTCGTGGCTACGTAATAGCAGCCGCGCGGGTCGATCCATCAGGTCAAGCTACGCTTTCCGGGGTTAGTCCGTGGATGGGTTACCATCTTTACATACCGAGACTCCTCCGTCCCTCGGAAAGCATGTTAAGCCGTTGGTCCTGGCTGTCATTTGTGGATCTTTGACAGTCGTTACGGGTCGTCAGAAGCCCGAAAGTCTGACAACCAGTCTTACCAGGGGGTATCGTATTACCCAGTTACTGGGTTGTGGAGGTCACGTAGGCAGTCGCTCCATGTAAAATACTGGTATTCAGCTGCATCCGGTTAGACTGGAAGCCGACCCCAACATAGTTGGGAAAAGGCTAGGCAGATGATGAAAGTAATCAGCCGTGACTAAAAGTATTCGTCCTTCATTGGGTAGTAAGGTAGTTAGTGCTAAAACTCGTGCTTCGCAATGATTGGAACCAGAGATACACACCTTTTTTAAATGAGGATCGTGCGAGGCACTCTTTTTACAAAGTGTGCTAGCACACTGTGCTACCACGAATGAGGCGAGGCTGCGATGGCTTGAGAGCACGAACCAGCACGAACGTGCTGTGAGTAGTGTGAGTGTGCCAGTGAGTCGCGTGCCTCGCCGACTCGCCGAGTCGCGTGTGTGTTGTGCAGTGAGTAGAGTAGACACACGCGCGGTGAGTTCTGTGGTGTGTGTTTGTGTGAACGAAGACATCAATTATCAAAATACGTGTACGAGTGAGTGACTCGATCGCCTGACTCATTTCGTTCAAAACTCACAAGTACAAATGTTCTGTGTGTAGCTAATCTGTGCCAGTGTGGTGTGTGCTAGCACATCAAAATAAAACAGTGAGTGACTCTTTTCATCCAAATGAGTAGCTGCAACTGTGCTAGCACGTGTGCCGAGTTACCTAACACCGATTGGGACTTTATTAAGCTTTGCATAACCTCATGTATGGTCACATGTTATATTGAATA
The DNA here is from genome assembly GCA_949152455.1 of Lithophane leautieri. Lineage (NCBI taxonomy): Eukaryota > Metazoa > Arthropoda > Insecta > Lepidoptera > Noctuidae > Lithophane > Lithophane leautieri. The sequence goes on from OX424483.1 coordinate 6,489,268, forward strand.
CTATGCGAATGACAGTATTGGAACGAAGTTGTTGCGTTGGACATTCAATTTCCCGATCAAAAGTTGTTGATTACGTAACTTCGGAGCTCTGAAAGGGTCAAAACCAGGTGTGTTTCGGTCATATAATTATTTATTGACTTTTCCAATAGCCCGTTCAATTATAGTGTTGAATTGTTGGCGATTATTGTAACTTTAAATTAGGCTTGTAAATATTTTGGTTAACTACATCAATCGGGTCTGCCGAGCTGTGTTCTTCTCTAAAAATCATCTATTTTTTATGCTTTTCGTATGAACATAAAAGCCAAACGGTTTAGATTGGCTCATTAAAGGCTATCTTATTTCTGAGGGTGTCATAAGGCCTAACTAATCCTTGCTAATCCTTACTGTTCTTACTCCTTACTTTATCCTTACTAATATTATAAATGCGAAAGTAACTCTGTATGTCTGTCTGTCTGCCGCGCTTACACGCCAAAACTACTGAACCGATTTAAATGAAATTAGGTATACAGATATTCTAAAGCCTGAGAAAGGACATAGGCTACTTTTTATCGACATACCACGCGGGCAAAGCCGTGGGCGGAAGCTAGTTTATCATATTATGAATTGAATTGATTTATAAACTTAATTAAATTAACAAAACGATTAGATTATGTAACATGGGTACAATTTGAATTCAAACTATTATCGAAGTTGGACTCATTCTTGTGCGTAGTCTCACAATAACGAATCAATCGGGCTTTGGCAAAATGGAGTAGTGCATACGAGAGGCAAACACCGTGGCCCCTTTAAACTGTATCAAACAATGACAAAGCAAAGTATAGTGGAGTATGAACAACGCCCTACATACTGGCAAGGGCCGAGATTGCAATTGAGATTCTATAGATTTTTTTATACCATAATATGGCTTAGTTAACGGTTGCGCGAAGTACTACGTAACTACTCAGCTGCTCTCACTTGGAGAGACCCTTCAAGATAATCTTTTTCGTAAAATTTTGCTGTTTGGATACGTTGAAGAGCCTGATTTAAAGAAGTATGAGGACGTGCTTTTGATTCGATGATATTTTAATGAATGATAGGTACTTCTAGCCTTTGTCGGTTATCCAATTTCGGAGATTCGTTATTTCGAATTTCAAATTATCTTCGATCAGTCTGAATGTATTTACATGAAGCACCAAGAGATGTTTGCTCCAAGTTTATAGGTATTTTGGTACGCACTACGAAGCTCAGATATTAGTTCAGTAGGATCCTAATCAGGAGTCTCTCTAAGAAATATCTAAAAATACATACTTGTGTGCTCCTGGGTACCTACCAAGTTTGGTTAAAAGGAAATTTTTAGATAGTAACAATTACAACAAAAGAAATCGTTACACTTAATTAATCACTGGGTTCAGAAAACTTTTTTACTCAGCCAAATACTTAAATAGGCGAATCGAATTCTAGCCGTGTGAAATAACGAAAAAAACGTTCGTCATTTCGCTTTATTGCGTTCTTGAAATTCCCATGATTAGTTTTTAATGACACCGATATTTTGATTGGAGTCGAGTCCAGGTTTTTCTCAAATTATGATTGGACAAGATTCTCGATAATTTCCCCCGTGCATCTATCATCCATTCAATTCTCGTCGTCAGCGACCCGTGGCTCTTATTACTCTGCTTTCTAACGGAACATTCCCTTGCAATAATCACACTTATTGTACAAAATTACATATTTTTACTTTTACTTCGATTATTTCAAACCCGGTCAGCTACATTGTTAACATGCAATCTTTTGTAAATAGGAAGAAGTAATTGAAAATTGTTATCAGACTTGCTTCTCTGAGACGAATTTGAAATTGCTTTTGTTTTGGCGGCTTCTGAGGTGTTTTTTCGTGTTCGTTTGCAAAAAGTAAGTACTTATACAGAACTCCGTATCTAAGTTGGCTTGTAATTTTCGGTGTATTACTTCGAAAAAGCTCTTAAAGTGTATGATAGAATCGGTATTCATGTCTTCCAAGTAATTTGAACAAGAACATTTGATCAAGGTAAATTCTTTGAATAGAAATGTTTCTAGCGGCAAATAGACCTATATACCCAAACTGAATTGGAATCAGATAACGCTTAACTTGCGTTGAAAGGTAAACATATCACACCGGGATCTCCGGGAACTGGAATTCGATCTTATCCTCTACACGTGCCTACTGTGACATAAAGGCAACGGTAAAACAAATAACAGAATCCAGATATCATTTCTGAAATACAAATGTATCGTTTGAATTACAAATCACGATGAAAATCCTTCCGAATTTGGTTCCACAATTTTTCGCTCCCTCGCTCCGATTTTCTCGTCTTATAAGTATATCTAAACAGGCAGATGCACAGACGCAGACGTTACATAAAACGGAACGTCCCGTTAATTCGTCCCGTTGCAGTTAGACGCTTAGCTGTGCACATTGCACAAAACGATGGGATGTCCGTTATAGCGCCAGGACTGATATAGATCACACTATTATACCACCGTTTCAACCTTGAATTTTTTGCCACGGAACAAGCGCGTTATATGTGCATGAATTGCATGTTCTATTGACACTATGAGAACGTAGATTTTAGCTTATACTTTTTTGTTTGGATATTGAAATTGATATTACTGATAGATTTTTTGTGCGACTATAAGTTAATATTACCTAGTTTCAGATGATTAATGAAAGCATTATAACTGCTCAAGTATATTTGAATTATGTGTTTCTTGGGTTTTAAGAATTAATTTTTTGATTGTTGTTTTTTGGTACTAGAATTTTTCTTTACCAAAATTATGGGTCCCGAGAATTATCTAATTTTACAACAGTATCTTTTGTCAGATTGACATTTTGAATTATCATTTCTTGCCTCGATCGTGTGATTCGGACAACTCAAAGGAACACGCAATTACTGTTATTGCACCTCCGGGCCTCAGAGCTTAGATCACGACCCTAGTTGGTCTACTGTTGGTCGTCAGTTCTCGTCAGTGGCCAGTGAGCATTGCCGTTGTCACCTGGTGTGGTCGGTGGCGCATGACGCTTGCGCCAGCGCAGCCAGTGCCGCCATGGCGGTGTGGTGCGGCGCGCGCATTCGTCCGCTCGAACGACGCGTCTATTCCATCACTCTTGTGGTGCGTTGGTGTCAATTATTATTTATTGACCAATTTACGTCAGCTGCGTTGCGTGCGTGTCAATTTGTGTGTGCTTTGTCGATGTGCTTGATTCTGGAAAATAAGTTTTGGAACCACGTTGGATGAGTTTTGTTTTGCATTTCCGAGTTTTCATGAAAATTGTCTTATTACGCATACTAACCTGTTTCTTTAAAAAAGATCATAATAAGAATTCGTACAACAATACTAGCTAAAAAGTACAATTGTATTCCGATAGTTGTTTACAAATTAAGTAGGTAGGTAATAGTAACAGAGCTATAAAAAAACAGTGGTGTCTGTCTGTCTACGTCGCTTTCAAGGATCTTTTCTCCATAAAACGATTTTAATAGCCGTCAAAACGCAATAAACATTACTGAAAGCCATCTGAATTTTAATGGTAGTGTTTGTTTCATAGTTCCCACTTATAGCGCGACAAATGAGAAATTTTGTACCAAAGGGATGGGTTTAATAAAGATGCTGCATGTTGGAAATCCATCTAAGTATTAGGTCCCCACCTATGATCAGCGTTTTGTAATAAATTTTTTTAAATTTATAACAACCATGAACTCTAATGTTTTAAAACTTTTATGCACTAATGTTTAAAAACTAAGATAACGTTATATGCCACTTAAATTAAAAGACAAAAATAAGTTTTGACTAAGATAAAAAATAAAAACAGTGGTCATTTCTGCTAACAAAATGAGAAGTCATTTTTACGGTATTTTTTATGTTTAGTAAACTATAAGTAATAAGGTTTTTTTTACCTATTAGTAGTTGTCTATGATGATCATTATTCGATATAATACCAAGCAATTGATGAATATTTTAAATCATAGAAGTGACGAGGTTCTCTATTTGTGAGAAAAAACGCCAATTTCATAGGTTCCAACCCAGTATAAAAGACAAATAACTTATGTACAGATCTAATGATCTCCAATACTTGGCAAGTTAGTCGCAAAGTCTTGAGGATTCGATTATATCTATTCCCAAGTTACGGTCACGAAGCAAATTATCTCAGTATCTTGAGGTTGCCTTACGGAAGTTTCTTTATTGTATTGTATTTTATCTCCATTCAAATCGTGTTGATTGAAATATTTTCCAGATATCGGATTCGGAATCCTATTGTGTGTTATTGATGGTTTATTCTCTTGAGGCATGGATACTTTGATGTCCGTAGCGGCCTTCTGTAAAGTTTTTGGTTTGTCTCTTCGTTTAAGTTTTCAATAGTATTGGTTTCTATGAAATTATAAGTTGTAATTATTATCTCCTCAGTGCTATTTTTATCATCAGTGTCATTTAAAGCATCTGTATTTATATTCATGGTTGTTATTTCAGCAAACTAATTAGTGGCAGTGGGTTGATCTATTTTACTACCTATAGATATAATTTACAATAACAGTAGCCCTTTCCCTCGGTCGACTTTTACGTTCAACGCCAGTTGCGTTGGATGATTAGATATTTTACGTTTCTTTTATTGCTGAATCTGCGTTGTGGAGATAACTCGTAATTATGACATGAATAATTTGCTGCGTCAGTGTGGGGTTCACATAAAACATATTTACTAGCGTACCTTTTATGGTATCTCCCGTAGGTTCATATTCCATGCATGAAACCAAATGAGATGCTACCAGATTGATGAAAATAAAAAATGCATCAGAGTAAATTGGAATAGTAAGAATTCAAACGATTGTTATTTTAGTATCGCAGCATACGTATCGTAGGTTGTCACGGTATGCGAAAATACAATCATATCATCGTATTTTTCTTCGAGGTTATTACCCTTTATTCCGTTTGTGTTCGTTCATTGCATTCCGTCCACTATTTTTAATTTCTTTAAGTGAGGTGAAGCGGTGAAGTGATTTCTCCATTCTCCATTTCTACGCTGTCCTTTGCAGCACTTAGCTTTTAAGTAAATTGCTTGTAAAGCGTCCATTGCCTTTGTCTCTTTATAATTTTATTGTTTGTTTCATATAGAGGTTAATGAATATGTGGTTTTGTTGTAACTCGTCTTAAGTGTGTGAAATATCCTTCGCATTCGTTGCTTTTTGCATTGTTTTGTTCATCGCCAATTTTGGCAAAGTTGTTCTTGCGATTAGCGGAATATACTTTTTCTTTATTATTACCTACCTTCATTATGCTCCATCCACTGCTTGTTTATAATAATCTTGGTATAATAAAAAGAAAACACTTATCAAATATGGTCATAATTAAGTCTAAGCGGCCAAATATTACTGATCTCAACTGAAGTGAGAAAGGCTTCATAAAATTGGCATTAATTTTGCATACATCTAGATAAATATGGAATAATATGGTAATCGAGTGATTTTACCGGCACACCATTTACGTTTAAAAGCTTTAATAAGCAAGGTCTCCATTTAACTTATAAAACTGATATTTTATTGGGCTGGTATTGGGTCCATCAGCGTACCATTATCGATGAGTAGATTTATCGGCCCTTCAAGTGAACGAAATAGAGCGCAAAATGAGATTTTTTCCGACTATTGACGGATAAGCTATCGGGTCGGCGATCGAGGCGTGAAATCTTAGGGCACGAACACGAGTGTCGACAAATCTGCGGTATTACTCCCCATTGGCTTTTTAACACCATGAAACTGATTTTCTCATGGGAATTGCGATGGAAAAACAACTCATGCGATAAATTCGTCGACGGTGATACATTTGCCGATATGAATATTTTTGACAACCCTATTTGAATACTTATACCTTTAAAATTGTAATTGTTTCAGTGCCGTTAATTATGTTTACAATACTAATAAAGCGAATACTCTCCTCGAAATAGGTAATTCGATTTAAACAAGACTTCAAACGAGAACATAAAATACTGAACTGCTAATGCCAAGAAAAGCGGCAATTTATTTAGTTCACGTGCTCCCACTTTTCCCATAAGTATCTATTCAATTCTAAAGACCTTTATTTATTTGCTTTCACTGGCTGACGTTTTATCAGGCATTTACGATACACGAGCTGAAAGGGTCCCAGGCCCTAAACATCTGGTTAATCGTAGTGAAATCGACAATCCAATACTTAGCTGTAATCGTAGTACAGTCTTCGAATGTTTCAATGGTGAATTAGCATCAGTGGAAAGCTGGAAACAAGTCCTAAGCCCAGTCACGACAACAGTTTACTAACATAATTTAGCACCAGCTTTGGATTCCTGTATCTGTTTTAATGCGTGGACAGATTGTGGGTGTTTGTTAAAATGAGAATTGGTGATGGGCTGACTATGTTGAGGGTGGTTCTAAAGTTTGATCGAGACCGCTGTACGGCACCTTAGGAATGCGCGGCGAGGCGGGGGGCAGCGTTGACGAATGAGAGCCGGGATGCCGTAAGCGTTGACGAATGGGCGGCATGCACTGCCCCCCGTCTCGCCGCGCATATACCTAAGGCGTGCCGCGCGGCACAGCGGTGTCGGTCAAACTATACACCAAGTTTTCCCATTACTAGTAAACTCCAAAAGAAAAGCGACCCCTTCCTTATTATTAGAAAACGAGCCTTAAGCTCGAGTGTCTATAAATATATCATATATGGTCTTAACATATAAGATAAATTACTACAAATATTTGTGTATAATGTTCAATCAAACGTCGAGAGCGTCAAGTTTACCCTTCATTCATGAATGTAAACGTAAAATATTCATTGTAGTTGTAGTGGTCAGTCAGTCAGTAGTCACGCGATGTAGATTTAATGAATATTCGATCGTCTTCCAATACTCTACGTTTGCATTGCTTAAAGTTCAAGAAGCTAATGGTTTAATCAAGCTATCAATCATCTCTACTTTGTTGTTTGATGTAGGGCGATTTTTCTTTCATATCGATGGAAAAGTTTCGTCTTCTGCATCCAATTATTAGGTTTCTGGTGAATATTTTGGACACAGGCAAATGTTTTTGGACTTTATACGCTATGATTCAATTGGCCCCTGAGGCATTCCATTCAATGTTGTCTTAGTCCTATGACAAAGACTTAACCCTCCCTTTCTGCTGCGCAGTCGGGTAATAAGTCATGACTAAGGTTTTCGATCTGTTTCAATTTTCGCCATTGCGTGCGGGATTTATTTTTTTACGATTATTAAGCTATCAATAGGGTAATTACTAATCAAATCCTTTTGTTACTTACAGATAGAGCCAAACACAGCATTCTTACGAGCGGCGCGCGCCGGTCAGCTCGACACAGTTGTCGATCTTCTCGACTCCGGCGCCGTTAAGGATATAAACACATGCAATTCGGTAAGTTTAGTCTGTATTCCATTCAGTTAATGCAGCCTCTAAACACCCATTGTTAAAGATGGACCGTACTCCTATGACCCAAAAAAAATGGATGCCGGTATCCACTTGGCGAAATCCCGCAGTTACTCTTAATGTTGACCGCGGAATGAGAGGTTATGACTTTTTCTTGTCAGGAAGCGTATATAAATGTCTGTCCAACACGGAATCTTACTGCTTTCTCTACCTACATAATCCTAGTTGTTTCAACGTTGTTTTGAGTTTGTGAGGTAGTCCATGCTGGATCCAAATGAATCTGCCTAGCCTAAACCCTTTTCCCGACTATGTTGGGATCGGCTTCCAGTCTTACCGGATGCAGCTGAAAACTATCCGCATGATAGATCCAAATATCAGTAAGTAATGCGTTTGATATTTGGGTCCGGTGCGGTCCGTCACAGGTAATTTAAAGTTGTCCCGAGCAAATGGCCCTCACAAAGACAGCTGTTATTTAATGTGTTGCTTTAATGATAAGTATTACAGTGCGGCTAGAAAAATACCGTAGCACTATGTTTGTTTAATGCACTATTCGTTTAGTCTTGTAAGCAATCCTACTGATTTATCCCCCGTTTCCTCTAACTAGATCATTGATCGTAATTATCATTGCGCACTGTCAGGTACCGCTTTTAGTATTTCTAGTTTATGGTTAATGGCTGCAGTCGTGGTAACCTGGCCTAATAGGTTCTCAGTGTCTAATTCCTGGCCATTTACTGGCACTCAAACTCGAGTAATGGACCTGTAAACAATGTTCGACTACATCATATTTTTCTCAACATTACTTGAACTCTACGGAAAGGTTAATCTTGGATCTTACTAAAGGTTCTTTGCTGAGAAATTAGTTTTTGGATACGAATACCTTTGACCTTTATTCATCATTCACCTATTGTTGAATATAAACCTTGTTAGACACATTTCTGGGATAAAATCTTATCTAAAACCGTTCCCAATCCTTTTGATCTTGTTCCGTTATCTTAATTATTCCTATTGTTATAATTATAATAATCTTCCAGAAGGTAATGACTTTGATAGTTAACTTCCTTTCGCAAAGGATTTTCATATTATCTTTAAATTAATCTTACTCCAATCTCTCTGGAATAAACCTGCCATTAGTTCTATAAACGGAATAGAAAATAAATGGAACTTGGGATGTAGCTATCAAGTGTTAAAATGCTTTTCCTGCCGAAAGGTAGACAGGTACGTAACAAAGATAATTCTCTAGTCGTATAAACCCCTGTATCCACAGGAAACAAAAGTTGAGCAATAGTTGCAAAACATTTTTCCTGCGTTCAAAATGTTGTTGGAAAAAGTGTTACGCAACTCTTGTTTACGAGGTTGATACGATTCCTCAATGGCAGCAAATTCAGCCTATAACGTTGTGTTAACGTATGTACGTTCCCACTGCTGGGACACAGGCCTCCTCTCTGTTAGATTGAGTGGGCCCATAATCCATAGCACTGTCCAAGTACGTGGTGATGAAATAAATTACACAAAGAAAAGTGTTTGCCTGGGTTCGAACTAAGACTTATTATATACGACATTGGGGCGGCCGTTATCACTGGGCCACCACTGCTCATGTTGCCAGCAACACTACAATACTCCATGTTTCCGGCAACTCGACCGAGTCGCTGAAACATATTGTGCAAGTATTGTTCCCGTGTATATGGGGCTTAAGACCTACATTACGGAACGCAGTTTTCTTGGCCCCAAGTGATTCAAAAACCGTGTTACCTTCACTCCCTCAGTTTAATCTCTTAGGAGTTGATTGTTGCAACGGTAACGACGCAAATTGAATGAAATGCGCACACGCATTTAACGTCGTACTGTTACAGATAGTACTTGCGCTTAGGGCTGACGGAAGCATTAAATAAATTACATTTGCTATGGGAAATTGGAATGTTATTGAATGGGCTATATTTAATTGCAATTATAAGTGTAAATTAATGCACCGGTAGTGTTGATGGTCAACCGAAAGAAAATGACTAATGGCTAGTAATCAGAGGCCCTTTTATTAAACTTTGCCAGTTTTCATTACCTAGTACCTTGTCAGTTTCACTGACCTTATGCACATTGTTTCCAAATAAAAGCCATTTACTACTGATTTAAAGTTCAAAGTGCATTTTTTGAGACATGTAAAATACTTACCTTGACGTGACGAGCTAGTAAATCTGTCAAGGAAAGATTTAATATGCAAGCTAATTTCTTGTATTCAAATTGAATAGTGATGCTCTTGCCAGCCCTGGTCACCGTCCATGCCATCAGATACACGTTGATACATTGAGGGCATCCTGACAGGTGAGGTAATCATCATCATAAAAATAGATAACCACTATTCGTTGCATCTATTCGCATTATACATTTCATGGTCGACATTACAGCGGTTTTACAATAAAGTAGGGTTTTTGTAGTTGACTTATGTCATAGGATCACAATACTTATCTATGGTTGGCGTTTCATGGAATGCATGTTTGTATTATTGTGTGAACAGGCTACTGAAACTGAATAAATACATGTTTGTTTTCATGTACTTTATTTGTTGTGTAAAATGTTGGTTGGTTACGTCATTTTAATCAAGGGTAATGTAATGAACGGGTCATGGTATATTTAATTCTAAATTTAATGAACTTCGATGTCCTTCATCAGGAAAATATAATTCCGGCCTGTAGCAGTTCGATGTGACAACAAAAGCCTCTTTATATACAGAGTAGCAGTTAGCAATAATGATCAATTCAGAAAGCTGACTATTCACTAAAAAAAACTGGCCAAGAGCGTGTCGGACCACGCACAATGAAGGGTAGTTGGGATGAATTTATCCCAAGGACAAACTTAACATTGTACTTGAAAAACATGTTCTCCCATATATTCCAACTGTAAATGTAAGTTTGTATGCACCTTTTTATTTTCGTTTTTTATTTTATGCCACCTAGTTTCAGAGATAAGGAGTGTTTGAATGGTCAATTTTCTTAAATATCTTTAAAAGTATTTTTTTTTTAACTGAGATCCTCAAAAGATCATTTATTTTCGTTACACCTCCTGGGTCACAGAAATTTATATGTGTACCAAATTTCAACTCAATCGGTCCATTAGATTCGGAGCAAATTGGCTGTGACAGACGGACATACTGACAGACAGACAGACACATGAGTAATCCTTTAGGGGTTCCGTTTTTTCCTTTCGAGGTACGGAACCCTAAAAACAGCGAAAAGCTACCGATCTGCTCATAGACTGAAATAAAATGTAGAGTTTATCGCAGGTAGTTTGTTAACTTTGTATGTCTTTAATCGAGTCGATAAATTAAATTTTCCCCCGGTATACTGAACGATAAACGTTTGAGATCGTGGTCGACAAATTCTAGATTTTCATTATCGGAATAGAAACCTGATATTAAACCTAAGTAATGAAATTGTATTTATTACTAATTAGTGGAGTGGCAGTGCTTTAATTTTCTCTGGTAGTTAGAAGGAAAGTAATATCGGCGGTTCGTTAGACAAACCGAAGTGAAGTAAGTAATAGTGTGGCTATAAATGTTGAGTTCAAGTGTAGAAAACCTATCATTAATAGAATTTTCAACTTTATAGATATATTTTTTCAATATATACTGTTTGGTTATATGTTGGCAATCCATTAAGGGAATGTTGGAGTGTTCATTTACAACCAAATGACCCCTTTTAACTCCTAGGCAAATGTCAAAATTTTTCGAGTCACATTGGCATTTTTTATTTTTATTTAATTCATTTTAAAATATTAAATGACAAATTAAGCCTCGTGCAAACTGGCGCGATATTGCGGGCACGACTGGCAGCGCAACCCTTGTCGCGCCTGCTATATCGCGCCTATTTGTGGGCCTTTGCTCAAAAATGGTTGACATTGGCATAGGGGTCATCTGGGGTCATTTGGTTGCAAATGACCTCGCCTACATCCTCTTAACCGATTGCCGACGTATAACCAATAACCCTGCATAATGTGGAAAGCTATAAGAGTAGAAGAAGACCAAAAAAACGATGGATGGACTGTGTGAAAGATGATATGGCTAGAAAGGAGGTGACTACCGAGATGACGACTAATAGAGAAGTATGGAAGAAGAAGTTATGTTGATCTGACGTCAAATAAAGGATAAGGGCAAGAGAATGATGAGATAGATATTTTATATACAGTATTTCGACATATCTCGGTCATCATTAATTATTAGTAACCGCATAATGTTCGGTCTGTTGTACTGTTTGTTCGCCATATTTTTGCATTTAAAATGGATCAGCCTGTATACAAGGCTGGACTATAGGCTAATTCAGGTAGGTACTGTTCGTTTATGTAAAAGCCTTAGTCGTATTGCACGATAGTTTTCTGCCTTCCGCATCTTAAAAATTAGCACAACTCAAATCTACGACCAGCCAATACAATACCTTTTATTTTTTTATTTGGTGTTTACTACTAACAACGCTAGCTTTGTAAATAAAATATGGACTCAATGGACTGTATCTGTATACCTGTGTCTGAAATAAAGATAAATTAAATTAAATAGCAGTGACATTGCAAATAAATAAGTAAAAATGATAATAACAAAACGAAATAAAGTAATGAACCGTACCGAGCATCGACCTGTAATTAATAAAAATAATATCATTATTATCCATTGTCAGTAAACGGCCTTCGCTTCAAGCCGTGTTCCGCTCCAGTACAGAGTTAGGATCGCTTTACACTTGCGTCTGCGACAGGCGACAGATAATCTTGTCGCAAGATCGATTATTGTAATCGATGCTGTGATTCGATATTGCTGTTTTTTGCAAGTGTGCATGCAAGGTGAAATGTTATGAGGTCAGAAATTAATATGATTGGAAATATGTGGCAGTTTGAATACTTTATGCGGCCTGCCGAATCTCCTTTCTTTGGTTTAGTTTGTCGAATCGTTGAGCTCCTTAATTTCTGAGTTGAGCTACTCGATAAACTGACAAATGCATGCACTGACTGGAAAGATTCACTCAAATCTGTGAGGTTCTTTCATCAATAGACCATCTCAGACAGACAGACCCTAGTCTGCATGGTCCTCATACGATTTGACCAAGACACTTGACTTCAAAAGAGACTGTGACCTTTGAGTTTGTCTCGACGTTTCTTCTCAGAGAAGTCAAATAGGAAACACCGACGTCATCTAATAAAATAAAATAAATGATAAAGTGTTTGACAAACCTACCTAGGTACTCGTACAGAAATAAAATATAATTTATCAAAAGTATGAAAATTATGTTTTTTCCTGGTGGTCGTTTTATAATATAATTAGCTGCGCCCCGTGGTTTCCCAGCATACGCATAGCATAGCGTCTCAATCTCGTGGGAATATTGAAATAAAAAGTAACCTATGTCCTTTTCCAGGTCATGGTCTACCCATGTGCCAAAATCTAACTCCGTTCAGCCGTTTTAGCGTGAAATTCAAACACTCATCTCTCGCTCAATAGTTAGTATTTCAAATTGTGGGTCTTACTCGTATAAACTTGATGACAGTAGATTATCTTCAATTTTACTTCACATAATATCCGTGACATCCTCCTTCATATAATATCGTACCACTTACCTTTTGTTGCCTTGTTTATGTTGTTAACATTTTACATAACAATTCATGATTTTCGTACAAATTTTCATTCCGTAAAAGGGTACTGAATATAAATGAGCTGTGTATGCAGGGTTTTCAGGTTATTAGTATAGGAACAAGGTGTTGCGTGTGTGTAATGTGCTTATCCGCGATCCTGGCTTAGAATATCGTGTAGGAATAGAATTGTATGATAATATTTGATGTGAATACAGCATTTTGTATTGTCTAAGATTGAGAACTTTAGTTTTCCTAAAGTAGCCAAGCCAAGGCAAGAATGTACAATCAGATTTAAATAATCGGAAGGACACCAAACCATCCTGTCCACATCCTGCTGAGCCCACAAAGATCAGGGCACTAACTTGCAACCTTTTAGTCGATAATTACGTAAATAAACTACAATGTATTTATAACATTTCCATAAATAGTCCAAGTCTAGATATCTGAAACGCAAGTCCATACATTTGAATAAATTCTCTTCATTAAAGTTAGCTTGCTACACTTATAATGGTATTTTAATTGTTCCACACAATTACCATGGTCTTTTTTTTAACGTATTTTCTGTTAGAATTATAACGTTATTTTAGTTATTTACGCTAATTACGACGTTAAGTTGAATTAGAGCGTATTGGTGGAGATATTTTTAATGGCAGCTCAAGCTCAGAATGATATCAATCGTAGACTTTTACGTTATGTAAACTATTAGAAAATGCATAATTTTTGTTTATTAAAAGATTTAATAAAAAGACCATTATGAATTAAACAGCAGATTGAAAATTCAAACGATGAGAAAACACCGCCATTAGGTGTAGTCTAGTCCAGGTAGATTCCCATATTATTTATCACTAGAGCTCTGCTAGCTGCAGCAGCAAATGTGTCTTAGAAAAGCTTTTATTAACTGAACTGCAAACATGTAAACTTCTACCTCGTAATAACCAAAATGAACTGGTGGAAATAGGCTTCGGTGCTTTCCGACTATCCGGAAATTGGCCTGCAAGCCGTCAGTCCTGCTCACACTGTTAATTAAAACAGACCGAGGCCTAGCAACGGCCTATTTAGTTGAAGAACTTTTATTTCAATTAAATCATCTACAGACACTTTTGAATTGTCCTATCCAAGGAGTCGGTTAGCCGGAACGTTGTCCCGTCCCAAGCGTAGATTCTTATGGAGACGAAACTCCATGGATTGCAATTAGCAATACTGATTAGGAATTGCTCAGAGTCTGGATTTGTGGCCCGTGGTACTGGCAAGAGCCTTGCCTCCTCTGTCTTAAGACTTAAAAACATAGCTGGAGAAATATGGGTGCACCATACATCTCTGTCTAAACCTTCGGAGATTACATGCGTGATGTTATTTGTATGTGTGTGTGTTATGTTATGATGAGACTGCAAGTTGGTCTAGTGGCCGCAAGCGTTACTGCGAGCATGAGGTCCTGGGTTCAATTCCCAGGTCGGGTAGTGTTATTGGAGTTTTCCATCAAGAATTTCTTAGTAGCAGCCCGGAGTCTGGATTTGTGCTCGATTGATGGTAACAGACTTTCTGTCAAAAGACGTAATGTTATGTAATCATATTATTACAATTTACCACTGTTTACATACACCGATGTAGTGATTCAATTTGTATCTAAACGCTCAGACAGACAGTTTTATTGAGTAGGTCGAGTGCAACCTGTATAAGTGTATACGGAACTACCAGCCGGTCGCGTCATCCAATCAGTGTGGATGGTTGGTAAAATGGTAACATAAGGGGGCCACGTTCAAGGTCCATAGACATTTTCTGTCAATTGTAATAGTGTTGTTTATGGAAGTAAAAGTTATTACCACTTAGGTACTTACCATTGTTTACACTACTGCCATGATGTTCCACTTATATACGTATAATTGGTTGTTTTTAAATCTGCGAATCACAACTAGATTGATGGCGACCTAAACAGGGAACTTGTACTTAGTTTCAATAGAACTTAAGTGTTGTTGAATTGTGCATGTTTTTAATTAAACATCGTGCAATGGTATGTATTGCACGATGTTTAATACCTAGGCCTATTCAGCTTTATCGTTTTGAATCAAACTATAATTATTTTATTCACTCTGATTCCATGATCATCTGCCTAGCCTTTTCTCAACCATGTTGGGGTCGGCTTCCAATCTAACCGGATGCAGCTGAATACCAGTATTTTACATGGAGCGACTGCCTATCTGACCTCCACAATTCAGTAACCGGGTAATACGATACCCCTTGGCAAGACTGGTTGTCTGACTTTCGGGCTACTGACGACCCGTAACGACTGTCAAAGATACACAAATTACAGCCGGGACCAACGGTTTAACGTGCTTTCCGAGGCACGGAGGAGTCTCGATATGTAAAGATGGTCTCCCGGAATCCACGGACCAACCCCGGCAAGCGTAGCTTGACCTCATGAATCGACCCGTGCGGCTGTTATTACTTAGCCATGGGCTTTTATTCGCTCTGATTAACTTTATATATAATTTTAATTTCAATAGAGTGCTACTATTTAGAGCGGAATACACAGCATTCGCTTACTGTTATGCTTCAGAAAAATCTGTAATAAAAACATCTACTTAAATAAAACAAACATTTTTAGGACGAATCCTGTCAAAAAACCTTTCACATTTTATCCATCAACGATCTCCCAGTATTATTACCCATTGTGTTATGATATTAGCATCTAACGTAAGCTATTGTTACTACCAGACTGAAAACCAGTTCTGTTTTTCGTCATTTCCGATACCTACAACTTAGGAATAAAGTGTGCAATAGGCAACAGAATCGACTGTGTTTTTATGACGACATTGTTTTAAATATTTAGCTTTTGAAAGTTTAAACGAGAAGTTTGAAAATCATCATCTTTGGCTGCACCATTTTGTCGTGTTTAGATTTCGATACCCAAGTCTGTCTGTCTGTTATTTCTCGACGGCATGTGAAGCCAAGTCAGAGCCCCATGGGCGGTATAAGAACTCTGACACCAGGTTAGTCACTAACCACACGGAAAAGAAGAAAGTCTGCGGAGTTTGAGCTAATTGTTGACCCTTCATATTGCAATAATATTGTTATCCATGCCAATTGCCAGAAACCCTACACAGGTCTGCCAATGCCAAAGTTGCTGGCCGTAACCTTCTCAAATTCTGTTCTACTTGCTCTACTCCTCTGCTATAATATGGTAATGATGATAATTTGTCTGTCCTTCCTCAGAACGGGCTGAACGCGCTTCATCTAGCCGCTAAAGATGGACACATCTCCGTGGTCGAGGAATTACTAAAACGAGGCGCCACTGTCGACGCCGCTACCAAAAAAGGTAAACTTTTTATACCTAGAAAACAAGATTTTTACCAAAGTTTCTTGAATTATTTTATAGCCCTTCGGGGATAACAAGCGTGATTTAATTATGTATGTTTTTTGAATTCCGAACTTTATTCCAACAACATTTAAGTTCTAAATGCAAACACTGATTTGAATTGAATTAAAATTGACAACTTACATCCGGGTATTAAACCCGGATGTAAGTTGTAAATTTTGTTTTTTTAACCCCCGACTGAAAAAGAGGGGTGTTATAAGTTTAACGTGTGTATCTGTGTCTGTCTGCACCATAGTAGCTGCCAAACGGCTGAACCGATTTATTTATTTTTGGTTTTGTTTGAAAGGTGACACGATCGAGAGTGTTCTTAGCTATAAAAAAATAAAAATAAATCGTTCATTAGATGCTTTGTTTTAGTCGGGGGTTTTTTAAATTTTAAAATTAACTTATTACATCATTACAACAAAGGTGCCAATGCGACCTTTAGCAGAATGTCTGGCGCATTGAATGCAATTTTTTCGGAATCAAATGGTGTCATGAGGCGGGTGTGAGTGAGAGAACATGCGCCAAAGTTACATGCGCCTATATTCAGACCTGCCAAGTTATATGGGCCGTATTTTATGAAAGAAGACAATCATGTTGCGCCGACCTCAAATAAATGGGGATAAGTGTAAGAGAATGATGATGAATGGCATTAATAAATAATCAGAAGCCAAAACTTTGGAACGCGAAGTTAGACTGTATGTTATGTTTTTCTTATACGCATTTATCTATTTCCAGGCAACACAGCACTCCACATAGCATGTCTCGCGGGCCAAGAATCGGTTGCGCGGGCGCTGCTGGCGGCAGGGGCGAAGGCCGACGCGCAGTCCGCGGCAGGGTTCACTCCGCTATACATGGCCGCGCAGGAGAACCATGCGGGGTGCGTCAAGATGCTGCTCGCTGCGGGGGCCAGCCAGACCCTTGCTACAGAGGTGAGAATCATAACCATCTTACTAATGTAATTTTTTTTTTGAGGTTTTTAAATCCTCAAATGGCTTCTCCTGCTCTGGGCGGAGCGGGAGTGCGTGTCAGACTTTTCCTTACTAAAACACCCCCGTGTTCCTTTAGTTGCCTGTTGCCAAGGGTCCCGGTATCCCTTTCGGACTTTCCCGCAACCCTGGCAACTTTCCCGCAACCCTGGCATCTTACTACAGTCTGAGAAAGAGATGGAGCTATACATACTGCATAGCTCCATCTCTTTTTCACACTGAAGTAAGATTAAAAAATACTGCTGCAGTGGTAAAAGTGGGGGCGGTACAGTCACTGAAATAGAAAAATAACCTTTTATTATTTTATGGGAAAGCCATTATCCATCTAGTGAAATCCAGGGTTCTCTTCACGACCACAATTTTCTAGCTAGCTGCTAGCCTAACCTGTGGTTACTGGTTTGCCGTAAATCTTAACCCTAGTTTCGGCTACCATTCTGCTTTTGCCTGGCCTTTTTTCATTATTATTTCCACCGATATTTCATGAATGCAGCGCTTAGTGAGCAATCATGAAAAACAGAGCTATTTATTTTTCATAGCTAAAAACTGCAGAAAGCAAAATAAAGTCAAGTTAAAAAGAACTTTTCTTGATCAAAATGTAAAAGTTTTTTAAACTGAAGCAGACCTCATGCGAATACTTAGATCTTCCTAGATATAAGTCTGTTGATTTTTGCGTAAAGAATCTTATCAAAACGTGGTACTTAACTATTTATCTTGAATTGTTATTTTCTACACTTTCAGGATGGATTCACCCCCCTTGCAGTAGCGATGCAACAGGGCCACGACCGAGTGGTTGCCGAGCTGCTTGAGTCCGACACGAGAGGCAAGGTGCGACTGCCGGCACTGCACATCGCTGCCAAGAAGAATGACGTTAAAGCTGCTACTCTACTTCTAGAGGTAACATCCTTATCCGTCCGGAAAATACGAAAATTGAACCTGCATTGCTATTCTGTACCATCTCACCGTGAAAACTTAGGTGAAGTGAGCGTGGAGTGAGCTGTCATTGTCATCGATACCTACTGATGCTAAGGCAGTGACAGTTCACTCCAAGCTCACTTCACCTACATTTTCACGGTGAGATTTTTACAGAGTAGCACAACTGGACCCTAATTGCGTAACACACGATCAGTCATAATCCGAATAATTTTGGAGGATATTGCTAAACCATTGCTTCATATATTCGAAATGCAATAACGCAATGAATTTTGGTGTCAAAATGAAACAGATTGTAATTAATCGTGTGTACGCAATTAAGGTGCTGATTTTAGACCAGTTAAAAACAAAGTTAATTAACTATTTTGATTTAATTGGCTATTCAACTCAACAAGCGTTGAAAGTGGATTACTGATGCAGCATGTTGCTTTTAGAAAATATGTTTATAAAATGGCGGCTATCGACCTTTAACGTTAAGAAAGTTTATTTTAGGGTTTCGCATGATATAAATTTGCTGAAATTCTCAATATTATTTATTGTCTTCTAGCGGCTTATCACGCCTGGCAAACGAAAGCCATACTGTTGCAAAAATTTAAAAAGTGCTTTCAATACTCGTTATTCTTTTAAATTCACTGACACACAAAGCACAACTTACATCGCTGGGTTTAGAAGCTTGACATTTTGCCAACAGTTCCGTGTACATATAACGAAGATGAGAAAGGATTCTTGAAAATACATCTCCAAAAGGAATGAAAGTTTGCATGGTAGTTCGTCAGTTTTGTCGGTGAATTTCATCGGACACACTGCCTGTTCCATTCAAATGTTCAGTTCATCGATTGAAATTATGACAAAGGGCCTTTCAAAGAATCGTAACACAGTGTTGTCTTCGCATTAAATTCCCATTTGTATCTCCAGAACGAACACAACCCCGACGCCTGCTCGAAGTCCGGCTTCACCCCCCTGCACATCGCGGCGCACTACGGCAACGTGGGCGTGGCGCGCGCGCTGCTGTGCGCGGGCGCAGACGCGGGCCGCGCCGCCAAGCACAACATCACGCCGCTGCACGTGGCCAGCAAGTGGGGGCAGCTGGCCATGCTGGACCTGCTGGTGGAGAATGGTGAGTTCGATGAATAGATATTATTTGACACATTGAAACGAACAATAAAAAGATATACGCGGTCGACTTAGGAACCTCCTGCTTTTTATCGTCTGTTAAAAAGGGTGCGTTGAGTAAAATATTACACTATTTTAACTAAGTGCGAAAGTATTTGATTGCGTCCGAGAGGAAAAGTAATGTTGTTGAATAACACGTTTGAGAGCTCTGTCTGATTTTTTCGGAGATTGATGCTAGAGTTAGAGTCATCTTAACGCTAAGAGAGGTTTTGTATCTACTAGAATTAGGCAGCCCTAAAAGAGTATGCTGGAATCACAGATCAAATAAAGCAAGACATAGCGCTGCAAACAATACAGTGAAGCATGCCAACACTACACCACCGCCGCTCTGTGCGCACAGGGACACACGCAAACATTTACAACCATTTACAATCAAACTATAAGTGCACACATGTTTACGAAACCGGCCTCATGTCACTGTTGACAGCGCTTTGTCTTGGTTTTGTATTTGTTCTGAGGCTGGAATGATCTCGATTGCTTTGAGAGATTTTGCACGAGCGAAAGACTGATATAAATAAGTTACTCTCGTAATTGTGTCTTTTGGATGCGTTTAAAGAAGTCGGTATTTCATTTTGTACCATCTATTGTTTAAAAAGCTTAATTGAATAAAGATAATCAGCTGAATATATGCTGCAATGTATTTTTTACGTTTGTTGTGCGCAGGGCAGCTAACTTGGTCCGTAGAGATCGATACTGAAGTGCTATTCAGTTTCTCGTGTCGTAAATCATTAAAGGCACATCGCATGTCCGCCTAAATAGACTTTTCATGTAATAATTGATTGATGTGTGTAGGTATCCACTGCAATGCAGCAGGCATCCAAAGAATCTCGCGCTATTTAGCCGACAATTAAAACTAGGAAAAAAACACATTTGTATTAACAAATCACATAAATCAAACATAATATTTTCATCGGTATGACTCAATAATTACATATGTTCACATTTTTAAGTAAACACGCGATCTAATTATGTTTCGTATATGATTGAAATATCATATTGTAAGAATTTTCGTTTTAATTGGGCGTTCTTCACGATATGTTGTCAATCAAGCATCATATGCAGTCCGCGGTTTGACAGCTGTAGACAGTGACAGATATAATAAACTGGAATTTCAGACTGTTTCAGTAATAATTCGGCAATTTGTCTCGCGTGAAGCGCTACTGTCGTGAAATGTGAGGTTGAAAAATTGTTCTGTACGATGTTTTTTTAATGAAAGTTCCGCCATTTTTTTTCTGGTAAAATATTCCAGTAATTTCAGCATCATTAAATCATTTAATAGTGTATGAAAGTTTGGTAGGTCACACGCAGTTTACTGACTGTCACTCACTTTAGGAGCGCTGTAAACTAGTGCATTGGTCTTGTTACATAATATGCTTAAATAATCGCGTTTTGTCATATTTAAAGCAAGCATTTAAGGTCCAATTAAGTGTTGACCTATGTGATTTATTAACTACCTAAAATCATGCCTCTCTAGCGTTAATTAAGTTTAAATTATGCAAGTTGGCTTCCGTAACTAGGAGACTGAATCTTGGGTTTTTATTTTCAACCTTGAAATAAAGCAAGTCAACTTTTGTAAGTTGGTAACACTGAGCACTTAAACCTACCAGCAGGATTTCTTTGATTGTGAGAGCTCAAGGTTGTTTTGTACGCAAGATTAATTTAATACGCCATATCATTTTCCCCGTTTTAGTATTTATTACTCGTAAAATCACATTTTGCCCCATTTTTATCCTTTGTGTCAGTCCATCAAAAGGTTGTTCGTAAGACCGCCTATTGTATACACGAGTTTTTTTTTAAATAATTGGTGTAAAATACTCTTAACGAAGCTGAATGTTACTGGTTCTTCCTGTTATTACGATAATTTTTTTGTACTGCAAACCTGGGAATTTTGTGGTTACGGATATATTAAAGGTCAAAGTTGCAACTTTTCTTGTCCTTTTTTTACGAAGACAAGTTTTAAATGTTATAACTTCAACGATTCCTGTACCGCTGCATGCACACATAATCACAATGTTTCGCGTGCGTTACATTACGCAGTGAATTTTCACAACAAATATAATAGTCGTTTCCCAGCAATTATTTTATGCACAAAGTTACTCAGTTTAGATGTACAGAATGCGTAGGTTATGGCTTCGTGGAGGGTCTTTATTCATCCTGGATATATTTATGTCCTTTTTTGTTTTTTTGTGTACAATAGAGTGTTTGATCATTGAATAATATAAGCAGTACCTATCAATCATACGACAAACCTTTTGCTTCCAGGTGCTAACATAGCAGCCGTAACTCGCGACGGTCTGACGCCTCTGCACTGCGCGGCTCGGTCCGGTCACAGCAACGTTGTATCACGTTTGTTGCAACATGGCGCACCCATCACCAGTAAAACTAAGGTATTGAGAAGATAAGCATTACTTAGGCTAGTAAAGGGAAGAAAATGTTTGTTGTAATCGCAGCCACATAACGTTACTACTCGTTGTTTTCCGTTAAATTGTCTATAAATTAGTTGCTTCGCCATTGTACGAAAAATGGATCATATTCATCTGCCTAGCCTTTTCCCAACTATGTTGGGGTCAGCTTCTAGTCCAACCTGATGCAGCTGAATACCAGTATTTTACATGGAGCCACTGCCTATCGGACCTTCACAACCCAGTAACTGGGTAATACGATACCCTTGGCAAGACTGGTTGTCAGACTTTCGGGCTTCTGACGACCCGTAATGACTGTCAAAAATATACATATGACAGCCGGGACCAACGGCTTAACGTGCCTTCCGAGACTAAGAGGAGTCTCGGTATGTAAATATCCATCCACGGAACAACCCCGGCAAGCATAGATTAACCTGATGGATCGACCCGTGCGGCTGTTATTACTTAGCCACGAGCTCACGAAAAATTGATCATTTAACAATAAAATGGTATTTTTTTTGTTTCAGAACGGTCTGACCCCTCTCCACATGTCCGTGCAAGGCGAACACGTGGAGACGGCCAAAGTTCTACTGGCAGAGGGCGCGCCCATCGATGACGTCACTGTGGACTACCTGACGGCATTACACGTAGCTGCACACTGCGGACACGTCAAGGTAATGTCAACCTTTTATGTTTTATGATAGAGTCGGATTCAGTTTGGCGGTGCAGGAGCAAGAAACTAAGAAGAATGCTCATGTCGATAACAAGATTAGCAATTCTGTAGTAGCGTTAGCTAAAACGAAAATCTCAAACTCAAAGCATTTATTTCAATTAAACCATTTACAGGCACTTTTGAATTGTCAAGGAATGGGTCAGTCAGAAATATGAAGCTAGTTGCCCATTCCAAACCGTAGTAGGTACCTATGGAGAAGAACGGGCAAGAAACTCCACGGACACTCTTTTAAATAAATATATATCTATTTTTTTACAAATTATTGGTTACATCATTCAGGTTGAAATTATACATGTGAGAACAATGTAGAAAGCACGTTAAAAGCAACTGAACAAAAAAAAATTCAAAAATTAAAATAAACCATGGCAGCCAAGAGATGACCAGTCCCAACTGACGGCGCCCGTTCACGAACATGACGCGTGGATCAGCAACATTCAGCTCAACCATTTTGAAGGGAGCTAAATGATCCAATACACGGGCCACCATTGGTATGGCCTACGATTGGTATCAGAGGAATATCAACCGAATCTCTCACAGTATAAAGTTGGTTTTCGAATGACAGTTATTATAACACGTTATATTTCCAGGTCGCTAAACTACTTCTAGACAGGAACGCAGACGCAAATGCTCGCGCTCTCAACGGCTTCACTCCACTACACATAGCTTGCAAGAAGAACAGGCTCAAAGTGGTCGAGTTGCTGCTCAAATATGGCGCTAGTGAGTGTCAAAATAAAAATAATTTATTGACAAAACGAAGGAAGTAATTCCTAATGTATTTATGAAGGTCAAAGTTAATCGTATCCTTACATAATATTATAAAACAAAGTCCTCCGCCGCGTCTGTCTGTCGTCCTGTACGCAATAAACTCAAAAACTATTGCACCGATTTTCATGCTGTTTTCACCAATTGATAGAGTGGTTCTCGAGTAAGGTTTTATATAATAACCGACATATACACAATATATATCTTCCACAGGCAAATCAGCAACTACAGAATCAGGACTTACTCCGCTCCACGTGGCCTCCTTCATGGGCTGCATGAACATAGCACTCGTACTGGTCGGCGCCGGCGCAACAGCTGACGCGGCCACGGCGAGAGGCGAGACGCCCTTACATCTGGCGGCCAGGGCGCATCAGACTGATCTAGTGAGGGTGCTGCTCAGGAATAATGCTAAGGTAAGGTGTAATAACTTAATGCCAAAGGCATTAAATCCACCTTTGTACCTTTTTGTTGCATAAAGTTTAATAAATAAATAATTTATACTTTGTGAACGTAAGTAGAAGTTTGGGAATGGCACAGTTAGCAAGCTTGGTTGTAAGATACGTGGGTTTCATCCATGCCCTAAAACATTTATTACTGTACTAGCTGCGCCCCGCGGTTTCACCCGCGTATGTCTCGATCCCGTGGGAATATCGGGATAAAAAGTATCCTATGTGTTAATCCAGGTCATAAACTATCTGTTTGCCAAATTTCAGCCAAATCCATTCAGCCATTTTTGCGTGATTGAGTAACAAACATCCAAACACACAAACTTTTACATTTATAATATTAGTAGGATACAAAAACAGCTTTGCTATTAACTCACTTCAGTGTTCAATTGAAGGTATACTATCTAATGTTTCTGTGTTTAGGTGGACGCCCGCGCCCGTGAAGAACAAACCCCCCTCCACGTGGCGGCGCGGCTGGGACACGCAGACATCGCCGCCTTACTGTTACAACATGGCGCCGACGTGGCCGCCACCACTAAGGACAGATATACGCCGCTACATATTGCTGCTAAAGAAGGTGAGTGGACGTTTATCTTTGAGAAGAAACTAAGGGATTGACACACGGCGTTCGACGCGCGTATTCGCAAACGCAACAAGTGCTGGTTTTTCAACGTAGAAAGCGCGCAGTTGAAGCGCGGAACACGGAAAGCGTCTATAAAAAAAACGCCATGTTTTTCGCTCTCGTTTAAAATTGCTTTTATTAGGCAATACATTTAGGTGTTGCGTAGTGTTAATGAAAACGGGATAAGGGTCCTAATAAAGACCCATAACAAGCTTTGCTATTTGACTTAGCTTCTTGCTTATGTTACGGATTCATATTTCTTATTGTCTAACTTTATAAATCCATCATGTATCCATTTTCAGACACTCACGCAAGCCACTTCATTGACCTGCTTAAGGCCCTCCCTAACTTACATGCCCTTTCAGACAAAAGTGATAGAATCAGTCTTAAAATATTACTAAAACAGGACCTAACTTACTAAAGCTTCGTCTCAACAGGCAAAGAAGAGGTAGCGTCAATCCTCCTGGACCACAACGCGCCCATAGAAGCAGAGACCCGCAAAGGCTTCACCCCGCTGCACCTGGCGGCCAAGTACGGCGACACGGGCGTGGCGCGCCTGCTGCTGGCGCGCGCGGCCTGCGCCGGCGCACCCGGCCGGGACCACATCACGCCGCTGCACATGGCCACGTACTACGGCCATCCGGACATAGCGCTCACTCTCTTGGACAAAGGTAGGGCAACGTTTTGTGCATCTGGCTTCATAGACCGAGGAAACACTGGAAATTGGGAACTGGGACCCTACTACCACCACTTTTAGCAAATCTTACTTGAGTGTGGGAAAGAGTTGGAGCTATAAGTCCTAGATAGCTGCATTTCTTTCTCGCACTGAAGTAACATTAGGTGGTGGACGTGGTGGTTGGCCCCTAGTCACTTGCATCGACATCGTATCAAAACCGTAACGACTAGTGTATGCAATAGCCAGTAGTTTTAAATTCTTTTTCGCCAGAACCCTTGAAAATGTGTGAAGTAAATAATCGATAACATTTTTATCTCAGAATTTCATTCAGTTAATAGCTAAGATCACAAATATGTAATAACACAGATTAGGGCCCACAACGAAGCTGACTCGACGCATATTCATATTCTTACTACACATATTCGGCTTTCATTTAGCTCACATCAATCGGCAAACTCCGTTCGGAATCTATACTCGCTGAATCATCTTCGGGTCGGGTCGAGACAATTCGAGCTAAGCCAACGACTTTTTCAACGTATGTCCGGAATCATGTAAACCCGAAAAAGTGTGTTTTATGTTCTACTTTAATTAAAATCCATCAATTCCAACTGATTGTACATGCTAATTCATCCCTCATTTAGATTTAAGTAAATTGTAGTTGGGCTAGTGTAAGCTAGAGTTTTTTTTTATAGGTGCGTCACCTCACTCGCTGGCAAAGAACGGACACTCAGCGTTACACATCGCGTGTCGACACAACCATCCAGATATAGCCTTTGCATTGCTTGAGCATGGTGAGTTTTACCTGTAGATAAATTGTGTAATTTAATTTTTTCAAGATCGCTACAAGCAAAGCGGTATATTTTTTTCATACAGATGAAACAAGATAAATTAAATTGAAAATTTAAAAAAACCCCCGATAGAAACAAAGCATCTCGGAAAGGTTTTTTTTTTTATAGCTAATAACACTCGATCAGGTCACCTTTCAAACAAAACCAAAAAAATCAAAATCGTTTCAGCCGTTTGGCAGCTACGATGGCGCAGACAGACACACAGATACACACGTTAAACTAATAACACCCCACTTTTTCCGTCGGGGGTTAAAAAATATATCGTCGAATGTTGACGGTCGATACTTACATTTTCATTTGGCTAGGATTCCACAAACCAGTCATCCTGAAGTTAAACTCCCAAGTATATGGCCGTGTATGTAAAAAATGGATGCACCTGATTTTTATTTTATTTTAATCCACATATATAGAATAAACAAATATAAGGCCAGTCCTAGTGTCGAGACTTCCTTTGGTGTGCTGTGTTCCTTGACCTGTTTTCTTCTTTCCAAAAATCAATCAATCTGCCTAGCCTTTCCCAACTATGTTGGGGTCGGCTTCCAGTCTAACCGGATGCAGCTGAATACCAGTATTTTACATGGAGCGACTGCTTATCTGACCTCCACAACCCAGTAACTGGGCTGTTTTCCTCTTTCCAATGACTTTAATTAATCCCTTTGATGTTGATATGAGAGTCTTAATTAAACCTTTTCTCACACAGATGCGGATCCCAGCGTCAAGTCTAAGGCAGGCTTCACACCGTTACACATGGCAGCACAGGAAGGACATGAGGATTGCGTCGAGATGCTCATTGAACGAGGGGCTGATGTCAATGTACCAGCTAATAATGGTATGCATCTATTATAGTAAACACTGCAACCGTCAGATAGTCTCAGCGAAGTGTTGATAGATTGTGAATCTTTAAATAAAGAAATTAAAAAATACCTGTGAAGTCAATTGATGTTTGGTGAACATAATAACTTATACTCCATTTAATATAGTATTAGACTAATAACGGCCAAATATCGACAGTTATTGTGTAATATTGAGGTATGGCCGTATTTAAAAGTAATTTTTTTTAGTGTAAATAGTATTTTTTTTTTTTTTTTTTGTAAATTGGCTAACCTTGTCTTTGTATGTTGTGCTGTCTTTTGTGTGCATCAAATAAACGTTTTATCTATCTATCTATCTTATCTTATCTTATCTATCTATCTATCTATCTGTCTAATTAGATTACATTGCATTGTATTTATCGTGAAATAAAGCCTCCAAAACCAACACTCGTCGATATTATCAATGTATCTTTCTTGGCTTTGAAGTATTAGGTATAGCTGGTCGGTTATAGTATGGTTTTGTACCGGAGTTAACAGTGCGTTCATTATAATTTGTCCCGTGAACCTTGCCATTTTGAACTCTATCAGTATCGAAACTAAGATTGACAAGTAATAGTTTCAACATGACGGCGAGGGACAAGTTATAGTGAATGGTCTATACTTTTATACTACAGAGTCTTTCATCTATTATGTTTCATATAACCTAGTTTTCCCACTCCCAGGTCTAACCCCAGTCCACTTAGCAGCATCAGAAGGTCGCACCGGGGTCTTGAAAGCCCTAATGGCGGCTGGAGGACATGTAAACGCTCGAACACGCGACGGGTACACGCCTCTACACGCGGCCGCGCATCACGGACACCATGCGGCCACGCGCGCTCTCTTAGGAGCCAACGCTGATGTTACCGCGAGGGCTGCGCATGGGTAAGGATATTTTAAATCAAGGTCACAGATGCCAATCTAGCTCAGAAACACCGTGTGATTGCAACAGTGATTGGACCCTTTTTATGTAAAAAAAAGGTTTTTTTTTAGTTTTATGTGTTTATTGCAATAATCCAATAATATACATCTAACAACAAAATAAAATATATGTACAAGTATATAAAAAAGAGAGGGGGGAAATAATCACATCAAAGTGCATCAAAAAATTCTTCCGCTTCGCTGTCAGCAGGAAAAGTGCCCAAAAGGCTGTTAGCATGGCCACGTTGTATTGCAATGCTGAATCTTTGGCCGAAAAATAGGTCCGCCCTCTTGATTATTGATTATTATAAAAAAATAGCATTATTATCATCAATAGAGAGTTTCGTTGTAGGTAATTTAGCTGCTAGCAATTACTGATGATATTTTCTGCTTGCACATTTGATGGTTGTGGGTGACATCGAAATAAAGCAAATGTATTTATTGGGACTCGCAACAAATTATTGAATGAGATGTAAACGTGCATGATGGGCATGGATGTTTGTCGGTCGCATAAGCTAAAATAAAAGTCGACTGACTGTGGTCAATTTTACAGGAAACTCAATGTTTGGCGCAATCCGTATCAAACTGAGCATTGCTATCGATTTTAGTCTCTGTATCCTGAAGTTAAAATAATAATTTTAGTTACATTTTATAACTAACTAGCTGCGCCCCGCGGTTTCAGCCGCGTAAGTCTCGATCCCGTGGGAATATCGGGATAAAAAGTATCCCATGTCCTATTCTAGGTCATGGTCTACCCTTGTGCCAAATTTCATCTAAATCATTTCAGCCGTTTTAGCGTGAAAGCGTAACAAACAAACTCACTTTCGCATTTATAATATTAGTTAGGATATCATGTAGAGTAGAGAGGTAATAACGGCTTGAATATTAATCATTACTTATTGTATTCAGTTTCACACCATTGCACCAGGCGGCGCAACAAGGTCACACACTGATACTACAACTGCTGTTGAAACAGAGCGCCGATCCTAACGCACTGTCTACTGTAAGTATCGAAAGTTTAAGTACCTTTAAGGCGAAAGCTTAACGGTAGCCCGCGAAATTCAAGTTTTCATACGTTTTTTGCTATTTGCTGGTCAGTATCAGGTTTTAGGTTGATCTAAATATGATTCGCGGTCGTATCAAATATTTATTTTTAGAATTATAATCATAAAAATCATCAATACGACTCGTAAGTTCATAATAATCCTATTGAATTAGTATTTCATGAAATCATGACTTTTCGAGAATTATTCTAACTTAAGGAGTTGTATTGCTGTATCTCATGTTTATAATTCTGTAGAGCCTTATTTGTTACTGTCGGGGATCATATTTTAATCAACTTACAACCTGACAATGACTTGTAAATTGCAAGAAGATTTTAAGAAAATTTGAATTTCGCGGGCTCGCTACCCCCCTTTATAAAAGAAAAGGGTAAGTTCGTATGATTCTCAATTGTACTTCGCCCCTCTCCCGAAGATGATTATTGTTTACATGCAGATATTTCGAGCATCGAAAAAACTTCAACTGTGAAGCGATCTAGGTGGCAGTTATACTTATCTGTGAAATTCTAATAATAAATACAAAAGTTCAGCACAATCAACTCAACTGTGCGCAATTTATGTAATATTAGATTAGAAATCTGACTTTGAAGTCGTCAGATAACTTATAAATAATGACGTTATAACAGATCTTGAGAAAAAAAAACTGAGTCTTCTGTCGAGTAAAAATTGTTTTGTTCAACCAACCACAGATAAGTTCGGGTTAATTTTATTTGGCAGAGAATTTTAAAAGACATATTTTCATTTTATCTGGTAGATAGTGCCTATCTAGATATTGAAGCAGGCTTACTCTTGAAATTGTCTCGTTTGAATAATAAAAAACTAGATTTCTAGTTCATTGCATATTAACCATACTCAGCAACAAATAATTAACGATTTTGAATTCTTACCATATTGGGAGTAAACCCGCACACAGGAGACTGATCTATACATATTATAAATTAAAGTCGCTTTTCGTGTTTATCTGTATGTCCGCGTTGTTCTTCTAAACCACGCCACAGATTTTGATTAGGTTTTCACCATCGCTTAGAGAATTTATTCCGGAAGGTTTATGTATAAATAACCTATAACTAAGTAATCTCAATATTTTGTCAAATCGTAAAAACCGTGCGAAGCTGGAGCGGGTCTCTAGTAAAAAAGTTAAAATAAAAGTACTCAATTAATTTCACACAATATCTTTAACAAAGTGAATTATTCTCCCAGAGTTATCTGTATCAATAAATTAACTAGTACCAAGGTACACACGCATCAATTTCATACGTCATACCACTCAGAAAATGACCACTTCATAATTATCCTAGCGTACAGCAGAAAAACACTTTGATTGCGAATCAATTTACTTGATTTATAATCATTGAATCGTTAAGGAGTCCATTACAAACTCGTGTACCATGTTTAGTCCACTTCTGAGGGCTTTAAGCCCTCCTTTATATAAGAAGAAGGGGGTAAAGAAGTCTTCTTGTCTACAGAATGGGCAGACGGCTTGTGCGATCGCTGACCGGTTGGGCTACATTAGTGCTGTGGAGGCGTTACGACCAGTGACTGAGAATACGCTTAGCCAAGCTGTTGGCGATACTGGTAAGTTATTTGTTAATTTAGCTATAACATAGCTAATATTTATAGCTAATATTAAGATTGTCAATTGATTCAGGCGTGACTTTGCGGAAATTCATTATAAAATACAATAGATGTAGATATATTTAGTAACCTATTCCGCTTAACTATTCTTCATTCTTCAAAAGTCATAAAAAACCCTGTAAGAAATCGACACGTGTTTCACCTCTCAACGAGGCATCCTCAGGATGACGATTGACCAGTCGCAAACCAGAACACGACGTGTTGCCACACCGAGCGCTTGACGCAGAGCTAATATTTTACGAATGCTGTTTGATTTTGGTTAATTACACGATGTTGAATGTTTTTTTTCTGCGCAAACAAGTGACGCTAGTGTGGACACAACAGACAGGACAATACAAAAATATCTCTCATTTCTTTTAGTTCATCTAAAGGTTGTCTGTAAGAGATCACCTTGTGCGATAAGACCGCCCATTGTATACTAGTTGTATAAGTGTTTGTCCTTTGATGTATTATGTGGTGTATAAAGTATTTATTAAATAAATAAGTACACAGTATTGGAAAAAAATACTGGCCAAGTGCGACTCAGACTCGTACAAGAACGGGATCCGTACATACATATTTGTTGTTATAACGGCAATGGAAATATACAATCTGTGAAAATTTCAACTGACTATCTATTACGGTTTATGAGATACAGACCGCTGACAGACAGACGTACATCGGAGGCTTAGTAATAGTGTTCAGTTTGGCACCAGTCGGGTACTGAAGCCTAAAAACGCATTGTATTACCACAGCTTGATTTATTTCATTAGGTTAATATTTTTTGCGGATCTAAGGTTACTTTATCATGAGATTTAGTTCAAGAAATCACAAGTTAACCCACTTCATCAGTGCAACACTCCAGTGACATATTGCAACTGCATCTTTGATCTAAATGAGTGCGCCTACGCAAGACAGTCGCCAGCGCAGCGGATTATAACGATATCCGTCAAAATTTGCGTATTCAAGAATTGGGAGCGTGCCAATTGGGTGCAAGCGTCAAGCTGCATTAATATTTGTCTTAAATGCTGCCATTTTGATTATTAATATTTGGTACATTAAAATGTATTACAGAATGATAAATAAGGTGATGTGTTTGTTTGTAAAAAGTTCTAATTGAAATCTTAAAATTACGGAAACAGACAAAAAAGTTGATCGGTTTTAAGTACCTAACATATTTTCCCTATATGTTGATGAAAAACTGTTTTTTGCTTGATATTTACAAATAAGAAACGAATAAAATAGGGTTTTTTTTAAGGTAAAATAAATATTTCATAAAATCTCTTTTGACACTCTTACCTAAAAACAGGTAAATATGAACAAATCTATTATTTTTAGTGAAGTACAATATTGAAACTACTACAAACAAACACACGTACTTACCTTGGTAAATAATACCTACCCAAAAATCTACATTTGACGAAAACACGGCAGATCTGCGAAACTAACTCGACACCGTAACCCGTTTCTGTAAATTACATCATCGATATATAATTTCACGAAGTATTTAAGTAAGGTCAGCAACATTCAGTCATGTTGTTCATTTTAATACTCGTGCGTCAGAAATTGTATCGTATGATTGGATAGTTTGTCGTCTCCGCATTTTATTGAATTCCTTGAAAAAAGAGTCGTATTGTTTTTTAACTATGTTAAGAATGTTATCAACTCTTCCTGTTCATACATTGTTTGCCTTTTTAATGGATGTGTAAATACAAATTTCATATTTACACTAACATCCAGATCTGGAACAGCTTTTCTTGAGAGGCCACAATTTTTGTTCCGTATGGAAATGAAACTCTTGACCCGTAGCGTAGAAGGCAGTCGTCCAACGGCTGCACCAGCCCGCCCTTGAATTAAAAGGTTCACAAAGATGGCTTAAATGATTGAAGTATGTCTGCTTTGCTTTGCATATGTATCCCCTTTATTCATAAACGTTGCTTAAAGTTAAGCAATAATTAGCGACTGTTTAACCATACATTTTTGACATTTGAACGTCACTTAACTTTAGTCATCGTTTATGAATAAACCCCAAAGTCTTTAATTCTGGAAAATTCCATCATTTAATAATTATTTCTGGATTCTTTTTGAAGTTGTTGAAAATACTAACTCAATTAGTACGAAGTATTTTTTTTTAGTCCAAGTTTCCTTTGATTTCGATTCCTTTGATTACCCATTTTATATGTTTACAAATTGGATCGTTAATAACACAGTTATGATCCCAAATGAGGTATAAAGTCATAATAAGTGGCAAAATATTGCTTGAAGTCACTTGTGGGGACAAAAAAAAAATGTTTGAATTTAGTAAGTGCTTTGACATTTGTAGGCTGCTTCAAAGTGCAGTTTAAATTGTATCAAGTCAGACATGTCACCAATAATGCCACTCCTAATTCCCTTAGTCAACTCCTGCGCAAGTAAAATGTACCTAGTAGGTGACACATTTACTTTATTTCTTTACTCCCACAACAACGTTTAAAATATAAATTATGACACAGTTTAGGAGTATTGACACCAATAATACTACAAAGGAACACAAAATAGGTAAACTATGAAGTCACAGCAAACAAAGGATTTAATTTTATTTTCAGCATTCAGTACACAATAATCATGGTACTTTATGGACAGTTAGTTGCCTGCTCACATTCATAGATGTATGGTATATTGTTGCTGTATGTAAAAAGTATAAATAGTAAATTGTCTATGCAACAATTGTCTATAACTGACCGAACAGACGTTATCCTGTTCAATCAATTTGCCTAGCCTTTTCTCAACTATGTTGGGGTCAGCTCCCAGACTAACCGGATGCAGCTGAATACCAGTATTTTACATTTAGCGACTGCCTATCTGACCTCCACAATAATACGATACCCTTGGTAAGACTGGTTGTCAGACTTTCGGTCTTCTGACGACCCGTAACGACTGTCAAAGATCCTCGAATGACAGGCGGGACCAACGGCTTAACGGGCTTTCCGAGGCACGGAGGAGTCTCAATATGTAAAGATGGTCACCCATCCACGGACCAACCGCGGCAAGCGTAGCTTAACCTGATATTATTTACGTTACCTTCTCATAGGAAATGCACTTTCAGTTTTCCCGAATCTTTCCGTAAGAACCTGATTCAGACTATAACGAACATTTTAAAACAATTACCCAAATCGGTCCAGCCGTTCTGATGTGATGCGCTTACTAACGAGAGCATTTCATATTTATTGTATAGATTGCGTCAATGACAAATACAATATATTGTCAAGTTACAAAAGTTACTACTTTTGCGGTGGTCACGAAAGGTGGATTTATAATATCTAAAAATATATTTTTATTTTATCTTTGTTCATGTGTTTATCGCTGTGACCTTTTGTAAGGTGGATTATGTCATCAACTTAATTTTGGATGTGTGATAAGTTCATCAACTTATAATACAGATTTCGCACTAAGAAATACTTTTGGAATTGTAGTATTTTAAAGTTTAGCCTGAAGTAATTTATAGGTCTTCAGGAAAAGGGGTTCAGAAAAAGTCTTTAGAAAACTAACCAAAAATTTATCACACAACACACACATACGTCATCCGTCTTTTTTGACATGACATCTTGTTGCCCCGAAGGGTGAAACAGAGGTGTACCTATAGTACACCCACATTTCGCCAGTTTTATTTAAGTCACACGTTATAGGGGGCGAGCCTATTGCCATCAACCGGGCACAAATCCAGAGTCTAGGCTGCTACTGAGAAATTCCGGATGGGTAAACCCAATAATATTTTGCCCGACCTGGCAATCGAACCCAGGACCTCAAGCACTTACAACCACTAGACCAACGCGGCATCGTTCATACACCTAACTGAGATTCATGTTGTTTTCATATGATTGTCATCCTGATGACGCTCGTACAGTACCATCACGTTTAGGTACAGTACAACTTTTTTCTTAATATACCTCGGTGTTAGCGCCATCTGTGCCTCGCTGTGGGCAGCGCTGGTCAACATTTAAATTCTCCATCGGGGCTGTCAGTGTCATCG
Organism: Lithophane leautieri; assembly: GCA_949152455.1. Taxonomy (NCBI): domain Eukaryota; kingdom Metazoa; phylum Arthropoda; class Insecta; order Lepidoptera; family Noctuidae; genus Lithophane; species Lithophane leautieri. The sequence continues at coordinate 6,523,652 of OX424483.1, forward strand.
GTGGTTGGTAACTTCCTCTTCCGCCCAACTCACTTCTCTTCAACGGGTGGTCTCTGGACGGTCGCGCAGCGCAGCGTCGTTCCTATACGTTTATATTTCTTTTCAACCATTCTTTGTACTTAACCAAAAATAAATACTTTCGAATTTAAATAATTATAATCCTCATTGAAAGCACCCGCTGCGTCCCGCACACACGCAAGGAATACACATAACACTCGGCATACTTCGTGTTTCGTCAGTCGTCGGATTTCTATCAATTGCCCTTTGCACTTAGTGCAGACCGAACGCTGTCATGGCCGATTCCTATAGGTTACAGACCGATAATGGTTAATATTAAGTCTCTCGTATCTTTACCAATAATGAAGCAAAGACATCATAGCTTTGGGGTATGCAAAGCTATGATGTTTTTGCTTTCCCTTACAGAAGTAGCTATCAGAGGAAAAATTAGCTTACGAATCTATTTATATGCCCAGTTTGGCAATAAAATATGCTACCATTGGGCGAGGCCACAACACTGCGTTGCGGCGTCGCAACGTAAAAATCTACGCTATTTATATATTGCTGTGCGATGTCGTTTTTGCGATACGACGCCGCAACGCAGTGTTGTGGCCTCGCCCATAGGTAAGCAAAACGATTCGTTTGTGTTTATAAGAACCGAGCATCAATCGACTTGGAAGTATGTCTATAGAGTTGTTAATACTCTTTTGATTTAATGTAATTTATTTTAAAAATGAGAGGAAATAGTTTAATAGTTTTACAGCTATATATAGTTCACACGGAAATCAAAACAAAATAACAATAAAGTACTTAGTTCTGAACGATAAATTTAATTGATGGACATGGAAATTAGCATTCGTTTATATTCGGAAATACGATGATCCCCGAAGGACATTAAGAAAATAGATATACTGTACCTACTTGTCAGCACTTGTTCTACAAACGTATAAAATGCGTCAATAGTATTTCTTTACCTACTGCTATAAAAGTCTCTATTCAAGCTGCATCATTAAATGATAAAATCACGTGTGCCCAAGGTCCTGACTTAGTCATCATCCGAAACGTCCAGTGACCAGACGAATTACATTCAAATTATTACCTTACATACAATACCATACAACAAATCTACATGAGATGTTATGACTAACACAATAACCGGTATCTTGTCTATGGTAATAAACAGATATGTGCACGTCATCCAGTCTGTTTTATTAGATGATTATTATTGTATTTATTGATAGACTCGATGAGTATGTATGGTAAATATGTATTGCAGGAAAATTTACTTAAAATCAAGGGTTTCCTTACATGTTTTTAAATAACAATAAACATAATATAACATCACGTCTGTATATTCCCGAAGGGTGGCAGAGGTTTGCCCATTTATCGCCAGTTATAAATGCGAAAGTGGGTTTGTTCGTTACGCTTTCACGCTAAAGCGGCTGAACGGATTTGGATGAAATTTCGCACAGGGGTAGACCTTGACCTGGAAAAGGACATAGGCTACTTTTAATTCTGGATCGCAGACAAAGTCGCGCGCAACAGTTAGTTAAACCGCCATTGCCATCAATTGGGCACAAATCCAGACTCCGGGCTGCTATTGAGAAATTACTCATGGAAAACCCAATAACACTTTGCCCGACCCGGGAATCGAATCCAGGATCTCGCTCAGCAGTAGCACTTGCGACGACTCGACCAACGAGGCAGTCATATTAATAAACATTGAAATCATTTTCGGGTTTAATTATGCGGTTAGTAGTCGGTAAACTGTATTTGATTTTAAAAATAAAACATAAGTAAAAATCTTTTTAAAAACAAGCTTTTAATGAACTAAAAACGATTTTTCCATGGCCTTCTTTCGGCTCCATCATCAGACCCTGAACACCACCTAGTGTCAAAGCACTGGTTAATACATAGCCAATGAGTACAAACACGATGGTGCTATCTTGTATGATTGAGGAGTTCTTATGGCCAACTTCCGGCTCCATCATCAGACCAGCTCCATGGTATCATTTTTTCATAATGTCTCGGTAGTTATATAAGTATGCCAAGTTTCAGCTCAATCGGAGGCCAGGAAGTGCTTGAAAAATGGATGACAATTGGAGTAACCGGAAACACATACGGACAGAGCAAGCTAATATAAAGCTTGTAACAATTGGCTGATTATTTGATTATTTATTATTATAATGTAACATTTTCCGTTGTCAAATTTTCTGTTTAGGGTAAAATTTTATTCCAAATGTATCCGGGATTATTCCATGATTTTTGTTATCTGATTAGTCGTCTGTCTAAGCTCTAAGAGATTGGTCCGAAAATACCATCGACAAAAATATGAAAGATTATTGGGGTGATTTGTGCCCAAATATGGGACTAAACAGGTTAAATAAAGGTAATTTTTATTTGTGACTTCGTCAAGGGTTTTCAATTTACTTTCCATTCTTAAATCAATAATTGGCATTCAATTTAAAACAATTATAGTTGACTTTGACCAGTGCAATTGACCTTTTCTCTGCACTGATCTTGAATGGACAACATTCGATGCCAGAACGCCAAGAAAGGACGTTGCAAAAGCATCAATTTGTTTACATTCTGGTTATAAATGACAACGTGGAGATGTAAACGTTAAATGTTTTGAAAATAATGAATTAACAGCGTAACAGCTGGCTTTTCATTTGCGCACTGTATGATCAAGGCAAGGTGAAGGTCAAAGACGATATAAAATCTAGTTTAGAATTTAGTTAGAATGGTCCCCTTTTCGTAACTGAGTTGAGACTCGTTAGGTTAGATTTACAATTCGCCATATATGAGGCAACTAAAGGATTAGGTAGGTACAATCGAACAAATTATCAACTATCTTTACATATCGAGACTCCTCCGTGCCTCGGAAAGCACGCTAAGCCGTTGGTCCCGGCTATCATTCGAAGATTTTTGACAGTCGTTACCATTCGTCAGAAGCCCGAAAGTCTGACAACCAGTGTTACCAAGGGGTATCGTATTATCCAGTTACTGGGTTGTGGAGGTCAGATAGGCAATCGCTCCATGTACAATACTGGTATTCAGCTGCATCCGGTTAGACTGGAAGCTGACCTCAACATAGTTGGGAAAAGGCTAGGCAGATTGACAATCGAACAAGCTATTTGGTATACAGGCAAAATATATACATTTTCCGCTACACTGGAAAAATCCTTTTTGATAATTTAACTTTTTGAGCTTATTGCATACGAGAATGACTTAAAAGGATTGTTGGTTGACTACTGAAAACACTCACAAAATTGTTTAAAGTAATTGCAAGTTATCTGCCTGTATACCAAATGGCTTGTTTGACTGTGCCGACATCAAGAGGATGGGAACAACATTTTAAATTTTTTCTTATTCTTTTTCTTTGACCGTTTGCGTCAAATCCTCTTTGACTCTTCGGTTATTAAGAGACCCATTTGTAGTTAGGAGTTGCGGTTTAGCTGCATACATGCATTAAGGACGTCATTAATTAAAAAAGCAAATAAGTACATAAATCACAATGATAAATCTAAACTTACGATACCATATAAACAGACAACAACACCGATATAAGTACAGTTTAGCTAGCCTATGAGTGAATCCATTGTAAGCAAATCGACTGATATTTGCCCACAATGATGAGCATACTATTCGATACATTATTCATACGTGTTCAATCTTTTATTGCAGCTGAATGATGCACCGTATGGGTCGTGTACTCGTTATTTATCATTGTGGGTTGACCATGAGTTTGGTCCCGAATGAATACTTATAAGTAATACTTAGGACACTAGGGCATAATGGGTAGCTACCGCATAGAAGTTAAAGTATTGTTCCATAGATTTATTTGAATTGCTAGACTCTATGATGAGGTATTAAATTACAGAAGTTATCTATTAGCTGAAAAAATATCAAACACACTAGCAATGGCTAATTGGCAGTTTTTAAATCGTTCAAAAACATCGACAAGGCTTTCGATAACATAGATCACTTCACCAAATATTACTGAACTGGCAAAGTAAAACCTACTGCCATACTTAACTCCTCTAAAACGAGAGACTAGTTCAAATAGAGCGGCTTCAAATTTATCTACATAATCAGTCTATAATGTTCCCACTGCTGGGACATAGGCCTCCTCTCTGTAAGAGGGAGTGGGCCGTAATCCACCACGCGGGCCCAGTGCGGGTTGGTAGATGTCACACGTCCAATGTATCTATATCTATACTAATAATAAATCTGAAGAGTTTGTTTTTTTGTTTGTTATTTTTGCATTTGATAGCCCAATACATAAGGAAGGTTATAAGCCATTTAACATCACGCTACGACCCTTAGGAGCCGAGGAAAAAGGTTCGAAAGAACTCTTAGTTAAGTGGAAACGGAAGTAATAGCGCGCGCGGGCGATGCGATGCGACGCGGGACAGGGGAACAAGAAATTTCGCGTGCAGAAGCTAATTTATCATAAACTTTCTATACGAAACAATGAACTCACCCAGGCATTAATAAAAACCTATTTTCAGATAAATCAGTGATTTATATAGTAACTATATCATGAACAAGGTGCTTAAAGAAGCCGATCCCCCTCTAGGCTAACTATCAGTTAGTTAGATCATACGCATGCGCTTGCGCTTAGTCTGCAATAGTGTAGCTGTGCCGCATTCGTGTAGGCCTAGCCAGATATACTTATATTAATTTATCGCGTCGCAATGTTAGGTTATCAGTTCATTCGTCCGTTGATGAAAAATTACTTAATAAAAATAATATTGTTTTATTTTTGTTGTATAATCACACGTTTGGTGGGAAAAATCACATTTAAAACCGAAAACAACCGCAGATATAAAAATTTATCTCGGTTAATATAAACACTGTTTAAGACTAAAATATGAGCTATTGAAGTAACTCAAAACTACTGTAAATATTAATATTTTTGCATATTTCGTATTAGTATTTTAAAACATTTTTCTGAAGCACGACTCAATTTAAATAAATTCGATTTCAAATACCGAAAAAGTCAGGGCCATCTCTATTGGAACCACGGTAAACACAAAAAAAAAGAGATTATACAGCGTGTAAATAAGCCCTGTCCGATCCGAGAGGTTGTTGTTTAGAATCATAGTGAGAGTTCACTCATGTGTTTTTTTTTTTAAAGAAAAAAATATGCGGCTATTTCTTTTTTTTTTTTCCAAAAATAAAAAACCTCATGATTGATGATTCTGAACAATACCCTCACGGATCGGATAGAGTTTTTGTTACACGCTGTATATTGATATTTTGTCTAAAAATAATATACTGTTCTTAAATGTCACCTGTTTCAAGGTTTTCGACATTAGATTAGAAGTGATTAATTAATATCACGAATTTATTTGTAAAAATAACGTACCTTCAATCAGTCTGCCTAGCCTTTTCCCAACTATGTTGGGGATGGCTTCCAGTCTAGCTGAATACCAGTATTTTACATGGAGGGACTGCCTATTTGACCTCCACAACCCAGTAACTGGGTAATACCTTGGTAAATAATGTACTTACCTTATTTTTTTCATATTTTTTTTATTATCCTGTACATTCCCACTGCTGGGCAGGATGCTCCCATATTTTAAAATTATTGGCGTCATCACGAATAGTATCCTGTTACTTTTCATAAAGGTTTATTTAAGTTTTATTTATTTATACATTTCTTAAAGTTTTATTTTTTATTTTAAAAGTAAGGACTTTTAAAATAAAACTTAAGTACATACGTTTAAGCGGCTTGAGTCAGTCATTCAGCATTTCTTACAATTGAATTTAATGTGCCAAAAACATAAAATAATATTATGGTCTTAAGCTTAGGACTCGCGTCATTTTGTCATGAAAAAGCGTCCACTAAATGTCAGATAATTAGTAATACTAACAATAACCATAAATGTTTTGTAATAACAATGGCGAGTCAAATGAAACAGCACATTTGGAGAATAGCCTAGCCTAGTATGATATGACAAAATCATTACCCGAAAAGAATAGCCATGTCACAATTCCGACCCCCAAGATACAGGCAAATGCCTAATTTGGAGGTCACCGTCCAATCAGTTCTTGTACAACATGATTATGAATAAATAAAAATGTTAAAAATGCCTGTCCCCATAACGTAATACTAATTTTCAACGGATGTCAATTTTTATATTATGGAGCCTGAATCGTTCATCATTTGAATAAGCAAGCCAGTATCTAGTTTAACTAGTTAACGAGCTGGACAAGTGCCCAATATCTGATATGCCAGTATTAATCATCAACATACCTAATTTGATGCTAATTACATAGATGAGATTTGCGTTGAATTCTATGTGCATAGCTCGCTGTAGTACTAGTTTGGTCGTAGTGTCTGTCCGACATATTTTCACGGGTCTCCTAAGTGACATGTGCAAAAGAGCCTATACAAGCCTTTCATAAGCCTGTACACGTTATGATTTAATTGCTAGTGGAATACCATAAGTTGAAGCAACAATAAATGATGCACTGTCTAAGCAGTGTTTAGACGATGCAAGTCATTTTTCCTTCAATTTTATTGTATGCCACAAGCAAGACATTTGCATCGTGTAAAGGAAGTAAAAATCAGATGCCAGAAGTTATTTTTTAAACTACTCTATGAAACTTTAAAAGCTCTTTAGTTACTAGTTTACGACTAAGAAATCGGATGGCTTCGTCTTCCCACACTTAACGCACTTTTGGCCAGTTAATTCATAGCCTTTACAAGACATTGATATAGAAAAACCTACTGTCCCAAAACGTGCAACGAGATGGTGGCCGTATATCTATTTAATTCTCGTCCCTCGTATCGGCCCGTGCGCATCTGCGGCACAATCGTTATCTAATCAATGCACAATGCCTGTCACAAGTCAGTGTGCCACTCGCTGGGAACGAGTTCCATTTATAACACTCTCCCTATTTAGTAGGTATATGTGCTTATGTTGGGCTAATATTGTAATGTAGTCAAGTGCATTTCATTGTTGGTTTATACGCAAATGTAGACTGCAACGCCCCCACCCATGTATACACAAACTAAAATAAACAGGTGTGGCAGATTTCACACAGTTTGTGAGAAGCTAACTAATTCCTCAGACAAAAATAGATTCTCATAGAGAAAGGGAACGGCATTGATCATCACATCACCACGTTTACGTACTCTGTGTTGGTGATTTCAGACTATCTCAAATCCGGGTCTCCTCAAAATTCATCACGTCGTTTAGATTCGCCGTCGAAGTATCTCATGTCCAAAATTAATCTTTAAAGCTCACTTACGTAACCTATGGAATTCATTCCTGGTCAGCGCCTAGGAGACTTAGACAATTTCTTCATCTCTGGAAGAAGAAAACTCTAAATTGTGACTGTAGAAAGTTCCTAGCCATCATCACTCAAGTCATATCATAAACAGGCTCTTGTGCCCAACCAAACGGTAACAGATTCTGATTCTACTCACAATATATCTCAGTGCACAATCACAAATCAGCTAACGTACAGGCGAACTAAACCCGGATCCCGCCTACATTGAAGACGTTCCACTTCCGCTTGCGGCTGTACACAGACACATGCCTAACTTTATGATTGTAACTCGTGCCAAGCTTCACACTTTCTTCAAAGTTAGTGCTCACTAGTTGCGCTTCTCGCTTTAGGACACAGTTTGACATACAGTGGGATTGGGGACGGAGTTGACCAAAGTCCATTTCTGGATATAATAATGTCAACCCCTTTATCATAATCAGCCTATAATGTTCCCACTGCTGGGACACAGGCCTCGTCTCTTCAAGGTGTGGGCTGTAATCTACCACGCGGGCCCAATGCAGGTTTATAGATGTCACATGTTTTCGAATTTTTGGTTCTATAACCGGTTTCCTCACGATGTTTTCCTTCTACGTTTTGAGAGCAGTGGCGATGAAATTATTAACTCAAAGGAAAGGTTATGAACCCACGACTCCCGCGACTTGTAAGTCAACCCCTTTATTCGTGGCGATATTTTCTTGGATGTCTTCCGTTCTGGGCTACTGGTCTTCCAATTACCTTTAGACAGGACGCGGGCGAAGTGAGCCCCCTTGTCCTTCTCACAACACACCTCATACAAAGAGATGTGTCTGAATGTGGCCATATCTCGTTCATTTGAATATGAACCGTTTGTAGTCTTTTGCGACACCTACGTAAAAGAGGGGGTGGTAATTTTTACTCTACAAAATCACACTGCTCCTACACCCAAGCCTGCTGAAAGGTACGCCAACACGATAAAGCCTTCCGGATTTATCTACACTGGTTTCCTTTAGGTCATTGCATTTGTCCTTCTGGCTGAATGCATCCTAATATTTATCTGTGTGGGCTGATATTGTCTATGCAGTTTATTGATATGTAGTTCAGTGTTCCCGATCTAGAATTTATGATTGGGCAACATCACGTGGCACTTGGTGCCTTGACACAAGATTGCTTTTTGGACTGATAACCGTTTCTAATTCTGGTGGGCGCCTAAATTAGAATGAAGAACTAGATATCGTATCAGTATGTTACCGTCTGCAGATATTAATAGGTTTGCTAAGAGACAGCTCCTATCAAGTTTTAAGGAATTATTGACACTATCAATCCCAGAAATCTGGAAACTGCTTGCAACAGGTAGGTATTTTGAAATCCCCAAGGGGGAATTTTCAAGTAAAAAAATAAATCATATATTTTGAACCCAAAACTCAAAAATCTTCTAATCACGCATTGTAGGGTGGCCCAGTGGTAACAACCCCGACTTACGAGTTGAAGGTTCAAATCCAGACAGGCGCTTTACTTTGTGTAAATAATTTCATCGCCACTGCTTTCAAAACGGTAAAGCAAAACATCGTGGGAAAACCAGTTTAGGGGTATGAGGAACAGGGAGTAAAGTTCACTCATCCACCATAGAAAAGGGAGGATCCTCCAACCAGACGGATGTTGTGTCTGGCGGGCAACTGCCCAATGGTTGACATTGGATTTTTGTATATATGTTCACTGCACGGTAAACTCTAATTGCGCGATGCAGGATTTTTGTGACGTCAGGATTTTTGTGTGACGTCAGGTCTTTGATGCGTAGTTCGAATGTGGCGATGTAGGTACCGCCACACCAGCATGTCCTAGAACTAAAAATTCGAAGACATGCGATATCTCCCAACCCGCACTGGGCCCGCGTGGTTGATTACGGCCCACTCCCTCTCGAAGAGAGGAGGCCTGTGTCCCAGCAGTGGGAACATATAGGCTGATTAATGATAATGTATGCATTGTAGGGTTCAATTGATGCGCTAAACCTGGACATAATCTAAAAACCGTAGTTGCTCCAATACTCCATCTTTAAGCTGCCGCGCCGTAACGTAGAGATTGAAGTATATATATAGAACTAGCTGATGCCCGCGACTTGGCCCGCGTGGATGTCGGTTATTATACGTATACTTTACTCGAGAACCACTCTATCTATTGGTGAAAACAGCTTGAGAGACGGTGCAGTAGTTTTTGAGTTTATCGCGTACAGGACGACAGACAGAGGCGGCGGAGGACTTTGTTTTATAATATGTAAGGATAGAGATTTGGAGCGGCTGATAATATGTAAAGATAGAGTATTGGAGCGGCTAATCTTGAATTCTTCGAAAACAAAAGAAGTACAATTGGATAATTACAGCAAATGCGTCATGGTCCGTAACTCATTCATTTATTTCGGTTTGTTTTCGAAGCGGTTCGCGCCACCCGTCAATTTCAATACCACACTATGTTTTATTTGTCTGACAAATAGTTTTGTGTAACTTTTGTTTCTGATACAAATAATGATTCCTGAAAAGTAAAGCGTAAAGTGTAGTAGATATTAGTTTAAACTTGACCCATTTTGAGAGGCATGAATGAGCATTTGAGTCTTCTTTACATAACAAACTGAATTCAAGTCCATCACAGTTTTTTTTACCGACTTCAAAAAAAGGAGGAGGTTATTTCCATATCTGGACTGTTTCTTATTCTCTGCAAAAACTTGCTAATTTTACCAGGGAAACGACAACATAGCTCAATGCTTCACAAAGTTGGCCTGTTTATGCTTCACAAAGTTGGCCTGTTTATGCTTCACAAAGTTGGCCTGTTTATGCTTCGCAAAGTTGGCATGTTTATGCTTCACAAAGTTGGCCTGTTTATGCTTCACAAAGTTGGCCTGTTTATGCTTCACAAAGTTGGCCTGTTTATGCTTCACAAAGTTGGCCTGTTTATGCTTCACAAAGTTGGCCTGTTTATGCTTCACAAAGTTGGCCTGTTTATGCTTCACAAGTTTGCCTGTTTATGCTTCGCAAAGTTGGCATGTTTATGCTTCACAAAGTTGGCCTGTTTCTTGTCCTCCACTCAGCTTTCCAATTTTGTGCAGCGAAACCTCATAATGATGATTCAAGACCTTGTTGATGATTTTACCATTATGAATGTGATTGATTTATTACACGGAGTAAAATGTAGAGTATACCAGACCATTAGAATCTGGTAGCTTCGGACGCTGCTAATCATAAAACATGGACTTTGAAACCACCATGGAAAGCGAAGTAGAAATATGCGGCTATTATTTGTTTTTAAAATAACCGTATAGCTGTGGGGCTATCAAAGTACACCGATACCGATGGCATAGCGGGTATACGTCACCGCTTACTTGGCGAAATGCCATTGTTTTCACATTCTGACGAGCAGGTCGAGGTGGAAACCGGCATATGGATTATTTATGAAAATTACTCTCTCAAGGGTATTTTTAGAATGTCCTATGACAGGGTGAAGGACTTTTTTTAAGTCTGCTTTTTGTTTTTGACGTTATTTTCATGTTTTGAGAGTCAGATTTTGGTTATGGACATCGATGCTACGTTCCAAAATTGAAATTCTCGATCCTATGTGCCTGTATTTTTCAGTCATTCTAAGAAAAAGCTGATTGGTTTTGATCGTGTCTGGTCCAATCAAACTCAATTACTGCTTTGCTTTTCATATGGTTTCTAGTATCACGTGTCTCACAACTTATGATTTCAAGTAGGTACTGTTCGAAGAACTTTTGTCCCTCTCATAATCATTCTTCAATATCATTCGAGCTTTCTTCGAATAGTTTGAATTCAAATCGGTCATATACGAATTTGATTCTTGACACACGGATGATTGAGTCATCAGTCATCAGTGTCAGAAGCATTTTGTTGTTCATGTCACTACTCTTGTGATGTAAGAATAGTTTCCACGAGTTAAAGTTGCTATTAGATCATTCTACGAAAATACTACGACACGTGTATGTATCAATGAATAACTGCTCGCGAAATATCTTGTTATGACGTCATAGACCATAAATTCAGCCAAAAACTTGGAACCTATAATTTTGGGTTGTTTTTATTTAATTCTTTAACCATAGAGCAAATAAGTTTGTACTGTACCATAGAGTCGCTTTTCTTACTCGTGGGAAGCGAAAACTTTCCCATCATTGTGCCTGTTATTAATGGAATTCCATCGTTGTATGGCTTTTCAAACTGGTTGATACTAGTTTGAAACTTCATTATTGTTTAATTCATTAACTTCAAAGTTAGGTTGTTTTAATTCTTTAATAATAAATAAAGATATGACTAATGTAGTACGTGACTTACTCATTAAACTTGATTTTTTTATGATTTTCCTGTCGACTGTCCATACATGTACCTATTGCCACAAACAACTCCGCTAAACCTCTCTTGTGGTAGTGTAGACTGAAAGTTATTAATGTGCTGTACACAAAATTAGATACATCCCGAAATACTCTAACTCCCAGTCATGATCGAACAATTTACGTAAGAATAGTAGTCTAAGAGAGTTCGTGTGCTATGTCTGTTTTTGCATGCAAACACACGTGAGGCGGCGTCAATGATACAGCGAGCGAACAGTCAACGCGCGACCTCTCGACGCTTATCACGACGCACAACACTACAGCATTCAATTAACCAATCAAGTTAATTCGATTCACATACGACCGGAGGACGACACTACTCGTACAACTGGCTGAAAACAAAAAAAAAACTAGAAAAGCCGCGAACTTTACTCAAAGTTTACTTTTCAAAATTCGAGTGCTGCTAATTTATGGTGTTTAGTGTTGGTACGTTGTTAATTTCCGCGAATATGCGATGATGTAACTGTGAACTGTATGGTTCCTTTGTTTCGTGATCAAGCTCTGCAAACAGTGATTTCTCAGAAGAAACTGAAAGTGTTATAGTGACACGGTAATTGCCGGATCATTTCCTGCTGGTTATAGGTACGTCAGAATACAAATTCAAGTCTAATAATATTCATAATCCTTTTAATTGTTAATCATTTTTGTGTGTATATGCAGTGCCGGTGCGTTTGTGGCGAAAAGCCAAAATTTATTATTAAAGTCGTAGCAGAAACTGAAGGTTTACTCAGTAAGAGAAAATGAAGGTTATTTTCGCGGCAGATACACACGATTTTTTTGTTTAATGAGTGTGTCAATTGAACTGATAACGAGACAAGTCTGTCGAAATATTATAATTAAAGCAGTCAGATTAATAAACTAGACTAAACTATCTATCTAGCTAAGCAGATAATTATTCATGAATCAATCAATATAGCGTTATACTTACTTACATTTAAAACATAAAAACAATTAGGTATACAATGTGATGACGATGTAACAAACAGTTATGTTTGCATCGCAGTTATTAATTAACACATTTTCCTACACGTAATAAGTATTAGCTATACAATTCTAAATTTAACAGAGTTCACACTTAGGTACTTGCTAGATCATTTAAAGTAAACAAATTGTTAAAGATAGCCTAGAATTTAACGTGCAACTAAAAGTGTTGTTTATCTAAAAACTATGCGAGATCGACCTTGATCAAACGCACTCGATCAAGCAGAAAATAGTGTTTTAACATTGCACACTTTTGGGGTAAAAACAGAAACAGAAATATGATAGCGAAATTAAGTTTGCGAGCTGCTTCAAATTCACGAAAAAGTTGTAAAAGCCACGACAGGCCAAGTAGCCATAGGCCATATTATAAATTAAAGTCGCATTTCTGCCGCGTTGTTCTTCTAAACCACGCAACAGATTTTGATGAGGTTTTCACCATCGTTTAGAGAACATAAGTAAGAAATCGCGATGATTTGTCAAGTCGTAAAAACCGTGCGAACCAGGAGCGGGTTGATAGTATGAATATTATAAACGAATAAAAAGATATCTATTCAATTTGATACCAATTTTGGTAGCAGTTTCCGTTTAAATCGTCCTCAACAAACTCTGTGTTCTGAATTCGCTGATTTACAACTTCCTGTACGATTTTACGACGAAATGTTATAATATTCTGATTTAAATGTTAATAATGCTCATTATACTGTATTTCCTCTTGTTTAACAATATAGTCCACCATTCTCCGCTTCAAAATAACTGAACAAGGAAAATAAAACATACTGGCTAAACTTAAAATAATAATAAAGGTACTTATGTCACATCGTTTTAGAAATAAATTATCGCACAGATACGAGTAATATGAGTGATGCCAGACACGACGCTCTACAAAGTCGAACTTTTTAGCCGACTTGAGAAAGAAGAAGGTTATATTATGTTCGTCAGTGTTATTTTTTTTCGTGTATGTTAATCTATGTTTTCTGTCAATTGTGGCATGAATAACGTTTTTTTTATTTGGTAGAAGAAGCCTGCGCGGTGGTCTCATATAAATATTAAGTTTGCTTGGGTACTTTGTACTTTTTGACTTACCTACGTGCCACTTTATGTTATTCTTCCTGTCACTGTTGTTTACATACCAAGTAGTGGTATACGAACTGGTGTGGGGCAGGTGCCATATATAAAAAGTGAAAAATAAAAAACTTTGTCCGAAAAAAAAAACAATCTACTTAAAAAAAATCCACATCTAAGCGAAAAAAAATCACTTTATTTTCGGAAGTCAAAAAAAACTAAAATACAGAACCGTAGACACCAACTTCCGAAATAATTTTTCAAAATCTCGATGGGCCAGGTAATTGAAACTTGCGGCTAAACTAAAATATCGGCCTTCACTTAACTACTATGGTTATCATAGCTATTTGATGATGTAATACAACTAAATTGACCTCCGTCTACATATGACTATGACTTATCTCACTTATAAGAACCAGTTTCTTATGTAGGTTGTACTTGGAGTTTAGAATGAAACGGATACGACAAGCTATGGGGATCGAGCGTAGTGGAACCTCGAATACAAGAAGAAGTAACTTTATAAGAAGTATTTTCTCTTCTATATTGGTCAATCTACAAACAGCCAGCATTCAATTCTTAAGCTAGTGTGCTAATTTCGCTGACGAAGTGATGACTCTGCTTTGATACAAATTGGTGATGCCTCAGCAGTGAATGTTGACTGTCTTTTGTTATGATCAGATTATTGATTGATAGTGCTTTAATGAGCTGTCATAATCCAGGGAAAAATAAAGTTGTTCAATCATTAATGTCCCTAGATCTCTCGTCATGACACTGCGGTGTTGAACACGTCATGTTCAAAATACCAACTCAGCCAAACATAAACAGCTGGTCATTGGACTTGTACCGATATGTGGAAATTGGTCATAAACATGACGCTAGGGAACCGACATAAAATTAATCGATTTTCAACAATAATTTACAGCTTGGTATGCGTAATAAAATCACCACTTTGGGTATCCAATTAACGAAGGACATCGATGTAAATATCGATACCAGAACCAGTATTTTGATGTGACAAGATACCTCCCCCTTTTCTACCATCCAAGGCCCAGTCTACGTTTATAAAATAAATATGATATCGCAGTTTCCAGTACAGCTTAGAAATTACCATACCCGTTGCCCGCTGGAGTATAAATATCGTTTTAAGTTATATTTAGTTCACCGTTATCGTATTTTCTCCCCGATTCAACCCTCGATCGTGTAGGCTCTAATAATTTTATTTGTTTATTATTCTTTATGATATTAAAACGTATTGTTTGTGGGAGAGTTGGTGTGGCGTGTTATTTCGCGAATTTTGGCTGGAGCAAACAAACATTTGGGGTACCAAATGACTGAAAAGCTTAGAAGCCACTGCGTCTAAGCTTTTTGACTTTTTGGCTGTGGGTATCCCAAAAGGCTCCTAAACGGCCCAGTCTTAAGAATAGGCAGTACCATTCTATTCCTTATGTACGTACGCTTATGAATGTCTTAATGGACAAATTCTCACAAATCATTATAGCTGTCTGCTTATAGAGGATCGTGTTCAGCCATTGGACGTTTACGGCTAACGGTTTCATAACATGACCCTGGTGGTCATATTATAAAACTTTAATAACTTCGAAGGTATACTTATACGTGCTACATAGCATAGCGTACTGTTTACAATAATTTAACAAACAACCACAAGTCAAGGCTTGGCATTGATGACTCAATACCCAACAAATAGTTTGACGAATGCATCGTGAATACTAAGCGAAGAAAATCTTAGTGTAATGTAAAACACATACTCCTTTTGTTTCTGTAATAGTATGCACTGGATAAGGAAACCTTATCGGTATTCCTTTAATCTCCGTTGCCAGTTAAAGTTGGCTTCTAACGTTAGAAAATTGGACTCATTTTCTCTTCCAATGTTGTTTTTACGTTGCTGCTTTAGACGGAATTCGAAAAAGAGGAGGTTCTCGAAGCGTGTGTATATATATTTTTTTTATGTCATCCTCATCATTCTTCTGCCCGTAGCCCAATTTATTTGACATGTCTTTTTCTTCAGTCGAGTCGCCATCTTGGTAGAGTCGGTAGTCACTCTCTTTCTAGCCATGTGCGTTCGGCAATTTTTTTGGTTTGTTATCATCTATACTCCATTTATTATAGCATATAACGGCTGAATAACGACAGTTATTGTATCATTTTGTTGAAATGACTGCACTTTAGAGTTATTTTTTTTATGTAAACGGTAAATAGATTACATTGCTTTGTATTTATCGTGAAATAACGGAACTTATTATACTTTTATATCGAAATAACAAAAGGGTGATAACCGTTATTTGTCAAATGTTATAATAAAGTATAGGTATCTAAAAATTTTATATACTATGACACTCCGCAATATTGTATTGTAAAATACTGGTATACATTTGCATTCGGTTAGACTGGAAGCTGACCTCAACATAGTTGGGAAAAGGCTAGGCAGATGATGATATCATCTAGGTACCTATCTCCGAAAAAATTGCTTCGATAAGATTTTTTTTCCGAGAGTCCCGTTCTTTTGTGACGATCCAATTTACACTTACTAAAAGTTTTTTCAAATTTTGTTTCTTGGGCACGTCTTTGAATAGCAGTTTTTTTCTTTCAATGATGTTGTTTTGAAAAATAACAATGGTGATTGGTTGCACCTTCTGCGTAGTTAGTAGGTACCTACTTTACCGTTGTTATGATTGACAAGTTCATTGAGAGTAGAAAATTGGTTGATACAACCAATGGCCATGGTTTATTTTTTTAAAGAAGGTACCAACTTACCTAATCTGTTAAAAAATATATCGGTGTCTGATAATTCTTAACAAGATTCTGCTCGAGACATCTTGTTTTAATATAAAACATATCCTATGACACTCAGCAATACTGTATCTTTCCAGTAGGTACTCATTATTGAAAGAATTTTCGAAATCGGAACGGTGCAGTTCCGAAGACTACCACCTCTATACAAACTCAAAAATGTTTGTTGGTACCCTCTTTTATTATTATAATATACCTATTTGACAACTTTTTTGCGAACGGTATTCTTTTTAACCCCCGACGGAAAAAGAGGGGTGTTATAAATTTAACGTGTGTATCTGTGTTTCTGTCTGTACCATCGTAGCTGTCAAATGCCTGAACTGATTTTGATATTTTTGGTTTTGTTTGAAAGGTGAATTGATAGAGAGTGTCCATAGCTATAAAAAAAAATGCGTTTATTAGATGCTTTGTTTTCGTCGGGGGTTTTTTAAATTTTAAATTTAATTTAACTTGTAGGCAAATCTAATTAACTTCAGAAAATAAATGTACATAATTTGCTAGATAGAACAGAAACTGCTATCATGAACAACCTAATATGTTCTCAACTAAAACCTTTTTAATGCGGATAATAACCTTATTTAAATTTCATATTCCATTCCATTTTCATCCAATGGCATGGTCTGTTGAGTGGCACTGTGAAGCCAACAAAATTGCCGCCGTAATTATTGTAATAAAGAACAATTTTATTTTTTTCCTCTCCATAGTTAATCATCTGTTTTGACATAATGGTTTGCCCTGGGGTTAATTTTTTTCGGCATATGAATCATAGATTTCATAGCTATATAGCCTTGGAAAAAAATTGTAAATAGTTTTTAATGTAAAAAAAAGTTTATAATAGTAAAAGATTTTGTTCCATAATAATATTTTTTATTTGATAGTTTACCAGTCTGACAGCGTTTTGCCAAAACCTTCAAAGTAGATGCTCTAAAATTATGATTAGAGTGAAATGTGATAGCCGGAACATTGGTGTAGGCTTGCGTAGATGAATGTTCTGTGGTCACTTAAACCGCTAACCTCTGTGACTACAGATAAAGCATAGGTTCCTTCCTGTTTGAGAGACGGCAAATGTGGAAAGTAGAGATACTCACTACAGAATTTAAAACTGCAATGAAAAAAGTGCCAGTCTTTTTTCGTTTATCACAATTTATTAGGAGTCGCCATGTCTTCTTCATCTAAACATTTCTATCTGATGTCATCACAGTACATACTTATCCCCCGTCTAAAGGCTCCCGCAGACAGGCGCGACGCGAAACCTGGTAGAACAATTTTCGTGAAGTTTTCATAGAAATTGTTCCACCAGCCGCGTTTGCCGCGCCGTTAGTTCTATTTCTTTGTTTTTGACGTTCAATAGTGCCTTTTATGTGCCTAATAGAAATAAATTATTTGACTTTGACTTCGTCGCGGCGCGTCTGTCTGTGGGGCTTTAAAACCAACACAAGCAAACATCCAAACATACCTACCTATGTTATAAATTGTACCGTATACTGCCATCTGCCTAACCTTTTCTCAACTAGGTTAGGGTCGGCATCTAATCTAACCAGATGCGTTCACGGTTCAAATCCTAGGTATATTCAACGAACATCTGGTCTACACAATCAATTAAACCTCCAGTTATCATATTTTTCGGCTTCTGACTTGTTGAACGAAGTTCCATGGTTTAAGGTGGTATCCTGGTCACAATTAGTAAATATTAATGATTTTTCGTCCAAAAACTGACAGCCAATTTGACTCAGACCGACTAATCCGCGTGGCTGTTATATTGCCACGAGACCATCATCGTAATCCACTGTCCACTGCTGGACATAGACCTCTCCAATCGCCCCGCAGCCTGTCAAAAAACCACCGTAGAATGTCAAAAAAAAACCTCCAGACCTAAATTATTATATCACCGATCAGCCGATCCGCACTATCGCGTCTATATCAGGATGCATTTTTAATAAAAATGGCTTCCAAAAAGTAGTTAGCTTATCGTGAGCAAACACACCGGCAACCCATTCCCCACCGGTTGACTTTCCAATTAGAGCGTAATAGATAAACACGTAGGTAATATAAAACCTGTGCTCTTTTCATACCGGTATGGAAATAAATGGTGGCAGATTTATTTCACATAATTGAACCGTCGTATGACTTAATTGATTAAAATTATCGTAGATCACTGCTGTGCAGACTTGTTGTCCTTGCACGACACCAGTCTTTATTCTGCATCCTATCTCATCTCAAGAGGCATAATACCAGCATACGGATTCTCTTGTGTTAAACTCTTGCAAGTGTACTCGTACGTGTAAGATCTCTATGGTGAATAATTGCTGCCGGAGATGCTAAAGTAAAATAGTACTTTATAGTAGTCGATATAAAGTAGCCAACTTTGCTATTCATTATAAGTTTGCTGGTTATCTGGTGAAGTTATAGCTAAAATGTTACCAACCTTTTTGAGCCTGTCGTAAATTTTTTCAGCAAAGCTTCGGAAAATTCCTTCTAATGATCTTCAAAGGCGCACTAGACTCTCTAGTGCGCTTTTGCCGAAAAACCTTCTAATCCAAAACAATTTTTTCATTCATTTACTCCCAAAAACTTTTTACTTCCGAACACGCACGCCCTCTTCCTGCCACCTACTGAACCTCGCAACAAACATCACGCTTTACCAACTACCTGGAAGGTCGCCAGAAGATGAACTCACCGCTATTCGCGCGACTCCAAAATAATCGCTTATTATTTAACTAGTAGTATAATTATTTATTATTCCGCCATTACACTGGTTACGATTGATTTGATAGCTTTTGTAATTTTAATTGCATGTTTTACGAGTCGGCGTTTATGAATTGGAGTTTTAGTTTAGTGGTAGTGTTAAAATTACTTTCTTTACGCTTAGCAAGTTGTATACATTGGGACAGCTTTATGTCCAACAGTGGGCTATATAGGACTAGACTCAAAAGAAATATTCAGTAGCAATGTTTTTGACTAGCTACTCTTGACTGAAGATTTATTCAAAATATAATTTAATTACAATCCTGGACACATTACGTCCAGAAAAAACAAAAAAATAATGTCTGCTTTTAATTTTCCTTTAGTTCTTCAATCTCGCAACAGATGGCGTTGCCAGTATGTTAGAACCTAGAAAACCGGCTTCATTGATTGAAAACAACTTCCGATTACTGATTTGCTCGTTATTTTTTTACTAAAGATTTGATTTGCATAAAACCTTTTTGCAATTATTTTTTATGGTTTTCCTGATATTCTAAATAAATATTGAGAAGTTGGTTCTAACTAAGGTCATAGTTTTGGAATGGAAGATTCAATCTACATATATTTCTGGAAAAATGATTATAAAGACCTTCATTTGTCGTTTCCTACTGCTTAGGTTGGATCATTATAGCAAAAAGTCACCATCATCATTTCAGCCGATAGTCGTCCACTGCTGGACATAGGCCTTCCCCAAGCACCGCCACTTCGACCGGTTCTGCTTCTCGCATCCAGCGGAACCCTGCGGTCTTCTCCATGTCATCGGTCCACCTTGTGGAGGGCAAAAAGTGCACCCACACATTTAGACGTTTATATTAATATAATTACTGTTTATATTAATATGATTGAAACCCCTGGGGCCGGTTCATGGGGTCCGAGTGCCCACTTATTTTTTCAAGTCATCGCCAAGCGGTTGGTCGACTCTTCACATGACCAGAGGGCTGGTCTATTTTTTGGCCAAAAAATCAGCATTGCTATACAACGTGGCAATGCTGCCAGCATTTTGGGCACTTTTCCTGTTGACAGCCATGCGGAAGAATTTGTTGGTTGTTTGATTACCTATTTACCCCCCTTTTTTATATATTTGTACATATTATTGGAGAGGAAAATGTCGTGAGGAAAGTTTTGGGCATGAATGTCGATGGCTATAAGAGTAGGGAAAGACCAAAGATACGATGGATGGACTGTGTGATAGACGATATGGCTAGAAAGGGGGTGACTACCGAGATGACGACTAATAGAGAAGTATAGGAGAATGGGACATGCTGCGCCGACCACAAATAATTTGGAACAAGGGCAGGAGAATAAATGGAATATTATTATTAATAAGTATTTTAAGTCTGTAAGCCCTTAGATTACATTCCTTAAACCAATAAAAGATCATATAATTTTCTAAAAGAATGTTCGCACCGAGTCGTTGTGTCTGCCTCTATCTGTTTAGCCATGTAAATAAATATGTTTTTCATAGTTATATCCGTCTTAGCATAACCTTAGTCTTTACGAGTATTTCCGTCCTTTCATGTTCGCCCTTAGCTTAGCTCACCGATTTACATACTGATTGATCATCACTAGGTATGAAAATATTAATAGTTTTCCTGTTATTGCTCCTAATAATAGCGATATTTTCCTTGTTAGATACTTAGGTATTTCTTTTACAACAATACGTGGGGAATAAACACATAATTTGTATATTTTCATAAAATTATTTTCTTTAATCATTAATTATTCCAAGGGTGGCAGTCACAGCCTCCCGGTCAGTCCCTGTGGAGAGCGGGTCTTTCTGCTTGACTGCTATTTCGATAGGGAAGGATGGTCCAGTGGTCGAGATATTGATAGCGGCTGTACTATTCTGGTAATTAAAAAAAGACCACCACAACATGGGTTCCTGATAACGTTATTATATTATCATTATTTTATTAATGTACTGCGATGGATGAGGTCTACTAGTTTCTCTACATTATGGACTGCAATGGTCAAATTAATGGCGTAATCCGATTCTAAAATGAATTTAAAAAAGCCCCGTTGGAAGGTACAAAAAATTGTAGATGGAGACAGCCTTTATAACTACATGTATTTTACAAATTAAAAAACAAAACTTGTGGGGTCAGCTAATGGAATTAAAAAACTATGCCAAGTCAGCTGATGCAATTAGTCTGATCAATTTACTGCCTCGCTAGGCAGCAACCTAGCCTGGGTAAAAAATTATTGCTAAAGACGACCTCTAGTGAGAGCTTTGCATTAGCTTCGTAGAGACAGTGGTAAGAGGCGAATAATTTGAGGTATCCTCATCAGCTGGCTGGCTGATAGAAAAGTATAAAATGTCTTGTTAATTTTATAATGTAGAAAAAATAGAACTACATTTGCGACTATCTATTAGTGGTAAAAATCTGAACTACACTGCATTGATAGTTCATGTTCGTGGCTATAGATGACGCTACTAGTCGGTTCACGGTGTTTAAAAGTTTTTGTTGTAGTAACATAATATAAAAAATAATAAACAGCAATTTCACAAACAGATGATTAGTTTTAATAATTATTAATTGGCTAGACTTTACAATTTATACACGGCAAAAGAGTGTCGTTAATTTATTAGGTATTTCTTCTATAGTTTGTGAAGGTTCCTAACATGCAATATGTAACTTGTAGGAATTATTTATTTTAGTAACTACATTCCATCTTAATTTAACTTGAAAATCACAGGCATTGCACTTGCCACTATTGATAAAGATTTAATAGACCAATAGAAGGTCACGTCCATTATAAAATATAAGCATTAAAACAACGAATGTTGAATATCGTACATTACGCGGTTTCGCAACGGTTGCTCCACTCTACTACGATTAAAACGTTTATTTACATTAGTAGATATTTTTACCACAGCCTACTAGTGCTGCCCTCTAGCGATGTTTAAAGGTACTTATTTTACTATGAGGAACATTGTTTTTGTGATGATTCATTGCCTTGTAAGATAATATATAGTACCGTATGTAAAACAGTAACTAGGGTAAGGGCCTTTTTCACCACTTCCGGATAATTTCCCGTAAAATTACTTAGCAGATACTTTTATATTTTTTGGATGATTGCTGGCTACCAAGTACTGCCCCATTACACTGATGACTATGTACCTTTGACGTATTAGAAAATAATTAAACATTGCGTCACTTGAGCAATTGCTTTGTACACTTTAATAATTATTATTTTCTTTAATACACTTGCTATTGACGTACAAATGAGTCAGTTCTAAGCTTGGAGGTTACCTATAAAGATAGCTGTTGGTGTACCTTTATAAATAAATAAAATAAATAAATAAGATAGAAAATCATTCGATAAAAATATTGAGGATAAGTAGATACATCATTGTATGCAGCATGTAACAAAAACCCTGTCCGATCTGAATGGGGGCGCCTAGGTTAAGTTACTAAAAAGTAATTACACAATTATTATTTTTCTGAAAATAAGAATGTGCTAGCCACTAAGGTAGCTTCTTCCCATTTTTTTTTGTTGTGGTTAGTGACTAACCTTGTGTCGAGAGTTTTTATGCCGCCCAAGGCTTGGTTTCAATGTCGTTGAGAAATATCTTAATATATGAGGAACTAGCTTTCGCCCGCGGCTTCGCCCGCGTGGTATGTCGATAAAAAGTAGCCTTTGTCCATTCTCATGCTCTAGACTATCTGTGTACCAAATTTCATTTAAATCGGTTCAGTAATTTTGATGTGAAAGCGCGACAGACAGGCAGAGTTACTTTCGCATAATATTAGTAAGGAAGTAAGGACTAGTGACCCGCTCTTCCTGCTTCGCAAGGGTTTTTACGACTTCACAAAACATCGAGATTTCGTAATTATATGTAACTTTAATATTTACGTATTATGCACATAAACCTTCCGGAATAAATTCTCTAAACGATGGTGAAAACCTCATCAAAATCTGTTGCGTGGTTTAGAAGAACAACGCCGACACACAGACAAACACGGAAGCGACTTTGCGTCATAATATGTCTATAGATAGTTACCTTTATAAGGTAGCTAACTATACATGAGTACTTTCTATACCTACAGAGCATCTCATGGGACTTGTGGATTAAAATGAGTGATGAGTTGATGACACAACTAAACTCCAAAGATAAAGGCCCGAAAAACATGAAAAAAAAACTCAGCATCACCGAATTAAAGGCACAAACGTCCAACATAATTTTACACACAAACGTCCTTGCCTCTACAAATATAAACATAATAAAAGCAAATATACAAGAGTAGGTGCGATGATACACAGGTGACGTCACCGGTCCCAGTAGCACGAATCACTGTAGGTACAGTCAAAGGCAAAAATATATATGAAGCAAACAAAACGAGTTGGGTACTCTTATAGTGTCGGTCGCCGGTCGGTTCAATTGTTGAAATATGTTTTTTATATTACTGAGTCTTTGCTGTCCCACTCCTGGACAAAGTACCATCCATTCCTTCCACTTCTCTCGATTTGTGCGTCATCTCGCCAATTCTTCCTCTCTCTCATTTCCTCAGTCTGCCGCGACCCGTGACCCCGCTTTAGATGTGTCAGGGGCGCCCACCATTCTTATAACATACTTTTATTTTTTAATCGGTGTTTTTCCAAATATGCTAAATGCACAATACCTCTATCTAAATCAATTAATTCGATTAATGCTTTTGAATAAAATAGTTCTTAAATTTCACTAAACGTACTTATTATATTTTTACTTTAACTGTACCTATGTAGCCGTGACATTGAGCACGGAAACCGACTACATAAAAGACTTTAAGTGACCGTGACAAATATGCTTTTAAACGTGCGCCTACGCAACGCTGTCCTGCGGGTATGTTGAGAGAGTGGGATTTGCATAGCACATAATGTATGGGTAGATTCTCTCGGTTGTTGTAAGGGTGGCTTCATATTGGCTGATAAGTAGCGTTTGCGGTGCGTAGGCGCTGGTAGTCAGTGATCCAATTGTTCAGTGTCTACGAGATTCTAGTCTTCATGATCAGTTTCTCATTCGAGGAGTACTAACACTTAAGTAACTTCTGAATAAGATCAGAGTCACAGGTGCGTGCGTTAGAGTCGTTCTTACAGTCACCAATCCAGAAATATTGTGTCGAATTCATATACAGTTTCGTAGTAGTATGCACATATAGTTTTAGCGGGCTATGTTGTATTGTTCAATGAAGCAAAAACACTGATGCGTAAAATCTTGCAAAGTCTAACAGTCAAAACTCTCCCGTCTGAAAGGAATCTTAGCATGTGATTGCGCACGCAACTTCCTCTGCTATGTCATATTAGCATAACACAAACATAAATCTTACCTACACCCGCGTAATGTCAATCAGAATGATTTCCCAGCTATTACCATTTAGATCAAAAGCGTGATAATACGGAACCTTGAATAGGTGCTCGCGTTTGACCAATTTCCGACATTTTGTGTCCTTGACTATAATAATCAAAGGAAGAGCTCGTAGCTAAGTAATAACAGCCGCACGGATCGATCAATCAGGTTAAGCGACGCTTGCCGGGGTTGGTCTGTGGATGGGTGACCATCTTTACATATCGAGACCCCTCCGTGCCACGGAAAGCACGTTAATCTGTTGGTCCCGGCTGTCATTCGTGGATCTTTGATAGTCGTTACGGGTCGTCAGAACCCGAAAGTCTGACAGCCAGTCTTACCAAGGAGTATCGTATTGCCCAGTTACTGGGTTGTAGAGGTCAGATAGGCAGTCGCTCCATGTAAAATACTGGTATTCAGCTGGTCCGGTTAGACTGGAAGCTGACCCCAACATGTTGGGAAAAGGCTAGACAGATTGATTGACTATAATATAATCAAACTCGTTGGTGGTGGAAGACCATATACACATATACATAATTACGTTGGGCTTGTCGAAAAAAACATCTGACGACTAATCTTTTCGAACAAATGAAAAATAACTGAAACATTCTATTTTCATTGTTGTTTCATACATTTATTTTAATTTAGGCGACAGTGTTCTGTTTACGTTATGTTCCAAAGACATGACTTAGGTGATCTTGAACACCTAAGTGCCAACGAAAAACTTCGCCTCGAAATATGTTCAAATTAATCTAGTTGTATGAGTAGTGACCTAATGACGGCAAGTCACGAATCCCCTTGCTTTCATAGCTTCGTATAACTTCCAACTATGTATATCTGATGATATCGCCCTTGATACAAAAGCAATAGCCGGCTCTATAATTAATTATATACCCGCCTTGAAAAACTATTGATTACCCAACGTTCCGGATATAGATTCTTTGAACTGTAACACTTCAGAACAAAAAAACCTGATAAACAGCTATTTTAAGAGCATACCACTGCGCTGACCATACCATGAACGCCCTTTTATTAAACTCAAGTGCTTACAAAAACCATGCTAAATTAAAAAGATTTTATCACTAACCAATTTAAATTATAAACAGAACAAGTTGCTTCGTAACTGTCAGTATAATTTCACGTTAGGGACACATATCCGAAATATTAATTAGGTGAAATTAACATTACATTTAGGAAGTGACCACACACGGAATATTAATCCATGCATTGGCCTTGATTCCCAATCGGGATGGTCGATTTGGCGTGAGCTCACGC
Organism: Lithophane leautieri; assembly: GCA_949152455.1. Lineage (NCBI taxonomy): Eukaryota > Metazoa > Arthropoda > Insecta > Lepidoptera > Noctuidae > Lithophane > Lithophane leautieri. Next base: position 6,549,493 of record OX424483.1, read on the forward strand.
GCCGCACCTCTAGACAAGCATTGGGCTACCGACTGCCGTACTCTGCTACTGCTGCGCGGCGCGAATGGTATTCATTAGACAGGCTCATTGTAAGCTGCCAGTGTTTCCTTGCCCGCTCGCGTATGCAGTTAGCGTTGCTAGTCTCGCACTAGTTTCTGAACGCGCATCTGTACCACGCGCGCCCTCGCCATTTGAAAACAGAACTCGCAAAAGCGCGGGCTTTCCACGCTCGTGAAAAATAAAAAATGGGTGTCGTAAAACAACAAAAGAATAAAACGAAAAAAGATGAGAAGAAAGACTTGGCTAATGGAAAGCCAAATGATATTAGTAAAAAAGTGAAAAAGAAAAAGTTTGTGTCGTGTTTACAGTGCATCAAGCCCGGAAAAGAGGATGGTATATAATTTTCTTTTATTTTTGTGTGAAAATTAACGCCAGTCTTAATTAATGAACGGAAAACTGAGGTTGCTTAATTCAGACTTTATGTTCTTGCAATCCATTTGGTAAGCAGGCAATATTCATGATCCTGTATCCGCTGACTGACAAATATCCAGTCCATAGTCTGGTTAATGTAAGTGTAATATTATGATGATACTTAGAATAATAAAGGCTAAGTTTTCTGAAAAATCCAAAATGTTGTTCCATTTTAAATTTTTGGGTAGGAAATATCAATCTAAAACTCGCTTACCTTCTCACCATATCGTCAAAAACAAACAAAACTTACACCACCGCAAAAAAAGTAAATAAACAAAACAATAAATAAAAACAGCGAGGCCATGTGTAAGATTAACATTAGGATTATGATCGGCGAAACAGACTCGCTACGATTACCGTCATAACGACCCACATACCACTGTTTACGTCCCACATATCCAAAGATTTCGTAACATGGTTGGAACACTGGGGAATCAATCTTTTTAAACATGTTTTGTTAATAATACTACTAATACTGACATCATCCATACTATCCATACTTCCATATACAAAATTTCCGACAACATTTTGCTAGGAGATAGATGGCATCCTGAGGAAGGACACAGGCTACTTTTTGTTCCAGTTATAATCCTATAGGGAATGACAGTTTGTATATGAAACCCAGCATTTCTTAAGCCCGGTACATTCATGGGGACGAGTGCATTCCCGTGAAACGATATCCGACATCCACGCGGGCGAAGCCGCGGGCAAAAGCTAGTGGGTAAAGAACGGTTATTAGCACTTAGCAGTAGTATTTTGGGGTTTGCAAAACCGTTCAAGATCCTCTTTACTACAGTTTTCAGATAGAAGTTATCAATGTTTTGGTAAACACATACCACGTTACGAATGTTGACTAACACATAGTTTGGATAAAAATGCTGAGAAGGCTAATTGCATACAACACCTATTCATAATCACATTTTGACAAATCAACTATGTTTATTGTCCAGTAAGATTTTAAAGTCGTCTGGACTAAAACTAGACTATTATGATTGATGTAGTTTGCCATTACCAAAACCTTCATCTTAAATCAAAAACATCATTAAACTTTTACAGTCCTATTGAAAACCAGATGCAGAATCCTCATAACTTTCATACATTACTAAAACATAGTTTTAATGGCAAATACCATAAAGCAGAGGCCTCAAATCTGACAGTCAAGGTCGCTAAAGTGTTTCGGTTTACATCATCATTGCCGGTTTAGGACACAGATGACTGACTATGACTCTGTGGCTACCATAGACAAAAAATAGTCTCGTTAGAGGATTAAACACAAAGGTTCCACTGCTGAAATTGTGTGTACAAAAAATTTGTTGAATATTCATGGTTCTGTAATTTTTGTGGTGTTTCGTTCAAACTATGAGAGCCGGTTTATAGCTATCGCAAAATCTTGAAAATGTGCGAAAAAGTTTTGAAAGATCTGCGAACAAAATTGAATACGTAATTTACATGGTCCGTTGCTTTAAGCTATGTCAAAAAATTCTGCCAGTAAACGAGCTGTATGAATAAGTTCTCCTTAGATACAATTTTATAAAGAATACAAAATAAAATAATAAGGTAGGCAACAGTAAGAAATCATACTGCATCGCAGCGTGAAAAATCTGAAATTTTAATCTCCATAAAAAATTGGCCTCACTGAATCATGCACAGAAATAGTTCCATGTACCTACGTTAACTCCGCTGTAAGGATGTCTAGTTTAACGCTCATTTACGCAGTTACATAAGTCCATACGATGAGATCATTCCGTATGTAAATGTATTAATCAAACATGATTTGGTTGTGTTTTCAGTCCTAATTACGATGCTAAGACAACACTTTACCTATTTGTAAAGTGTATTTTTCCTGAGTGTCTTATTTGGTAAAAACACGGAACGAAAACGCGAGTTATAATGCTCGGTGGTAAATTGAATCTGATCTAAATTAAACACATGAATAATCCAAAAATCTCATGAATAACACAGTTATTGTTTGTTTACGAAAATAGACAAGTAACGAAAAACACTCTACTCGTGGTTAAACCTCCAAAATACTAATTTTAGGTCATAAAGTTAATAATTTGCATGTCGAAAATCATTATTGTTGTGTTTCTGTCATTATTCTAATGGCTTCGGTACACAGTAGCCATGTTTTGTCAAATTCTTAACCATTGACGAATTACTGAATACTTTGACAGAATTCTACTGAGCTTATTGAGCGATGGACATAAAAGTGAGGTCACTGCCTAAAACGGACCATAGACTAATTTTCTGGCATTGTAACAAAACCAAAAATTATTTTTTGGTAATGAGTCAAAGTTTTGGCTATTTTGCTTTTATTGTTATGAGTGATGTAAGTTTTATTTACGTTATTTATCGTCGCTTGTTAAAATTTTAGGAAGATTTTGTCTGAAAATCTTTTTAGATCTCGTCAATCTTGTTAAATCTACGTTTATGTAAATTATAGTTGTTCATTTCAATTTATCATATTGCTAGGCGCGTTAAAGCAATCTTCATAATTGTCAATAAGCTATGGTATGGGATTATCCACTTAATTTTGACTAATTGACCTCTCCAATTAAGTATATATGGGTCTACGACCTCTCTAAATTATTTTAAGTATGTAGTGACTTAAAAACCTACTAAGTAAGATAATGCAGGCTGGTCTAGTTTCAGGCAAATGTCAAATCTGTATTTTTGTACGCTATCACCTCTATTGTTATCAAAATTAGGAATCATATTGCGTTACTTTTGATCTGGGGAGCTAAACTTAGCTATAAACTTTAAGCTCACTTGACCTGTTATAGTTGCTCGGAAGTCAGGTTAATATGCTGCTCATAGGCGACAGCTTACATCCTGTCACCAGTAGGATGTGACCAATGAAAGGCCATATGTTTTACTTTATGGAAAGGTCTATAGTTGCTTTAAAAACCGGAACTTCACAGAGTTCATTCTTATATCGACATCGATCGATGATGTTATTGACACTTCACCAGTACCTAATTGTCTACATTTCGCTTTCAACATATCCAACTATCCATACTAGTATTATAAATGCGATTTCACGCCTTAACGGCTGAACAGATTTCGATGAAAGGCAGGTCCTAACCTGCCTTTCATCGAAATCTGAAAAAGAATCCTACGTCCTAAGGTAGGATTCTTTTTATCCTGGTAGTAGGTACGTTCCTATAGAATAATTTCACCGCCAGTGGGCGAAGTCGCGAGCAAAAACTAGTAATAAATAGAATAATCCGGAAGTAACATATTAAGCTAGGGCGCTAGGCTATGACAAAGCCTTTTTAGACTCCACATTTATCATAGACAGAATGTATCGACATCATCAATCATTTATGGCATTCCCTTTGAATTGACTCTTCAGGAAATGGGTTTTGGCATATTTTGATAGAAACGTTCGATTGCGACCAATTTTGTGTATCTTTCCCATCAAAATTGGTGCTCTAATTTTTAAACATCGTTCAGTACGTCTAACGATAGATTGAACTAAGCAAGAGCCTTCTAATATTCAAGTGATATTTATTGAAATTTCTTTGCGTGTGTTTTATATTCTATTTTATTATTTTTACCGACTTCAAAAAAGGAGGAGGTACTATGTTCGGATGATTGTTTTTTTTTTTTTTTTTTTTTTTTATGTATGTTCACCGATTACTCCGCCGTTTGTGAACCGATTTAAAAAATTCTTTTTTTGTTCAAAAGCTTATACTTCTGAGGTGGTCCCATTGTCACCAAGTCAGGATCTGATGATGGGATCCTAGAGAAATCGAGGGGAACTTTCAAAAATCGTAAGGGCAACTAGTGCATTCCTTAATTTATTCATTAGGTATTTTACAGCACTACAATTTTATGAAGGTCTGGAGTCGATCTGATGATGGAGCCGAAAGACAGTCAAGGGAACTCCTCAATGGTTTACAGCAGATACCCCGTGTTTGGGCTTGATTAATTTGTATTGATAAAAACTTTACACTTTGATGGGTTGTGATTGTCGTTAGGGGTCTGATGATGAAGACGAAAGACAGTCGAGGGAACTCCTCAGTGGTTTACAGCAGATATCTTGTGTTTGGGCTTGATTAATTTGTATTGATAAGAACCTTACACTTGGATGGGTTGTGACTGTCGTTAAGGGTCTGATGATGAAGACGAAGGACGATTAACGGAACTCCTCAACGGTTCACAGTAATTACCTTGTGTTTGGACTTAATTCATTTATATTGATAAGAACTTTGCAACCATATAGGTTGTAAGTGACATTACAGATCTGATTATGGTCACCTTATAATATGATGATGAGGGGAACTATACAGTGTAAGCAAATGTATAGTGTTCACCCTTATATTCTTGAGAAGGCACGGGAGTCTCATTAGCCAGCCGGTTTCGTATAACATCTAAACGATACTTGCGCTGTTCAGACGACTCGCCACTTAATCGTTTTTGAATAAGATTGAGTCGGTAGATCTTATCATTTGGCGACTCCTGTGACAAATGAGAATGCATGTAATTTCTCATCTGAGATAACCTAGCATGACAAGCTAACGGTGATTCTTGGGAACCGGACATAGCACTCCGTTTGCGATTCTTAGATAGGCGTTCTTTTTCAGCAGTATTAGTCTCTTTAATTCTGTTTTTCTTCAAGCGGGCGGCTCCTTTAGTTGGTCTACCCACGGGTCTACCCATGGTGATTACAAAAATCAAATTACACAAAAAATTGAAAAATAATAAAACTTAAAAAAAAAAAATTGACCGACTTAAAAAAAAACAAAACAAAAAAAGACTACTGTACTAAAAACCAAAAGACAAAAGTACTTCTTTAATAATAAGAGAAAAATAAAAAAATAACTTTAATTTCGGAAGTCGGTGGCCAAAAACTGAAATTAAAAGCAAAGACACCGACTTCCGAAATTAAAGTTATTTTTTTATTTTTCTCTTATTATTAAAGAAGTACTTTTGTCTTTTGGTTTTTAGTACAGTAGTCTTTTTTTGTTTTGTTTTTTTTGTATGTAAATATTTTGTGTGTGGAACCTTATACAGTTATACTTTGTCATAGGTGTTACGTAAATCTGCTCCTAGTTACATGAAAATACATTTAAAACCAGCTTTTTTAAAACAGACTGCAATGTTCACCACCTCATTAATTTAATGACAGTCCTTTTCTGATAACACACAGATAAGAATCAGATGTGACAATGGAATAATTTGTGACAATGAAAGACTATACACATGTCCATCAAGTCCACATGTGTTTTACGATGTAAACAATATAATGCTTTATGTACACACCTATTATGTATCATTATTGTGTATCACATTTGTGTTATCCCTACATCTATGGTTGCAATCAGTTGGGGTATACAAATCTATTGAATGGTTTTCGTAAAGTTATGTTTGTCGGGCATAACAGTGAGTTTTCAACACTAGTATTATTATTGATTTTATTACTATTTCCCTCTATTGATACTGTTAGAGCCATTGCACGAACAAGTGATTTTTGATGTTGAAAAGTGTCTATTGTTTGATTGGTGAAAAAATTTGTTTGAGTTAAATCATCTCTCATCTTTTTCTCTTGTCAAAATAAAACTGTCGAGATTCCCTCAGTGTTACTGCTTTTTTTATAAATACAAAAAGTGCTGCTGTTTTATAGAATCTTCTTCTTTTTTTAGGTGCATTACTAAAATACTCCCAATCCCGATTCTGAACGATTTAAACGATTGTAATCTTCGACGTTCATCATATCAGATCAACGGGTTTTGGCATAACTCAAATACTAGGCAACCTCGAAATGCTTACCACTCGATATAGAAGCTTTTTATCACGGATACCTACTTATAAAGTCATAACTGTTTTAATAGCTTAGTACGTTGTAGCTCTGCTGCACACGAATATAAATAAATACTGACTGATACTACTACCTACCTGCTGTATTATAATTAGCCACTACTTGGAAAAATGTGAGAAAACATAATTAGGCTAGACTGATGTACAGGTAGAGAAGACAGGCTTAAAATAATACAATGCAAACTTTGCTCATCTGTCAAAACATAGTGCAAACTTTGCTCATCTGTCGAAATACAGTACAAACTTTGCTCATCTGTCAAAACACAGTGCAAACTTTGCTCATCTGTCAAAATACAGCACACATTGCTCATCTGTCAAAATACAGTGCAAACTGTGCTCATCTGGCAAAATCTAAGCTTTTGTGATGATTAGTGTTGCACTTAGACAGACAGACCTCTATTTTAAGGTTCTAAAAAAATCGTATTAAATCTGACTTATACGTGAAGTTTTGGCTCTCGACCCAATGCGTCGCATCGCATCGCCCGCCCGCACAATAACTTCGTTTTCGCCTAGCGTTCGTTCTGCTTTTTTCTTTGTTGCTCGGCTCCCAAGGGTCGTAGCGTGATGGGCTATCCAATACAAAAATATTTTTTGAAAACCAACGATGATAGTTTCGGAGATTACCCTCTACATACAAACAAATACCTCTAGATAGATAATCATTATCATCATAACGATATTTTACTGTTTGTAAATGTAAAACTATGATAACCATGAGTTGTTGCAGTATATTTGCATACTGCACGCTCTTGACAATATTTTCATCCAGAGTTGACTGATCCCCTACCGACATTCCCGTTGCTTAATTAATGTTTCCTAACCTAAATAGATGTTAATTAGTGCGCTCTACTGTTGATTACAGCTGCATACACCTGATGTTATGCAAGAACTGTTTGATTGAACCAATCTTAGAATGTTGTTGTTGTTACTGAGATGGAAAAAAATAGACTAGTGAAATCTTGCAAAAAAAAAAGTGTTTATTTTCCAATATTATGATGCATCGAGGAATCGTAGACACGTCTCATTTGCCATCAAAATCGGTTTTGATTTTTGGTTTGGTTTACCTAAAATCATACTTTTTGTCGGCGAACTCGATCATCAATAACATTTACTATGTAGGCAGGAATGTATAGGTTAACGATGTCCGGCATTCCAAATTGGTATCAATTAATAAAACCATTAAAATCGATAACATGAATAGAAGATTGTTACATTTTAGTAATTATCGTAAGGCACTTTGTGGTCAAAATTCTTAACAGTTTATTTCAAGAAACGATGTTATAGAGAGTGTACCTACTGTTTATGAAACACCTTTTCTTGAAAATAACTTTTCGTTAACCTATTATTTTAATGGAAGTTCGTGAAAACTTCCGGATTACGTCATTAGCTGTAGCACCTTTCTTCATTTAAAAAGAAACAGCTTTACATTCATTGCTCACACGCTAACATTACATTATTTAAAGCTATTCTGATGACCCTGAAAGGTAAATCACGTCACGCCAAGTAACCAGAAATGCATAGTTCGACAGGACACGTCGCCTGATTCCTATCAAATCGGGGGGCAAGAAACTCGTGCTAATTCGGAAACACGAAGTTTACCGAAGCGACACCGCTAATGTGATATCCTAATAGAAAATTACTCGTGATAGACTCTATGACCCCATCAATCGCTTTTGACCTCTATGATGCAGTAACAGGTAAACAAAGAAACAAATCATACTGCATTGTATGAACATGCGAGATTGTAAAATCTGAGCAAACAGCAAAGCGCCCTTTTTTATCCGGCGATGATGTCAACTGCAGCCACTCCTAAGTAAATAACGTCATTATATGTACTCCCACATCACTGCTTACCCTTATTAGTTGAATGGTTTCTTTTAACGAGAATATTACACTGATTTGGACGTGGGTACCTAATCTAAGGAATTGATGCTGCGTGCTACGGAATTGTCTTGAATCCTGGGTGGATAGTTTTTGTGGGTGTTGTAGAGATAAACGACGGAAATATTGTAGAAGCACATAAAAACTTAATAAGTATTTAATATGTAGGTGTAGACCCTTGACTATTGGGTAGGTAGGGCTATAATACCCTACGATAAAGCTGTATGACACAATCGGCAATTATGATGTCATTTTGATAAATGATAATGATGAAAACCGACATTTTTAAACACGGCTCAGACCAAATAAAAAACCAAGACAGAGCGCTGCGAACAATACAGAGAAGCATGCCAAAACTACACCTCCGCTCTGGCATACACGCTCACATGTACAGCCATTAACGATCAAACTACACCTCACTAAGTTACACATGTTTACGAAGCCGGCCTCACGTCACTGTAGACAGCGCTGTCTTGGTTTTAATTTGGTCTAAGAAAACTGTAGGTACCGTTTGGGTGCTGTATGAGTTAGACTATTAATCTATTTAACCATGAATTGCATAGCAGCATTTTTATCAATCAGTTCTTTGACTGCCTATTGAGCTGCCCGTGTTTAGCACTGCATGTTAACAAGATATCACGATGATTCATATTTAGCTTAGAGTACTGTTGTTCACATTAATACTGAATGTACAATACTATTGTTCCTTTTGTGGCAATGACGCCAATTAACAGTTGTATCGTAATTAAATTCGCAGTTTCTTAGCCATGACTTCAGTAGCTACTATCGACCTAACATTAGATTCCAAGGTAGCTGAACTTCCATAAAAATAAAAAACAATAGGTGTGTAAAAGCTATAAACTGTGTTCGCGATTTATTTTCCAAATTTATAAACAAATATGTATTTTTTTTAAAACAGCTTTAAAATCCCCGCTACAACTTCGACTTTTTCGAGAGTTTAAGACAGTTTTAGTAATTCTGAAACAACTTAATTAATACAGTAACATAAAGTTGATATTCTTCTTAGTGGAAATAAAATGAATTGGAAACAAAACAAGGATTGGAATACACTTTTGTTTACATGAACAGTACAATCAACTGTTTCCCAAAATAAACTCAATAAAAAAGGTACTCGTATACGTTAACACAGCATCTGTTCTTTCGCCTACTTTTGTATAAAACTATCAAAAACAGTGCAGTCATTAACCGTGATTAAAACACTCTATTAATAAACCTATCATTTTGCATTGGCGTGATAAACATTCAAAAGGTACACTCCAACTTTCATGCTGATCCGTTGCCAGAAAATGTGTCATCATCACTTTCAGACACAATCAAAATGCAAGGAACCACCTCAATGCCATGTCCGATTATATCTCGAGATCAACACTATTCTCGTTTTGTGATTCATAAATATAACAATCGAGATATCCCGGCAGCACTTAGTTATAATTGCGTCGTAAATATGCTGAGTAGCATAAAAGCGTCGAATATAATTATTAGTTGTTACCTCACTAACCTACAGGCTTTTAAAAATAATGATCGCTCTATATTGAGGAGGCGACCTTGTCTTGTCACGTCTATCTACAAAACATTGGCTACCGTTTCTTTCATTTTAGGTACGTACCATTCGTTTGATTACTCGCATCGACCATATTTTTTTACCGGCTACTGGGTAGGGCCAAGAAATCGGTGATTTCAACGACAGGGCGCGGCGATCACGAAAGTATTTTACTTAAGAATCGATAAATCTTTGATTACAAATTGCTTTCATTCCGATGATGGATCGAACATTTAAATGGATCGCTCGATAATTCACATTGACCTTAACACTCCTTACGATCGTTACTCGACCTGAAAGAACGCCAGACATTCATTATGGTAACTATGATGATCTAATCAAATCTATGCATGAATTGAACATCAGTTACGACATTATGACCGTCCAAAACTGATTAATGGCCAATGATTGTCAATTGTGCCATAAAGGGTAATAGTTTCGTCAGGATGGTCCATCAAAATGTAAGGAGTCAGAAGTCAGGTGATGGAAGAGTGGAGTCAATTACTTGGCCCTTGTGTGCTCCCACGCATGCTCAGGAGCCGGTGACATCAACTGCGCGCGCACTGTCGCGTGCGATCAATTGACGGGTTGTGTATCATCACCGAATGAGTTATACCTTGTAGACATGCGTGCCTCATCTTCGGTCCATTGAGATCGAATTGAGAAAATACTATCTTTATAGGTAGTCAATGTAATCTAACTGCATTATAAACTTCTGCTATCAGCGCATTTCGTTGATTTATGGCATAACTTGATGTAATACATGAGGCATTTATTGCTATTTAATTTGACATGTCAAAGATAGTAGGAAAGCAAACATTAAGATAAACAAAACACTGAATTAATGCACTCTGTCCTGTTAATTACGACACAATTACAACTGCCATTACAATTCATTAATTGAGACTATTAATTACAATCTTCCAAGTCATTGAATTAATCTTTTCTGTTTTTTATTTTAAATATAGTACTACTACTATGACATCATGTTGATCAGTTCTGAAGATCAATTATATATTATCGTATTATAAGTAGTAAAGAGATGGAAAACATACAACGACGCAGAAACATAGTTTTAATCTAATTAGTGTATGCAACACGCCACTACACCGCGTCAGCTTCTGGTATGATAGTGCAAGCGTGTCTGGAGTTCTTATTAGATTTCAAGGTCAGTTTTCCAACTGATGATGGTGATAGTCAAGATTTTACGTAGTCGTAAGCATGTCCTAAATCCTAACCTAACTAATATTATAAATGCGAAAGTGAGTTTATTGTTTGTTACGCTTTCACGCTAAAACAGCTGGCACATAGGTAGACCATGTCCCGGAATAGGGCGACACTTTCTATCTAATTGAATTACGTTCCCGTGGGATAACTTCCGATCTCCAAGCGGGCGAGGCCGCGGACAAAAGCTACTAATATTATAAATTTGAAAGTGAGTTTTTTTGTTTATTTGTTACGCTTTTAACGAATTTAAATGTTTGGCACATGGGTATACCATGACCTGGAATAGGAAATAGGATACTTTTTATCCCGATATTCCCACGGGATCGAGACTTACGCGGGTGAAACCGCGGGGCGAAGCTAGTGGTTTTTTAAATTACTGGACACACTAGAGATGTATGGAAAAAGAAAACATGCCTACCTATCGCCGACTCCAAAATGAATTAGGCTGTTTATTAGGCATGAGAATGATGAGCTATACATTGCAAATGTGGTATATACCTATCATTTATTTTAATTAAGAAGACTCATATAGCTGGGTATCGATGACGTCTCCCTGTCTAAAACATTCCGAGATCATGGCACTATCATCCAAGCGTGGTGAATAAATGCCAAATATGCAAGGCAGTCCATATTATTAGATTGTAGTATTAGTATGATGTGTATTGAACGAGGCAAATGTAGTGAGGAAAGTTTTGAGTATAAATGTCGATGGCTAAGAGTAGACCAAAGAAACGATGGGTGGACTATGTGAAAGATGATATGGCTGGAAAGGGGGTGACGAAAAAGAAAGAAATAAATAATTCTTTATTGACATAATATGTTACAACAACTTGTTTGAAGCGTCTCCTGAACTAGGTGTACCTGTATGCCAGAAGTCAGCGCCCTCTCCCATTTTATTTGGCTTAGATACTAATGTCAACTTAAGTATAGACAAACGTGTGTGCTACAAAATGCAATTTCTAAAACAACTAAACACAAACTTAAATACAATAACAGAAATGAAAAGTATGAAAAATTATTATATCGAGACATATGTATATACGTAGACATGTTGCGTCGACCACAAATAAATTAAGGTCAGGAAAATTATAAGTATGACGTGTATTGAAACACGTGAAAAGCATGTATTATAACCACTGGATACCCAAGTCACGCGCTTGACTTGAGATTTTCAGGAGTATTTCATTCAATTCCAAGTTTCCCATGTTTTTCCTTCGCTGAAAGTGCTGAAAACAATAGTATTACCTACCCATTATCTTTAACCAGAAGCATAAAAAGCCTATGAAATACGTCTTACGGCTCGCATGAGTGAAGTGTGACCGATGAAATATTACACAGCACTGCACAGCCATAATGACTTTTGTAAAACTATAATTTAGCTACACGCTCGTAAAACACATTTGACCTAAAAATAAGTTTCCAGGGCGATTTTTATGTTCGTAGTAGTTTTTCTATCGAAATGAGAGTGTAGTGAATCGATCGTGAAATCTCTTTCAAAATAATTATGATTTTAAATGTGTTGTACTTAATTATTTTCATTTCGTAACGCTTAGTGCCTAGATATTTCTGAAAGTCGCATGTGGAAGATACATTTTTCATCGGTTTCAATAACAGCACTCTGAATTTCGAGTTGCAAAATCCGTTTAATGGTTCTTCTGTAGGAAGCCGAGCTAATTGATATCGGGCACAGTTCTAATCAGACTTCCAGACCCAGACCACATAGGACACTATGTATCTTCCGGCCTAACCAAAATTACTTAATTATGTATCAGTTTAGATCCTGGACCTATCGGTGAAAGTCTACGACTGTAGGATCTACTTATCTACTATAAAAACATTTATCAACTGAGAATATTTTTTTAGTAATGCCCTAGCATTGAGTTATTTGATTGCTTCGTTCATAAGGAAGAATGGGCAGCTAGGTCTCAGTCATTAGTTGCACACTTTCACCTGCAATGAAGTCACCGGTCAGACTAGGGGTCATTTAGTGGTGTCATTGTGGTCATAACCAACTGTCACTGACCTTAACTGTACACCTCTGACAAAATGCAAAACTGTGCACCGACACGCATTCAATTGTCACCTAACAAACGATAAAGAGAAACACCGCTATACATATATATTGTCCATTAAGTTAGGACATAAAAATATTTCTGTAGGAGATATTCTTTGGATTATGAATTTTAGGGTATGCGAGGAAAACATGAGTATTTTCCAAAGTGCCGTAAAAGACCATTTCAGACAGAATCTGGATCAGATTATTTGCTGTGCAAGTGAGCTAAGTTACTGTTGGGTAGGACATACAAGATTACAAGAGGCACTTCAAATGTCCCATTCAAAAGGATTGAATGTCCCAACACCTCAAAATAACATTTTGTACCGCTTCACTGTGATATACCAATGAATGGATCTCGAACTGACAAGTGAGTGAGTGTGGTGAGGAACGTCGTGTTGTTCAAACCCGTGTCTACTGTTCATAGTTTGTTGCGCGCACTCTATACTATAATTATATCTCTATGGTTATTTGCTTCAAAATGACTAGTACTACTTAGTCTATACTATACTATTATACTATACTACTTAGTTCTTAAAATCTAGCTGGCATTCGAATCCACGGCCACTTACTAGTATAAAACAAAAACAAATAATAACCGGCCTCGATAAACCATATTCATAATTATCATAGAACTAATGTCGTTTCCATTGATTAAGTATGCAAGCAAGCATAGTCAACTCCTGCGCCGAAACCATACATCTATTCTAATGTGGCGACTTCCTTACTCCGGCGCACTTTCTTTGGAAAGTTCTTTGTCCTGTGTTCTCCGATACACGTGTCTGATTTGAAGATATTATTATCGTTGTTATGTTATGTTCCGGTTTTTGTTGGAAATTAGCCGATTATCTCCGTGGGAAGGAATGTGTTGTATTGTTTATGTAAGTGTTACGATGAAGGTTTTTGTTTCACAATCATTGTTTGTAGTTAGGTTAGGCCATATGAGCAATTTCTTTTAAAATTCGCCATTGTATAATTATGTCGATAAATATAATAATAATGGCAGAAAAATAAACATAAATTCATCTTTTCTGTAATCCACATTTCGTAATTCATTTTTTTTTAATTCAATCTGTATTGTCGGGCAAAGATAGGTGCATGATTCAATAACACAATTAAAATTCTCTATGTTTCTATGTCCATTCCCTACAATGCGGTATGCGAAATAATGAATACCTACCATGCAAACAGAAATATGATATCAATGGTGGAACCTCTACATTCACACAACGTGAAAACCGTTCAAATCCGTGTCATGACCAGATCTGTTAAAACTAGACGGCCTTATAAACAATTTAGTTCAACGCATATTAGGAATACTGAATTCGCATATTTGTCATGTGTCTGGGGCGACCAACCTACGTAAGTACTTACAAAATGTGGTTAAAAAACAAACGAATATCGACTTTGACGTAACCAAAGATGGGGAGAGGGCAAGGAAAGTCATCAGTCACCTTATTTTGTGAAGAAGAGATAAAGTTAAAGCTGACAGTAGAGATAATGATTCTTAGACTACGGGTCCCCCTTAACCTGAGTTGATGAATGCATAAGGTGTCCGAGATAAACCTTGATGAGGCTTGGTCAGCGGACAACAAAATTGGGGCAGTCCGTCCCCTGATATGTGTTGACCTGCATGTATAATTTTCTCATAGTACTTACTTATAATAATCATCTGCCTAGCCTTTTCCCAACTATGTTGGGGTCGGCTTCCAGTCTAGCCGGATGCAGCAGAATACCAATATTTTACATGGAGCGACTGCCTATCTGACCTCCACAATCCAGTAACTGGGTAATACGATAACCCTTGGCAAGACTGGTTGTCAGTCTTTCGGGCTTCTGACGACCCGTAACGACTGTCAAAAATCCAAAAATGACAGCCGGGACCAACGGCTTAACGTGCTTTCCGAGGCACGGAAGAGTCTCGGTATGTAAAGATTGTCACCCATCTACGGACCAACCCCGGCAAGCGTAGGTTAACCTGATGAATCGACCCGTGCGGCTGTTATTACGTAACCACGAGCTTTAATCTGATGAAAATATAAAATATATTTTTATTATTTATTCACCTTCACAAACTTTTATTAAAGGATATCCAAGGCAAAAGGTTGAATACAAGTAGTAAAAGAAATGGACTGTAAAACAGAATCAATTAAAACACACATTAAAAATCAAACCCGTTGCTTTCTTTACACCTCATAAAACCATCTAAAAGATATTATACTGAGTTGTAAAAATCAGCTGAACGAAACGGTTGACAATGCTTGTATGCGTCCTGTCGCTATTTATAGTGCCATTGTGTTCGGTTAACTGGACTCGATGTAGGAGCACAGGGTTCAAAACGGTATTTTAACTGCAGTAGCATTTTGGTACTAGTTCGTGCTGTTCTTCATAAACATAAGAACTGGGGAGGTTTCTCGTTGTTGCGAGTCTTCGTCGGGCACAAGCTAAGATCCTAGATCACCAAGCATTACTGTGATATGTACCTGTGTTAGCCTGTAATTGCAGCGCAAGGTCCTCTTCTCATACAGAGAAGTAACGAAAGTTTAGCACCACGCTTACTGACTATATTAAATCCAGTCGGAATCCGGTCACAACCAAGATAAAACCAAGATTTACTGGGATCTATCGTGACTTTACCATGAGTTTAGTCAAACATATAAGCACTATACTACACAAAACACTTTAGGGGAAGATTCCCCTAAAGTGTCTTCTACTAATATCTGTAAAATTATACTAATATTCTTAATCTCTTGTTACAGGTGGCTTGGAAGGCAAATACAGAGTAGCGGCACCCGAACTAATGCAGGATACATTCATGAGCGACTCGGAAGACGAGGGAGGTGAGTTATAATACCTGTCTAGCTATTTACTGTTCAGTCTAGACAAAGTAGAACACAGATTAGTGAGCAAATGAAATAATAATGTGCCCGCTGTAAGTGGGAAAGGCGAGTATTACACAGAGTAGGTACCTTTTCACACGCTACGGTTGCGAAATAGCGATTTGAGTACTCCATTTACTCATTATTCCATATCTTCGCATCTCTAATAAACCTACGCGCATAATCAAGACTATTACACTATTATAATGTGGCCTGATGTAATAATGTACTCATCTCTTAAAGAATCTGTATGAATGTCGATGACTATAAAAGTAGGGGTAGATCAAATAAACGGTTGACGAACTGTGTGAAAGATGATGTCTGGAAATGGGGTGACTACCGAGTTCACGACTAATAGAGAAGTATGGAAGAAAAGGTCATGAAGCGCCAACCACAAATAAATTGTGATAAAGGCAGGAGAATCATAATCTTACAGAATCCGTTTATTCATCCACAAAATACAGAAAACTTTTATGAGATGTTTACTTTCCAAGAGATCTGGAGAATTTTGATTCCAGCGGTTGTTATTATAAACAAATGCGATCTTGATCGTTCTGCATGTTTGCATCGGTTTGAGTAGAATTATAAATAATCTGTACTACTTAATCTGTTTATCGATGGTTCTCTGTCGGTAGAAACTTAGTTTCAAAGTTTATTACGAGATTCAAGGACAGGAATTACGTCGATCGGACGTCCGAACGTCACTAAAAGAGGTCATGTCGAATTCATTGGCCTACTTTTACATGGTGTTTGAGAAATCGTGTCATTCCTTGATACTTCTGGATTTTAATATAGCAGTGATTCTTGCTTATAGTAATGGGTGACTTTTGGCTGAAATGATCATCATTATCATACCTATTCATCATTCAGCCGAAACGTTCACTTCTGGAAATAGGCTCCCTTCAAGCATCGCTACATCGATTGGTACTGTGGTTTTCTCATCCAACGAATTCTCGCGACCTACACCAGGCTATCGCCTATTGGTAGGCAAAGATGATAAGAAATTGGAAAAACCTGTATTTTTATAACATGTGTATTTGTATAATCGTCTAATGGACGTGTAGCATTCATCAAATCCCTCCCCCAAGCTAGCCGTTTCTCATCTCTAATTTCATATTCCAATGCAGGCGAGGTGGAGTGTCCAATCCAACAGCAGCAACAATACCGCTACATGAACAGCGAAGCTGGCACCCTACACCGTGCCAAGCCGCTGGAGGACACCGTGACAGATGGCCACCTGTGGCCCAGCAACAATGACCGCAAGGTGGCCACCATCGACCGACAGCCGCTTGACATCGGGTAAGCTGAACGGGACTTTTAAGATCGGCTTCCCCTTGTCAAATTTTGATGGCACGTGAAACCCAGGGAACACTTTTTTATGTAATCACATGTAATGTGTTTTCCTGCAGTTTCCTGGTATCATTCGTGGTGGACGCTCGAGGTGGTGCGATGAAAGCAAAGCGTCGTGGCGGCGTGCGCATTATAGTACCCGCAGCCGCGTGCGCCGCGCCCACGCGCGTCACGTGCAGGGCTGCGACACGTAGGGCTCCGGCTGCGGCGCCGCCACCGCTGATGGAGGGAGAGGCTTTAGCGTCCAGGCTGCTGGAATTGCAGCCACAGGGGGCTAAGTTTTTGGCGTGAGTATTTGATTTTAGTCTGTCAATTCCATACAGTTTCGCAGTTATCTGGGTAACTTGTTGCAACTAACCTTGCTGTCTTGCTAATATTTCCACCATCAGTTATTCTCAAAGTTAAGATTATTATGTTATGATTTTCCCTTACAGTCCAGTAGTGATCGAAGTACCAATCTTCACATCGTCATGCCGCGAGCGTGAGATAGTGATACTGCGCTCCGACACCGGCGAGACCTGGCAGGATCACTACCTACACAATAACGACAATCCGCTTATACAGGTCAGTAGATCTTGTTGTAATACTAACCTTATTTCGTGTGTGATAAGGTCGACTTCCAGCTAAAGTCGGCTGGGATAGACGTGGGTACAAAGATCTGGCAGTTGTGGCGAATCAGCGGAGAGGCCAATTTCTAGCAGTAGACTTCGATGGGTTGATTAATTGACCCATAACATAAAATTGTGCTGCGTCTGCTACAGATAATTGAGTTTGAAACTTGGACCTCATTGTCTTATTTATGCAGGATCTTTCGAAAAACTTCGCGGCATATTTCTGCAATTTAAACCCTAAGAAGCGGCGTTTATGTGGGTAAAAAATAAACGAATGATCTACTTTGAAATTCAGTATTAACCGTATTTAATTAATTTTGTATTCCTAATGATTCTAGGAAGCCCTCCAACGTGAACGCCAAGAATACGGTGGCAATGAAACAGTCGGCGAGAACGGAGAACGTGTGACCCGCATTATAACATGCGACTTCCCTCACTACCTAGCCTGCGTGTCGCGCGTGCGTCAAGAAGTACACATCATCGGCCCTGAGGGTGGAACCATCTCTAGTGCCCATATCCCGCAGGTACACAGCAATAACACCAAAAACTACTTAGATATACACCAACACCATTGATAAACACCATCATTTGATAGCAGCCATTTTGCATTTTGATTTTGACTATCCGGAAAATCTTGAAATTGATTGATTGATATCGAAAATTACATTGGCCGCCATTGTTTGATTTTGATATTGACCCACAGTTTTTAATTTGTAAACCAAGTTCTATCATTAACACGTCGTATTTAAATCATATCCGACATTTGTCACGAAAAAAGACTATACTAATTATGCTGAAATGATTTTATTTTTCTATTAAAACTATTACCCACATTGTAATCGAATCCTTTTTTTTTTCTTGTCACGCAGGTCCAAGCGCAGTTCCCAGCAGCCGCGCTCACGAAGCGCATCCGCGTGGGGCTGCAGGCGCACGCGGGCGGCGCCGACCTGTGCCGCCGCGTGCTGCCGCGACACGCCGCCGTGTCGCCCGTGCTCACGGTGGAGCCCCGGCGCCGCAAGTTCCATCGGTCCATCACGCTGACGGCGCCGCTGCCTGCTATACATGTGAGTACCGACACCTACATGGCAACGTGTCGCCCGTGCTCACGGTGGAGCCCCGGCGCCGCAAGTTCCATCGGTCCATCACGCTGACGGCGCCGCTGCCTGCTATACATGTGAGTACCGACACCTACATGGCAACGTGTCGCCCGTGCTCACGGTGGAGCCCCGGCGCCGCAAGTTCCATCGGTCCATCACGCTGACGGCGCCGCTGCCTGCTATACATGTGAGTACCGACACCTACATGGCAACGTGTCGCCCGTGCTCACGGTGGAGCCCCGGCGCCGCAAGTTCCATCGGTCCATCACGCTGACGGCGCCGCTGCCTGCTATACATGTGAGTACCGACACCTACATGGCAACGTGTCGCCCGTGCTCACGGTGGAGCCCCGGCGCCGCAAGTTCCATCGGTCCATCACGCTGACGGCGCCGCTGCCTGCTATACATGTGAGTACCGACACCTACATGGCAACGTGTCGCCCGTGCTCACGGTGGAGCCCCGGCGCCGCAAGTTCCATCGGTCCATCACGCTGACGGCGCCGCTGCCTGCTATACATGTGAGTACCGACAAACGTGTCGCCCGTGCTCACATATGACTTTCAAGCGACGTAAAGTTTTTTTTCTCTTATTTTTTTTCAACTTTGTGCACTACAAAGGTACAAACACGGTCTTTTTAATGCCTTAGGCATTCCCTACCAGTTAACCAAGGTTGGTAGTGAGATTACATGCCAGATGCATAAGATCTTTCCGGGGTACAAGCCACAATAATTGTTCATATCCATTTTTCCATGATAAGACTGAAACTCGACCCAACCTTCAACTAATTAATCGTTACAGGGTGGCACAGAAAAGCCTTCAACATCCAATCTCCGCCTACTGTGCTCCATCATGGGCGGCCAGGCGCGCGCCGTGTGGGAGGACGTGACCGGCTCCACTCCACTCACTGTCACCGACGATTGCGCCTCTTTCACTACAACTGTGTCTGCCAGGTAATAATCGAACCTATTGCGTCTACAAATGTTTTTGATGGAATATACAATCGTGTGGCAAAGTTAAAAAAAAAAATATGTAGAGCTTCTACAGAGTAAAGCAAGGTCTTCAGTGCTTTTTCTATCTCCGATACATCTTTGTATGTCCTCTCCGTCTCGATGCAAGCACCTCAATCAATTTCAATTTCCATTGATATTTTGGTTGTCTATACTACAAAAGCATCGAGGAGCTGCGTGGCTAAGTCATAACAGCCGCACGGAAAGAAAGAAAGAAAATACGTTTATTTGCGGCAAACATGACGCTAACAGGACAAATAAAATACACGAAAATAACAAGTTGCGGGAAAATATGCGTCACATTCACGCAAAACGGCAATCACTCAGCATAATGCTGCGACCCTATGCGGGACAGAGCCCCAGCGCTGGTTTTCAGTGACAGGTCGATTCATCAGGTTAAGCTACGCTTGCCGGGGTTGGTCCGTGAATGGGTGAACATCTTTACATATCGAGACTCCTCCGTGCCTCGGAAAGCACGTTAAACCGTTGGTCCGGGCTATCATTTATGTATCTTTGACAGTCGTTACGGGTCGTCAGAAGCCCGAAAGTCTGACAACCAGTCTTGTCAAGTGGTATTGTGTTACCCAGTTACTGGGTTGTGGAGGTCATATAGGCAGTCGCTCCATGTAAAATACTGGTATTCAGCTGCATCCGATTAAACTGGAAGCCGACCCCAACATGGTTGGGAAAAGGCTAGGCAGATGATGATGATACTACAAAAGCATCATAAAAATGCGTTGACGACAGAAAGTGACAAAATCATTTTGTTTCAGATTCTGGATGATGAACTGTCAAAACGTCAGCGATGCCACCAAACTAGCGACGGAACTATACAGGTAAATAGCAATAAGTAAAGTTACTCAAAATTGTAGTTATTAAGTGGATGAGTTTGCCACACACCTGCTATAATTCCTGTATTTTATAATAATACTCGCAATGAGAGAAATTGAGGCTTTTTTAACTTAGCTTGTCACTCAAAGAAATATTTTATTTTTAACGGGAACCATTTATTTTTTAACTTACAACCAATCGCTTTTGATTTCAGCAGAAGCGATTATCTTTTCTCAAACACTGCTTTCATCTTTTGTAATACATTACTTGGCCAGTTTTAAGTTAATTATATTGTAACCACCTTGTTTAACAGAGAAATGCTGCTGGTACCGTTTGAAGTCCGCATCGTGGTGCTGGGCAAGCGTCTGGACTCGTTAGAAGGACGTCTGCTCGTCATGTACATCACTGATAGATACGCCTACGAGACTTTACTACAACAGGTATGAATCATATTTTCTACCATATATTATTATTAGCTTTTACCCGCGATTTCGTTAGCAATCCAAGATAAAAAGTAGACTATGTCCTTTTCCGGGTCATGGTCTACCCGTGTGCCAAATTTCATTCAAATCCGTTTAGCCGTTTTAACGTGAAAGCGTAACAAACAAACTCACTTTCGCATTTATAATACTAGCTTTACAGACATACACCGTCTTATTACAAAACGAGTTCTAACTTCACCTTCTAAACTAGTCCAAACTAGTAAAAACACCTTCGTGCCATTTATGTATGCTGAACTTTAAAGTTCGGAATACGAAATTGACATCTCAGTCTGACTCGGTTCTAAAATCAGTCTGTATGAAGTTTTCGTTTTAGGGCCCAGTTTAAAATTAGAACTCGGAATGAGACGAACAAAGTTCCACTTCTGTTCTTTTATTTGACGACAGATACCTTCTTCTGTTAATTGTTAAGTTTGATGGAGTGGCTTTACTATCAATTATCAATGAATTGAATTATTTAAGCTTAATTCACCCACTAAAATAGATTCAATCGATTCTGAACCAACGACAAATCAGGAATAAAACAACCATGTTTTCTTCACAGGAGCACTACACAGAGGTGGCACACTCGACATCGGTCCGGTTCTTAGACGGCAAGGACGTATACCTGGAGTTCTCCGGGAACCTGGTCCCGGTCACCAAGTCCGGCAGCCAGCCCATGCTAACATTCGAGGTAACTTTATTTGTATTTATTAGTCCATCGGGTCAGACAGTGTTACGGTGTATTTTCATCAGGAATTTCTCAGTAGCAGCCCAGAGTCTGGATTTGAGCCCCTTTGATGGCAATAGGCTCACCCCCTATTACATGGGACTTAAACATAACTGGCGAAAAGTGGACTTACAATGGGTAAACCTCTGCATAACTCTACGAGGTTAGTAGTTAAAATACAATAACCAGGGAATTTCAATGTCGATGGACGAGGTTTGAAAATCGAACCACGACTGATAATATTGTATTGATGTAAACACCCAACAAGAACAGTTTGGCTTTAGAAAACAGCTATACTTGTAATGAGTTATCCACATTCGGAGCTGATGTTAACCTATCCAAAAGAGTAGAAGTACTCTAGTTGCTAAATTTGTCTGAGAGCTGTCACGATTAAATTATAGTAACAAACTTAATTTTGTTACTATAATTTAATTTAATTTTGTAAAAATAATATGGATGTTTTAATGAAAATAACCGATGACCGACGCCGATGTCGATGACCTGGTGAAGGCCGCAGGAATCCGCTGGATGCGAGAAGCACAGAATCGGTCGAAGTGGTGGTGCTTAGGGGAGGCCTATATCCAGCAGTGGACGTCTTTCGGCTGAAATGATGATGATGAATGAAAATAATGTTATATTTGAAAGTCATAATAGCTGCGTAGTTATCCCTACAAGCAAGTATGTTAAGTCACAAGATTGTTTCAGGCCTTCAAAGACAACCGAGTTGAGTTCACGGTGCGAGTGAAGCATCATGAAGAGAATCCTTCTGGCAGGATCTACTTCATGAATGAACCTAAGGTAAGGTTACTTTTAAATCTAGAAATCTAGTCACTGTTTAGTTTTTTCTTCATGAGGAATATGTTACAATAGAACTATGTGTAGAAAATATTATTATAATACGATCTTTCAAATTATTTTAGCTTTGCAAAACCCTGTGTTGGTAATGTGTTTAAACTCTTATCATCCCTCGGTTGAAATTATAACATTCCAATCGCAAACATAATTTTAATTTGATGATTTTATTTTGTTGAATTATTATAATTATTTGTATAATATCTTAGGTACCCAAAGGCGAACAGTCACAGACCCCAGCGTGTGTACTCGACGTGGAACTGCCCGAGCGTATCGCACCGCGCGCCGGGAAGAGTCAAGTTGACTACCTCAACTTGGACCAGTCTGGTAAGAACTATTATAATAGCTGCATAACACTGTGGCGTAACATAAATGCTTTGTGCTCTGGAGTAATTAAAATGGTTATGCCTATGACTGCCTAGGGCTGCTTCAGACGTAACATACCTATGTACTTTGAACACTCTCTATTGGAGAAGTAGACATGTAGGTCCTTGGACTGGGAAAGGGTTAATGCATTCGAGAAGATGGGTATCAGCGTTGTGCTATGCGTTTAATAACAATTTGTTTCCACAAAATCGTTCGGCCATCGTGGTGACTGATATTTCCTCGATAAAGTTCACAATTAACACGTAATATCCAAAAGCCGCCATTCACAACCTGCTAATGAACTCCTACAATTCGAGTAATAATTTAATTATGATTGTTGTCCATAGGTTTCGACGCGCTGAAGGACGAGTTGAGCTTCCACTGGGGCGGCGACCACAACAACAGCCTGGGCCCGGCCTCCCTGCCCTACGCACATGACCGACAGGTTAACGGACATGTAAGTACTACAATCTATTATTTATCTTTTACGTCATGGCGAAACTATTATTTTGCAGTTAACGATAACAAACGAAGTCAACCATCTACGTGATTTAATTTCATAAACTGCCAGAAGTCCATACAAGTTACTGCAGGATATCGTGCACTAAGAAAATAGTTATCAATAAAACCACCTGAATAAGACATATTTAAAAGAACAACCCAATATTTTCCATTTTAGGACAAGATCATCACAAATGGCGACGTAAAATACCCGACAAAAGAAACCGAAGAGAGCAAGGATACGAAACCTCAAGGTAACCATTAAAATTATAATAGATAAATAACTTGTAATGGTCGCAAGCGCTACAGCTGAGCATGAGGGTTCGATTCCAGGGTCGGGCAAAGTGATATTGGGTTTTTCCATCAAAAATGTATCAGTAGCAGCCGGAGTCTGGGTTTTTGCCCAGTAATAGGCGCGCCCCTATTGCGTTGTAGATAACTGACGAAATGTGGGTGAACAATAGGGTACACCTCTGCCTAATATTCGGGGATTCCAGGCGTGATGTTATGTATATAATATGAACGTAAATAAAGTATAATAAAATAATTGATTCTTGTAATTCCAGTAAACGGCGACTCTCTCCATGTAGACTCCAACAAGATTAAAGCGACCTTTGATTCTGATGAAGACAAGACTCCAATGAACACCCTCGAGAAAGGCAAGAAGAAGCCAGAAGGAGGAGTAGGCTTCCTCGGAGGTCTTGCAGATAAAGTCAAGAACGTATTCGGACATAGTGAGGATAAGGAGGAAGAAAAGGAATCCTCCCCTAAGCCGCAGCCTAAACCCAGAGAATCTAAAGAAAAAGATTCCAAAGATCCAAAAGAAAAAGAAAAATCGCCCCCTAAACCCGCTCCCAGACTCATCACCGAAGACTTACTAGGCAAAGTCGATGACATGTTCAAAGATCTTAAAACTAAGCCTCATTTGAAGGAAGATGAGGACCCGAGCAACCAACTTTACTCAACCAAACTGGTTGTTGACGAAGAAAACCTTAAACCAGTCGAAGAAAACCTATACGAGCAATATGAAATGATGCAACCAGTCGACACACCCGTGTGTAATAAAAAAACCGATCCTTTCCAATTCTACGTCGGATGCTGTGAAGGGAAGTATAAGAAGGGGCAAAAGCACCGACATGATGAAACTTCTAACTTAGTTGATAGGATAGAAACTGTCCATTTTGCTGCCCATGAAATATCTGATAATGTTCATGGAGATTTGTCAGAAGGCTTATGTATTATTGAAGAAGAGAAGGATAAAATTAAACAAAAGACTGGCTCAGTAGCTGATGATCTGATTGGTGATTACGAAAAGGCGAAATCTGGTGCCCAGGATAAGATACATGAATTTGAAGATGGTGCCCTTGGCAAGCTGAATGACATTTCTGAATCTGCGGAAAAACTTAAAGATGATGCTAATGATAAAGCTAACAATTTGAAGAATAATATCTCCTCAGAAGTCGACGATGCTAAGTCTTCAGCTAATGACGTTGTTGATAACTTGATACATAAAGCAGGAATAGTCAAAGATGACGTCAACAGCAAAGCAATGGCACTTAACTTCGCTGCCATGGAAAGAGCTGAAGAGTTGAAACTAAGAGGCGATGAGAAAGTAACCCAAGTTGGAAATGCAGCTGAAAGTGCTGCTAATAACATTAAGCAAAAGGCTCAAGATGGCGCGAATGCTGTCTCAGAAGCAGTACATGAGGCTAAAGAAAATCTCAGCAATAACGCTCAAGATGCTAAAGCAGGAGCTAAAGAATCATTAGACAATGCGAAGGCAACAGCCAATGAAAAACTTAAATCCATGGGCGACTCTTTAGAAGGTGCCAAGGAAAAGTCAAAGAAAGAACTGAAAAGGGAAGCTAAAGAAGCTAAAAAGAAGGCCAAAGAAGGCAAGAACTTCTTCACGGGACTAGTACAGAACATTTTCGGAGAAAAAGAGAAACTAGAAGATGAGGCAAAAAGCAAACTCGCTGAAGGAAAGGAAGCCGCTAACCAAGCCATCGACAAAGCTTCAGCTAAGAAGGATGAACTCCAAGATGCTGTGGCTAAGAAACAAGATGAACTTAAAGATGGCGCTGATCAAATAGCACAGAGTGTAGATGATAAGAAAAAGCAAGCAGAAAAGGCTGTACACAGCAAAAAGGATGAAATTGAGAAGTCAATTCAAGACAAAACAGCTGAAGCTAAGCAAGCTGTTGAATCTAAAACTGGCGAAGTCAAGGCATCCGTCCAAATCACAGTGAGTGAAGTTAAAGATGCAGTTAATGATACCGCAGCCGCTGCCCAAGAAAAGGCTAGCGAAACTAAGGACGCCATCAAAGACAAAGCCAATGAAGTTGGCAATGCCATTCATGATACCGCTTCTGAAGTTGGACAAGCTATTCAAGATAAGACAAGCCAAGCTAAAGACGCTGTTACAGAAAAATCGAAACAGGTCAAAGATTCTATCCATGATACGGCTTCAGATGTAGGACACGCCATCCATGATAAAACCGTAACATTCAAAGACACCGTAACTGATGAAGCGTCAAAACTTGGAGATGCAATTCAGGACAAATCAAACCAAGCTAAAAATAAAGCTAGTGAAGTAGGACAAACAATAAATGACGAAGCAAACAAATTCGGACAGACATTACAGGAAAAAACTACGGAAGCTAAGGATAAGGCAAGCGAATTTGGACAAACCATACAAGATAAGACAGGTGAAGCGAAAGATAAAGCTAGTGAGTTCGGTCATTCAGTTAAAGAAGGCGCTAACCAAGTCGGTCAATCAATTCAGGGAAAAGCCAGCGAAGCTAAGGACAAAGCTAGCGAATTCGGTAACGCCATTCACGATAAATTCACCGGTTTTGGAAACGCACTTCACGAAACAGCGAGCAATGTAGGAAATGACATACATGATACGACAAACAATGTTGGAAAAGCTGTGCACGAAAAGACCAGTGAAGCGAAAGATAAAGCTAGTGAGTTCGGTCATTCAGTTAAAGAGGGCGCTAACCAAGTCGGTCAATCAATTCAGGGAAAAGCCAGCGAAGGTAAGGACAAAGCTAGCGAATTCGGTAACGCAATTCACGATAAATTCACCGGTTTTGGAAGCGCACTTCACGAAACAGCGAGCAATGTAGGAAATGACATACATGATACGACAAACAATGTCGGAAAAGCTGTGCACGAAAAGACCAGTGAAGCGAAAGAAAAAGCCAGTGAATTAGGACACAATATTGAAGACCAAGCAATAAACGCCGGACATGCTATCCAAGATAAGACTTCAGAAGCTAAAGACGCCATTCACGATAAAGCCGGAAAAATAAGCAAAGAAGTTCACGAGAAATCACACGGATTTGGACATGCTATCGCGGATACTTTCAGCGGAATTGGACATGCTATTAGCGATACTTTCAGCTTTGGACATCACGATAAGGTCGAGGAAGCTAAGGATTCAGTTACGGAAAAGGCCACAGAAATCAAGGACTCTGTTAAAAGCACAGCCAGTGACCTCAAAGACGCAGTACACGGTAAAGCCAGCGAAGTAGCCAATGTTGTACATGATACCGAGTTAGTTTTCGGTAGCGCGGTACAGAGCAAAACAGACGAATTTGGACATATTGGAAAGGAAGCCATACATGACACGAAAGATGCCACAAAGAGCGAACTAGACAGGATAAGGCATGAAGCCGAAATAACAACCGATCAAATCAGCAAATCTGCAGAAGACGCCATCAACGCCGCATCAAATAAAAAAGGAGAAATTCAAACTAGTCTAAACAACAAATTCGATGACATCAAACATTCAGGGAAGGAAGAATTCGAATACCTACAGCAATCAGCTACTGACAAAGCAAACGACCTACAAAGGTCGTCAAAACAGGCGTTCGATCACGTACAAGACTCAACCTTGAGTACTTTCGATAAGGTCGAAAGTTCGGCGAAGGACAAAGTGAGCGATGCCAAGGACAAGTGGGATGAGATGCAGAGCTCGACCAGAGATACGTTCGCGTCTATGAGAGATGACGTGCACAGTTTGGGCAGTTCTGCGGAAGACACTCTTCATTCCTTCCAAAGTTCAGCAGGAAACACCTTCGACAGTCTTGATGATTCAGCCAAGATAGTTCTATCAGATACACAACAAAATGTTGAAGAAAGTTCGAAACAATTGTTCGGAGATGCAAAGGGTTATTTCGAAGGGTTCCAAGTATCTGCTGATAATAAGCTAGAGGAGGTGAAGGGGGCGGGTAAAGAGGGGGTCGAGGCGGCCGGAGACAGGCTCGCGGAGGGCGCAGAGGGCGCGAGGGGCGCGGGACACGCGGCTGTGGACGCGGTGGCTAGGGAAGCTGACACATTCACCAGCAGTTTGAACAATTTGGGCAGTTCCGTCTTCGGTTCTTCAGGCAAAGGTATAGTTTAATTATTAGTTTTTAAATTATTTATTTTAGAATGATCTCTGATTCGCAGTTATGGGTAGTTTTTATGATTGCTCCTAATTTTAGTGTCCCTTGATGAAATATATTTCGATTATAATAAACAAGTATTCACAAGTTGAAAAGTAAATTAAAACAATAACTTGTAATTTAACCTAAAGCGACCACGAAGTAAACAATTATTCTCTGTAAAGCGACACAGAGAGCCTTATTATCTAGACATTACGTTATTATGCACAAAGTACTTTGTAATAAACAAAACAATCTCTATTATTTTTTCAGGTTTTATGAAGGATTCGAGCACCAAGTTACTGGAGTCGGAAAAGTCGCAGTCATCTCCATCTCCTCACAAGAAGAGTTCCGGGTAAGAATTCCTTTTACAATCATATTGCGTAGTACCCTAGATACACATGTCATAAAAACTATTAAAAATGTAAATAATAGCACGCCTACAACCACTTGACTAATCCACGGTAAATAGATAATCCTACAATGGCATTCTATCGTATATAATCCAAGGAATATGTTACTATATCCACTGCATTTTATCATTTGTTGAATGACTGTGAAACGAGAGATAAATATATTTTATTGTAGCGTCAAGTAGAGTAACAGACAAAAGTACTTTGGTATGTTAAGTGATGTTGGTAAGTGTTATATTTCAGTTCCAATGTTCTTTTAAGTAACTATATACTCGTATTATTCAAAATCAATGTAAATATTCTGATTATAAACTGTTTAGCAATGTCTTCGCTGTAGGTATATTTATCTGTACTTTTTAATAACATAGCGTATCAACTATATTATTAAAAAATACAGACTGCTTCGTTGGTCTAGTTGTCTCAAGCGCTACTGCTGACCATGAGGTCCTGGGTTCGATTCCCGGGTCGAGCAGTGGTATTGGGTTTATCCATCAGGTTTTTCTCAGTAGCAGCCCGTAGTCTAAATTTGTGCCCTGTTTATTGCAATAGGCTCGCTCCTTGTCACATGGGACTTAAATGTAACTGGCGAAATATGGGTGTACTACAGGTAGACCTCTGCCAAAACTTTTGGGGAGATATCATATTATAGCTTATCATGTAAGATTCATTGTATATTTTGTAAATTATTGGCTATGGGATTTAATTGTATGGGTTATTGGGTTATCTAGACGCTATAGTTTCACAGTTTTCATCTAAATATAATCCACATGACACTTGTGCCTGCTCTTAACTCACATGCACGCATTACAGAATACCGAAGTTAAAGAGGAAGAAATAATCGGCGAACGAACAGCGAACTTCACGATGTATGATATAGTTGTTTAATTTTATTATTTATTGCGATTACGCCTCGACCTGCGACCGTTTCACACAACCGACACACACATTCATTGATCTCTTATTTATTTATTAGCAATTTTAATCTTAAATCAATATAAAACTATTCAAATCTGTACAGATATACACAAATGTGCTATAACGGTGTTCAAACGAAACGGTCGACTCGTCGCTTAGCA
This sequence comes from Lithophane leautieri, assembly GCA_949152455.1. NCBI lineage: Eukaryota > Metazoa > Arthropoda > Insecta > Lepidoptera > Noctuidae > Lithophane > Lithophane leautieri. Next base: position 6,579,133 of record OX424483.1, read on the forward strand.
CTGTACATTTAAGAACAATGTTCCATCGATTTCATTCGATTGTAATATTTTAAGAGATTGTAATTCAATTTGTATGTCTCAGCGTACCGTAGAGTACAATTAATTCTTTCGTCAAATTTTAATATTTTACACCTTTGACTAACAATCGCGATTTCAAAGAAATCACTTTTATATTCGATGTTATTTTACGAATTAACTTCTGAGAATGATTATTATTTATCTTAGAATCGAGATTTATAAAATGTTTAACAATTTATAAAAGAATAATTAATGTAAACTTAATCATGTCTTGCCTAAATCAATATATTTTTTAAATGATTATTTTTAATGAATTTATTTAACAACTACAGATCTGTTTCATTTTAATTTAATTTTGTTGCAATATGGAAATATGTTATCTTTTAAAAATGTGACATTTTGCATTTTATTATAAATGTTTAAGTATTTGTAACTTAGATGGTAGACAGTGGAGATCAGTGTTTCGTGTTGCATAATTTATTTTATTTTAATTGTGTTTTAATTGTAGAGTTTACACTGCTTTGTACATTAAACACATAGGTACATATGAGCATGTTTCCACACGCTTTTTTATTTATAAATTAAAAGATTACGCTGTAGTATTGAACCTGAATAGATCTGCTAGTTATTGTTTTGTCAAATCCGCCAGCGGCTGAAGCACTATGCTTAGTTATATTTTTTATCATTCAAGTTTAGTGCTTACTGCCCTGTCCGTGTCACAAAGGAGGGACATTTTAGTAATTAAAAATGTTATATCGTTCTAAAAGTATGTAAAGTCAGAAATCTCCATGTAAATCAGTTGCTATATAAATAGTAAAGTTCTGAATATCGTCCCGCTGAGTAGAAGTAAGGACGGGAGATATAATTTTTAGTATATAGCTTGTTGCTTGTGATGCATCTCTGTAAGTTGTTATACATGTATAAGATATTATATGAGATCATTCTCGAACAATTTGCAGTATTTTTATTTGCTTGTTTACACTTTGAAGACTATTTATTAAGGGGAAAAATTGATTTAAGACGTGTTCACACCAAAATGTATAATCGGTGGCTGAATAAACGTTTTAGTGTGAACGAGGCCTTAAAAATACGACAAATATAGTTTGTTCTATAAATTAAGACACATATATTTGAATGTTTACCACTTCTCAACCCAATTTTGTAATAATGGCACTTCAGAATCCCCATGTATCCCCATCTGAACATAGCATCAGTAGTTATTGTCTCATTGGTTTGCAACCCACTGTGTACACGACACGCACCACAGGCACCCATATGGCTGTACATTATCGCCTATAGTGGACCATGTTCAACGCCCATTACAAAAAAAACTTGTTGATTTGACCATGGAATATGTAACAAATGGATAGTCATACATACCTACTGATTTAAACGTTGTTTAAGACCTTCCATATTTATTTTCTGTGGCATTGCGTATGTATTACATTATGGTCAGAGATGATGGGCATTGATATATACCCTGCCAGAAAAGGCCATTATGTACAGAACCACTACCCACATGTATTTCCATTCATGTCATCGTTTATGTTGCACTGCACAGCCACTTTGGTAAGTTATGCTCGCTACAGTTATTTTATTTTGCGTTGCTGGTTTCACAAGCTCTTTCTTGTAGCCTCCCAGGTAGATTCATTTCGCGATAACTCAAGTTAGTCATCGAGGCTTTAAGCGCTTTCAAAAGTTATGAAACCATGAACATTGCAAGTCAAAGTAACCAATGAATGATTTGAAAGTTGCATACCTTCGGGACAACATTGTATCCGAGTTCACAGACAAGCGGTGACTTAAATTTTGTAAAAAGAGTAACATGATGCCATTACATACACAACATTACATTACTATAATTTTTAGGCTTTCTGCTAATGAAAAGAGCTTGTGAAACGTCTTTATACTGTGTTAGCTTGATAGTTACTTAAATGTTGTTTAAATGTTACAGCTTCTTCGCAAAACTTCGGCGCAATCCATGAAGAAAACCTTGATGAAGCATCGCACCGCTTCATTAACACCTTATACTCGTACATAGCATTAACACAAAGTATATAAGTACAGAAGAAAAACTTTTAGCAATAAAAAAATCTCAAGAAAAACTGAATGAGACCTGCCAATTCAGTGTTTATACACTTTTAAATGCTGTGACTTGCCGCCATAAGATTTTTTTAATGTAGAAGTACGCCTTCTGTACATACACTATTCTGTGACATTAATCTTATGATGGCAGAAAGTTCAGTTGAACGCGCTGTAAGGAAAGCATCAGTAATGTTGACTCCATTTAAAATTATCGCTGTAGATCTCGATATACGGGGCATTTGTCAGATTTATGCTAATATTAGGCTGATTGTAACAGAACATGAGTATATAGCCATGATATTGCTTTTAAAACATCGATGTTAAGATTTAAAGAATAAGTGTCAATTCCTAAAGCAACCCAAGTAGCACAAAACTGCATTATAAGATGTCACAAGAGGTAACATCGGTAACTTTAGCACTTATGAAGAGTTATTACAGTACACTCGACCTGCAATAGGTGAAAAGTGAGCTTTCACCTGAATAAGAACGTTATTATGCGTCACGGAAACCACACTGTAACGCTTGCAGCGTTGATATAGGTAACAAGTTCAGTATTATACAGCTTTAAGCAATTTAAAGGTTTTTTGTGGACTTTAACTAAGCTATATTCTGAATTGAAGACCACAAGTGTACCCTTAGACCACTTGCATTTTAAGAAATAACACGTGAGCTACTGTAATGTAATCAGTTATTCTGTGGCTTCAAATAACAAAGATATAATGCTTTTTGCTGCACACAGTGGAATTTGTGTAATGTTAATCAGCTTGTTACACGCAATCGTATAATAGCTCTTATAAAGCCCACATGATCACTATGGGTGAACATTATATGATGCTAAGTTAAAGCAAACTGCTCTATATTAGCTCACATGCTACCCATAATCTCCGTGAGAGCTGAATACTTGTACTATCGTTGACAATTAATCTACTATTGCCGTTAAATAAGACCTTGAAGACTTCTTTATTCATCGCTTCGTAGGTAAGTATACTAATCGCGTCGTTTAAGATATTGTGATATGTGGAAATATAAAAAAAGGACTGGCGGAATACGCCGAAAAATTAATGCAGAATATTTGAGGATTCTGAACAGAAATACAGATGATACAGTGAACATTGAACAGGCTACACGTTTTGTGAACAATGGTCCAAGTGTGAATGAAATTTTAGAACAGGAGGGTTCCGTATTCGAAAATGTTGGTGTAAAAGCACGTGCAGATTTAGATGGACAAAACTCTTCAAGTATACAGCGAATGTTAAAAGATAGTGGTAACGTATTGTGCAGTAATGACAATGAATATAGATGGGCAGATAGATCTAACTATTCTGCAAGTTCAGACAGTGACAATGTATGTAGTAATTATGATAAAAAAGAAAAATTTCGAGAAAATATAAGAAAATGGGCCATTCAAAAAAATATTGCACACACAGCTTTAAAGGATCTGTCAAAAATTATCAATGAATTTATTCCAAATACATTACCTAATGACCCCAGGACTATTTTAGCTACACCCAGACAAATCACCTTAAAAATAATCGAAGGAGGTGAATACTGGCACAATGGAATAATAATACCTTTGCAAAAAATATTGCTTTGTTGGGAAGAAGCTCCAGAAACAATTTCGTTGAATATAAACATGGATGGTTTACCAATCTTCAAAAGTTCTAAAAAAGAGTTTTGGCCTATACTTTGCAACGTTTTCGAGAATCCTTGCTTCAGGCCATTTGTTATTGGCATTTATTTTGGAATAGGTAAACCGAAAAATTTGGATACTTATTTAGAAGATTTTATTAATGAAATGGAAGTATTGCTTCGGGATGGTATTTACTTTCAGAATTCTGGAAGAAAGTTCACAATAAAGATACGGTGTTTCATTTGTGACTCACCTGCCAGAGCTTATATAAAAGGTACCTACTGCTCACATCAGTTAGTCGAATTTTAACATATTTGTCAACATATTATAAGTACCTACTTCTCTATCTGTTACAGGTGTTTGTAATTTCAACGGGAAGAATGGTTGTCTGAAATGTGTTACAGTTGGAGAGTATTCACACACTTCGCATACCGTAGTCTTTGCCGACTCCAGATGTGCCGATAGAACTGATGATGGGTTCCGGAACAAAGCTTATGGTGCGCACCATAAAACTGACTCACCATTGCTAAGACTGCCAATTGATATGGTAAAGAATATTCCAGTCAGCGACTCACTACACCTTATCGATTTAGGGATCATGAAAAGAATGCTTATAGGTTGGCGTGATGGTAATTTTGGAAAATACATCACAAAATGGCGTGCCACTGACATTGAAACAGTTAGGAATTTTTTAAACCAATGTAAATTACCATTTGAAATTCACCGTTCAGTGCGGAACCTCGATTTTTTAGCGTATTGGAAAGCATCGGAATTTAGATCTTTCTTTTACTATCTCAGCTTAGTTATTCTGCGTGATGTTTTGCCATCTAATGCGTTTTCACACTTTTTGATGCTCTACTGCGGAATAACCATTTGTTCCAGTGAAGCTCACCATTATTTGTTACCTGTGTCTGAAGAACTTTTGAGACACTATGTTAAACATTATAAAGATTTCTACGGAGCAGCATATGTAACAAGTAATGTCCACAATTTACTGCACGTTACTGCTGAAGTTAAAATGTACGGATCACTAAATACTTTTAACGCATATCCATTTGAGAACAAATTATATATGATCAAGCAAATGCTCAGGGTTGGCAAAAATCCACTGTCACAAGTGGCCAAAAGGTTAATTGAAGATGATGAGAATTGTGTAAAAAATACTGACCTAGAGAAAAAGAAGTACGCTACGTATCCATTTATCTCGAGGAGTAAAAAAAACATCCCCATTTTAAATTATCAAGATTTTAGATTATCTTCAAAAACAGAAGACAGATATTTATTCACAGTACATAGTGATATTTTCGAAATAAGTTCGATTACTGAAGAACTTAATGTTGTGTCCATAAAAGGTTACCGGTTAAATAGCAAAGAGGATGTTTTTGAATATCCTATCAAATCTTCTCGTCTTGGTATATACAAATACTCACGAATTGGCGATACTACTGTGGGTGTTTTAGATCCCAAAGAAGTAAAATGCAAATTAGTTTGTATTCCTCATGGAGAATATAACTATTTTATTCCATTAATACATACAATGTAAGAAAATAAAATACTTGAGGTTCTGATTATTTTGTACTTTTATTTATTATTTACATCCTATCCACATAAGAAAATATCACATCCAAATAAAATCACAAAAATATAAATTTTAGGTACCTAGTCGTTCCTGACGTTTATTTATGTTTAAGGGCAAATTAAAGCTAATCAGTGGACTACTATTTTTATATAACTAGAAGGTAGCATACACGGTAACATTTTCTTATTTAAAACAATATTGTGAGATACGGTAGTTGGTTGGAGATACCCGTTAAGCCCCCTCTACACGTCTACAGACGCGTCCGTGGACGTTGGCAGATGCATCAGCAGACGGATCACCACGAGCCGTCCACACGTCTGTAGGTCGAGCAGTCTATGCTTATACTCGACAGACGCAACTCGTACGTAATATTCCAAAAATGGATATTGAGACCGTAGCTGCCACAGCTATTAATTTATTTAGTTTTTTTTTATAAATATTATGTATTTTAGATTATTTATATAAAATTTAAAAATAAATACCATAAAAATAAAAATGTTGTATTGTGTACTATTATAATAGCATAGACTGCTCGACCTACAGACGTGCAGACGGGTCGTGGTGATCCGTCTGCTGATGCATCTGTCATCGTCCGCGGACGCATCTGTAGACGTGTAGAGGCTTTCTCATAGTGGAAACATAAACCCTTTTCATTCGCCCGTTATTCATATCTATCTAGTAGGAAGTTTATCTTATATTTAACAAGTAGGTATGTAGGTATCTACATAAAAATTGTTCACACTTAGGAATCTAGTTTAGAGCAATTATTATTAATCAGTCGTTACTTATATCTTTTAGTAGAAATAATTAACAACAGTCATCTTCTCTTCAGTCTTGCATTTAAAACAAAATATATTATAACAAGATTTCTCTTTTACGGAACGTTTCCTAACAATTTCTGTAAATGATTTCAGAACTGTTCAAAAATCAACGTAATCTAAACATAAACGAACAATTATAATATTTTTTATCACAAAAACAATCATCATCATCGTCATCATCATTTTAGCCAAAAGACGTCCACTGCTGGACATAGGCCTCCCCCAAGCACCGCCACTTCGACCGATTCTGTGCTTCCCGCATCCAGCGGGTTCCCGCGGCCTTCACAAGGTCATCGGTCCATCTTGTGGGAAGCCTCCCAACGCTACGTCTTCCGGTACGCGGTCGCCATTCCAGAACCTTTCGGCCCGCAAACAACAAAAACAAAAACAATAATTTTGTTAAAATGTATATGTCGTGGCTAGATCATAGAAATTGATCACTTCATGATATGGCCAACTAAAATTGCTCAGATCATTTTAAACTTTAAACTTTGATGATATGTTAATCCTCGTTTGGCCTACTTTCTTTAGACTTTTAATTATCATAGAAATCCTACATCAATGACATAGCCAAACGAGGATTGACGTATCATCAAATGTAATCATTTAAACGATCTGGCCAATTTTAGTTGGCCATATCATGAAGTGATCAATTTCTATGATCTAGCCACGACATATATGTAAAACATGTGTGAGCATACATTTGTGTACGTGTGTGCATGTTTTGTCTGCGTGTATGAGTATGCTTAAGTTTTGGTATAAAAATTAGCATAGGTCCATACTTTCGTCGCTTCTCGTCTGTTCGTTGTTGTCACCATTTGAACCTGTTTCAAGTTGTTCTCTTTTTTTGCCTGCTTGAGGTTCTTCTCCATTATTACCATTATCTTCATCACCAACTTGAAGTTCTTCGCTGTTATTACTGGCATTATAATGTAATTCCTCTCCGCAGTTTCTACTTTTGCGGGTTCGTTTTGATGATTGTCGTAACCCTTTCATTAATTTACGTTTAGAAGCATTCCTTATGGCTAGCTTCAAAAACTTTTCGGCGTCATCATCCGTAAAGTTTGAGTCCCAAGAATTGACAATTTCAAAGAAAAATTTCCTAATGTTCTTGTAATTTTTAAAGGGAATTTTAGAAATTTCTCCCTTGCTACCACCGGACCATGAACACTGACAAAGAAAATTTTTGGAGAAAAGTATATCCAGTAGTTTGTATGCGCACGTCGTGCCGCTACCCACTTTAGATGAGCACAACAATGATAATGTTTTGGAAAGCTTCTTTTTTTTGGCCTTATCAGCTAGATCCGTTTCCAACATTTCAAATTGCTGCTGGTTTTCAATGGGCTGTATAGAAAAACTTTCATTCTCTTCTTCCGTTCTTAATTGGTCTTGCAGCAATGTAACATTTACTGGTCTTTCCTTCTCCTGAGATATTGATGCTTTTGTTTCCTCCAATTGTATTGTTAAGGAAGCCAGCTTAAGTGCAATTTTTTTTTGATTTTCCACAACTACATTAAGCTTTTCTAACATCGCGGCTTGATTAGTAATCACAGTTTGTATATCTTCTGAGTTGAATACCTGAATAGTGTCTTGCTGCTGACAAAATACATTTGTTGTTAAAGCGCGACTGTCGCTGGCTGACGGTGGTGGATTATCCTGTAACATGAAGTGATTAACCTAAATGATTAAATAAGCACATCAATTTAATTTGTGACGCAAGCATATATTGAGTATTAGTTAGGTACTACGTAACAGATACGTTACTTCCTTTCAACTAACACGGAACATGTACGCATCGAAACATTACTCGCGCGCACATCGCTATATCTACACTTAATAATGATAATAATATAATAATAATATCCATATCTAAACTAATATTATAAAGAGGAAAGATTTGATTTTTTGTTTGATTGTTTGTATGTTACGATTTAACATAGAAACTACTCAACCGATTTTTTAAATTCTTTCACAGTTATAAAGCTATATGACCTTTTAGTAACATAGGCTCTTTAACATCACACTATGACCAATAGGAACGGAACAATAATGAAAAATGTAGCAAAAACGGAAAAAATAATCCTTTTTGAGAGCTTACGCTGCTTAAAGGGTTGAAGTTACGCGAAAATGTAGTATGATATAAATATTCCCCCTAAAAAGTTCTTATTAAAAGTCCGCGACAGCATAAATGTCTATTTGCGGACGGAGAGCAATGGGTAGCTCGCCGTCCAATAAAGACCAGGCCCGGGTCGACGGCGCGTAGTGTTCCACGCGCGCCTCAAAGAGATGTCAGCACAATCGACGGGGTCCGCTAGGGCCGATGCCCGCCGGGGTTGCTGCGGGTGTGTCCTACGGGGTTACCGTGGCCCCGGCAATGTACAGGCAACCGAAGGAATACGGGTGGGTTTTAGTCAGTAAGAGTCTGACACGCCCTCCCGCTCCACCCAGAGCGGGAGAAGACATTTGATGATTTCCCACCCCAAAAAAAAAAAAAAACCATATGTCTATCTTTTTATGGTAATATTCGATCAAAAATAATGCAATACAAATAAAAAACAAACTTTATCTCTTTATAATATTAGTTTAGACTTTGGAAATCCATGGGAATTAAGTCGCAAAGTGCTAATAATTTACCTATACCTATTCTGGTTAATATAAACTTTAATTATTGTGAAGTAGCGTTTAATAGCTGGATCTTAAAGTCCTAACTTACTACAGACACTACAATATCAAACAAAAATCTTACCAATTGTGTCAAATCTTGCGCCAACGCGTCGAAATTTATTTCGCCATCAGCGGCATATGGATTCGATGTTCCCGGCACGCTGCAGTGGGCATTGTCGTCGGTATCCGTGTTTTGTTCCATTCGACGCAATTCCTTATCTGCCTCTTCGTATGTAGGTATAAAATTTCTCTTTAAAACACATTTGTACGAGTTCCATTCTGGTCCTGGACTAGAATGACCGTCTTTTATTAATTTAGATGCAAATTTGATATTTTTTGGTGGCCAGCGGACAATCCCTTTCGATTCCCACAGCGTGGGAACGATGGTCAGTTTAGGTACATCGTACTCGATCGTCTGTACTATTTTAAAAGCCATAATATTTCTCTGAAAAGAAAAACAATTGATAATAAAATAGGTATAATGTACGTAATTTCTTTTTTACCTATCTACTGTGTATGGACTGTCCCACCCCAACGCTCCATGCATAAAACTAAACAAGACGTACCAACTGGAATTAGTTTACGATTGAAACAATACGTCTGTGCACGAATGAAAGTAACGATAAGTCCAATCCGCGATACACACCCGACTGCGGTCCGTCGCACGTCGGCCGATAGGATAGCGAGGCGAGGAGGGGGGGTGTTCCCGCGGCTCACCTCATAGGCGAACATTACACGGTCATGCAAGCGTCAATCATTTCCATCAATCATGAATGATGGTTGAATGATGGAATTTTATCGCCTACAATTTTCGTCATGCAAACGTCAATCATCGCATTAGACGGTAGGTTTTTCGTCAATCAAAATTTTGTCTGTGGCAAAACTGACAGCAAAACCTATCGTGTAATGTTCGCCATAGACTCATACTCTGACTGCACTTAGATCGTTCATCGTTCATTTCGCAATGACCACACTGTTTAAAAGCCTGAGCTTTTAAAAAGTTTTACCTAATTATGTCTACTTTGGTGGAGAAAACTTTGATACTTACTAAGTACATGATTAACATAAAAAAAAAAAAAAAATTAAACTACCAAAAAATATAGGATGATGTGATGATGATGAGGCTTAATTCGCGGATCCCTAAAATTCCTGCAGAGTTTATCGGTTCACTGATGATTACCTACAGTTATTTGCATACATGTTACCCACTATCAAGCTTTACATGAATCTGTAGCTGACTTGTGTAACACAAGAACCACTCGTATCAGCTCGTTACTGATTCATGTACCACGAGTGGACACTTAAACTGCTCATGCCGTTTGATTGTGGTTAATACGGTACACATTGCTTGTCTGCCATTTTTTAGATTCTAACCTATGTATACAATATAATAACAATTAGTTTTTGTTTAGTCAACGAAAATAACAACAGAATTTGAATAGGAAATGTAATGATTTTACACGTAACAAACAGCTTATTGTCAAATTACAAAGGAAAAATAAAAAGACTTAATTTTTTATAATAATATCATCAACCTATTTTATACTATAATTTTCAAGTAAACAGTGATATTTTGAGAGCGCGTGAAAATTTTCGTCTATTATTATATAGTATTTGACAATAAACTCTCTTTCCCATTCGAACTTCCTGGACATGGAGGAAAAACAAAGTTTTACTTACCGATAACATATATTTGCCTATATTTCCCACAAACACTTTACAAAATGGTTCACACAAAACATATCAAAATAATCAGTAGTAGGGTGAAAATTATTCACAATTTTGCCACTTGTGAATTGTCAGCTCCATAAAAGAGTTACTAATATCCTGGAGTGTATTTTGTGCTGAAAAATAGGTAATAAGTACTCTATTATTCAGCCCTTGTGGTTTATAAAAGGTAACACATACCCTGATAATCAGTCATTATTCAGCTCTTGGGGCGACTGTTACCTTTAACAATGCTCAAATAACGCTGATATAGTGCAACCAGCTCCATTATTCAGCTAACAGCTGATTAATTTGTGCCCAAATCAGAGTTATATCAGCTGAGTAGGCGCCTCTAACGCTCTTATTCAGCAGGTTTATTCAGCTTAAGATTCCATTGTGAACAGTGATTCAGCTACTATTCAGCGCTTCTGTGCTACTTGGGAATGAACTTAGAAAATTTTCTTCAGTGTCGCATGAAACCCTTAAATTGTCTAGAAAATATCTAGTAAATCTTAGTAACCTATTGTGTGCCGTGTCTAGCCTCTTACTCTGCAATAGTTAGGCAAAAGAATTCCAGAAAATGTGTTCCATTTTATATTACTTTGCTGATAGCATTGATGTAGGCGGCTGTAGGTAACATAAACCTTCACGAAATTCTGATTTTAGATTAATGGATATTAAGGTAGCTAACCTAGTGTGTGGTTGAAGAATGACGGGATTTTGAGTGTTTAAAAAACGTGAAATATTTGTTTAAAATATATAAAAGCCTATATTGAGTTAGGTTCAGATCGTATTTCTAAATAAAAGCTAGAATTACAGCTACAGTCTAGAGGTGCTTTTATAAAGGTGGCCACGAATATTTAAATGTTTAAGTACAATGTCAATGCCCACCGCTAGAGTGCGCTACTAGTGCCGAGAAACGGAAATTAATTCTTGAATCAGAAGCTAGATGCTTCAACAGCTATTATAAATGGCGTGAGAGATTAATCTGTGTATGGTAATAAAATAAAATTATAAAGGAACTGTTTTTAATCTTAAAATATCTTGAAATTGTTTCAAGATAACATAAGATTAATGTATGAATAATTCGCGACTTTATCGATTGTAACAAAAGTTTTAAAAGATGTAAGCAAAAAGGCTAATATGTGCTTCAAGACCCAAATCGGTAAATTTTATATATAAAGATTATATTGGTTCTCTACGATGAAATAATATCGATATAATAGTGGTGCTGATCCTGACGATGTTGAAATTATCGATACATGTTACATTTTTGTCATACTTCACTACGATATTACGTGCACCGTTTATGTAAGTTTTACCATTCTAAAGTGTAACAATCATAGATAAATATTTTAGGTATTGTGCTATGTACACATAAGCACGTGTATGCGTGCGACAATAGAGAATAGAATTCAGAATTCATTCAAGAAACTACAATATTGAAACTAGAGTTTAATAAATATACATTGTTTTATTTACATTTAGATATATTTAATATGGCAAAGTAAGTTTCCAAGCGAAAAGCCTTTTTGAAAGTTCGAAAACTTCGAAATATTATCATGGTCCGCTTCCTACCTGACCCGTGTGTAGATGGTTTCGAAATAAACGTTTCAAAATAATAATATTTACCATTAAATGTTTTGTATGGATTCTATTTATTAGTATTACTTGCATTTTATATACATTTGTGTAAGTTATTAATCGTTTGAAATTTTATCTATGTGTAGTTTAACTTCTTGAAATGGTAAAGAAATAATGATGTCTTCGATTGACGTAGGTATGTAAATAATTGTTAGTTTTATGAACAAAGCCCTGCCCTAAAGTTTTGTCCGATGCAAAGTGTATTCTTTTTCTTCAATTAAAGAAATGCACGTCTTTGGACTGAAATCTAAGTTCGCCCATCGGGTTTGATAAGTTAAAAAAAAAGTAAAATGATCAATCAATGAATACTTTATTAAATGTCTTACGTCCAATAGATTCATAAACTAATAAATATTTGTTCGTAATGTAATATGTGTTTCTGCATACCTACATAACATTTCGAAAGTACTGTGATGCCAAATATGAAGATTATGTGTAAAGTTAACATAAATTTTGTTAATTTATTGATAGAGTCTATGTTCGATATATTTATTGCTTTTTAGTAAATAATAAAATTATTTAAAAAATGTTGCCTTTCATTTATATTGAAGTTTTCCTTGATGTTGTCAAGATGTATCAATCAATCTACCTAACCTTTTGCCGACTATGTTAGGGTCGGCTTCCAGTCTAACCGGATGCAGCTGAATACCAGTATTTTACATGCAGCGACTGCCTATCTGAACTCCAAAACCCAGTTACTGGCTAACACGATACCAGGTAAGACGGTTGTCGGACTTTCAGGCTTCTGACGAACCGTAATGTGACTGTCAAAGATCTACGAATGACAGCCGGGATCTCGTGCTTTCCGAGGCACAGAGGGGTCTCGTCTCAATATGAAATGGATGGTCACCCATCTACAAACCGACCGCAGCAAGCGCACCTTCGATCGACCCGTGCGGCTGTTATTATTTAGCCACGAGCCCCTTTGTCAAAATGTATGATCGTACCAACTGAAATCAGCTATCCGGAAACAAAAACTGAATGTGTGTTTGTCTACCAGTTTCTCATATTCCAATCTCGTATGTCATCAAAAAAGTTGTTGCTCATCTATTATTTGACTGATGCCACTTGCTAGCGCGCACCTACCAATTATGTTACTTATCACTCTTATTAAAATAAAAGGTTGAAAAAATATAAAAAGGTAAAAAAAGGACTGCAGCTGAAACTTCATAACAAGCTCACTTTTTAAGCAGTCTGATGCAGATTTTAAATTCAATTTAATTTCTACCCACTATATTTTTTTCAACCTTTTAGTGTGTTATATTTTTGGAATAGTCTCTTCAATCCTTGATACCTACCTCACATAGTCACGGTACATTTTTTTTGACCTCTTATACTGCCTTTTTGACTTTTAAAAAACCAAACCTAGCCCTTAACCTTTAACCATCGCGCGACCCAGACCACTCGATTGACACTCATGTTTAAAAATCTATCAAAGCGTTCGGTTGCTTTGAGGGTAGAATCCCGCATACAAAAGAAAACACTAACCTGTCTTTTCTGTCACTGAAGCGGGTAATTACGAATGTATCTATGACTTCACGTTCCCATTAAAGCTGACTCTTCATTACGAGATATAATATAATAGTACTTATGTCCCGAGTAAACAAAAACGTTAATAGTTTGAGATGTAATTATATATCTCATAGTGAAAAGTCAGCCTAATTATAATGCCAAACAAAGTCACGTGTGCGAAGCCGCGGGTAGTTTTATAATATGAACATAATTCAAATGGAAACTTACACAGTTTCATGTGTCGGTGTTGTTACAAATTGGAACTGGAAAGATAGACAAAACAAATAGTAGATAATAAATGGAACTGCACACAATAACATTGCATGCTGAGATTGCATGTGAAAAGCCCTGATAGTTCCGTGGTTTCTAGTTCGGTTGCTGTGCGTTCCAGGGTTCGAATCCCGGATCAAGCAACCATTACCCCTAATTTGTAGCACACTATCATTACTACAGCAGGGGGCTTAAAACAGTCACTTAGGCAGAATCATAATAGGAAAATAATATGAATCATCGTAAAATGTCACAAACTGACAATTCACAATATGATGTGCGTGTGATTCATAATATTACGAAATAATTCATTTGTTTGACAGTTTTCTATGGCGATTTGTAAAAATGGTCCATACAATATGAATTGCTTTTGTGACAAATTAGAGGAATTGCTAATGACAGCTGAAAATTCAGGAAATGAATTGCTTATAAAGGAATTGCTAATGTGGCCGTTTTAGACCCGCAGGTAAGTACATTTTATACATACATACATAGGTTTGACTACCTACCTACAGGTAGTTTTAGAAACATTCAGCCGTGGACATCAAGCTTATTTTAGCCGAGGTTGGCAGACCCACATTTCCCCAGTTATGTTTATCTTGTTAAGTCCTATGTATCAGGGGATGAGTATATTTTAACCCGACACACGTATCCAGGCTACCTACCCGGGTAGGTGAAAAAAAATGTCAAAAATGGATATAAACCCAACAACTTGCCCGACCTGGGAATCGAACCCAGCCCCTACTGGACCTTGCAATGATCAAATCTCTCGGGGTGTTATATTTCCGCATTTGTATATGTCGGTTCGAAAAACTATGAATAGGGTACCTAGTTTCCTTCCAGGGAAGACCCTTCGGTATTTTCACTCTATTAAGTAGATATTATAGGTCATATTTATTTTACAAATTGTATCTCCTATTCAGAGAGGAAAGTTTAGTTATGTTCTTTCCATTTTCTCGAGAACAAGAAATTCCTCAAGACAGTGTATATATACTCGCCTTCTCCTATCGGAAGTATCATTGCAAGACAAGTCATCGTTAGTAACTAAGTATTAAAAATGTGGAAATTAATTTCAGTACTGTCAGTACTAGCGGTTTTCTTGATCGATGAATCGACATGTCAGCGTATCTTTCTCCTTACCTACCGCCCTCCCCACGCACGGAGACGGCCTGTCGTATTGAGAGCCCGTCGAGGAGCTGATGACGAAACTCTGTGGCTGTGGCAAGGAGATAACATCGACCGCGCGCCGTCCACAGCAGACCATACCTTCCTGCCATCGGTCATCGATGACATCAAACTGGACCCGAACAGAAGGTTCTGAACTGCGGTTCTGAACTGAGGTTCTTACCCCGAGACGAGACGCTTTGTGAGAAAATGGGAAGAACCTGACGAATCATCAGGTTCTTCCCATTTTCTCACAAAGCGTCTCGTCTCGGGGTAAGAACCTCAGTTTCCTACAGATGCTGTATAAATACTCGCGTTCTAGTAACAGAGGTACCATTCCAAGACAAGCTTTCGTAAGCGACTCTTCGAAATGACGAAACTAATCTTAGTGCTGTCAGTACTAGCGGTGTTTTTGATCGCTGAATCAACATGTCAGCGCTTCATTCAGCCTACGTACCGCCCTCCACCCGCACCGAGACGGCCTGTCATAATGAGAGCCCGTCGAGGAGCTGATGACGAACCTCTGTGGCTGTGGCAAGGAGACAACATCGCCCGCGCGCCGTCCACAGCAGACCATCCCTTCCTGCCATCGGTCATCGATGACATCAAACTGGACCCGAACAGAAGAACTGCGAGGAGTCTGAGCACTCCCAGAGCGTCTCGCGGTGGTGGAAGCCGTCAGTCCTCGAGCCGAGACACCGGACCCACTCACCCGGGGTACAACAGACGTAACGCGAGGTCGCTCAGGCTGCCAGGGTACAATTTTCCCCTGCCTACAAAGCCACCATTCAACCCTCGTCTCAGATACCCCATCTACGTGAGCTAATTAATAAGCCAAGTGTTTGTGGTCTGAGTGTACTTAATTCTTAATATCAGACCAACATGTAAAGTGCCATTTTGTTTCATTGCGTTAACTTGGTGATGTATTACTTTTGTGCCAATTTTTTATTTACCAAAAAGTTTATCTCGTAATATGTACCTACCTACTTATTTCAATACATGACTCGAAATAATCTCTTGCTATATTATTTCATATCCATGGCACAGAATATAATAGTACCTATCTATAAGTACAGAAGATTCATTCCGCAAAATCATTTCAATAAATAGCGACCCTTGCTACGACACAATAAAGTGCAATTCAGGTCGCGGGCGGTGATGGATCAGCCATGCTGTCGCTATCACGCAGCATCAAGACATTTCTCCATAGTCCGATAATCCATCCTTAAGTATGCGCACACATTCCTTGCGATTTTTTATTGACACAATGAATTTTTTTAAATCAATTCATAAAATAGTTAGTATTTTGTTTGGAAAAAATGAAGGCGCCACTACCGAACATAGGTCACTTCAAATGGAAAATGCGTCAAAGAATTTAAACAAATAGTTAAAAACGCTGCTTGTATGTACTGACTCAAAACCTACTAGCACTTGTCGGCAAAGTCGGCATATTGGACACAGGGGATTATTTCAAGTATCTCAATTCTTAAGCTAATAGTTATGTAAGTACAGCTTGGCAAAAAAGAGTATGATGCGGTGACATATGAAAGTAAATATTTTACCTAAGTAATGCAGACCCATGATGTTGGCACTACTTTGCCGACAAGTGCTAGTAGGTTTTGAGTCAATACATACAAGCAGCGTTTTTAACTATTCGTTTAAATTCTTTGACGCATTTCCCTATGTTCGGTAGTGGCGCCCTCATTTTTTCCAAACTCTTATTTGCCAAGCTGTAGTTATCTACCTTTGCAGGCGTTTCTGTCTGAATAAACTTGTATACCCCTTTCCTAGTACCTAGTATGCTGCCGTGCTAGCGATAAATGCCGAAAGTATGTTCGTACCTATGCAGAACATACTTACAGCTTACAGCACTTATCGTAAGTACGGCAGTATAGCGGTAAGTATAGCCATAAATCCAACTAATAGGTACGAATACGATCTATAATGTTGCACCGCAAAGCTCGTTCCGCATAAGCAATGCCCAGTTTCTGGAACGAAAATTATGGACAAATTACTAACTCATCATCTGCCTAGCCTTTTCCCAACCATGTTGGGGTCGGCTTCCAGTCTGACTGGACAAATTACTAACTATTTTAGAGACATAGGTCGAAGGTATTCTACCTATCCCCTTATAGACGTATCGGAGGTAAGGTCGCGAACGAGAGTGAAACTTCAATTTACCGCTGATATTATTGTAATTCTTACACACGTATCATAGTTAGAGTTAGGTACACCGTTAACACATATAATATAAATAATTGAACTACTAAGGACAAAGTAAACTTATGACTCAAAAATAGTCTGTGTCCCGCGACTGTTGGTAAGTGAGACTATGGGTAACGCCCCGGATCGTGGCTTAGTGTTGCCACTTGACAAGGGTGCGTTCCTGACTAACCTAAAAATACTTAACTAAACATAATATAGGCGACGCCACGTATACTAATGTGTGTTTACAAATCACAATACGTGACGCCACACTACTTTATGAATTTATTTAAAAAAAATCATTGTGTCAATAAAAAATCGTAAGGAATGTGTGCGCATAATTAAGGATGGATTATCGGACTATGGAGAAATGTCTTGATGCTGCGTGATAGCGACAGCATGGCTGATCCATCACCGCCCGCGACCTGAATTGCACTTTATTGTGTCGTAGCAAGGGTCGCTATTTATTGAAATGATTTTGCGGAGTGAATCTTCTGTACTTGTAGGTAGGTACTATTATGTATTCTGTGCCATGGATATGAAATAATAAAGCAAGAGATTATTTTGAGTCATGTATTGAAATAAGTAGGTAGGTACATATTACGAGATAAACTTTTTGGTAAATAAACAATTGGCACAAAAGTAATACATCACCAAGTTAACGCAATGAAACAAAATGGCACTTTATATGTTGGTCTGATATTAAGAATTAAGAACACTCAGACCACAAACACTAACACTTGGCTTATTAATTAGCTCACGTAGATGGGGTATCTGGGACGAGGATTGAATGGTGGCGTTGTAGGCAAGGGAAACTTGTACCCTGGCAGCCGGAGCGACCTCGCGTTACGTCTGTTGTACCCCGGGTGAGTGGGTCCGGTGTCTCGGCTCGAGGACTGACGGCTTCCACCACCTCGAGACGCTCTGGGAGTGCTCAGACTCCTCGCAGTTCTTCTGTTCGGGTCCAGTTTGATGTCATCGATGACCGATGGCAGGAAGGGATAGTCTGCTGTGGACGGCGCGCGGGCGATGTTGTCTCCTTGCCACAGCCACAGAGGTTCGTCATCAGCTCCTCGACGGGCTCTCATTATGACAGGCCATCTCGGTGCGGGTGGAGGGCGGTACGTAGGCTGAATGAAGCGCTGACATGTTGATTCAGCGATCAAAAACACCGATAAAACTGACAGTACTACGATTAGTTTCGTCATTTTGAAGAGTCGCTTACGAAAGCTTGTCTTGGAATGATGCCCTGTTAATTCAGGCCGAGTATTTATACGGTGTCTTGAGGAAACGGAGGTTCTTACCCTGAGACGAGACGTCTTATAAGAAAATGGGAATAACCCGACCAATTTGTTTATTTAATCTAAGCTTTCCTTATGTACCGATAAAAAATTCATGGAATCGTGGCGTAACGTTTAAATAATTACCGATAGTGTCAAGTGTCTGATACAGAATAGGTATATAGTGCAGGGGATTTTTTCAAGAAATTTTATCTTAATTGTTAAGTTGTTGCTAAGCTAATATTGATGTAATTAAACTTTACAGTCGTTTCTGCTTATGAACCGACAAAGTTGGCACAATAACATACAGTACGATTTATCAGGTAAGTATGTCCATATCCATAGTATGGATGTAAGTACCTACCTACCACAAATCACCGCAAAGTTGCTGGAACGAAAATTATGGACGGTTATTACAATTTTATTTTGAGTCAATAAAATATCTCGAAGAATGTGCGCAAAATGGATGGAGATATGGAACTATGGAGAAGTATTTTGACGATACGTAATCCATCGCCGCCCGTTCAACATCGGCCGCGCAAAAGATGGTTGGAAAGTAGCACATATGAAGTAATTAATTATTTGTTCTTGATGTAAGTACTTTTAATTGCTGTATGGCATTCCAGTGGTAGGATAAATCCTACTAATATTATAAATG
The DNA here is from genome assembly GCA_949152455.1 of Lithophane leautieri. Classification (NCBI taxonomy): domain Eukaryota; kingdom Metazoa; phylum Arthropoda; class Insecta; order Lepidoptera; family Noctuidae; genus Lithophane; species Lithophane leautieri. Next base: position 6,598,370 of record OX424483.1, read on the forward strand.
TGAAAGTTTGTGTGTTTATGTGTGTGTGTTTGGATGTTTGTTACTCAATCACGCAAAAACGGCTAAATTGATTTGGATGAAATTTGGCAAACAGATAGTTTATAACCTGGATTAACACATAGGATACTTTTTATCCCGATAATCCCAGGGGATCGAGACTTACGCGGGTGAAACCGCGGGGCACAGCTAGTACTTAAATAATGGGACGCTCCTAATTTAACGCAAATCAAGTGATGCGATTGGCTGTTATCAATTTATTTTTGGAAGCATTTTATGGAAGTTAGTTGCGGCATAATTACTAGTTAGTTTAATGTAGCAAATGAACTAATACAAATGTCAATAATTCAACCTGTATTCTCCGAAGGGTTATGCAGAGATGTAGGTACCTATAGTACACCTACATTTCGCATAGGAGACGAGGCTATTGCCATCAAACGGGCACGAATCCAGACTCCGAGCTGTTACCGAGAAATTCCAGATGGAAAAGCACAATGACTCTGTCCGGCCCGGGTAGGGTACCGAACGCAGGACCTCGTGCTAAGCAGTAGCGCTAGCGACAATAAACCAACGAGGCAGTAATTTTAACTACTTATAAATAACCATTTTCAAAGAACTTATGCGAAATGGCTAAACGGGATCCTGCCGTTTTGCCGAAAAGATTTTGCCAAATTTTCATTACCCAAACAAATTTTAGCAACCTTTTTTTATACCAATGTAATATTTGGAATAATTTTAGTACGCACATTTTCATTTGGTCAAATGTTTACTTGGCAGATTGTTACCAAGGATAATGTCATTAAGGCTTTTGGTCTTTAATCAAATGATTTATTACAGCAAACAATATTTAGACAATAAACGTTTAGTCAAATGATTTGTTATGACAAAAAATATAAAGGCAAAAATAAGATTTTTTTGGGAATTGTATAATTAAAAATGCAATTTTATTTTAATATAGGTAATCATTTATTAACGCGAGTACAAAATAGCAAAAGCTAGTATAAAATATTTATATACAGGAAAAAAAATTATCCACTGCGCAAATTTTGACAAATTAACCTTAAATGAGTTTTATTAAACATATATTTTTAATTTTGATACGTCTTCGTACAAAAATTAAAAAAATTGTTAACGAAAGATGTTTACTTTAAAAGTGGTTGTATGGCTATCCGGCGGCGCGCGGCGAAGCGTAACGCGCGAAAGTACCTACCTATCAGCTGTGCGCTCGCTTGATTCGCCGGCGTAAGTATTTACGTGGGTTACAATCTTTCATTAGGGACCGCGGGGTTAAGGATTCCATGTGCTCGCATTCGAGTTATGCTCTCCGTCGCATACATTCTGCGAGCTGCTCGCAAACTTTCACCACTCAGTACATATACTCGCACCATCTCGTAAAACTCGCGGTTACTGAAGTTCAACATCGTGACCGGTAGGTACAAGCACGACACACGTGCGGCGCGGCGCTTGCGAGGGAAAGCGATTAGACGCGACGTCACACAACAGCGCGTGCGATGAGCGAACTGTCGGCCACAGCGCCCGGCGCCACCCTGCCGCCCCCGGGAGGGGGTGTCACCCCCGTGCAACACCGCAGCTTGTGCGCCGGCCGCCGCGCGCGCCCATTGATACTATTACGAATAGTTTGTGTCCATATTTTGCTGATTTAAAGTAGGATAAAAATAAATAAAAAAGTAATGAATAAATAATGGAAATGTGTTCTATTACTTTTATTGAACCACCAAAAAAAATTTGCGCACTGGTCAAAAACTTTTCCTGTATTATAAATATATATAAAATATTTATATATATAAAATATTAGGTTATTAACTTTTTTTAAATGGTTAGGTTAGGTTTTAGGTTAAAATTGTGACCACCTACGCACGAGCCGAGCGAGCGAAGCGAGCGGTGCCGCGGCAGCGGCCGGCGAGTGCCAGAAACGACTAGATTATATGTATAGAAAAAAAATATGGAAAAAAGAGAAAATTTTGCGTAAATACAGGAAAAGTTTTTATCCACTGCGGAAATCTTGACATATTAACCTTAAACCAGTTTTATTAAACATAATTTTTTTATTTTGATGCGTCTTCATACAAAAAAATTAAAAAATCGTTAACGAAAGATGTTTATTTTAAAAGTGGTTGTATGGCTAACCGGCGCCGGCGGCGGCGCGCGGCGATGCGGAACGCGCGAAAGTACCTATCTATCAGCTGTGCGGTCGCTCGATTCGCCGGCGTAGGTATTTACGTGGGTTACTGGCCCTTGGATCTCGCTCAAAGAAATCAAAAATGCTTTCTTCGATTTCGATCGCCAGTCGGGGTCTGCCAGACCCTCGTGCATGATTCGGGGTTCTGAACTGTCCGTGATCAAGCAGCCTTTGAGTGGCCGCTAAAATGGTCCTTTCATTAGGGACCGCGGGGTTAAGGATTCCATGGGCTCGCATTCGAGGTATGCTCTCCGTCGCATACATTCTGCGAGCTGCTCGCAAACTTTCACCACTCAGTACATACACTCGCACCATCTCGTAAAACTCGCGGTTACTGAAGTCCGACATCGTGACCGGTAGGTACAAGCACGACACGTGCGGCGCGGCCCTTGCGCGGGAAAGCGATTAGACGCGACGTCACACGACAGCGCGTGCGATGAGCGAACTGTCGGCCACAGCGCCCGGCGCCGCCCGGGAGGGGGTTGCACCCCCGTGCAACACCGCCGCCTGTGCGCCGGCCGCCGCACGCGCCCATTGATATTATTACGAATAGTTTGTGTCCATATTTTGCTGATTTAAAGTAGGATAAAAAAACAAAAAAAAGTATTGAATAAATAATGGAAATGTGTTCTATTACTGATATTGAACCACCAAAAAAAATTTGCGCACTGGTCAAAAACTTTTCCTGTATGTTATACCAACTGAAATATTTGACTAGATAAAAAATGGTAAAAGTACTAGTTGGTGAACAAGTTATTGTTCAAACGTTCACGTGCCAAACATAGGTTTTCGTAACAATTATTTGTAAAGAGATTTTTTGGTTAGTAATAATTTGGCAAATGAAATTATGCGAAAATTTGTTTGGGAAGTGATAATTTGGCAATTTCTTTTCGGTAAAACAAGGGAGACCCTGGCTAAACACATGCACGAATGTGTGGCAGGACCCAATACCGCTCGGCCAGTTTAAATGGAGATACCCACCTTTTTTTTATTGCCGTTATTGTAATACACATTAAATGGCAATCGATCACAATGCCTTTAATTTTGATATACATTGCTTCATTCGTTTAAAAATTCTCCTGCTCAACAACTTAAATCCGCATCTGTATAATTTTTCTTTTTAAATTGCATATAAAATCGCAAATGGTGCTATTTGACCCCTCATCTGTGTTATCAGAATGCAAACGTTCATTTCTGACCTCTGCCACCCATAAGATAAGTGCGGGGAACACCAATTTTCTAGGATATTGGAATGTACCGTATCCCTCAGTAATACATACGTCAGAATTTATCATAACTATATATATAGCTATAACTCGAACAGAAAGGATTTAATTTGGAGATACGGATATCCGGTCACAGTAGCCAATATCCGGCTACTTGCTACCGACTTTAGAATAAATGGCTGAAATAATTATCATAAAATCACGAATCGATTAATCAAATAAAACGCACACATCAGTCGTATGCTTATATATTTACAGTGTCTATAATAAAATAAACTTATACTAATAGTAATGATCACCCTTATTATAATTTTTGTACAGTACGAGGACGTCCACATGACAAATCTAGTTTAACAAAAAACACATCTTGTTCTCTATAAACTCAATGTGTCATATTTATGGACGAATGTTGTAATATTGTTTTTAATGAGGTTCAAGGGAAACTGAGAAGTCCGGGCGGTGGTTCCGGTGGCAGGAAGTTTGGTAATGATACACTGGGATCTGTGGACAAATAAATATTTTTATTTACTTAGGGCCAATTTTTAAATCGTCACTAAATTTTATTTGAGGAATAAATATGGCTGTTTGACTGCTTTTGTATCGAAAGTATGTCAAACTGTAATATTTATTACTTAGATAAAAGTTATCCAATTATTACAAAATTTGCCCTAAATTAACTATAGCTGAAGATTTCAGGAGCAGTTTAGGCGGCTTGTGCTTTCTAAGATAATAAATATAAACTACATGAACAGAAACCTGTCTAAAAATTGTCAATCCTACGGTCATCAACGCTCGTCATTGCTCGTTTCTTCTAAAATTAACAAAAATTATGGTGGGTATTTTTTTTGGCTTGAAACTCTTCCAGCTACCTCTCTCCCTTTCTCTTTTTTTCTCTTTGCTTCTCTTCTGAGTTCAAATCTATCACTTAGTTAAATTAAGTATTAATAAAATAAAAACTTATTGCCACTAACCCAATTTCTGGGGCATCGAGAACGGAGGTGTTGGCATCATAGACTTGACGCCTTGTTGCTGCATCATTTGGGGCTGTTGCTGTAACATCTGAGGAGGTTGCTGCAACAACTGCGGCGGTTGCTGTAACATATTCGGTGGCTGATGTTGCAACATCTGCGGTTGTTGCTGCAGCATACTTGGGGGCTGTTGCATCATGTTAGGCTGTTGCAACATATTAGGCTGTTGCATTATGCTAGGAGCTTGTAACATGTTTGGCGGCTGCATCATCATCATCTGCGCCTGCAGGGCGAGGCGCATGTTGGGCGGCGGCGAGCCTGGGGGCGGCGGGGGCGGCGGCAGGGCGTCCCACAGGGGCACGTGGTCCGGGTGGCTGGCCGGGCACGGCCACGCGCAGCCGTGACGACGGGACTTCTTCTTCTGAAGGTATAAAAGTAGCAGTTAGTCACGTGTTCAATAACATTTCTCGATTTTATGAAGTACGATGAGCGTAAGGCGTGTGACGTACTTTTTCGGGTCGGCACATTCGATTCGGCAGTATTAGTTAAAAACAAAGGCGACCTGAAGCAATTAGTACACATATTCGGCTTTCATTCGGCTCGTACCGATCGGCAAACTATCGTCACTGAATCATGTCAAAGTTAAGTTCTAAATACAGACAGAGAAAACGTTATTTACATTAAAAATAAAAAAATACTATGAAAACACACTCGCTGACAGTGACAAATTAACGTCAAGTCGAATACAGAAATACTCAACACCGTTGAATGTTCATCGTTAAGGGGGGTGCGCTAAGGTGGCCCGCGAAATCCATTTTTTTACGTTTTTTGCAATTTGCAGGTAAATCCATATTTGTTACGGTCGCAAATAATATTTAGATCAACATACAACCTGATACTAACCTGCAAATTGCAAAAAACGTAAGAAAATTTGAATTTCGCGGGCTACCTTGGCGCATCCACTTTAAACCTTTCTTAAAATATTTAGTACTCATTATTTACAGACGTGTTCAGCGTAGATAAAGTTCAAAACAATGGAGAGAAATAAGTTACCTTTTTAACAGGCGGTTCTTCCACGTCAGAGTCTTGACCAGGTTTGTATCCGTCGGCGAAGCTCACGCGTTTCGCACCACGACTCTCAGGGACAGCTTTACTATAAAAACGTAAACACAAAATCAAATAAATCTATCAATCAATCTGCCTAGCTTTTTCCCAACTATGTTGGGGTCGGCTTCCAGTCTAACCGGATGCAGCTTAATACCAGTATTTTATATGAAGCGACTGCCTATCTGACCTCCACAACTCAGTAACTGGGTAATACGATACCTCTTGGTAAGACTAGTTGTCAGCTTCGGGCTTCTGACGACCCGTAACGACTGTCAAAGATCCACGAATGACAGCCGGGATCAAAAGGCTTAAAAAACAAATGTATATTTTTCTTATATTAATTTGTAGTTATCAGAACTGCTTCTGTGGTCTAGTGGTCACAAGTGCTACTGCTGAGCACGAGGTCCTGGGTATCTCGGTAGCAGCTTGGTGTCTGGATTTGTGCCCGGATGATGGCAATAAACTCGCCCTCTACTACATGGGACATAAACATAACTGGCGAAATGTGGGTGTACTAAGAGGTACACCTCCGCTTAACCCTTCGGGGAATACCGGCGTGATGTTTATGTTATACTTTTCTTACGTACACACAAAAAAAATATACATGAAGATAAAAGAAAACAAAAAACAGGAAATTGGAGATTTATTTAAAACTTACATGACCAATATTCCCTTCTCCGGGCCGTCCTTGTCACCATCTACCTCGTCAGTATCTTTAGCGACGTCACCGAGAACTGTTAACATTAAAAAAAATATTATTAAGTAGGTATTTTATCTAAATCATGACATAACTTCAAATCAATGAGTTTAGAAAACGCAAATACAAGCTATTAAAAAAACGCCCAAAAGTTTTACAAAACATAACCTACAAAAGTTTTGATAACGTCAAGTCAATTTTGAAAAGCAAAAAAGTTTTTATAAATAGCCTGTCAGTCATATTTTTGTACAAATGAGGCCTTATAGCAAAATGCAAAACATTAACGGTCTTACCACAAAAACTTAACGAATGTCAGTTTTATGTCAAACTCCATACAGAAATGTCGTGGTCAGTTCACACAGAGACGCGAAGTGACGCGCATTTTTTAATGATCCGATACAATATCGAATTTATTAACACTAAAGTACAGGCGCTGCACAGCCCCGCGAATCTCAGAGTCCTTTGACACGTGTCAACCATCGCACTGAAATTATACGTTTTCGCGAGGCGTCGAATCGCTTCACGTCGCGGTCTGAGCTGACTCTAAAAGGTTTTTAGGCTATACAACTGATAAACACGGTTTTGTGGTAATAAGGTTAGCATTTTCTGGGTTTTTAGTATATCAATGACTTCTTGAATTCACAAAGTGAATTAAATTTAGAAGGGACCGCTTTTTCAAAATTTTCCGACATTTATATAGTTGGAAAGTTGAGAGGGGACACACATTTAATGCGACTTTAGAAGTTCATATCTCACCAAATATTGACTTAAATTATGAAAAAGTCACAAAAAAAATCATAATCTTTTTAATTTTGGGATTCAACAACACCAGTCACGCTTGCACTGAATTTTGTTTCCATCCCTCTGGTACGTGAACTTACGTGTATGAAGGGAACGAGTGATTTTTTTTTTTGTAATTTTATTACACCATTGCTTAGCAATTCAAATAAATTCGTAAATACGAACAACTTTTTAGAATCGAAAATGTAACTATCCCATATTATTATGATTAGAGGAGCTCTTGGCTAAGTAATAACAGCCCCGCGGGTTGATCCCTCAGGTTAAGTTACGCTGGCCGGGGTTGGTCCGTGGATAGGTGACCATCTTTACATACCGAGACTCCTCCGTGTCTCGGAAAGCACGTAAACGTTAGCGTAGAGATAATAGCGATTTAATATTTCTGTTTAAAATTCTTCACAATAAAATAGACTGCCCCCAGTTGTTAAGTAAGTTAAATTTCAACATACCCTGTAATTATCCACGTCACCCTATCAAAATGTTACGTCCCCCATTCCGCAAAACTGTTTCAGGGTCTAACTCCCCAGTCCCTAGACTTTGCAGACTTCTAAATAGTTGTGATGAAGAAATTGATATTTTTAGTAATTCACTTTAAAAATTCAAGCGCCAAGTCCACCAAAAAAGGTAAAAAGAAATAAAAGAATGTAACTATGTAACGCAATTACTCCAGCTATTGAAATGACTATTTTGTTTCAAAATTATGTAAAAATATTGTCATTTCTGTACTTAATTATTGTTTTTTTTTTTTTTTTGTCTGTGTTCTATACTTTTTGCATGCTGTGTCTATCGCTTAATATTGTGCACTTGGCTTGTATGTTGACTTATGTTTTCTAATTGGTTGAACAGTGTAACAATTGTAGATAGGCCATAAATAAATAAATAAATAAGCCGTTGCTCCCGTCGTGGATTTTTGACGTTACGGGTCGTCGAAGCCCGAAAGTCTGACCACCAGTCTTACCAAGGGGTTTCGTATTACCCAGTTACTGAGTTACTGGGTTGTGGAAATCAGATAGGCAGTCGCTCCATGTAAAATACTGGTATTCAGCTGCATCCGGTTAGTCTGGAAGCCGACCCCAACATAGGAAAAGGCTAGGCAGACTGATTTTTAGCATTATGAATAAAAGTTTGCGACAAGGACAATTAGTATCACCCAAAGTTTTAAAACTAAGTAAATTTTATGTGCGAAACGAGTATTTTCAAATCGTGCGAATTTACGTAACGTTTAGTCCACGCTTTTGTGCGAGGCCCACAGAGGGGTGTTGACGTGTAATCTCAACTTGTCACCGTAGAACATCGTACAGAACAGCGCCGTGTGAACGGCCTCGTTCCTGTAATTTTAACTTACCCGTAGTTCTTAACGCCTGGTTGATCCTTTCATCCAGCCTGCTAGTATGTATGGTGCCGGCGGTCTCCTGGGCGGTCGCGGGTTCGATGTCCGTGTTGAAACAGTCCCCGTACTGCAGTCGATCCGAGGCGCCGTACATGTCTTCATATGCTTCATCGTAGCTTCTTAACATTGGAGATTATTTTTATGAGTATTATTGTGTAACCATAGGCGAAAAAAGGCCCACAAAGCATTAGATTTCAATACTTTATGCAGTTCTAGAGAATTCGCCAAAAAATATTTATTAAAGTTTGTGCGCAATAAAGTACAAAGGCGGAGTTACTGCGTTAGGCATTCTCTACCAGTCAACCAAAGGCGGTGGAGAAATATCACGGCGGGTGCATTGTTTATGTGTGGAAAAAAGATTCTTTTAGATTTCAATAATAACAAAGAATCACCATACATTTCAGTGTTAGTAATTTTGGATGTAGTATGGAATTATCTACAGCGATACTAGAACTAAAGTTTATTCTATCGAACTAAGTTGAAATTCAATATTTCAAAGTTCAATCTCACTGTTCCATAGCTGTTACGTCCGTGCGCCTGCTTTGCAGTTTGACAGAGGTAATATTAATTGTGTAATATATTTTTGTGTAACTACCACCTCTACTTTAATTTATTTATTAAATAAACAATAAATAAATAAATTATCACTAAGTACGAATGTTGCCACCATAAACATTATATTTATGTAAATTATTACTTTTTTTTTTTATTTCATTTTTCTTACATATAAATTATATTTTTAAATATTAAAATAAAGAAATATATAAAAACATTTAAAAATATAAGAAATAGTAGCCCACCGGTATCGGGAACAGGGTCCAAGCTACCGGCGGTCAGGGCTCCAGAGAAAGGAACCTCCTAACAATGCGAGCCGTGTCCAGGAGTACCGCTTTCTGAATCAAGCCCTTAACCCAGCTGCCCAACGAGAGCCTCCTTAGGTGTTGATCGAGGCTCTTGGCAATTAAGCCATTGGCTGATACGACTATCGGCACAATGATCGCAGAGTCCACATCCCACATGTCGACAACCTCGTGAGCTAAGTCAAGATACTTGATTTGTTTATCTTTCTCTGCCTTCACGAGGTTCCCGTCATGCGGGACCGTTATGTCAATGATCATTGTGCGCCGCTCTGTTCGATCCACCACCACTATATCAGGCTTATTGGCAACAATAGTCCTGTCAGTGATGATGGATCGGTCCCAGTACAATGTGATATTTCCATTATCGAGGACTGGGTCGGGCACGTACCTGTAGTACGGCACTTCCGAATCCACAAGGCTGTATTTCAGAGCAAGTTGCTGATGGATAATCCTGGCTACAAGGTTGTGTGATTGTGTCTATGTAAGTACTCTCCGTTAGCTAGATGAGAACACCCGGAGATAATGTGACGGATTGATTCTCCCGGTCGATGGCATGCCCGACAGATGTCAACCGTGCCGTCCTTCACAATAAACCTCCGGTAATTGTTCGTCATGATAACTTCGTCCATAATTGCACAGACAAAACCTTCGGTTTCCCCAAAGAGGTCACCGAAACGTAGCCAGGCTACGGACGCTAGTAAATCTACATCGGGTCCATGCAGGGCCCGGAAAAAGCGTCCGTGAAGCTCCTTACTCTGCCATACCTCCTTGCGATCGTTAGTGTCAAGCACTACAGGCTTGCGCCAGTTCTCTTTCGCAAAGGAGAGCGGGGTGAGGCCCTTGTCCACTGCGACCACATCTCGATGCATTCCCACGTCGGCTTCTAGGAAATATTCCCTGAGACTGCGTATCTCGCGATTGTGGAGGGTCTTAGCGTTTAAAAAGCCTCGACCACCACACTTTCGCGGGATATACAGTCTCATTACCGATGACCGTGGGTGATGCATTCGGTATGCAGTCAGCAGCGTACGGACCCTCCTATCCAGGGCGTCAAGTTCAGTCTGAGTCCATTTGAGTATGCCGAAAGAGTACATCAAAACCGGCATGACCCAGCCGTTGAAGGCGCGCACCTTGTTCCCGCCCGATAGAAGACTATTAAATACTTTCTTCAGGCGGCCAAAGAAGCGCTCCTTCAACGATTGCTTCATGTCAGTAACATTGATGCCTAACGCTTCCGACATACCCAAATACTTATAGGTTTCGGATGCGGAGAGGACTCTTAGGTATATGGAATCCGAGAGTTGGGTTCCCACGGATTCCACAATCTCCCCTCGCTTTACATGCATGACCGCACATTTGTCCACACCAAATTCCATCCTGATGGCTCTACTGAAAGTTTCAGTTACTTTCAGTAGCTCCATCAGTTGTGAATTGTTGGGGGCAAAGAGTTTTAGGTCATCCATGTAGAGGAGGTGAGATATAACCTGTCCACCTCTCCTCAACCGATAGCCTAGACCTGAGTCCTCCAGCAGTGTGTTATTAGGTTTTATTGTACAGTTATTATTTTTTATTTCTATTTAAATACATAATCTTTACATTTTTAAATATTTTATTAAAAAAATAAAAATCTTTTGTTGTTATTGTTATTTTACTGTGTGCTGCACCGATTGACGTCATCATGTCAACGCCGGCTGTCACTGAAAACCAGCTCTGGGGCTCTGTCTCGCATAGGGTCGCAGCATTATGCTGAGCGATGGCCGTTTTGCGTGAATGTGACGCATATTTTCCCCCAATTTGTTCATTTTCGTGTATTCGTATTTCTTAGCGTCATGTTTGCCGCAAATAAACATATTTTCTTTCTAATTTCACAAATAAAACAACGCTGTCAATATTCCACAGAAAATAATGACACTGACAGCCCTTAAACGTGGTTTCCATGTGATGATAGCGTTCAGTTTCATTGGTAAAATTGGCCCTTAACCTGTATGATTAAGTTACACTAACCCTGAACTGTTATTTTCGCTTCTGTTAGCGATGGTCTGTATCTGGTACACGGGCTCCTCACTGCGGTGCGAGTAGTCATCGCCTCCTGTCAACACTATGTTCACTTCGCCTGGCTTTAGACCTGGATACAAAACGGATAATATCAAGAAAGACATACGAATAATTTCGGAACCTAGTAATACATATACCTCTTAGTATTATTTTATACCTATTATTTATTATTATTTATGTATACTTTATTGTACACCAGAAAATACATAGCGAAAATAAATATATTTAACACTACAAAACATACAATGGGCGGCCTTATCGCTTTCTGCGATCTCTTCCTTCCTATTATGGTATAAGAACCTGCAACGTGTGTCGTATGTAGTCTCAGGATACGATAGTTTAAAAAAATATACATATAAACATCCGAATTGACAACCTACTCCTTTTTGAAGTTTATTAAAAATAAGATTGCAAATAGATTTTCAATTTTTTCAAATACGGAAATGGGTTTTTGAAGTTTCCTTACCCCATCTCGAAGGTCGGTGGTTACTGCTTGGTACTGGTGTGCTAGGCTCGTCTCCCGCTCGCCAGTCGCACTTGATCTCGCCCCTCGATCTCGTCCGTACTACGGTCTCTATTCTTTGGGAAACTTGGGACACGAAGAATGGGTCTGCGTCAGTTGATGGTGCAGGCAGGGAAGACTGTTCGGAAAAATAAAGAATTAAAAAGTTTTATCGATAAAATAAACTATTTAACTAAATTATTTAACTCTGACACAAGAGGCGTTTTGGCTTTTTTACATCGGAAATAGACAAGCTGGATTTATCGTAGAGAAAATAAAAACATTCACTGGCTGGTGCCTTACTGACTGTTAATTTGCTGGCTGGTATCGTCGTATTTTGTTTATTACATTTCCAGTAAAATGCTTTGCTGGACCAAGACCTTTTCTCTTTACAGCGAAAGAACCTTAATTTGGGAAGGTTTATAAAATTGTGTTGTTCATAAAATATAAAAACCTTGGAAAACCAAAAGATCTTGCTCAATTACATTTCAACCTCCAAAAAACTATAAAAAATCCATAGAGAATACCACCAACCTGTTTAGCCACATCGCTCTGATACGCCATAGCCAACTGCTCATACATCTCATAGTTCCCCTGCTCATACTCCTGAAATTTATCCTCCTCATCTTTCTGGTAGTTGTGGCTGGCGCTGATCACGTCATTGAAGCTGTAGTTGGAGTTCTGCGACGAGGGTCGAAGGTGGCTGTCGTCTTTCTCGTAAGGAATGTCTTTGCTGGTGGTAGACTCTTGGGAAGAACATTGGGATAGGTTTGATTCTTCGGGTAAAGGGGCTTGTGGTGGTGGGATGTGGGATTCTTGAGGTTCCTGTGAATTTTATTGTTTGTCAGTTGACTTTTGTTTTCATAGGCAGTTTTAATACATGCACATTATTTAATGAGTAACCCCTTGGCCATCATATCACCGCTCGTGCGACTTGCGTCTGCGACCGCGGCGAGAACGAATGTCAGAAGTTATTTAGAGCGTCTCATGAGAGCGACTGTGGCGAGATGAGAGGCGTGCGATGAAAACAAAAGTACTACATAACAGCGGGCATGCCACGACTCAGAGCGGTGCGACCAGGGAGTGCGACTTTTGGTAAAGACATTCTTAATACGTCTGACGCAGTGGAAGCGTACTGGGCCCATAACCTGATATCATTTGAAGCATAACAACAAAAACAACAGTTTTATACAAACAAAACGACTTTTATTACCTAACCATTTTGCGGCTCCATTAACAAGTGAATACACGAGCAGTACACACGGCTACACATCAAGCTATACATTTCCAGTTTATGCTGATCTCGCATTGTATAGGATTTCCGTAGAATGCGAGGTCAGCTTATACTAGAAATGTATAGCTTGATGTGTAGCCGTGTGTAGAATACTTTTTATCATTATGGACTAACAGTGTTGCTAACCAAAAAGTACTTATTACATTGACCAATTCTAACAGGTCGCATGGCGACGTCATTCGCAGGATCGCAAGACGCACCTGCCTACGTCGTGGCCCCGGCCTTAAGATTCAACAGTGAAGCTGAAAAGCGCCAATATTCGCCTTAAAAAAGCATTGGCGATCAAAACGTGCATTATTTATATTTCTTTCATTTTCACAGTAAATGTTGGGTGTTAAATCAATCCTTTTGCCATTCTGAAATCGACCTTATTTTCATGTCGTACATGTCATGAACATAAGGTCGATTTTAGACTTTGTAGGTTCGCAAAAGACAGTGGTTTTGCCAACCTGAGATAAAGCGTATATGTTTAGTAATATTGCGTACGTGCGTTACTCACAAACATGCAGATTTCGTGCATTTTAAGCCAAATGGCGAAATATTGTAATAAAACAAGTACGTACTTTGTCTAAAAGAGGCGATTCAGGTAGTGGAGGTTCAGGTTGGTTACTGTCAACCTGATTTAGCAGAGGGCTGGGTTCAGGGGTCGTCTGAGGAACGTGGATGTCATTATAATATTTTTTTGATGTTTGTGAATAATATTATTAAAGCCAGATTCATATTTTCGTAACGCTTATGAAACTTATGTGTAATAATAAATGAGTTAACTTGATACGGATTATATCATTACATGACGCCGTAACGCATCAAAAGCAACCAAAAAAAGTGGCCAAGTGCTAGTCGGACTCACACCCAAAGGATACCGTACCACCCTACACTATTTAATATAACATTATTTTTATGGCACCTTTTGTGTACGGAACCCTAAAAATGAGAATCCAGGTTAAAAAAATGTGTCTTACACAGTAATAAAAAAAAAAAAGTGTTGCCCGTCTTGGCGGGGACACTACCGTGGCCCCAGATATAGATATGTGTTGTTATATTGATCTTTGAATGAGGTTTAATAGCATATAAGATTACAACTGTCTAAAAAACGAAAAAAAAATCTACTTTAAAAAAAAAGTCTAAAGCGAAAAAAAAACCCAGCACCTGACGCTACAAGTCATGAATTTTTCACAAAAGTTATAGCGAAAACTTCTTTAAGCGCACTTTGCGCTCTTTCTGAACAGTGAACGAAACTGAAACGTCACGCTCGGGTCGGTGACGCTGAATCGGGTATACTCGGCTCCAATCGGTCGGTGACGCAAAGTCGCGAATACTCGGCGCTGAATCGCGTATACTCGGCTCCAGTCGTCACTTCTATCGTGTGGTCCTATGCACACTGCCTCTTTTTTATTTCTGTCCTATGTTTTTAACCAGAATACCCGTGAATTTTAGCGTTTTTTTTTTAAAGTTTTTATTCATATTGTTTATGGCACCTTTTTACGTCATGGGTTATCCGAATACCAAAAAATATTTGGCGTAGGTCTTAAGGGGAGTGACCATCTTTACATATCGAGACTCCTCCGTGCCTCAGAAAGCACGTTAAACCGTTGGTCCCGGCTGTCATTTGTGGATCTTTGACAGTCGTTACGGGTCGTCAGAAGCCCGAAAGTCTGACAACCAGTCTTGCCAAGGGGTATCGTATTACCCAGTTACTGGGTTGTGGAGGTCAGATAGGCAGTCGCTCCATGTAAAATACTAGTATTCAGCTGCATCCGGTTAGACTGGAAGTCGACCCCAACATGGTTGGGAAAAGGCTAGGCAGATGATGTAGGTCTTAAGGCGAGTCGTGAAAATGTATTCGCTGTTACAATGTATAAGCGGATATAAGCAAACCTCATGCAAATGAGTATAAATACATACTTTATCTACTGTTGTCAAGAGAGTAGTATTGTCAGGTACTTTGTGAGCTGCCACCTGTTCTGTGTCTCTGTGTTGTTCGGTTTGTGCCATAACAGGTAACGGGATCTCCTAATGAAGGATATATGTAATGTTATGTTTGTATAGGTATATTTAGTTATGGATCAATATGTTTTTTATTTATTTATGTGTAGCCTGAGTTGTCCCACTGCTGGACAAAGGCCTCCCTTTCTGTCCACTGCTCTCTGTCTTGAGCAAGTGTGGACCAATCCTGTCTGTAGGCGTCGCCATCTTCTTCTGGGTCTGCCTCGATGTCGACGACGTTAGTTAAAATACCAAAAATCAACACGTGACAACATTAAATGATAACATTTATCTTCCTATCACATCAAGTCTAAAGGCGCATTTCGTGAATGAAACTAAACGCGTTCAGTACATTTAAACCGCGTTCAAGACAGCTCTTGAACGCGGTTTAGAAGTTCTGGTCGCGTTCAGTATAATTTAAATCCGTACTAACTATGTAATAATATGTATACAAACACAATTATGTCGCTAGAGTTGTAAAATTTGTTTGACAAATTTAATGGTGGTGGTAATTTTTGCTGCCTGTCATTTGAAAGTTTTTTCTGCAACAACAAAACAACAATAAAAAAATACAATCAAACTAACCTTAAACGACACCTCCTGCTTAATCTCTTGTACTTCTTGTTCCTTTTCATCTGTTACATCCGGTACTTCCGGTTCATCAAACACATCCGGTACATCCGGGGCTTTCTCCGTAGCGAATTCTTTTTCTTCAAGCTCTAAATCCGCCATTTTGACTCCATCATCTCTATGCACTATCTCTTCAACTTCCTGTTTTATATGAATATTATTATTACCAACAAAGTCATTCTGTAACTCCTTCACATTTATAATTTCTCTATGTTTTTGTCTTCTTGGTGAGAAATCTACAAGACTTTGATTTTTTTCATCGTCAGTTAATCTTTCCGTTTTTATATTATTTAGTATGTTAACATCGAATAATTCTTCGCTTTGCGCGGAATCAGAAGAAGACTTCTTTCGTTTCTTCTTTTTAACTTCTGTACTCTTCTTTTTCTTCTTTCTCTTCTCTGCTTCTGAGTCTGTTTCAGAAGAGCTAGTGTATGTTGATGATGATGATGATGAACTGCTTGAGGATTTCGCTCGGGCTTTCTTTTTCTTTTGGGCCTTCTTTTTTTTTTGTAGTTTCTTTTTGCGTAGCTTTTTTTCTTTCTTTCTGTTTTCTGTGGAAAACACCAAATGATTTTTAACCAGAGACAATAATTGGGCAAAAACTAGTTTAATATACGTATAAGACTACTATTTAAAAGCGATCTTCGCGCGAATACGCGATCGTCCCGTCTATAGTTCACTTTTTTCGGTGAACCTGAACGCGTTTTCGCGCCGACAGAGGGCGCTTCCC
Source organism: Lithophane leautieri (assembly GCA_949152455.1). Lineage (NCBI taxonomy): Eukaryota > Metazoa > Arthropoda > Insecta > Lepidoptera > Noctuidae > Lithophane > Lithophane leautieri. The sequence continues at coordinate 6,614,810 of OX424483.1, forward strand.
AGTTATCCGAACAAAAAGTGACATATAGACGCGACGATCGCTTTTAAATAGGACGCGGGGTCAGAGAAAGTTGGACTTATACCATGTGGCAACTTACAGTATCCAGCGGTGAATATGGATCAATGAGTTTTAGAAAAAGTACGGCTTTGTAGACCATCGTCTCTGTCACTCCTACCATATAGTCGCGTTATCGTCTCTTTCTAAATCTCAATGTGTCATATTACCGCCCTGGTGCTGTAACTTTGGGAACATTTTAATACTAACTTACCTTTTTCAAAGTCCTCATCTTCTGAGACTTGCTTTTCTTTCTTCTTCTTCTTTTGTTTTTCTTTTAACTTCTTTAAATACTTTTTACTTATTCTTCGACCTTTGGGCAACTTTACTTTCGTCTTTTTAATTTCCTGTAATAAAATCACTATTTTATTAAAATAACAACATCCCTGTAGCGATTCAGAACATTCTTTAACTGACTGATTTTATAAAGACTTTAGAAAGATTTTGAAAAACTTTAATGATACTTTATTCCTTGGACCATAAAGTCTAAAAGGGATTGTTTTTCTTGGCAATCCAATCTGTTTGAAATGCTTAGGGATATTAGAGAATATACCCTTAGGGGTAACTAAAATGGTGTTGGACCTGAAAATGCTTTATAAATACACACATATTTCCAATTTTTTTTCAATATATTTTACTTCGTAAATTTTATAACGTCTCGTTTTGTAATATCCTTACCTTAGCTTTCCTCAAAGCCTTCTTTCTCTTCTTGGCGGTGTCGTCACTATCAGAGACAGAAGACGAGTGCTTCCTCTTGCGAAGTTTCCCCTTTTCGGCTTTAACCTTTTTACTAGAAACAAGAAGATTTTTTTAATTATACATCTACAGCCGCAGTTTGCGCAGCTTAAGAAGATTTTTAAGTTGGGTCAAGTACCAAATAATGGTGGTTTCTTTTAGAAACTTTGCAGATGGCGCATAGAGACAACAATGTAATAGTTTTATAACTGGTCATAGACATGCAAACTTAGGTACCTACCATTAAGTGGCCCCTTCTTGTTTACCATCCATCATCTGCCTAGCCTTTTCCCAACTATGTTGGGGTCGGCTTCCAGTCTAACCGTAACCGGCTGCAGCTGATTACCAGTATTTTACATGGAACGACGGCCTATCTGATCTCCACAACCCATTATCTGGGTAATACGATAACCCTTGGAAGACTGGTTGTCATACCGTAACGACTGTCAAAGATCCACAAATGATAGCCAGGACCAACGGCTTAACGTGCTTTCCGAGGCACGGAGGAGTCTCGGTATGTAAAGATGGTTTCTTGTTTACCTTCCAATATAATATAACGATAACCTAACGCTGCTGCTAGGAGCTAAAAATCTGATCAAGTTGGTGAACTACAAATATAAGTCTAAGGGCCAGTTTCTCGAACGAAAATTGTCGCTAAATTAATCTGACAAATTGTTAAGCGCGCGTAAACTGTTGTGATTGGCTGTTGATAAATCATTCAACCAATCAGAACAGTTTAGGCGAGCTTAATAATTTGTCAGATTAATTTAGCGACAATTCACGAAGACGCGTCCCACTCCGCGATTACTGTAGTGTAAGCTATACTTTATTCATAAACTTCGGTTTAACTAAAAAGGTGTATGTTTGTTGCCCTTTCACATTTTTGACAAAGCAGGTATCAGTCAAGTTTTCTTAAACAAGGAAGTTACTCTCCAACATACCTTTTCTCGACTTCCTCCTCAATATCCGACTCCTGGCTCCACCCCTCACTACTCAACTTCATCTTCTTGGCTTTCTTCTTGTCTTCTGCGTCCTTATCTTCCGACTTCTTCTTGCGAGTCTCCTGTCTCACCGGCGTGGTGCTTCGTGGTGTACCGGCCTTGGATTCGGAGGCTTCCGGCCATACTGCTTGCATGAATCTGGTGAATTAAAAAATCATGTAAAACCTTTTTTTTTTAATGAAATAATTTTCTTCGTATTCTTTTATTTTTTACTTGATTATTATGGTTTTACCTGAAAAACGCTTTAGGGACTTGGTTCGAGTCTATCTAGGCTTTAAATAAAACCCTTAAAATTTTATAAGTTTTTGGTTGGAGCATGTCAGTAAGACACTACTATTAGAGCAGTTACACACAGCGCCTTGCAGCGAAGCAAATTGCTTGGCAACTAGCGGTAGAACAATTTAAAATTAAACATTAGCGATTGTATCGTTACTGCATCGTGAATGAATCGTCGCAGAAGTGCTGCATACATTATCCGTGTATTACCGACCTTATGCACGACCACACAGATCCGGAAAAATATGATATTCTTTATAAAAATAATGTTATACTCGTTACTATGTCAAACGAGAGTGGCAGCGGCGGGTTTTAATTTAAATTCTATGCAAACGCTCGTTTCCAAATTGATGTTACTTCCACTTAAACGAATATCAACTTTATGCTAGTGTTAATTAGTTTGATTTCAGAATTACTAGTAAGTCAGGCGAGGAAAGTGTGCGCACTATGCGTGGAGCATCAATATCTCACATGTTTTGCATGTCATTGAGAAAACCGCCATCTAGCGATAAGAATATTTATTAAATAGTTCCAAATCAATTTGAAGACGGCAAACCTCCACTCATAATAGTGTGGTACTGGGTAGCCATTTTGTTTCCAGAGACAACATCGATATACATCGAGATAAAATGTACAACAGATCTACAGGAAATGGACCAAAAAAAAAATTCAGTTATGATTGCATTTGAAAGAAGAAACAAAGAAAGTGAGTGCATTGCCGAAATATCTTGCTATGTAGTTAATAGCGATATGATGCTGCATCGGCTTCAAAAAGGATGTGTCACCTCCAAGAATGTGTCGTGGTCAAGTGGACAAATTTAAGAAATATTGATATTTGCTCTTAAATAAATGTATGCCACTTGCCCCACCAGGGGGCCTAAACCGGCCACATTATTAATTCCTCTAAAAGCAGTTCATTTCTTGAACCCCAGCTGTCATTAGCAATTCCTCTAATTTGACATAAAAGCAATTCATAATTTGTGGACCATTTTACGAATCTGCATAGAAAACTGTCAAATAGATGAATTATTTCGTAATATGAATCGCACGCAGATCATATTATGAATTGTCAGTTGGTGACATTTTACGATGATTCATATTATTTTCATATTATGATGCTGCTAAAGTGACTGTTTTAAGCCCCCTGACCTTACTATTGGAAGTCATAAAAATATTTGAAGTTGTAGCGCAAACTGGACTCTATGTGTGAGTGTTAAAGTTGTTTTTACATAAACACGTTTTTTTACAGTTTTGCAGTTTAGGCGGGCCGATTCCGGGGCCGTTGCAGTTTAGGCGTGTCGATTCCGGGACCTTACCACCATCGCTCGGCGTGCACATTTGCATCTCCAAAGCAAAGTAGACTTACAGCAACTATTACATATAAAAACAAAAGCAACTATCTACAAGTCTCTTACCTACTTCCCACATACCTCTGATACTCCCTATCCAGGTATATTTCCTCACTACGCACCGGCGTGGTGGACCTCCTCTTATCCTTAAGATGAGGGGTTTCAGTCTGGCTGTCATCGGCCTCCCAGTCTGAGGCTGGCCCCAGGGATGGAACGGAACTGTTCTCCGTCAAACAGTTGGCGAAGCGAGGGTACCAGGTACGGGCTTTGGGTAATTCCACCTCTGGGATCCTGTAAATATGTAGAACACTGAAGAACGCTGTCTTATTTTGTTAATAAATTAGTGTTTAATGAAATCTGTTAGTTGTTTACTTATGTAGTCATGAAGATATCAATTTAATTAGGTATGAAACTATGATTTACTAGTTATCTAAAAAATTTTACTGGAAGTCCGCTTGGGTCAACTTCAAACAAAATTAGTACGCGGTAAAAAAAACGTCACGGTAAATAAGCGCCCGTGCTGACGTGGGCTAAATGAATATTTGCGAAAGGTAACGTCCTGGTACCAATTTATTTGTTGAAGCCTTTGAAGCAATATTTAATAGGTTTTTGCTTACAAGAAAGTTTATAATTCCTTTATACATCTAACGGCTGAACGGATGAAACTTGGCAAACGGGTAGACCATGACCTGAATTAGGACATATTATATTTATCCCGGTAGTATGTTCCTGTGGGATAATTTCCCACCTCCACGCGGGTGAAGCCGCGGGCAAAAGTTATTATTATTTATACATGAAATCAACTCACTGGTCGCATCCATACACGCGGTCGACGAGGCTCATCTTACAGGTCTCCAGCTCCTCATAGACAATAGCTCGATCCTTAACGCATGAACACAGCTTGGGATTCTCTGTGAACCAGATCTTAGGAGCCGACCGCGTCTCCCTGGAATGAAACGGTAGATTAAAATAGAAAAAACCGGTCAAATGCGTTGCGAACCATCTACTGTGAAGGGTTCCATCACATCATTCAAAACAAAGCTCATAACAATTTCGGGCGCTTTTGTCCAGACCAATAGCGGCATGGTATCATACGTAAGTGAAGTTAGTCACAAATGGACAAGTATGGCGGTTGATTTAGAGAGAAAATTGTTATTCTTGTATAAAAGTTAAATTTTGTGCGTGTAGATCTTATGTTCCCAGTGAAATGGTGGGTGGTGTTGGTGAGAAATATGTTATACTTATTAAATTATTACCGCAAGGAGAATTTGATTAATCATATAAATCTAAGACCCACTTGCGCGTTCATGGGTTATCCTAAGTAACTGTGAATGCCGCGGGTTGCTGCCGCGCACCTTACGCGCTCTTTTTGGACACGTCTTTAGTACCGACTTTACGTCGAGGGCATCGGAAAAATACCTTTGCCCACTTTAATGAAAACAATCGACTATCGAAAATAAGTTGCTTTTGACACTTACCTATAACACTTATTCCTGTCATGTCGAAACAGCAACGGCTGACAGATCTTCAGCACAAAACTCCAAGTTTCCAGTGAATCGACCGTTGACTTATTCATCTGCTCAACCTCCTTCTCCATTGACAGCCTATAATTATCCCCTTTGCTATCCCCCGACTTGTAACTAACACTAGATTTGTAACCACTTTCCGTAGATTTGTATCCACTTTCCGTAGACCTGTATCCGTCTGAATAATCGCTACGGGATGATTGTAGGTTCATAAACATTCTGTCATCTAATTCCGGGGTTATTGATAGCCGAGAATCTAAGGGCGGACTAGAACTTTCTTTAGAAGGCGAGTCGTATTCTACCAGCCCTTTGTCCTGACTCCCTTCATCACTCATATCCTCCTGTTTTATCTCGTTAATCACCGATTCCAAAAATGTATCGTCTGTTAACGCATCAGCTGATTCTTTAGTATTCTGATCGAAATCGAAGATTTTCATGTCTATAGGAGAGTCGAATATATCATCTCTTTTACGTGTTTTCGTCGCAAATTTTTCTAATTTGGAATTTTCATCAAACATGTCTAATAATTCGTCTTCATTTTCATCGATTTCGAATTTAAATGAATCCATGACGGGTTTTAGTTTTTCTATCTTTCTGATAGGTGTGGTTAGTGGACTGTCGGTTTTCTCCTTCTTAATTTCTATTGTTGCCTCTTTCGGTTTACTTTCTTTAGGAATTGGTATATTTTTGATCTTGTCATCGACTTTAGGACTCATGTTAGATTTGTCATCATTGTCTAAAGACCAACTGTCGCATACTAAGTAATCACTTAAGTTCACGTCGGTTTCTTTAGGGTCCTTATCGCCAACTTTTTCTACTTTCTTTTTAGCGACTGGTGTCAACTCTCTATCTTTTCTGTCATCTTTTTTGTCTTCTGTCTTTCCTTTTGCCTTTTCCCTGTATTTCTCTCTGTCGTCTTTCCGTTTATCTTTTTCATCTTTTCTGCTTGAATATCTTCTTGGTTCCTTATCATATTTCTCACTCTTCCTTCGTTCTTTTCCTTGTTCTCTGTCCTTCCCGAGCTTTCTGCGAACTTCTCTATCCCTTTCTTCAGAAGACATCTTTCTCACTCTTTCCAGTTCCTCTTTCTTGCGTTGGAAAGGGTTATCATAATCTGGTAATATCTTTTGGTAGTCAAATTTAAACTCCCTACCTTCTGCTTTAGCTTTTTTAGCATCTCTTATTATTTCGTCTAGTTTGGCTGGGTCTGTAATGTTATATTATAACAATGTTACTATAAAATGATAGAAAAAATGTATTTTTTGTCGTAAGGATCATACATGGCAAAGCTAAAAAGCAGCAAGAAAAGGAATGTGAAAAAGCAAGCATTATAAAATATCCCGAATGTTTCTAAAACAAGGATGGGTCCCTAAGTATTGAATCAAATTATTTTTATTTGTTATACAATTCAAGCATTTCAAGTAATTAATTATTTGATTGATAATTTGACCCAACACTGAAACCTGTGGAACGAAACCAGGGTTTATTCCGACAAAGATCAAACACTTACTTTTTGGTCTTTGCCTTCTGGCCTGACCCCAAATAAGAAACCTTATTACCTTGTCGTTTAGACCTATACTAATCAAGCATTTTTAGTTAGACCCTGGCCTCGTTCAAATATAAAAAGAAAACAGAAGATACAAACTCTTTTTCAAGCAAGGATCACTATTGTGGATAATGATGTCACTTTGGTGGATAATGTTGTCACTTTTCAACTGGTGGATCGGCAGGGGCTTCCCATTAGCACGTGCACGCGTTTCGCGCGCTACATGCACATGCAGACACAAGCGAGAAAAGCACAGTGAAGTGAAGTGTTAAGGCGAGTGCACATTTACAGTCTTTACGAAAAGTATCTTATGAAATGTAAACAAATTAAAACCCGAAAATTTAATTTTATAAGCTCAATTTTCTTCAATAATTTTTTAATTACCATTTAATAGTGTCATTCAAACAATATCTTTTTTAAATAGTGGTGAGATACAAACTTGATACCTTCTAAATACAGATGAACGTGATAGTAATTTAGTTTAATAAGTGATTGCGTAAGAAATTAATCTGAATAAGGTTTGTTTACACTTTTATCACATACTTTTGAGATAGTCAGTATAGTCTCAACGGGCCGCAGCGCATCGCATTTCAATACAAAAAAGTGCGGTGCGGCCCGCTTGTACGTTGGTTAAATAAAATGTACGAAATTGATGTATGGAGGACTTTTGCGTTGCAGTGCGACGGCCAAAATGTGCGTCATCCTTTAGTGCGAACAAATAAAAATTATATCAATACAAATGACTATTTACCATAATATAGTTATGGCAACTGGTAAAAGTATTTTTCTTAATTCTTTATTTTTTAATTAAAGTTTAATAACTGTTTCCAAGTAATCTATTTATGGTACTATCACTATGCATGTGCACAACTGCACAACATGTGTGTCCGGCTCTTTAAAGTACTTTCATTAGGTTAAGACCACGCAAACAGAATTGAACTTTACATGCATACACTTACTGCTTTGAACAGCGTTTCTGAATTCTGAAGATACGATTGCAAGATTTTTAAGATTTAACATGCATTGCACATTATCAATTCAATAAACTAACTTAGTAAAGAATTTTCTATACTAAGAAACTTTCATGTGAAACAGTACCCTTAAAACTTAGCAGGCATAAGTGAAGTGCATTATTCATTATTAGTTGTCAGGCAGATGCAAAGGTGTTATTTTAATCCCTCTTATTACTAAATTTTATTAAGGAGGATCTGCAATGGTAACCCGCGAAATTCAAATTTTCTTACGTTTTTTGCAATTTGCAGTTCAGTGTCAGATGATATTTTCATCAAAATAAGATTCGCGACCATAACAAACAATTATGTGTTTAATACATATTAATAAGTTAGATTTGTTCTCAGATGTTATGATTTCATGAAAAAGTCAATGGAATAAATCTATCTTAGATGTATTAATGATGAAAAAACATAGACAACCCAAATTTTCAAAACGTGCAGTACAGTGATTTTGGATGCACAAGCAGCTTACAACATAAAAGCATAACACTCTGTTTTTTGGGCAGTCGTGTAAAAACAGGTAAAGCTTTAAGTTACAAGATGGACCGAATCATGGAAGAGCCCAGCTCAAGCATGATACTTAGCTTAGCGGAAGTTGTTAACACAAATATTTTATAGCTTACTGATGAATATTCATTCTAAAATTAGCCCAATTGTTGTTATTTACTAAAAACTCAGTGGAACTTTGACTAGACTCTACTATTATGTGTGAACAAAATAAGAAGCCATTGGACTTTTATCGATTGATCGAACTGTAAGTAAATTCACTTAAAATAGGACCGGATTGATCGCGTTTAAATTCAAATCTCAACACAAAAACAACAAAATATGACAAAAAGAAAAGAAACTTATTTTGAACGCTTTTCTTATTTTAAAATCTTTTGAAAACTTACCTAAAAACGTCTTGATAGGCGGCATGGCCTTAGTAGGCATAGCCTTGTCGTTAGCTGAGCTCGGACATATGAGACCCAGCGGTATACCTAACTCAACAAGCTCCATCTTACGCTTCATGTCCTCAATCTCTGTGAGGGTACGCTTTTGAAGCTCGGTGTATGAGTCTGTGGAAAAAAAGGATATCACGGTACCTATCCCACAAGGAAGGGCGATGATCGTAGGTCATTGAAATATTTATTCTCAGGTAGGATAAGAATATAATCAAGATACAATACTTCCAGTTTGAATCAGCACCATTTTTTTTTCAATTCTAAGCATTTATAGTGATTTGCCCCATTGAGCGTAAAAGATCAATTTTATAAACTGCAATCACGAAAAAAAAACAGTGTTGTGATGTGGGTGTTGCGGAAAGGATGGAGGGGAAGATTTTTTTTTTTTCACATAATTATGTCTCCTATAACTGTTTCGTCATATCTATGATTATAATGGTCTTATTACTTTTCCTTGCAGGGAAAGGCCACCTTAATGTTATTATTATGGATACCTTGTAAAATCTTTCTAGCCTGACCAGGCTTGGGTGGTTTCGGCGGCTTCTTCTGGTCAACATCTTCAGGTTTTGGAGTCACCTTCACATTGCTAAGCTTGCCGATGAATACTGTGGCGCCTGAAGCAACAATATTGAGCAAATTAGACCCATTGAACATGCCTTCACAATTCGCATTATAGTCCACAGTGCACACATTGCATCAAAACATGGTAGTCAACACTGGAAATATTTTAATGAAAATCTATCTATTTTTATTTTCACACACAGAATATGCAAGCAAAATGATTTCAGTTATATTTTAATGTTTTAATAATACAAGTTACTTTAGAAGGCAGATCTTTCTGGATAAGTATTATTCTGGTTAATAGCACACTTGTCATTTTTTAGTTTTTGGAAACTCTACTACAGTGTTGCATTTTAGTGGAACTGTATCATAGCCTAGGATACATAAAAGCGACATAAACTATTCAACAAGTAAGTTTGTTAAGTAAACTCCAACTACACAACACATGAACAGCTAATAAATTGTATATCACTTTTGAAATAATAATGACACTTGCTATGCATGTTTTGGGACATTTGAAACACTTGTTGGCATTTAAAGTCTGAAAAACACTATTCATCTTAAAAACGGTAGCTACAGAAATATTTACTTACTTCCTCCGCTAGGTCCTTTAGGCACTGTGACCGGAGTGATGGGTGTCTTCTTCTGGATAGAGAACGCTCTCAATCTCTTCTTGGCGTTCTCCACTCCTTTCAATGATGGAGTTAACTTGAAACCAACAGATGTAGCAGGACTGGGCTTGGGTGATAGTGTTACTTGTTTAGCTATTTTGATGTTAGTCTGAAAATAAAAAGAGTCACCAATTTGAATGATTTGTTTTGTTTAGAAAATACAGCTGATTATATAAAATTACCTCGCATTACTAGGATCTGAAAGACTTCTTTACAGTAAATTTTTTCACTGTTTGGAAATTTCAACCATTTTGTTTTTGGTTTTCCCTGATTACATTTCCCATTTATTTATTTTAATACTCAATTATGATTTGAAATTTGTTATCAAATACTCACTATACTTTTCACTATACTTTTCATTAAAAAAAACAATACTCATTGACATGTTGAATTTTGGGCAAGGAGTGAATGCAAGATCAATTATAAGTATATGTATAGAAGTATTAATTTATTGTGTTTGCACCAACACTATCACAATATTATTGTCTCAATGTAATTTTGAATCACAGGCTTATTATATTAGGCACTACAAACTAACCAATCTACATCTACATTATTATAATCATTACATAAAAACAAAATGCAACAATACAATGTGCACAATCACTTTGGCGCCATGATAAATTGTAAATTCTATACTTCATAATGTACTGAAGTCTATTAATAAAACCAAAATCAATACTGATGGACAGTAAGACATACCAATGTAGATATATCAATGTTTGTCTATAATTGCAGTGTATGCATCGGTGATTCTGAATTATTGATGAGTTATAAACTTACCTTTTTGAAATCGGCCTTTGAGATCCCTGGTGGGGCTGGCTCATCAGAGTCTTGGGACTCCGATCCAGCCTTTAATAGGCCTTCGTTATCCATTTTGAGGGTGAACCAAATAGGATATACAATAAAAGTATTGCTAAAACTTAATCTATACCATCGCAGGTACTAATTAGCACTTGGCACGTGCACTTAACAAAACTGAACTTGTATTTTACGAAGCAATCTTTCGAAAAACACAATTTTAACCTCGAATTCGAAATTATTTGACAATCTTAAAAACAACCAAACAAGTTCAAGTTTGGAGATTATTGTGCATTATTTTTCATAACGTAAAAGCGAGATGGAAGTTGAGATATGAAAAAATTGTCATAATGAGACAGGCCGTTGACACCCGTTGCCTTGCATGAAAGAGACAGATACAAAAAAAAACATGCTTCAGGATATGCAAGTATTTTTGCTGGAACGAAATCTTTCATACGTACAATAACGATGTATCGATATAAAATATCAAGTATCGAAAATGTATCAAATACGATATATGTAGGTATTTCCAATAGCAACACCGTTGTCGCCACTGACTGAAAACCGCTGGAATTCAGTCATAAAAAGTATATTTTTTTTACCTAATTTGGAATTAATATTATGAATGCAAAAACAAATATAATTGAACTTCACAAATATACCCATAATATAAAAATAAAAATAAATCACCGATATAACATTTTTTTTAAATCAATATATTGAAATCGATTTATTTTTAAATATCGATACGATATGTAACAATACTTTTTGGCATTCCTCGCATCCCTACTTTCATAGACAAAATCTTTATTTATTTTTCAACAGATAGAATAAAATGGCATCATTGGATTTACTAGATTTTTAAATAAAATAAGTTTATATATTGATAGTTTGATATTCTAGTATTGATAATTTGATATTCTAGTATTGTTATCTTAGTCACTCAACCAGATTGATCGAAGATCCAAGGTCATGTCATTGTAGAGTGCGTTTCATTTTCCGAAATGTTGGCTTCACTGGTTGAATAAAAATAAAAAACTTTTTTACAAAAAATTAAATTGACGAAAAAAGAACTGAAAAGCGAAAAATAAGTAACTTTAATTTCGGAAGTTGGTGTCTTCGCTTATCAATTTTCGTTTTTTGCCACCGACTTCCGAAATTAAAGTTTTTTATTTTTCGCTTTTGAGTTACCATCCACTCGATTAAAATATGATTCGCGATCTTAACAAATATGGCCTTACAGAATTATAATCATTAGAATCAGCAGTACACACCATGGGATTGACGAGAAAAAAACATCACGTTACGCGTAGGGGAGGTACGCTAAAAATATTTTGTTTCTTAATTTTATTTTACCACTTTGTCGGCGTTATTTTTAAATATACCCATACCAAATTACAGCTTTCTTGTACTTAGAGTCTGACCTAAACCGCGGACAGACAGACGGACATGACGAAACTATATGGGTTCCTTGTTGACTACGGAACCCTAAAAAGTGAGGTACATGCGATGAAGGAGGAGCAGTCACGAAATATTAATTTAATTATTTAGGTGTATTTTTTAATTATTATTTTTAAAACACTGAAGTCTAAGTATACCTCTTAGGACTATATTATATTTAAAAAAATCTACTGAACCGTAATTTCGAAGTTTTTGCTAACAGTCATAGAGTCCTCAGGTTCAATACATTTAGCAAAAATGGAGTAAGCATCAGATATACACTGATTCTAAGGCTAAATCATGTCATGTAACTCACTGAAGAAGAAAAAGAAGTAAAAAAAAGAGACAATAAAATTAAACATTTATTGTTGTACTTAAAATTAAATAAAATACATTATTATTCTATATTATAATTTACACGAGCTTTTATAGTAACACGATATTTTTTCTGTTAAAAATGTTGATCTTCAAAGTGGTACTCAAGCTACCGGATACTTAACGCCTATCAGAAACTCGGACAGCTCATCATTTAGTTTCATACTATGTTCCATTTGAGGCACCGTAACTGTAAAAAAAAAGTATTAAGTAAATGACTTTCACAGCAAAAAAATATATAACATTGATTCAGTTGCCTTTTATGCACCTGCACTGTACTAACGACTATAGAGAACCGAGTAGAGCTTACTAACGACTATAGAGAACCGAGTAGAGCTAGTACTAAATACGAGCGAGCAGCGAGTGCGCGGTGGCGACCTGCGATTACTCACTGGTATGCATATGAACCAAGCGGTCTCTCAATGATTGTACTGCCTGCCAAGTGAGCGTTGATGAGCGAGTAATCTCTTTGATAGCTCATGTTGCTGCGAGTACTCATGGTACTCGCGGGGTTTCTACTACTCACACAGTCAACTATCAACTATAAATTTAATATAATGTATCTCTTTTACTTATACGGGACCTACAAGGTTTTGTACGTTTTTTGATCTAAAAAATCATTGACAGCTAGTCGCTTCTTCATCAGCAGTGGGACAAAGACGGATTCCCCAAAAAGAACCAAATAATTAAATGAATACAAACCTAAAGGTGTCAGCGTATTAGGAATTTCATCCTTTACATCTAAATTCTGATTTCCTTTAATATTATTGACATCAGCAAATGCCACTTCCGGTGCAATGCTTTCCAATTCCATTGTATCAACACACAAATCAACTGATTCGTTAACTTTCTTCTTCTTTGGAAGCCCTTTTTTCTTTTGTACCTTCTGCCTTTTTTTGGCAAATTCTTCTTCACGTTTATCAGGCCGTTTCATGCTTAGTACCCGTTTGACTTCATCATGGATCTTGATTTTGTCTTCTTCGGTCAGATCTATGCCGCTGTCATAATTTCTAGCGTATTTCGTTATCGGCACATCATCGTCGCTACTGCATTCATCTTCAAATACTATTTTGTTGCCAAGAGTGACATTCTCTGATTTGAAGAACTCTCTCCATTTCTTTATTAAGTCATCGGCTATGGTCTGGAAAATGGAAGCTGTTATGAGCTGAATATGGATATTTATTTATGTAACACTTTAAGCACACAAATGTATAGAGACGAAATTAACGCCATAGGCATTGACAATTTTTTTTGTAATCAATGACAAAAAAAGCAGTTGATAGACAGTGTTGGTTTACTATAAGTATATTCTAATAAATAAATCTAGGCTACTTTATCTGTTCAACATCATACTAAGTCTAAGATTGACACCAGAAAGGAACTAGATAGTATTGTATGTGTGGTAGATCTCATTCAAGCATTGAAGAAAGTCATCAATATATATAGACAATATGTTATGGACTTATGGTATACAACTAATTTCGTCTTCCAGGCTGACTGACACTTTGACAAATTGCTTGTAATTCGTTTATTTGAAATAATTGCTTTGAGTTTTTTTGTAGTGTTCGCAATTCCACATCTAAGCACATATTTTACATACAAATCAATTTAAGGCACTTACAAAATTAACAGGCTTGGGTATCCTAAGCAGGTAATGTTGGTCATGTGCTTCTAACATTTCACACTTGGAGCAAAGATCATAGTCAGCGCATGTGATGCATTTGTACCGGAAGCCAAGTATTGACTTGTTGCAACTATTACAAATAATGTCACTGTGAGCCGATTGTTGCTTCTTTGTATCATTTGACCCTGAAAACCAACAGATTTAATTAATAAACTAAATGCTGTACATATGAAAATAAAGTTTTTTAAATGTAGTAAAAATTGTTGAATGCATTTTTTTTAAATATGTAATGGAATTTGGCAATCAAATGGTGTGGATGCATTTTAAAAACATAAACCTGTGGGAAGTAACTGGGCACCTAGCACACTTGTACAGTACTGTCCAATACAGTACGGGCAGCATTACAGCAAGGTGCCTAGTTAATTTCCACGGGTTATAAAAACCAATCCAATTCTTGACTACTGGGTGATTAACAAATAGTATCAGCTGCATGTAGTTAAAAGCTTAAAAAACCTGTGAAAGCATTTTTTAATTATAGACCTTCACTCAGACTGTTTGTAAGACTTAATGTTGGGACAGCATCAGCACACAGATGCTTGTTCTTAATGCTCGATGGAGAGAAATGGCGGGAACACACACGGTGTGTCAACTTCTTCAAATCCTTTTCTAGCAAATCTACTCTGCCTACTGCTTCTAACCATTGGACCAGACTGAAAAGGAAAAAATTCATAGTTAAATTATACAATGCTAAAAACAAACCTGTTTACTTCAATTCCTGCTGGGTTTGGTACAATTCAATCTATAAACATATAAACTCGAAAATGCTTGAAACTTTGGTAAGTTATGGCTCAACCGATTGTAGTGAAACTTTGTTGGTAAGCTGTTGTGTCCGTGCCGGAGAAGTTTCACGTAAATTAACTAAAGTTAAAGTCAACATAATTATCCCACTGAAGACCTAGGAGAGATAATTGAGAGATATTTGTATATTATTAATATATATATATATATATATATATTATAGGTATATATACAACCTGTTTTTTTTTATATCCCGTAACTCTAGGGTTATATTCTGTAGGTAAAAATAATACTATAACTCCTAGAATAGGTGGTCCAAAAATGCATCGTTTCGGAGATATCATCAATCATAATTAAATTAGGTTAAAAATTGTCACCAGTATGACGAATCTTTACTTTTGCGAGGTTGCCAAACTTCACAGTAGTGTAGTAAAATAAATAGAACCTCGATGTGTCTAGGTATCTAAGTTTCATTGATAAATACAAGTAATTCATTTTTATTCAAATCAATCATTCATATTTAAAGCTAAGAAAATGCGACGTTGTCATATTTCACGTAAGGGTGTTTTACATTAATAATCGTGACTTTGCCGAATTATTTTGTATGAAAAATGAAATCAGTATGTAAGTAAATGCAAATAAAAATGATTTGATTTGATTTGTATCATAAGTTTATAGCTTCTTATTCTGTAAAACCTGTCTTATCTATGCATTATGATATAATATTATATTTTTTTTTTTTTCTCTTTGTTCGTCACAGTCAGAGCACCTGCCATCTAATCTCTTCACCACCCTTGGTTGACTGGTAGAGAATGCCTAAGGCATTAAGTCCGCCTTTGTACCTCTTTTATGAGTGCGAAAAGTTTAAATAAATAATTTATTTATTTATTGCATAATGTACACTCAGTTACAGACTAGGCTAAAACTTATGAGTACATGACCCTGTTAGGGTGTGTGATGTATGATGATGATCTTAATGTGATAGAGATGGAGGAGAATATAAGCAGCTTTGCTATTTGGAATGGATTTAATTATGTGAAAAATAGTTCACCAAATAGCAAATTAACGTACCGGTGTTTTTCCTTTGGGAGACTGTAATAATAGAGATGTTTACTGGTTTTACTGTTCCTGCCGCATCCGTACACGCAACAATAGTTGACCATTATTAAATAGAGAAGAACTAGCCAACAAATTATCTATTTACCTCCAAAAACTAAATCATGACGAAGGCAAACATGAAACAAACCTTTTCAATAGTTACTATGCTCTATGAAACAAACCTGAATCAAAGCAAGACATGACAAGAAGACAAGAATCAAATAATGTTTTTTTTTTGTCAACAAATAAATGTCAATATCTGTTTTTTTTGGCTGATGTAATGTTGCCTATTGAAAAAAAGTATAATCTACCAAACAAACAAACTCATAAAACCCCACGCTACAAATATTTTTCTAGCAATTTCTAAAAGAAACTGGATGGAGCTAGTATAGTATAGTAACTATTTTAGCGCCATCTGTTATCGAATAGAAGTTCCAACATGATAAAGAAGAATGAACTCGTTTGTTATCTGGATGCTTTTCGACAAAAAGTTTGAAAAAAGCTTTAAAACTGTTTAAAACGATAAAAGCAAGTGAAATACTAACGTAGTAGCACAAAGAAAAGCATGATTTCTATTTAAATTTCAACACTCGTATTCGTACTTATTAATTTCTCAACTCAGAACTTCCCTGTATTATAACATCAGTGTGCACGCATTACCTACCTCAATCAAGGTCGTGTTCCACATTCCCTATCTGCCGTGCCTCCAATCTTCTATCTCACAAAACAATCAATGTCTGTAGGTATCCAATCTTTTCTTATAACGATCAATTTTAATTAATAAACATAATACTGATAACCCGTATTATTCGTAACTAAGTAGGTCCCTACCCGAGTACCAATCACTAAAAAGAAAAAAATTTAATATCTCTCAAATGGTCAATGACAGAAGGAGAAGGAGGGGCAGAACAAAAGAGTGCTCCGCCCTGTGGCTCTGCCTGTTTACATGCTGCGATCTCCACTTTCTTTTGTCTCTTAAATACCTACCTATCTAGGTAGTAAGAGAGATGATGAATGAACCGATCATCAAGCGCCTATGTATGGCACTGATCATAATTATGATTTGTCTAATGACTGGCTGCGACATTCGCATAACCTACGTCAAGGACCAAATATCATCTGGTGAATGAATAGTGCAAGTAAAACAAGACTTAAATGAATAATTATTGATGCCAGAATCTATAGACTCCCTGGCAACCGCCGCTGTATTGATCGGCGTTCAATATGAACTGTCGTTAATCTGACTGTAGTACCTAAGAAGTAGAAGGATTCACAGGACATGGACATTATAATATTGAATTGTTCATTTGTTACCATCGCGGGTAGAACCTGGATGAGCCTGGTACAGGAACCTGAGAATCCCCACGTTGCCAGACTAAGGCCCATTTCTTGTGCCTTACAAGAAAAGAGAGGCCAATGCTCAGCATCAGTAGGTGATGTCGGGGGTGGTGATGATGTTGATGATATGTACAACAGTAGATTCTGGTAGTGTTATCGGTCGGGATATTTAATAGTTCATAGTAAACTTATACGAAACGAGTTTTAAAACAACAGCAGCTTGGAACTATAAACAATTAAGCCATATGAATAAGAATAGACGACAGCATGCAGTCCATCAGCATCAGCATTTTCCTACTTTCAAGAATTGGGTTACTAATTTGAACCTTAGTCAAGTAGGTAATATTTCCTAGCAGGCTAGCACTCGGGTGAAGCTCGAGACTGCACTTCCCTCAACTTAAATTGCAAATTTTAACACTTTTAATAAAATTTAGGTAGCTCTAATTATTATAGTCCTGCTTTTACGGATTTACACAAATCTGAGCTGGCGACACAGCTCCGCTCCTCTCAAAAAGCGCCATCAAAATTATATTCTGCGCTGGAAATAGTTTTTAACATTAGCGCCCCTTGCCATCTGGCGTTTAATTTTATGATTAAATATTATTCTTTAACAATGAAAATAAAATAAATTTACGAAAATTATATAATAATTAAAAAAAATAAGCGACCGCTCCACTCACTCTACCCTAAGGGAGTCAATTAATTAGAACACATATCAGATATCTCTCCCATTCATATCTGCTATCTTGCGGTCGAAACTCGAATCAATGTCTGTGGCTTAGCGGGGTGCCTGAATTACTGATTGTGGTTTATAAGTAACTTGATAATTGTGACTCAATGAAACAACGACTGTTGAATGAAATCATATGCGCGTGTACCAAATAGGTACATTGTTTGTAAAACAACTGCATACTAACCGGATTCCAATGAATCAAGAAGGTGTAACATGGCAATTCATAATGGCACGGGTACATGAAACCTATGACGGTATTTAGTTCCATGGAAGCGAGTCTACTGACCTTAACTAGTCACTTAGCTTAGACTAAAACTTTGATACCAGAGAACGGGTGCCGACTACTGCTGATCTACTATCAATTGAATGCCTCGTTGCATGCATAGCATGAGGTCCTGGGTTCGATTCCCGGGTCGGGGAAAGTGTTATTAGGTTTAACCATCTAGAATTTCTCTGTAGTAGTCCTGAATTTGTGCCCGGTTGATGGCAATAGGCTCGCCCCTATTACATCCAGGACTTAAACATAACTAGCGAAATGTGGGTGTACTATACACACTGGTACACCTCTGCCTAACCCTTCAGGTAATACAGGGGTGATATTCTGTTATGTTTACTCACTCAAATTACAATTCAATCACTCACACATTAATTAGGAGTGTCAAAAGTATGATACAAATACATTCTTTATTAAAATTAGACCATCACAAGTACTTTTACATGCATTCTCATTATGCATATTGTTACGAGTAGGTACAATAAAAAGTCATTCAGTTGTAACGAGACTGACCTCGGAGCGCATCATAACAATATGCTTGTGTAGCAATTAAGTCAACTACCGTGCAATTTTCAAGGCTTTTGTCCAGACTGTAATGTAATGGAACATGTCTGGCTCCCAGGTGATCAATATCCACCCTTTACTCACACAATCAAACAACATCGAGTAGATTTACAGCATCCTACGCACACAGCCTCGGGTTCGCGATATAACTCGAACACTCCAGATGTCGTACCAATCGTTCAGTATATAAACAAGCCGGCCGGTGAAACAGTACGTTATTCCCAGTGTAACTACTCGGTGAAAAACAAGTTTATTGGCTAAAACATTTAACACTCCAAACAACAATAATTATGTCTCTGTTACCATTCTTGCTCGGAACCGCCCCTCACCGCCTCGCTGACGCCCCTCACCGCCTGGCCGACCAAGATTTCGGTTTGAGTATCACTCCTGATGACCTCCTCACTGCTGTGGTCGCACCAATGTTGGCCAGGGAGTACTATAGGCCCTGGAGACAGATGGGCATCGCAGCCAGGGACATCGGGTCCACCATCGTGTCCAACAAGGAGAAGTTCCAAGTTAACCTGGATGTGCAGCACTTTGCTCCTGAAGAAATCAATGTGAAGACAGCTGATGGTTACGTGATCATTGAAGGGAAACATGAAGAGAAGAAAGACGAGCACGGTTTCATTTCTCGTCAGTTCACCAGGCGTTATATCTTGCCTGAGAACTGTGATCCTGCAACTGTGGAATCCAAGCTGTCTTCCGACGGTGTGCTGACTGTTATCGCTCCGAAAGTTTCTTCGTCGGCGAAGAACGAGAGGTCTGTCCCGATCTCTCAGACTGGACCAATCAGGAAGGAGATCAAGGATGCTGCCAGCCAGCAAACTCCCCAGGTCGACGCTAATGGAACAGCTAAGTGATCGTCAAGTGACTTCAAAACCAAGAAGAAATCTTGCTCAGTTTGGTAGCTCGACCTTTGCTTTGCAAACCTATTATAATATTCAATTTCAATGTGATATAAAAATCAACTGATTTAAAACGTGTGTATACCTAATACCTAATTTTAATTTGTGTTAGTCATTTTTTAATAAATTTTCCTATGGCTGTATTTTGGAATTTAATTTCTCTTTACAAAATAAATGATGGCATTTATAGTATCCCTACAAATTACAACTATACCACCGAAATTTTGGTCATGCAAAATTCAATTCAGTAATAATGCAGTGGTCTCAAGTCTCAACTATAGTTCACATAATTCTGCACTGGTCTCGTTTGCTGTATGACATGTATGTAATCAAAAAAATTAAAATAATAAAAACTAAAACCCAAATACGACTAACCGTGCGTTTGCACTGGCGAAACATTGAATACAAAACATGTTGAAATCTCTAGTTCCAATGTTCTGTGCTCTAGTTCCTGCCAAAAATTGTATGGAACATTGACAGAAAGTTGAGATTTTAACATGTTTTGTCTTGAATGTTTCGCCAGTGCAAACACCTCCGTGAAGTTAGCCGCACGATTTCATTATTATGAACTTTTGTTAATGCTAATCGTTAGAGAGGGTTAGAGAGAAAAGAAAAATCGTTAGAGAGTGATTAGTTTTTATGTAAAAACTATTTTAATTTTTCATGTGAAGTTGGCCCCCCTTCCCGCAAAAATGGACTAAGCCGTAATTTTATTTTTTTAATCGTTTGCGAATCGTTAGAGAGAGATTGAGAGTTACACAAAATCGTTAGAGAGTTAATATTTTATTTGATATTAAATCATTTCTAAGAGCGTGACGTTAGCCCACCTCTGTGAATTTTGCCCCCGATATAATTATTCTCAACTTTTGTTAATGCTAATCGTTAGAGAATGGTTAGAGAGACTTAGAGAGAAAAGAAAAATCGTTAGAGAGTAATTAGTTTTATTTATCAACGATTTTAATTACTTTTGTGAAATTGGCCCCCGATCCCGCAAAAATGGACTTGGACGGTTGGTGTACCACACCACAACTTACCTCGAGAATTTGTCAACGGCATTCACATGATGTTTAACGTTGGATGCTAACTCCGGTGGCGGTATTTAGGGCAGATCAAAGAGATTTACCGCAAGAATTATTGCATTGAATGAAGCGGCAACACTTAGGTTTCTCATTGTACACCGTGAGCGCGAGTAGTACCGTGAGTAGTACTACTCATACGATACATGATGCAGAGGGACGATAGTTGATAAGAGTGCTAAAGTTGTGTATTTGATCAACGATCATTTAACAGTGATACCCTGCAATCAATAATACGAAATACTGTTGGTAGTTTCAAATTGATTAGGTACTTATTGCATCATTTATGCTCAAAACACACAAAAGGTCTTGGTCTTGTCTTGCAAAAGGCTTGTCGGGAGCTGGTCGGGTCGTTTTTAACCCACCGACTTGACTTGGTCAGAATCAGGAGGCAGTTGGTTCCTTATTACGATGCCCTTTTCCAATCGGGCGCGCGCAAGGATTCTGTACCGATCCTGGCTCACACTGTTATAAGCGTGGTGAGCAGTCCACTTATTGTCTAACTCGGCACATATATTGCGCCATATTGTGTTAGAATCCGTTGCACAGTGTGTTATGGGACCCGAGTTGCGGTCATCATCATTTTCAATGCTTATTAGAAAGATATTCTTGGAAATAGCATTTAAAAAAATCCCCGTGACTTTATCGGTAGTAGTTTCTGAGAAATTAAAAAAATCGAGAAAAGTTCATAGAAACCAAAAAAAATGTTTATTTCCATTCTATCTATTATTTTATTATAAACTGATTCGTGGTATAATAGATTACGACTAAAAGAACAAATTATCGTATAAATAACTAATTAATCAAGCTCTTACAAGCAATTTTTTTATTTTTTACATGATTCCGTAATTATTATTTTTCTGGCGAAACTTTACATGGTCGCATCTTTCAGTGTATTTATATTTTGTACATTTATATGAATATTCATACAAAAAATCAGACGCTACAAAGGCTTTGTTCCAGAGATATCGATTTTTTAAGATTTTTTTAGGGATGTCAACAAAGTGATTGTAACATATTTTTTTTTCAATTTTCGTTGTTGATTGACATCGTGTTGTATTGGGAAAGGGCCCTCGTTAAGCTATGCTAAAACCCAATACTCTTACACGATGTCCGGAGAAGGGAGGTGAGGCGTCATGGAGCCGGCAAAGACCCATGGCACTGCTTTGCCTCACCAGGAGCTGACTCGTCCTATTGGGGGATGTCATCTCGGGCCTCGACCGAGTGACTTAGTGCAAGAGTGACATGAGGGCGCCAACCCTTATGTTGGTCAGCGAGTGGTAGATATAGGTACTCTTCACTCGCCTGGTGTACCTGTTAATATACTAGGAGACCAATTATGCAGCGACGATCGATCCGAAGCATTGACTTATCTAGATTTATTTAAATTTTTCGAAAAAGAAGCTTATAAACGAGGCCCGAAAGTGCGGCCCGTCAACGGAAAATGTTGTTTCATGATCAGTTACCACTAAGTTCCATAGATGGTTGGTGATACCAGGGAAATGGCACCAGATGATGAACCCCTTTCACTGCCATCAGAAGAAACTTTAACTTTTTCTGATGATGACAGCATGAAATAATACTTTTGAATTTTATGTTATGATTTTTTATTACGAAAATTGACAACCCTATTTCCATAAAAAATCCTCAAATACATAGACACGATTTATCTCCTTTGCCGCATGATTTTAGTTTGTGAAATTTTAGAATATGATTAGTAATATTAGTGAGTATATTATGAGAAAAAAATAAAATGCTACATCGCAATAGTTTTATTCAAAAAAATACATATGTGAAATTCAGAAAAAGAAATCTTACTCTTAAATAATTAAAGCTACAACCCTCTAATTTAATATTTAAATATATGAAATCCTGCAACATCATTTTCAATTCTAAAAAAACCCTAAAGTTTAATATTTTTTGAGTAATCTTGAAATTAAGATTTTCTTAAGGTCATTGCCCTCTCACTGAAAAATTCATATCTAAATAACCAAGCAAAAATATGCAGTCGGTATTTTTGGCAAGGCTGTATCATGACTAGATCTATTTAATAGACACATAAACGAGACATGACCGCAACTCAGCTCCTATAACACACTGTGCGTTGGTGTGGGCCCAGCATATGAGAGAGGTCGTATTTAAAAATCATGGATCTACTAACCTTTCTCTCTCTCCTCCCTGCCCTATCAAGGTGGCACGTTTTTAAACTTTAACTTGCTCAGGTCCTAGGGAAAAACGTGTTCTCAGAAATAATTTAATATCAATTAAAATATTAACTCTATAATGTTTTTTTTTAACTTTCTATCTTTCTCTAACGATACTCAAACTATATTTAAAAAAAAATTACGTCCAAGTCCATTTTTGCGGGAATGGGGGCCAATTTCATAAAAGTTATTAAAATCGTTGATAAATAAAACTAATTACTCTCTAATGATTTTTCTTTTCTCTCTAACTCTCTCTAACCGTTCCCTAACGATTAGCATTAACAAAAGTTGAGAATAATTAAATCGGGGGCAAAATTCACAGAGGTGGGCTAACGTCACGCTCTTAGAAATGATTTAATATCAAATAAAATATTAACTCTCTAACGATTTTGTGTAATTTTCAATCTCTCTCTAACGATTCGCAAACGATTATAAAAATAAAATTACGTCCAAGTCCATTTTTGCGGGAAGGGAGGCCAACTTCACACGAAAAATTAAAATAGTTTTTACATAAAAACTAATCACTCTCTAACGATTATTCTTTTCTCTCTAACGATTAGCATTAACAAAAGTTCATAATAATGAAATCGTGCGGCTAACTTCACCGAGGTAGTGCAAACGCACGGTAAAAAGGTATAAACAAGACACCACAGACACACAAATTAAAAATCCGGAGTCACACATGCTAGGGCATAAATCGAACAGATTACGTGTGACTCCGGATTTTTTATTTGTCTGTCTGTGGTGTCTTGTTTTTACCTTTTTAGTCGTAGTTGGGATATTACGTCATTTTTTTTTAAATTCTTTTGGGGTTATAAAGTATATATTTTTGAAATGTGCTCATTAAGCTTTCATTTGATACCCAACATGGTACGATTAAACATTTTTTTTATTTTAGTTCCTGGCTTTGTCTCTAGAGGGAGCTAGTTTCAATTTAATGTGACGTCAAATAGCCTATAGGTAACCAGCGAACGATCAAGACGCATCCATCGATACTTACCTCATTTTTCAAATTGTGATGAGCGGTTTAGAAGACAGGAGGGAACAGATGAACATACTTGCATACATACATACCGATCAAAATAATAACCCTCCTTTTTTTCTTCGCCATAGTCGGGTAAAAATAGAGTAGACAGTATTTTAACGAGCTTTTATTTAACATGCTTTGTTAGTTACCGTGCGTTTGCACTGGCGAAACATTACAACAAAACATGTTTAAATCTCTAGTTCCTGTCAAAAATTGTATGGAACATTGACAGAAAATAGAGATTTCAACATGTTTTATCTTAAATGTTTCGCCAGTGCAAACGCACGGTTACCGTGCGTTTGCACTGGCGAAACATTACAACAAAACATGTTTAAATCTCTAGTTCCTGTCAAAAATTGTATGGAACATTGACAGAAAATAGAGATTTCAACATGTTTTATCGTAAATGTTTCGCCAGTGCAAACGCACGGTTAGAGATACTAGTTGTAATGTTTCGCCAGTGCAAACAACGTTAGTTCTCTAAGTAGTCTGTGGTGCAAACCCAACCTCGAGTAAACGAAGTTTTTGAACGTTTTAAGTACGAGAGGAAACAGCAGCAGGACCTCAGACCAACAAAAAAAGAAAGACGGAGCACTCCATACATCAAACGTGTAGCCACAAAACTATGCTCCTGCAAGTAAACACACAGGCTCACGCACACACCTACACAAAAACTATGCTCATCGCTCCTAGTACGTCACGAGTCGTCGTCTAGTAAACTTCAATAAAAAAAATAGAATTATGCCTTCTTGTGTAGTGAAAACTTGTAAAAACAATAGCAAATCACATAAAAAGTCTCACGGAATCACTTTTCACATGGAAGTACTTCAAATAACATCGTTTCTTTAATTTAGTTAACTATGAATTTTAGGTTACTTGGAACAAAAACCTGAATGAATGAACGAACGAAAACAGTGACATTTAAAGTGCGAGGGTTGCCATAATATGATTTGAAATTTTCCCGTTCGATATTTTTTAGTTCGAGTAATTATATGCCTGTTTCTTTTATCTATTAATCATTTAGATTTCCAAGTAAAAAAATAAAAGTAAATGGATAGTAGCTATAAGAAATAGACGGAATGATCCAGAATGGCTGCCATCGAAAACCAGCGTGGTTTGTTCCGATCATTTTGATAATAATGACTTTTATTCAACTAATCGTGGACTTCGCCGTGTGATTAAAAGCGGATATACTAAAAAGGTATATAAAATTTGAAAAACAAAAATGAGATTTTATCAAAACAGTAATTAAACACTGACTGTATTTTTTATTTTAGTTGGTTTCTCAGCTTAGTCTGGCTAATTTAAATACTACTGTACCAAATTTTATTTTTTAGATGTTATTTCCATCGTCATACGTAATTGCTAAACCTCAGTTTCACAAAGTTCTGGCTGTACGTTTGTTCAAGTATGTCCTAATTCTTCATTTATCTTCCTAGGGTTTTAATCAAAAGCTGCCATTACTCGTGTAATTTTTTTTTTCGTAGAACTTACCAGACTTGCCTCATGTAGCTATTGACGATAGGGCTGTATGTAAATACACTTTGTACTTAATTGTTATTTTATTTTGCGATGTAAAAAAAATGGTTTTGTTTCGGAATGCTTCCTAACAATTGAGGTACAATACCATACTCAACAATATCTTACTCGTGCAATATTATCCTACCCAAAATATTATTCCCCAAATTATAGGGAAAAACTTTAACAAATGACAACCCTTTTTACATACACATAGATAAAAAGGTGGCTTCACTTTTGATGTACGTAATGCTCCGTCTTTCTTATT
Source organism: Lithophane leautieri (assembly GCA_949152455.1). Classification (NCBI taxonomy): domain Eukaryota; kingdom Metazoa; phylum Arthropoda; class Insecta; order Lepidoptera; family Noctuidae; genus Lithophane; species Lithophane leautieri. The sequence continues at coordinate 6,640,529 of OX424483.1, forward strand.
TTGTTGGTCTGAGAGCAGGACGAAAAATTCGATAACTTTTTGACGGATTGTAAAAGACTAATAATACTTGCAATTACAAAAACACAAGTGAAACCACTGAGGATCAACTTTTACGAGACAAAATAATTCACGGTTCACGGTATATCTGACAAAAACTTGCAGGAACATTACTCAGACAAGAAAGTTTAACTCTGAAGAAAGCTGCAGATTTATGCAGAACTGCAGAGCAAAGTAAAGAACAAGTGAAGATAATGATTGAAGAATGAAAATGCCAATGTGAAGTGTCGTCTTGATACTGTTGCGGATGTTAGTGTTTTGCCATGGAAAGTTTTTAAAAGTCTTAATACTATAATTGTACCAGAATGTTTGAGATCTTATGTGCTAAATTTAGTTCACCAAGGACATTCTGGGGTAAATAAAAGTATTAATAGAGCTAGACAGCAATTTTATTGGTCAGGTATGTCTGAGGATATAAAAAAAATTATTGTTAAATGTAGAACATGTGAAAAATTTAGACCTAAGAATTATTATGAGCCTATGTTATGCCATAAGATACCTAAGCAGAGATTTAGTAAAGTAGGGACAGACGTCCTAGAGTTTGCTGGTAAATCATATTTAGTTATAGTTGATTACCTGTATCATTGACTTGAAATAATTCCTCTGTTAGATAAGAGTTCTAAATCCATAATTAATGCAATGCAAGAAGTATTTACTAGATTTGGGTACCCGGAGACTAGTTGCTGATAAGAAATCTAATGATGAAAACATTGATTATAGAGATTCCATTTTACATTAAAATAATACACCGTTAGCTGGCTTACAGATTTCACCATCACAAATTTTACTTAGTAGACATCTAAGAACTAATTTACCTACTAGCAGTATAGCTTTAGAACCAAAGATAGAGAAAAATGTTGATATTTTGTTGAATATGAGAAAGTCTGTAAAAAATTTCATGATAAGCTAGAAGAAAGGAACAAAGTTTTGTGATAGGGGAACAAATAGTATATACAACTGATAAGGAAAATATTTGTAAAAAGGGAATAGTAATATAATAGTAATTAAATAAAGCTGAAGAACCTAGATCTTACATAGTAAGCGGTGATTCCAAACCACTAAGACGAAATACAATCACATGAGAAAGTCTCAAACTCATGTAAGGTCTAATGGTCCTAGAGAGATGTTTATTGATGTAAGCGATAATGGTTGTCAATTAAGTTTACCTAGCTGTTCACAAAGTCTGCCTGATGTACCTGATGTGACAAATAATAATAGTTCTAATAATGTTAAGAATAATAGTTCAAGTTTGCATCAGACTAGGTCTGGCAGAATTATTAATCCTAGACAGATTTTGGATTTGTGATTAAACTGAGTTATGTTTACAATGGTTTCTTGTCGATTGGGTTTTATTGTTCACAAGTATAATAATGTTTAAGGGGGAGGTGTTCTAGAATAGTCTGTGCTACAGCTCTCATCTCATGGACTCCGGTATTCTATAGCTGGAAAGTATTAAAAGTTTAATTAATACCTATTGATGTTTCATCACTATCACTACATAGTATAAAACAAAGTCGCTTTCTCTGTCCCTATGTCCCTTTGTATGCTTAAATCTTTGAAACTACGCAACGGATTTTGATGCGGTTTTTTTTAATAGATAGAGTGATTCAAGAGGAAGGTTTATATGTATAATACCATCCATTAAATAGTGGAGAAGTACTGTTATTTTTGAGGTTTCTAATGTGATGTCGTAAATAATTACATTTTTTCCGCTTACATTGCAAACGCAGGCTGAACCCTACGAGTTTTATCAAAATAATGTACTAAGTATTGTACACATTGAAAAGGTCTACAGAAAAGTCCGTGATGGTATATGTCTATCTCTTATGGATAACCCACAATAACTATTTTTTGTCATTTACTTTTTACGACATATAATGGCTAATTTTCGAAGCGATTTTAACCAATACAGCATTAATCCTTAACCAATTAAATACCTTGAATACATTGTTCATTTAATATAGATCTATATGGCCCTTTACACCGTATGATTTAAGTGAATATTTTCGAAGATATTACAGATTTAAAAATTGCGGGACGTAGCGTTTGCGGCGGTACCGGCCGGCCGCCGTCTGGACTCCCTCCTCACAAAATGGTGTTGAAAGTAGGTTGTCCTGTTATTTTATTAAGAAACCTGAATCCACCTAAACTTTACAATGGCACGCGTTTGCTGGTAAAATCATTGAAAACTTTCATAATAGAGTGCACAATACTCACAGGATGTGGTACCGGAGAAGATGTATTGATTCCCCGAATCCCTCTGATACCATCGGATTTACCCTTCCAATTTAAACGTTTACAGTTTCCGGTAAAGACATCTTTTGCAATGACCATTAATAAATCGCAGGGTCAAACCTTCAACGTTGCAGGCTTAGATTTGAGCGTTGACTGTTTTTCACATAGACAACTGTATGTCGCTCTTTCAAGAGTGACCTCCAGAGAAAACATGTTTGTATTGTCTAATGACAAGAAAGCTGTGAACGTTGTTTATAAAGACATTCTGTAATATGTTGTAAAAATAAAATAAATAGTTAAAAATATAAAAAGTAAATAAGTAAAAATGTAGTGTATGAATTTAGATATTCCAAAGATAGTAGGAAATCTTCATGGTATAGGGAAAGGGGGATTGTTTTACTCCAAATTTAACGCGTGCGAGCCACGGGCAGTAATGAATAAATCAAAACTACTGAATCGATTTTAATCACATAGGCTATATATTTTATACCCGTGCGAAGCCAGAGCGGGCCGCTATGTTTTTATATACAACGTTCACAGTTTTTCTGTAGTGTATTTAGTATCAGCATTGCACCCGTGCGAAGCCGGGGCGGGTCGCTAGTTAAAGAATAAAACAATCAGGCTTGCGTGAACCTTAATTTGACTAGTGAATAAAAGTAAATAAAGGAAAGTCATGAGGCTGAGTTACACCTTTGTACAGGATTGTTGATCACTGGCTGGACACGACCCTTCTGCCGCTTTCTTAATCTCCTCTTCTTTGGCTTCTATACGAACGGGCCCAGTTTGAGTAATAGGCACCACTCGTTCACCTTTGACAGGCTCCACTTTTCTAGGCGCAGAAACCGTCAAGATGCCGTCACTAGAGAGCTGAGAAATCACGTCCTCTGATTCAGTACCTTCTGGCAGAGCGTATCTTCTCACGAACTGACGGGACACATATCCATGTCCGTCTTCTTTTTCCTCATGTTTAGCTTCAATAACTACGTACCCATCAGCAGTCTTCACTGATATTTCTTCGGGCGAAAAGTGCTGGACATCAAGGTTGACTTGGAACTTATCTTTGTCAATCTTGATGGTTGATCCCAGGTCTTTGTTAAGCTGCGACAGGTACCTCCAAGGTCTGAAGTAGTCGTTCAGCGTCCAAGGTGACAACATGGATGTCAGGAAATCGTTGGGAGTCAGCGCCAAGCCGAAAGATTGGTCAAACAGTTTGTTTAAACCACCATTTTGACGATGACAAGTTTGAGTACATTTTGGTTCTGCCAATACGTATCTTGTTCCGATGCCGGAGAATATAATAGCGATGGTCAGGAAGTACGAGAATCCGCTGTTATTCTTCATTTTTACGTGTAGTTATTTCTTCAAGAGTTTCTTCGATGTGTTAAATGTGACTACTTTTGGAATGCTTGACTGTGCTTGTAAAAATGTACTCTTTGTGTGCTTGACTGAATTGATGAATTCACCAGTATTATAAATAAAGTGCTCTGTGGAATTCACTGACAGTCGGCGCGTTGCCCGTGTTTATATACGTGCCCCGACATCTAGCGGTGAGTGGATAATTCTGGAATTCTCTACTGAGATCGTAGACGTGCTTGCACTGAAAATAAACACGTTTGTTGATATTTGTTATCTTCAAAACATTGACAGAGTGCTCTCTGATTGGGCCAAACACAACAACAACATTATTATTGGTTATTCTTAATTTGATTACCTACATTATCACGAAATTTCACAATAATTACCAATAATATACCCACTGATAATACGGAGTCTTTTATCAGGTGTATTGGAGTAAATAAGATTAACCAGCACTTATCATTAGGCTCTGACTCCATCATCATTCATCATTCTTCTGCCCTTATCCCTCACCTTATCCCAACTTAATTGGGATCGGCGCAACGCAACATGTCCCTTTACTTCCATACTTTTCTATAATTCGTCAGCTCGGTAGCCACCTCCTTCCTACGCCCAGCATAAATTATTAGGCTTACATAATAAAGAAAAATATGGACATAAATATTGAGAACTTTCTGCAAATCGCTTTTTAATATTATTTTTAACTAATTACAGCAATAATTGTTTTGTTAACAGTGCTATCTAGCGGGGAGTAGCAGCAGTAAGAAGTGCATTTGAATAGTAGATCATTGTCCTTCTAGAACGTCATCGAGTGTGCTTGTGCGTTATCCCTGCAAAATGATGTCGAAAATGTTTGCGTTATCCCAGCAAAATAATGTCGAAAATAGTCATTTAAATCTTATAGATAATTAGTTGCCCAGCTTCTGTAATTATTACGCACATTTTTAAATTTGTTGCACTTACTCTGGAGTAAGATGACTATTTTAGCCATTATTTTGCTGGGGTAACGATAATACTCACAGACTAGGGTAATACTTGTACAAGGTGTACTATAGTTAAACATTGTCTGCCGTTTAGTTTCTGCCTATATCCATGAGAAAAAGGCGTGTGCATGTAGGTATGTATGTTTACAAGGAATTTCGAGTTCTCCACTAATAACTTTACGCCTGTAATCTCCGAAGGGTTAGGCAGAGGTTTACCTATAGTACACCTATATTTCGCCAGTTATGTTGAATTCCTCTGTAATAGGAGGCGACCCTACTACCATCAACCGGGCACAGATCAAAACTCCGGGCTGCTACTGAAAAATTCCTGGTAGAAAAACCCAATAACGCTTTGCTCGACCTGGGAATTGAACCCAGGACCTCATGCTCAGCAGTAAGTAGCATTTGCGGCCACTAGACGAACTTGACAGTCGGTTTTTTAGTACGATTGGAATTTTCTGTTGTATCTAGGTATGCAATTTTACGAATCATACATCATCCATGCTTGATTGAGAGATGTTATTTTTGAGAAATAAAAGCCATATCTTCTAAATATTGGTATATTTTCAAAAATATTGTATTACATGACTTGCTTATCTATTTACAAAAATAAAAACAAAATTAAATTTAATATTAAATCAGTTTTACAACCGCCAATGCTCCACTACAATTAAATAAACGTCTAAATATGATTGAACCAGTTACGAAGGGGTCCGCCGGTAAATAACTTACGTATATTTACAAAATAACAAGATTGCCTTTGCGCAACATCTTGACAATTTTAACACTCAATTTTGAAAAATAATTTTGATTATTTTTTTCCTCTTGTAATATGTATAGTGCAGTACGATTTAGATAGGAAAATAATGTTTTTTTTTCTTCATATTTTGTTAACTAAATAACTATGAAGTTTGTATAGAACATTATACATATTACAATCAACAGAATATTGCTTTGTAGTATTTTTATAACAAGAGGCAGTGTTATTATAATAAATAAACTTTAGTCATTGGGCTAGATTCGCCTACCATCAATGAAATATTTTATTCAGTCAATAAATTATTTAATTATTCGTCAAACAATACATTTATAATCCGTACGTACCTACATTTATTGTTCATTTTTTATATCCCAGTGCCTCTTGTTACCGCGTGTAAGCCCCGTTTAATATAAAAAGCGCACAATTACACTATGTAGAAGCGGTCTGAGCTTGTATTTATGTTTTTATATTAAATTTCGCTCTCCAAAATGGTGTTTGTTCATACAACGGTTGATGAAAGGAGGGACTTTTGACCAATTTCAATACTATTATTACTTTATTTCAATTTCAAGTACACATTTATTTATTCTAATACGTTTAATATCTGTTTTTTATTCTTCTAGTCTATGAATATTGAATGATCTATACAGGCTGTCTATGAACATTGAATGATCTATACAGGCTGTCTTTGAATTCATTGGCAATATTTTAGGGTGTTGAAAGTGCTCAAGATTTGAAACGATTTTTATTATGGGATCATTTCTGAAATATCGAGTATCTTCTATAACATACAAAAATGCAATACTTACTAAATGTGTCTAAAACAGATGCTTTTTTGGTGTTTCAGAGAAGATCCCATTGCTACAGTTGTTTTAAATTTATGAGTATTTTTAATTTTCAATATTCCCTTTAATTTTAAAGTCAAGCTGTGATCCATGAGCCTTGTTTCAAGCTAGAGCATAAAATAATGGTATTTAAGATATGCGATGGTCAGTTAGGTTCGATAAGAGTATACTCAGTCTTTGCAGTTATTGTTGAGCATTCAGGCTTAAAATTGAGCTCTATAGAACTTACCCCACGTTCATACCAAGGTGTCAACTGTTTTCGTTTAAAGTTTACACCTTAAACAAGTTGTAAACACTAGTTTTATACAAAACTTGTGAAAAAAAGGTGAACTCATGTCTGAAACAACATCAATGTTTTATACATGACATGTTACTGAAAAGTCTTTTAAAATTGTTGTAAACAACTATCACAACTTGTCTACGGGTGTAAACCCGTGGCATATGTTAGGCAGGTACTCGAAGGTCAAAGTAAGACCTGAAGACCAGGATAAGACTGCGCTAGCCGTTTGGTCTGAGGACTGCGCAGTAACCATATCCGGGTCCGGGGTCACTCCTTCAGAGGTGATAATATGCCCCAGGTATTTCACACTTTCTCGAGTAAATGTGCACTGATCGCGATTTTTTAGGACACATCAATACTATTGCTAAAGTGCAAGTTTCAGATTACATACGTAGTGTTTAGGCTTGTGTATATATATTCTATTTAACTATTAACACATCTGTACAATGAAGGTTTTGGGGTTTTTATGTACATTTATTAAATCCTTCTTGCATCAATCGTCGTATATATGATTATGTCTAGCCTACCTTACTATCTAAGTTTTGTTTATAAAAAAATGTATTAACATTCCTACGGGTTTTATTTTTATATAAAAAAAGCTAAAAAAACACACTGTTTCCAGTCGTTCTCGGGACCCGCACGTACTCCTTGAAAACTTAAATAATTAAAATATTGAACACAATATTGAGAGAGATCGCTTTACGGTGAGTTTACGTTTGAATGACATATTATTTATACATGAAAGACATATTTATGAGTTATCTGGCTTTATCAGGCAGACAAATTCAATCAGTTTTAGGGTTCCGTAGTCAACAAGGAACCCTAAAAACTGATTGAATTTGTCTTATAGGTTCGCCATGTCCGTTTGTCTGTCTGTTTGACTTATCGGATAGATAGTATGTAGTCAGAGCTTATTATCCCGATAGTATAGTTTTGACTTGTAATGAAATAAACTTTATTGGAAAATACTGAATAGTTTAATACTTAAAAATACATATTTTCGTTAGTAACCGAGATGGTTTTCAGTCAAAGTTTTTGCATTTCTACTATGCAACTTTAAACCGCCTTTTGGTCATTCAAACGTCATAATTTTGGGTTCATAGCCTTTGTAGAGTTAGTAAAATAATGTTAAGAGCTGTGAACTTGTAATATTACCTACAGGTATGTAATTACAAAACTGTAGAGGATTACAAGCATTGGAATAAGTGCGAGTCCCCTTAGTAAAATACTCAAACAGAGATGGTTCCATGTGGTAGACAAAGTGTATTTTCTGAGAGATAGAAATATAAAACGTTGTGAACATGATCTTATAATGATACCTACCAGATTGAGATTCAAATCTAAAAAAGAAATTAAGAGTATTCAGTAATGCTGACTGGGGATGAATTGAAATGATGTTCAAATGATTGTGATAAACTTATTTTCTAATACAAGCGTATTTGAATTGATTTGAAGAGTTTATTAAGTGAATGTCACGGAAACTCATTGTTTTTTCAATTTCAATAAAACATGATACGTATAAATTATTCAGAAGTAATTAGGCGCGATTGCAGTCTTCAGATTAAGGGCAGCTTACAATGGGGAAGGGGGCATTACAGTAACCAAAACAGTCTGATGCCGACGCTCAAAATGGCTGTAAACGATGGTATAGAAAAATCTGTTTTTTTTTGTTATATTGGGTCCGATACATAGCTTTTTTCAAATTGGTGTCACAGTTTGCTTTGTCAACAGACGTGGCGATAGGCCTCAAAAGCTACAATGAAGATGAAATTTCCTCTGTACCTACAGAACCATCTCTGCATGTCTCAGTCATCCGAGTGTTCGGCAGCATCCTTCATCTCGTACTATTGATATCAGTGGACGACACGTACTATTGGCATGTTCATTTTGATTTTAGGAAAAAAAGTTTTATGTATAAGAAGAATAATATGACTTTAAAAACAATTCGTTCTTACTTTAGACCCTTTGTATCTCGCATAGGCGTTCGTCGAGCGTATGCGCTACGCTGACGCGGCGTTAGTGTCGATATAACCACGTCTATACCTTGTCCACCCTGAAATGACGCGCCCCATTACCGCATTACCCATAGAAATCCGCATTAGTAAATGCAGTAGTGGGTAGTGGTAAAAATAAATGATATGACAGCAATTTAAATTAGAATTTAGTCTAAAATTAAAGGCAAATTCGAGCACTGCTAACAGATTTTTTGTCTAAAAATAGACGAAAATTCTATATTTTTTTTGTACAACATCAGACGAACCTGGCTTTACCCTCACTTACTTAGAGTACCTTAGTAAGGATTTGTTTATGAAAATAAATTAAGTTAAAAAAAAGGCAATTTAAGTCGATAAAATCAAAATGAACATGCCAACAGTATTCACAAATATAACCACAGTCAACATCAACATTGTATATTTCGTTTACCTCATACAAAATCTAAATATACAGTTTAGCCTACGTTACAAACAGTTCGACAGTCGTACAGTGCGAAACTAACGGCATCCCTCTCCCTCATACTAAAGTAAATGAAATAGAATGTAGTAAATACATCGAAAATGTTACAATGAGGTGTTGTGACGGTTGGGTGTATTGCGTTTATATAGAAATTATGGTCATTCCATTAGCCTAAAGTTCGCACAAAGGACGAAGCCGAAATTTCCTGGCTTTTAGTGTAACTGGTTGTGGCTAAATAATCAGTATTTTACACGGAGCGACTGCCCTCTGAAACAGAGCATTTGTTGACTGTTATTTTTTTTAATTGAGATTTATATTCGTAATATTGGGGTCATAAACGGAGGCCCATGCTCAGCAGTGGACGTCAATGGACGATCATGCATGAATGAAATTAATATAGTTACTGTTGGCTATACTCATTTTCTATAGAATTTTTCAAGGAGCAATAATAAAATTTCCATTTTCTATGTGAACGCAACACAACCTTATATGAAATTAAACACAAATTGCTTGATATAAACGTACAAATAGTATTTACACACATATTCATAATTCTCGTCACAAAGTTCGCACTCACCTCAATTGTATTATAAATTTGTGCTAATTTGGGGTAATTTCATATCATTTTGGCCTCCTGTTAAATATTTCAGGTTTTTAAAAAACACCGAAATATATTTTGCATTACTAACCGTAAAACTTAAAACCGTTAAAAATGCAGTCAGTTATGGCCTCTATTTTATTTTTAATTATCAAAATAAATACGTAGATTTTTCACTTTTACTCCATGATATTTTTTTACTTCTTAAACACCTTTCTTTGGACACGATTTCAATTTGGTATGATTTATACCAAAAATAATAATATAATTACAATTAATAATAATTAAAAATAATACGGTGATAGGTTATAACGACAGATCTATCACTAGGGGCATGTGTAATGTAGCTAATGTAAGTTTTCTGAAATATTTTGGGCCTCGAAAGGAAATCTTTCGAGTTATCGAATTTAGTGATGATAAACGCGTCATACTTTCCCGAATGCCTGGCACGTATTTTTATTCTTGCCAAAGTAATCAATTCTCCAACGGATTAAATTTATATATTTTTTTAAATCTTCTGCTTTTCGTGTGGTTTGTGACTAACCTGGTGGCAGCCCATGGGCCTCTGACTTGGCTTCACATGCCGTCGAGAAATATCTCTCAGACAGGCCGGCTTCCTCACGATGGTTGGTTTTTTAATTACTATTCATAAAAATATAAATTCGATTTTGGGTAGTTGTGACTACAGCATGTTTAAGAAGGTGTGGTCAAATTTAAGGGTGTGTACAGACCTTCAAACCGAAAAACTTTTTGAAATCCAAAATCTAATTTACATTTTTCCTCATTGCATATTTAAATTGACATACGACCTTCAAATAATTGTTTTCTAAGCCCTTTCACAATCAAAATAATTCAGAAAGCTTAATATTCATCTGTAAAAAATTACGATTCGTCAACATATTATTACAAAATCGTAACTTTTTTAGCGTAAATTAGTCCAAGCTGAAGCGTTTTTTAATATAAACATTATAAACCTATCTACTAAGTATAGTAAGAAATAATATTGAGATACAAAAAGGTAGTGATCATTCATTTGTACATAAATTTAAAATAATAATGATAACGTAAAAACTAAAAAAAGTATATTAAATTTTTTCCTTGAACAAAAAACAATTAGTTTTATTAGCATAGTATTATTACAGGAAAACATTTACTATGCCTTTATCTTAAAACAAGCCTTTTAGGACGTGTACAAGAGTACAACTCTTTAGGATATAAATATACTAAACTTGTCAAACACATAAAAAATCTAATTAAAAATTGTGCGTTTTCTTTTAAGTAATCTTTCTTTGATATTTCATAATTCAACGTGCAATTTTCTCTACATTTTCCTTCATAATAATTTCTATGCTAATAAAATATAATATATAAATTCGTACTCAAAATAAACTTGTCCAAAATTTATAAAAAGCACCTACAGTGAGCAGTAGGGATAGTTTCAAACTATGTCTAATACATATAGTATTCCCAGACACATTGTCAATCACCATTCACACGATTGACGGCGATTGATCAATCTAAAAGACTACCACTCTTGATGATTGATTCAATTCTACAAATCGCCATAAAAAAAATAAGTATGTAGTTCTGTAAATAAAAACACCAAATATACAAAATGTATACTTAAAATTAGTCTTAACTGTATATTGTTCGATAGATTCCGCTTACTAGCCCATCAATAAAATTAGACAACTGTGTTACAAAATAGGTACAAAAAGTCGGCTCCATACAACGAACGAAAATAGGCGTACGCGCACATAGACGCGTACGTACGGCAATCTCAAACAAATGCCAGTCGCGAGTGCGCTTGCACTCGCTGTACGTGAAGAGTCTATGTATGCGTGCATTTTTGAGCCGACCATCTGTACCTTAAAATTTTGTGACTAAGTAGGATGCGGTCAAGGCCCGCTTAGGACGAATTTCAGCAATGTAACTGAACGCGATCAGCATATTATTATCTAAACAGTGATCAAGAACTGTCAGTATATTCTTCAACAATGATGGATGATACTGACAGCTCTATCAATGGTTTACAGTACGTTTATTATAACTTGACCCGTGACGCGATTGATAGCACTGAATTTTGTAGTCTTGTGATTGGTAGTACTACTCTCTCGGTCTCCATTTTGAACTCTATTAGTATTGAAACTAAGACTTGAACTCTATTAGTATTGAAACTAAGACTGCAAAAATCAGTGCTTCCAATCGCGTCACGAGTCAAGTTATAATGAACACAAAGCAGATGTGCTAATCGCATTGATGACGTCCCGTTCTCACGTTTGACAGTTGTCTAATAATCTTGGTCTGCGAAAAGATGGCGGTTGAGGGTTGTCCCATACTCTTGTAGGGTAATAGGCCTTATAGTCCATGCCGTATATAAAATAAGAAGACACTTCAATACGCAAAGCGTCTGACAAGGGGTTGGCGTACTTTACCATTGATATAATATCTACAGAAGAGCTCTTTTGTATACTATTCCTTTGTATACAAAATCGTATAAAGTGTGTTTTTTTCTAAAGTATCTTATTTGGTAAACAAGCACGGGATGAAAATTATGAGTTTTCGTATCAATCATACACTTTCAAGTTAAGTATAAATGTCTTGATCTTTGTAAAATACACCATAATCAGGCGATAATGTTTCCAATACTGGGACACAGGCCTCCTCTCTGTGAGAGGGCTATAAACTACCACGCGGGCCCAGTGCAGGTTGATAGATGTCACATTTCTTCGAATTTTTGGTTCTAGAACATGCCGGTTTCCTCACGATGTTTTCCTTCACCGTTTTGAGAGCAGTGGTGATGAAATGATTTACACAAAGTAAAGCGCCTGACTCGGTTCCTGGCTGTAACTCGTAGGTTGGGGCCGTTACCGCTGGGCCACCACCAATGGTAAAATACTCATAGCGAATGAATTACATAAAAAAGTGCTTTGGAAACACATACATGATCTCAAAATATAAGTATTAGTACGCCAAATTTGTTTACCAGTTGAGACCACTAAAGAAAAAAAAAACACTTTGTTATTCAAATGCCTCATATTGAAACACGAAGTTATTGCTTTCAATAGCCTCTATCAATTGTTCATTGAATTTTTAGTACAATTTGCACTATAGCTTTTCCAAATATACTTTCCTCGTGCAAAATCACTTGTTTTCATTACAAAAGAGCTCTTAATACCTAGACAGTGCTAAGAACCAAAGGTCATATACATTCAAGATCTATTCACAGGACCTTTAGAAGGCGGAGTCCTAAGCGTGGTTACTTAGGACGTACTAGGATAAGGTATAAACAAGTTGTGCTTAACTGTCTTCGAGTAGATTGTGTAGCTCCGCGTAGTTCAGTATGGCACGGTACAGGAATTCGTATTGTAACTGAAACAAGAAATTCATGGTGGTAAGGCTGTTCCCTACCTCTTGATTTTATCTCGCTCGCACCATACTACTCGCAACCTGAGTGAGAGCGAGACGGAGTGGGGCGCTAGCGGGTCTCAAGCCTCGAAAAGTGTAGGTAATTACTTTTTACGGTGAAAATAATGGTAAAATAAAAAACATTAGACCTGCTTTATAGATAGTTCAGTTATTATGCAAAGTTTTATGATCTAATTTGAAGTATTTTTTTAATACCAGCGGTTTATAGTTTAAGAGGTAACTTTGGATTTTTTTCTATCGAGAAAATTGTATGTAATCGTGTTTTCGCCAAACATAGGACCTAGCATTAATCTCCAACTTTAACATATATTTATTTCAAAATTAATACTGCAGTATTTTCGGCATAACAGAAGATCATGCTAAGCAATTTGAGTACGCCTAATGGCGCACTCAAATTACTTATTACTTACTACTTATTGTACTTCGGAAATGACGGTAATCCGTCATTTCCGAAGTACAATAAGTTCTGGAACCTAATAAAATGAAAGTATAAACTTAGAATAATACGTTCTTGTAAGACATTGGTGTAATACAAAGAGATTTTTGTGAAATAGTAAAGAAGGTGTATACTTACGAATGTATCAATGGTGCGCGCACGCTGCGACCTGACAGCGCGCGCGGTCGCGCTCACGTCCACGCGTCGTTCCACGCGCAACGCACGGATCAACGTGCAAAGGGCGACGAACAGCGGAGACCTTTCTGTGCCGAATCTGTAAAATACATCAACGATGAGTCAAGACAGCATAAGACTAATGCGAAGCGGTCTTGAAGAAATGCACGTAATTCAAAACTTTTTCATTATTTAAATATACATTGTATAGGAGTCAAGAAACAAATTCCTATTTTTATTTTATTTTATGTTGTGTCTTTTTGGTGGAACGGAAGAAAAACCAAAACGTGTTGTCTTCGACGCCGAAAGTGACATCAAATACTATGTGAATAAATATCTATTATTTGCAGTGTGTGAAATCTTACTAAGGTAAATAAGTAAGTGCGGTTTCTGCTTGAATAAAGCACAAAAAATAATCTAATTTGTATGATTTGGGGCTAAAAAACCCTCAAAAATAGATGTAAACAAAGCAGTTACGTGGTAAATGACGTCACATCCTGACCGCGATAAATCTGCAATAAACGGTCTGCTGGAAGGAGCTGCGCTCTATATTTTCATATAACTGTAAGTGTCACATTTTTAGGAACATTGCTTTAATAGGCTGGCGAAATCTGGCTAGTCCCGGAGACTTATTCAATTCGATTTTTAGGTTTTTTTATACCAATGACTATGGTGAAACGAACACACACACACAATTGGTTACAGACACGTATGATCAGGCGTTCTTCTGGGTTCTCTGTATGATCAAAGGCCTTTGTCCAATAGCAAGCTAATATCGTAGGGCGCTACATACTGGCAGTGCACCAGCATGGTCCCCTGCAGCGCGAGGTGCGCGGGCGCAGGCGCGGCGGCGTCGGCGAGCTCGGCCAGGCCGCGCGTCACCTCGGGCACGTGGCCGCGCGCCGTGGGCCAGCCCTGGTACTGCAGTTGTCGCACGCAGATTACTTCACCGCTCTAGAATGCAAAAATATTTGTTTTTAATTTCATACAAAAACCGTTTATGAGGGTTAATTAAGAGTCGCGACGTAACACGCAGAAACTTGAACTTTTTCTCTATTACCTTCGTTTTTCATACAAACGCTAAGGACCGTTTCAAAAATTTAACTATTTATAAGTTACATTTTTGTCGTTTTAATCCTCTTAAGGGGCCATTGTAATCATTATTATGAACAACTTTTACTGCAGTTCCCTACATTTACACTCGCATAACTCGTAAAAATGTAGGGAACAGCTGAATTTTTTTTTCGCGATATCTGTGTTTGTCCCATAGAGAAAGTTGTTCATAATGATGAGTACAATAATAATCGCTTAAGAGGATTTAAACGACTACAATGTAACCCCGTATAAACTGTACGAACAGTGCGCACTGTTCACACCGTATAGGAGCGTATTGAGCGTTTTAACTAAAGCCGAATTTAATGGTATTACCTTATCATTGGTGACCCTGAACTGTCTCCTGGTGTAGTAGGGACAGGATTCGCTCTCCTCATACTGCACCGAGATGTGTTCGTACTGGATAGAGCCGTCGTCCCAATACCGGGGACATTTGCCGTCGCCAAGCTGTAATAGAAACAATTTGATTAGCAACATTTTATATACACACTAATGCAAATTAAAGAAATATGTTTTAGAGGTATGAGGAACAGGGTGTAAAGTTCACTCATCCTCTATAGAAAAGGGAGGATCCTCCGTTCAGACGGGTGTGGTGTCTGGCGGGCTACTGCCCAACGGTTGATGTCGGAATCTTGTATATAATTATGTCCATCGCGCGGTAAACTCTAATTGCGCGATGCAGTAGTTATGTGACGTCAGGATTTTTGTGTGACGTCAGGTCTTTGATGCGTAGTTCGCATGTGAAAAACTTGAGCTAAGTTGATTTTAGAAAGAATAAAGTATTGAAGAAGTTTCTTCACTATTTTATATTAGCTGCGCCCCGCGGATTCACCTACATAAGTCTCTCCCGTGGGAATATCGAGATAAAAAGTATAACAGGTCATGATCTATCACTGTGCCATTTTTCATCTAAATACGTTCAGCCGTTCTAGCGTGAAAGACAACAAAGAGACTTACTTTCGAATTTATAATATTTGTTAGGATTAGGGTGAATAAAACCGAACCTTATCTAATGGGGTTAAAGTTGATAATTTTAAATGAGACTATTTCAAGTTTTACTCCACTCGGTGGGCAGTTAATCTCGCTTCCAACCGCCTTTTTTATTCGTCATGGTTACATTGTCTTAATTTTAATTTAGCATCAAATAAAATTGTTGTCTTCTTTTTAAATTTTTCATGTAAATTGATGGCCTGAAACACAGGTTCTCATAAACCTAGGTCAGGCAGGTCTATATTACAACTAGAATTAAAGTTACCTCGTTTGTAATTAATGTTAATCATAATTTTTCCTTTTTGTTTTTAACTTGAATACATTTTTTATTTTATTTGTAATGAACAGTGATCGGAGTAGGTAGATTGATTTTTGGTACTTGTATCATAAATGCACACAGAAAGATTAACATGGATAAGCCATTTTTCCGGAAAGTAATTCCGGTATTTCCGGATTCAATTAAATATTGTTAATGTTGGTAGAGTGATATTATTACTACTCAATTCAAAATTTAAAGGAAGGTATCAAAACTAAATTAATTCATTATTTATTTGCTCATTTTATTACAATTCCTACCTTTTTTTTTTTGAGGATGGCAAATCGTCAAATGACTCCTTCCACTCTGGCAGAATACAATTCCTACATAAGTTCCGGTTTTTTTTTAATAATCCACCAATTCCGGAGGAATGTCCATATTAATATATACGTTTCGGATCAATGGCCCCAGTTCAATCTACCTACTCCGATCACTGGTAATGAATATAAAATATTAAAAAAATATAACATACCTCACTAAGCATAACGATCGTGCTAACATTATGTTCGGAGACCATTCGCCAGAAGTCCATGATAGTGTTCGGTAGAGGATCTTGCGTTATTATGAACCCTTCCGAGTTGTCGTATGCTGCGAAAGTAAAAACAAAGATTTTGTTGCTAAGTTCTATAAAGCTACATAGTTTCCTAGAAGAGTGGTGGCCGCTACTTAACTGCCGCAGTGACAGCTGTCATGAAAATGATGGCAGCGGGGTTTGACTTTATGGTGCCAAAAAAACTATGTCTAGAAATAAAAACCGGCCAAGTGCGAGTCGGACTTGCGCACAATGGGTTCCGTATCATTATCTATAAAAACGGCAAAAAAAATCATGTTTATTGTATGGGAGCCCCTTAAATATTTATTTTATTCTGTTTTTAGTATTTGTGGTTAAAGCGGCAACAGAAATATATCATCTGTGAAAATTTCAACTGTCTAACTATCACGGTTCATGAGATACAGCCTGGTGACAGACGGACGGACAGCGGAGCCTTAGTAATAAGGTCCCGTTTTACCCTTTGGGTACGGAACCCTAAAAACCTAACATCGATATGACTTTCTGTAAGTGAAGGCTTTCTCTGCTAACCTTCAATAAACGAAGCGTTGATATACGTAGAGAAGTCCCTCCCGGGGGTGGGCGTGAGTATGACCCGGTTCCGGTCGTACGGGAGGCAGTCGGGGCTCCGGTTGCGCGCGCGCAGCTCCTCGCCCGCGCCGGCGCCCTGCGACTTTAGTGGCTCTGCTACTGGACTGTTTAGCATTTTCTGTAGGATAAAATAGAGGAATTAAATTAAGATTGGGGATAATCTGCCAAAAATTCTATTTCTTTCAAATTTATTTGTCAGCACACCTTTTTAATTTTCCCTGACAGGTACAGACGATGGCTGAATGTCTTGCTGTGTTCTGCAGTATTGACATTACGACGCAATATAATAATGCTGAGTTGATAAAGCCGATTCTATCGTGCAATGAGCACACAAAAATAGCCCTTATGGTAAAACACATATTATGGCTGAGACTATATTTACCTCAAACTCGATCTCCATAAGACACTTGTCGGCGTGGTCGGGCGTGTTCCGTAGCTTGTCGACAGCTGGTTTCAGTCGTGATGCGCTTATTTCTGTGTCGCCGTAGTGTGCGTACTCTACTAATGCGCGGTAGACGAATACATATTGTTTCTGCGAACAAATATTGTATGATTAGTATCATCACTGAGCTGAAAGTCGTCCACTGCTGGCCAAAGTGACCAGTTGTCGTATCCAGCGGATTTCTGCGCCACGGTCTTTTCGGAGTCACCACTACAAAATTTTCGACCCAACTTACATTCGTTCTGCCAACAATGTGCCTAGCCCATTTTGGGTATAGTTCAAAAGTTAACCAAACCTCTATAAAACTGTTTTTTTTTTTAAATTGAAAACTACTTACCTGTAAACAAGAATTTTAACAGTTTGTGTTACGAAAATTCCCTTTTTTGTCATCGGCTGTGTCGAAAAACTGATTTGTCAATATCCGAAATTCTAATTTGAATTTTTTGTTCCTAATAAGAGGTAAACACTTACCAGCGACTGCACCAAGAAGTTCCTTTGCCTCCTCAGCTCAGCGACAGTGTTGAAGACAGCCACTTGCCCGGTGGCTCGCAGCTGTTCCAGTAGACAGTCGAGTGCTACTAGTGTGCCAGTACGGCCGACACCGGCGCTGCAGTGGACTACGACTGGGCGGCCCACCATGCTTGTCCAGGCTTCGTTTACCCTCTGATAGGAATAAATAAGGAAATTAAAAAGTTATTACAAAAACTTAACAATATGATTCAAGATTAAGCTTAATTTAATTCGCCAAGATTTGGGGTTACCATCGTGAATAAACCATGAATTAAAGGTTTGAAATGGCCAAAACGGTGAGCATAAATTCTCATCCAAAAGTGGGAAAAAATGGCCATTGAACAACTTTATAAGCAACTTTTTTTGCACTGATTCGCTAGCTTACTTTCGGGTCAGTTCAGACAGACGTGATGCGACGCGAGGCTGCGCGCACTTTTTAACAATTATCGAACTTATTTTCTTCACGAAAAGCTATAATTTCAGTGCGAGTGTTGACACGTGTTAAAGTACGTTGAGATGCGCAGCTCGTGTACCTTAGTGTGTAGTAAATAAATTCGATATTGAATTGGATCATAAAAAAGTGCGCGTCCCGTCGCGTCACGGTGTTAACTGAGCCTTAGTCGCAAATTCTGTAATATAATGTGAGCAAACAGCCCATCTGAGTGAAACTTTTTGGCACAATGCACAATATTATTACAGTAATTATAGAGGTTTCCATTAATATTGTCTTAGTTAGTTTTAAGCGTGAGAGATGCCCAATAAATGCACAAGTCTGTACATCCAATACTATTAAATGAGAAATATTTATAATCACGTTCTCAAAAACGGCACTAACGATTTCGATGAGGTTTACGGAGGCGGAAAATCGATCTACCTAGGTCTCATATCTAGGAAAATTCGTTTTCTCTATTTTTACCCGAGCAGAGCTCAGTCCCCCAGGTACTTTATGCTATACATTACCTTGATAAACTTGAGTATGGAGTGCGGGTGCTCGGGCGCAGCGAAGTCCTTCCACATGAGGAAGTGGTACTGGCGCACGACGCGCGACTCGCCGCTGTCCTTCGCCTCGCGAGGTGATGTGGGCGCGCTGGATTCTGAAGCTTCTTTTATGTCTAGCAGAGAGTGATTGGTTAGAAGATAGTACAATGTGAGAGGTGTTGCGAGTGGTAGGTGGAGAGATTTTAAAAATAACTCAGCGCCCGTATTCCTTAGATTGCAATTTTTTGTATAGAGGACTTCAACTAAATGACAAAGTTAGGTGTCTGTACTTTATGCTATGAAGTTTATAGTACCGTAAAAGTAGATGAACTTGGATAAATAAATACTTTTTGTTTCTTTTCTCTGCTGTTGGTCAGCTAGTTAAAATGATTTATTTCTGTCTTCAGACAGTCTTCAGTTCTACAAAACATTGTTGATGATATTTTACGTCGTTTACATCAGTTGAGCGTAAAGTATTTATAATATTATAACATGTTTATTCATTTGTATCAAATGTAAGTGAGAAGCGACCGTGCGGTGTAAATCCAATAAAAATTACTAATAGAGTATACCTCCATTCCTCTTAGCGATGCCGTTATTCTCAACTATGGGCTGTCCGTCTGAGTTGGTTGCCTGTTTGGTTATCTTCAGCTCTCGTACTATGTAGTCTGAATATCTGAAACAATAAAATTTACTTTGAACTCCATGTAACACTAATCACCAATTTTTTACACATAACACGCAATTTCTCGATCTAACAATGTTTCAGAAAAAAAAAAACGTATACGTGATCGTCGCTTTCTATAAACGCTTTCTAAATAAACATAATATAAAAAAAGCTATTAAAAATGGCGAAAACTATGCAAATTTAGTTTCCCCCAAAATCGTTTTTTTTTTAAACGTGTTGACATACTTCCATTTTGATTTTAAAGTATTATAAATCCTTTTCTACCTGCTGCTTTTATCTAGCAATTTTAGGTGCCGTATTATGAAGTATTAATGCAACCATTTTTCCAGTGTGAGAGAGAGACGGAGCTAGACAAGGCCGCTAGCACCATCCCGTTTTCGCAGCGGAATAATGATGGCATTATTACTTCATAATACTATCCCTGGACTCCCTTAAAATAGACTTTTCCTATACAAAATCAAGTCATTTATTCAAATTAGGCTGAGAATCAGCACTATTCAGTCAGAAGCCCGCCCTTCACCACTTCCTAGTGCTTTAGCTGGGAAGAAACAGTCTCCAAAATGTACTAAGTTACCTTTTCTCTCCAACATGATGCACAGTAATATTCCCAAAGGCTCTCGAAGCCCGTTCCTCAGGCCAATACTTGGAGCACTTGACCTTGGAGTACTCCTCAAGATTGGTCAGCATCACGATCAGCTCCAACCCATGTTCCCATATCATGCGCCAAAAGTCGTTGACGGTCGTGTCCGTGGGGCCTTGCGCGCAAATGAATTGTTTTCGTTCCTGGAAAAATTCGGAGGTTATTTAATTTATATTTTTATAGAGAAGGTGGTTGAATTAACATACATAACTAATCCTGAGTTAGCTGATTTTGACATCTAGATTGACCAGCACCCCAATTACGTAACACACTTTCAATCAAAATTTGAATGATTTTGAATGCATTGCTTCATCTGTTCGAAAAATTTGTCAGTTCAACAATATAAATAACGCAATGAATGTTGTTGAAATGTCAAAATGAAAGCCATTGCTACTGTTACAGCCAGTTGCAGAAACGAACTTTAGCTTTTAAAGCTGTCATTAAATACTAATCTTCCATTAATTTGTTTTAGTTTATTGTATGTACATAGTTTGAGGCCCACAGATCCTCACACAAAACTCGTTTAAAGCCTTTGTTTGGAGGAAACTAGTTTTAAATAATACTTGAGTCTTGAGTAAGGTTCTGTAATACGGGACTTAGTGTATTACGCAACTACCCCGCTGATCCATATTGGAATTTACGTTTAATCTTTGAGAAGGCGAATCACTGAATAAAGATTGGAAAATGTCAGTTTGTGTGCGCCAAAACTCAATAATTATGTTCATTTACATTGGGTTCGCCATGTTGACTTATTGCCATGCGGACAGAAGATCATTCGAACGATATACTGCTATAGAATTCGTGCTCAAGATTGGGATAGAGATATATTATTAATTTCAGGCTTTACAGGTGGTGTTGTTGAAGATTATAGAAGATAGAATTTTGTTTTGTTTCGTTAATAGTAGCTCAAATGTAGTAATATCGGTCTTCTATTTTTAGCCGTATGGTTATACTTGAGGATGCACTTGCCGGGGTTGGTCCGTGGATGGGTGACCATCTTTAGATACCGAAACTCCTCCGTGCCCCGGAAAGCACGTTAAGCCGTTGGTCCCGGCTGTCATTCGTGGATCTTTGACAGTCGTTACGGGTCGTCAGAAGGCCGAAAGTCTAACAACCAGTCTTACTAAGGAGTTTCGTATTATACCCAGTTACTGGGTTGGGGCGATCAGATAGGCAGTCGCTCCATGTAAAATACTGGTATTTAGCTGCATCCGGTTAGACTGGAAGCCCACCCCAACATATTTGGGAAAAGGCAGATTGGTTATACTTGAAGAAGTGCAAACTATGTATTTGAAATTGGACCAAAATGCTGGAGGCAAGCATGTTTACAATATTGGTTTCCTTTTTTCCTGTAACTATAGTGCTATACAAGTGCGCATTTACATAACAAAGGGTGCAATACAACAATAACAAGGAAAACACAACACAAAAACGGACAGAAAGCTGTGTACAAAATAAATTGATTCCACATCATGATTAATAGCATTAAAATGTAGGTACATATTTCTTTTCCCTTTACAATTAAATAATTAACTAACAAAGTGACTAGAGTGGTTTTAAATGCCCATAACTTCAAAAAGACGAGTCAATGCGACGCCGACGTTTTATTCATGAAGATTAATCAGTTGCCAGAGATTTAAATCGTTAGATTCGCCCTCACCGTACTTACGTCGCAAAAAGTGTCCACACTGAGAAGAGTGAGCTCACACATCCCGTATATGGTGTTTCCATGAACTGCGACATTGTGTGTATCAGAGGTGTCAAAACGAAACAGAAACACGACCATCTTTTGACGCGGTAGAGCGAATCTAACGATTAAAATCTTTACCAGTTGCAAGATTATAATTTTTAGCAGAACAGACATATTGTTGTCAGACTTGATCGATCACAGCATATCGTATCGCTAATCATGATTGACCAATCCGTAGGGGGATGCGCCTGGCGGCAAGGGCGAATGTTGCTCGCCCATTATTTTCCATAGCGAACTACATTTGAAATGGGCCATTCTGTTTTATTTAACAATCATGGTTTGTCAAAGTACCTTGACATGGTTTTATTGAAATAAATAATTGACTTGATTAATCACAACATACATACACACATAAAATCACACCTTGTTTCCCCGAAGGGTTGGGCAGAGGTGTACCTATAGCTCAGCCATATTTCGCCAGATATGTTTAAGGCCCATGTAGCAGTGGGCGAGTCTATTGATATCAACTAGGCACAAATACAGACACCGGGCTGCTAGGCTGCTACTGAAAAATTCTAGATGGAAAAACCCAATAACACTTTGGCCGACCCGGGACGTCATGCTCAACAGTGGCGCTTGCGAACACTAGAGCAACGAAGCAGTATTTTTCTGAAAAAATTGGGGTTCCTTATGTGGGCTTTAGTTCTATATTATGTGGAATCAATTTAATTTCGCATACGTGCGCGCGGTACCTGGTCAGGCTCCGAAGGGTCCTTAGAAAGCGGAGGACAGAAGACGAACACAATTTTAGAACATGTCCACACGTCACATAGAAGGATCATTTGTGAAGAACTACTTCTAACAGGTATAATAACTACTTATGTTAAAAAAAATGGCGGATAGAGGGATATTTTTGTAATGACTTATCTATGTAATTGGTTTCAATCGTTCTATTTTTGAAATAAATAAATTGCGTAAAGTTAACTAGATAGGGAAAATTGTATTTGGGGATAAAAGCATATATAAATGTAATAATATCAGTCAAAGTATGACACTGATTTTTCCTTGTTTCTGTAGTAGACCCTAAGGGGCCGTTCACACGATGCAGTTCTTCAATTTTACGGTAAAAGGTAGGGATCACACATCAACATCCCACTGTCCGTTAAAAATAAATGTAGTAAAAAACTGCCTTGTGATCCCAAAATTTTACAGTAAAATTTCGTATTGATCAACGCCGCCGTATGAACGGGGCCTAAATCTGAAGTGTTACTATGGGTCTATGGCTATAGAAATAGAATTATGTTTTTTTGGACACTGTAAAACTGTGCGACAAATAAATTCAATGATTCATGCATTTCTCACTCAAGCTGCTTTCCCTGGTACCAAGTTTTAAGAAATAAGGATAAAACCTAACTTTATCAATACCTTATAGAGCTAATATTGCTGGAATAATGGCATATGAACTTGGGTACTAAACGAATTTGACCTTGAACCAAAAATGATCTTAAACTATCCCATAACATAGTTCGCGTTGATGTAACCGATCCAGTTATGCAATCAATTTGCGCCAATGTGCCCCTAGTTTAGTTGTATTCTTTGATGTAAGGATACCTTATTTTAGATCTACACCTGAACTAACATTGCCTAAATAATGGTATATGACAAAGATCACATAGCACACGCATATGGCACGTGACCTTGATACAACCTTGAACTAACTACGTGAACTGATTTCCCATAACATAGTTTGCGATTATGTAACCGGAGCCCGTAAAGCTGTCAATCTGCGACAGTTTGAGTCGGGTCTGGTCATATGCCTTGATGTCTGGATAATTGTTTTTATTTTTATACTTAACTATATCTACACCTCTCAGAATTAAAATAGCCAGAATATTAGCTCATGACAATGACTCTCTAGCACACATACACACACATAAATGACACGTGACCTTGATACCTACGTCATTGATCTAAAATTACTTTTACCCTAAAGTGACCTTGAACTAACCTGATATCCCATAACATAGTTAGCGTTGATGTAATCGGAGCCCGTTATGCTGTCAATCTGCGACAGTTTGACCCTGGTCTGGTCATATGCCTTGATATCTGGATACCGGTTCTTTGGCTGATTCTCTCTGGCTTCCGAGGCGTGGGTTGTACGGTCCGGGAAGCATTCGGGTAACATCTGCAACAACTAAGCAATTTGTGATGGAGGGGTTTAGAATTATTGGAAATGGTGAAACACGTAAGTGATGAACTAAGTTAACTTCTGCGTAATATTTTTATCAGATACCGCTTAAGGGGCCGGCGGAGCATCAGTCGTAACTACAAATCGATGCTACAAATGTTGCGCTGGTGTGCCTGTCGGAGCGATACACACAGCTACCGTGAACTGTACGACCACGCACACATTGACATGACATTTGCTTCACGCCATAGCACTACTAGCTATTGAAAATTTGTGATAAAATTGAATATGTTCCGTAAAACCTAAAATGATGAATGAAAACTTAAGGTTTTTTAATTTTTTTTTCGATAAATTGTAACTTGATAATATAAGCTATGTTCCTGCTGAAACAATATTACAAATATTATTGCTTATAATACAGAAAAAACAATACTAAAACATGTCATTTACGCTGTAAAAATGTGCGGAATTCAATTCGCTTAAACTTCTTTTTAGGTAAGTTTTTTGGGAAAAAAAAAGATGTAGGAACCTAGATAAATACTGCCTAAATTTGAATATCAACATAATATGGTGGAACTATGCTCAAAGTCCAAATGTTTTAGGTATTACGTTTGTATGGAAAATACATCGGCCGCCGCATTCTTAACTCAAAGGTGAAATTGGTATAGGGAAGTAATATATTCATATGAAGATGAATTAAGTTCCGAGAGTGCAGTGCTACAGACAATATAAATGAATGCTGAGACAAAATCACTTGAACAGAAAAGCAACTTACTTCGAATTCTTTCTGGAAGCCATAGTCGGAGTCGACTTGCCGCTGGGCGTATGCATTCGCTAGCTCATCTTTAGGTATGGGCGGTATATCCGGAGGTACGGTGGAAACCAATGGTTGACGACCACGTATGCTGTCCCAGTATCTGCAAGAAAATGTTGCAAATTAGAAAAAAAATATCATCATCCAGCCAGCATCATATCAACCAGCCGCCTTGTATGCCACCCAAAAATGAAATATATCAACCTAACGACGAACAATACGCCTCATCTTAGACCCAGCAGTAGGGAAGGAATTCAGCCAATATCTGAGAGCATGGCAGTACCTCCACCAAGTCGAGTAAAACTACAAAACCAAACAAACAAAGCCCGACCCTCCTGTAAATTCGTTTTGGATAATGCTCACCATATTTGGCAAACAGTTCGTTGTACGAAAAATTTTGCTTTGCACCTTAATTATAATGGTATTATTACAAGAAGAACCAATGTTCTACTGCGGACCGATGGAGCTATTAAGGATAACCGCTCAAACCACACGTATTACATATGGAAAACGACATATTTCTTACCTGATAGCCGCAGTAATAGGGTTGTGCAACTCAAGTTGCGCGTGGGCAGGCATCTTGCGTGTGCGTCGCGTTTGCATGATGCAGAAGATGATCATCAATAAGAGGATCACTGCTGCCACTGCACATGTTATCTGTTCAACAAAAGATCAGTTAACTAGAAGAAGTTTTATTGTGTATCAACCTTGTTGTCCCAGGTAAAAGTCTCTTCTCATACGTACATAAATCATGCCTTCATCATCTGCCTAGCCTTTTCCGGGGTCGGCTTCCAAACTAGCCGAATGCAGTTGATTACTAGTATTTTATATGCAACGACTGCCTATCCGTAGGTCAATGCCCGTACTTAAAAACGTTCAAAATCTAGTCACATCTCATCTCAGCGACAATAAATGTCAAAAGCTAGACAAAAAATTTAGGCAAATTAGAAGCACCTACCCACTTTAGCAGCGATCTGTCTTTCTGACAGATTGAGACTGAGATTAGAATGCTCCACAACCTACTGGGTAACAAGATACCCCTTGGTAAGACTGGTTGTCAGACTTCTGGGCTTCTGACTACCCGTAACGACTGTCAAAGATCTACTAATGACCTGCATGAAAAAATCCGCGTTTTTCAGGCTTCAAGAGGCGAGAATGTTCATGCGATAATCGGCTGACGATTTATGGTACTCATGTGTTTACACTCATAGTGTAAAAGACTCTTAAAAACAAACAGCGTTTTAAACTCGACTTTATGATATTGCAATAAAGCTCATAATTACCTGTAATGCTATCTCGAGTGCGGTGGATGGCACAGGTATTGGAGGGCTCGGCGCAGGCATTAGGAATGTTGTGTAGTCGCTGAATAATGTCTCGTCTGGATTTGCACTCGCTAGAAACATGAGAAAACATTTTTATTAAGAGGTATTTATGAGACATTATGTAGTTTGCAGATTTATTTCCAATGGATTTACTCAAAACGTTTGGGACTAAAAACCATTGTGTAGTTTAGAAGAACCAAGACACACACACAAACACGAAGCACAACTTTGTTTGATACTATTTATAGATAGATAAATAATTACTTAACTTACAAATTAGTTCCACAAAGAGCGTATAGTTGGCGCTGGAGTCGAGTAGGCCATCTTTTACGCGGATATCCGAGTTATCATCCTTATCTGCCATCGTCGGGTTATTACCATAGTCCCTGCACATGACATAACATCACGCCGGTGAGAGGTGTAAATACCCACATTTCATCAGTATGTAAAAGGGGGGTGGGATTTTCGTCCTTATTAAAAAACGAGCTTTAGTCATCGAGCTATTTTTAAACCATAGATCAGTTTCTTAATACAAAATTGACTATAGTTTGACCTCACCGCTGTACCGGCGAGGCGCGGGGCGGGGCAACTGAACGCCGCACTGCCTTCCCGACGACTCGTGAGCCGCGCACGTACCTAAGGTGCGGTACAGCGGTCGAGGTCAAACTATTCGAGTTTAAATTCAGTATTTTTTATTAAGAACTTTAACTTTGTCGGAATAAGGTTCGAAATACAAAAACTAGTTCGAAAGTTTGAGCTTGGACTAAAGTTGGATCTCGTTTAGTAATGAGCAGTGATCGGAGTAGGTAGATTGAACTGGGGCCATTGATCCGAAACATATATATTAATATGGACATTACTCCGGAATTGGTGGATTATTTAAAAAAAACCGGAACTTATGTAGGAATTGTATTCTGCCAGAGTGGAAGGAGTAATTTGATGATTTGCCATCCTCAAAAAAAAAAGGTAGGAATTGTAATAAAATGAGCAATATTATATTCTTCATATCTTTTTTTTATTTTTTATTATTCAACATAAATAATGAATTAATTTAGTTTTGATACCTTCCTTTAAATTTTGAATTGAGTAGTAATAATATCACTACCAACATTAACAATATTTAATTGAATCCGAAAATACCGGAATTACTTTCCGGAAAAATGGCTTATCCATGTTATTCTTTCTGTGTGCATTTATGATACAAGTACCAAAAATCAATCTACCTACTCCGATCACTGGTAATGAGACAGTTTAAGTTTATTATCGAGTTTAACGAAGACACGATACATAAATACAATTATCATACTTCAATAGAAAATAATGCGTAAAAAAAAATCTTACATGCCATCAGAAGACCTTCTTGTCCTTTCAAGGTCTGGAATCGGTTCACCAGTCACATCA
Organism: Lithophane leautieri; assembly: GCA_949152455.1. Classification (NCBI taxonomy): domain Eukaryota; kingdom Metazoa; phylum Arthropoda; class Insecta; order Lepidoptera; family Noctuidae; genus Lithophane; species Lithophane leautieri. The sequence goes on from OX424483.1 coordinate 6,668,369, forward strand.
CCATATTCAGGTTCACCCGGGTCTGCACTTTCAGTGGTAGTGGTGACGGGTGGTGCGTGTTGCAGTTCGTGGTGCACTCGCTTCGGGCGTTTGAGACAGAGACTGCATCTGTCCTCCTTTAGCGTCGGGTCTGATCGGTCGAAGATTATTTTGTCATCGCCTAATACTAGCTCGTTGTCACTGGGGAATCGGTCGCTGGAAAGGTAAGTTTTTTTATATAACATTAGGTCTGGTTTCCCCCTAAATAGGTGGTTAGTGGTGCATAGTAAGTTTGGCAGATGTTACGGGGGCAAGTTTAGTTTAAAAACATGTTTATTGGATTAAGAAATATTATTGTGAAATGAAAATAGGGCAGATAACCACTATTTAACATGTAAGATACTAAGATAGTACAGGCATGACAAAAAAAAATAGCAATATATGCTTTCACAAAATGGACATTATTTTGTGTAACGCGACAAACATCAGTAACTCCCATCAAGCAGATAATTAAATTTAATTATTTACAATTTACTAAATATTTATTTCCACTGTTGCCTGTTTTTCTTCTTACTGATTTCCATTCATTAAAAGATAAAAGTGTTTAAAGTAACATATATAAGGCTTACTGTGAAAACACATCAGCAACGTAAGCACCGAACTTAGTCGAAGAGTCTTTGTATTCTATCACGTCGAGATCACGCGGAGACGGAAGTCTCTTCCAGTCAATTTTGCCAGACGGCAGACGGACCATGTACACCCTGGAATCAATTGTAAGCACATTATTGTCTATTCAAATCCTTGTTTCCAACTGATGTTAAATCAACGTAAACGAATATCAACCTTATACTTTATAAATAAAGTTGATTTCAAAATGACTATACTCCATTTGAAATAAGATTAGAAATTTAAATAAGCCTTTTTTACAATCCGTTCAACCGATTTTGACTTCTATAGCAGACAAATGGCAGCTGCAGTAGACAGTATTGTGTAACTTTTTTGCTTTTAACGCCATCCTTATGCCCTTTTTTTTTTTTTTTTTTGTTGGTGGTAATCATCCAATGCCTTCTCCCGCTCTGGGCGGAGCGGAAGGGCGTGTCAGACTTTTACTGACTAAAACCCACCCGTGTTCCTTCATTTGCCTGTTGCCAAGGTCCCGGTATCCCTTTCGGACTTTCCCGCAACCCTGGCAGGCATCGGTCCTAGCGGACCCCGCCAATTGTGCTGACATCTCTTTGAGGCGCGCGTGGAACACGACGCGCCATCGACCCGGGCCTGGTCCTTATCGGACGGCGAGCTGCCCGTTGCTCGCCGTCCGCAAGCCCGCGCCTATGGTGGCCGGAAATCCGCCTGGGATTCCCGACGCCCAGGGCGTCTCCAACGGCGGCGGTTAGGGGCGTGAGGGCGCAAACTTTGCCTTTCCCTCACGCGTTCCGCCTCCTCCTTCGCGAGCATTACTGCTTCGCAGAAGGAGGTGACGGCTTCCCATGCCCTCTCGCTCTGTACCATGGCCTGGACCAGGGCCGGACGCAAGAGGTCATTGCCGCCAATCGCCTCCGCGAGGACACGGCGGTGCTCCGCCCAAGCAGGGCATACCTCCACCGTATGCTCCACCGTGTCCTCCGGGCGATCCGCACAGTGGTGACACCCGGGCGTTTCCTCCCGCCTAATCCTACACAGGAACCTCCCGAAGCTGCCATGTCCAGTGAGGACCTGTGTCAGGCGGAAGGTGAGGACGCCGTGGCGCCTCTCTAGCCACTCCTCAAAGAGGGGACTTATCGCCGCTATTGTGGCGTGCCCAATCCTTATGCCCAACGGTATAGAAGGCAAAATCGGTTGAACGGACTGTTAAAAGGTTTGTTTAAATTTCTAATCTTATTTCAAATGGAGAATAGTACTATTGAAAAATTCATAAATTTCGTTTGTTTTTTAGGAAAACACGCATTTACTTAAATTAAAGAAAGAGCAAATATTCTTAATAGATTACCTGTAACAGCATATAGGTCCATTTCGCTCCGAAATTCTTGGTAGGTACATTTTGAACATGTATGTGCTGTTTTCCAAGATCTGGAAAATATTGATAAAAGTGAATCTCATGCTGCCTCACTTTTCATTTCTATTGTTTGATTGAAGATAAGTTAGAATGTCTTCCCAAAGATGAAGACAAGTGTAATCAACCACAGAGATTTCGAAACATCAAAATCAGTAATTTATTCCAACTAGGCTCCGAATCAGAATTTTTCTAACGTCAAAATTACATAAGACGGTTCCCCAAAACGCCCGCCATTCACCACTTCCTACAAAGGTAGCCGCTAGATACGGTATTGTCAACATTTTCCATACAAAACAAGTGTATCAGTGATCGTTACCGTTTACTTCAAGAAAACTAGCACTTCCCTCGCGAATTCGACCGCGTGGATTTCTTACTTTTCCCTTTGAACTTCGAAACCCCCTCTATATATACAGGATCAAATTTAGTATTTATTAGCTAGCGAAACTGTGCATACGTGATGGATATTGGTATGAAAACATGATAAAAACAACAAATAAACTTATTTGATGATTGTATGGGATCCCCTTTTAATTTTTAACTTTATTTTATTTTTATTAATAGCGGCAATAGAAATAGGCAATCTATGAAAAATTTCAACTGTCTACTACCTATTACGGTTCATATGGTACAGCCCGCTAACTGACAGACAGACGGACGGACGAACGGACCTACAGCGGAGGCAGTAATAGGTTAGGTTTCCGTTCGGCACCCTTCAGGTACGGAACCCTAAAAATGCCGATTTTCAGCCCAATTTTAAGTAGCAATTTTGGATTTATACCTTCCTCCATCGCGGTCGTGGGGGCGTATCGGGCGGGGCGAATTCAGTCTGACATGACGACACGTTCTCCTCCCCACGCCGACGCGTACGCGTCATCGCGCTCAGACGAATCGTAAAATTTGTGTTCGGAGGCAAGTCGTTTACCCTGCAAAGAAAGTTAACGACATAAAGTACTAATTATTGAAAAAAAATAAAAAAAATAGTAAACGTTATGTCGTCACCCAAGTAAAACATCTGTAAACGTTTTACTTTTGTGATAAATAATTTAGCAGAGACAGATTTTACGCTGAAAACCAGTGTTAGTTTTCATCGAAAACTTGATTGGCATTAGCAAACTAAAATCAAACTATGACCAAAATGCCAACTAAAAAGGCATAAGTAAGACATCACACACAGACAAAATCCGAAGTCACACGTCATAACTAAATGACGTGTGACTTAGAATTTTTTAGGCGAATGAAATTGTGAATTCGCATCTTTATCTTGATTCCAGTGTTTAAGAAGCCCGCCTCTCATGCATGAGTTTGTGGTTTGAATCCCGACAAATACCAATGTGAGATTTTTTTTCTATACATTTTTACTTTCTAAATTTATCTTAGACACCACTGATATCAGCATTGTGCAATTGTGCAAACAGTGAAATCTCGAATCCGCCTTGAGGAAGCGTGTTGTTAACTGCTCGTCTTCTCTTTATGAGATAGGCTGCTTTTTAGGTGTCAATGAATAAATGATAAGTTACCTGGTGCTACTTGAGTCATTGACCATGAACTTGGACAGCGGGCCCCATGTAACATACTTTTGTTCACCAGTGCGGTCCTTATACTTCATGCTCCCAGTTATCTCCATCTGAGAATCGAGACGAAACAAATGGTATTATGTGAGTGGCCTTCTGCGTACCCCTTTGAAACACAGAGGTGTGATGTTACGTTAAAAAAATGGTGCAGGTAAAATTTTCAGAAAGCAGAGATAGAGTGGACAACCTATGGTTAAATATGGCACGGTTTTATTCCCAAGTGAGCTCGTTGGTTTGGGTCAAAACTTACAAGTGAATTTTGACCAACTTTCTTTTTGCCTATCGTGTTAAAACTTTTTATACTAGCACCGTTCTGATGACAACACATTTTTATCAGGCAAGAGCCTTCTAAAGCGGTAAAGGAAAACATCGTGAGGTAACTGACATGTCTTCTTAGAACCAAAAAATCAACAGGAAATCACCAACCCACCCTTGTCTAGCCATGGTGATTTACGGCCACTCCCTCTCACAGAGAGGCAGCCTGGGTGGGAACATTATCTTATGAGAAACTTCTGCCGAAAAATACTGAAGTTCGTGGGAATCCGCTGGATGCAAGAAGCACAGGACCAGTCGATGTGACGATGCTTGGGGGAGGCCTATGTGCAGCAGGGACGTCTTTGATGATGATTATGATGAAGAAGAACCTCCTATACTCACAGTGTATCCTTTAATCTCAGCATTAGGCTTCAAGGGAGTGTTCCAAGTAAGGTTCAAATAGTCAACACTACACTTGACGTTAACATTGCTGGGTACGCCCGGTACACCATCCAAGGTAGCTGCTTCCATCTCCTCGGACCAATCACCGCAGGTATTTGTGTAGTATGAACAGGCTTGCACCTTGACATAGAATAAAAAAATATAATTGGTTGGTTTGCTTTTTACCCGACTACGACAAAGCCAAAAAGAGGGGAGGGAGGTGGATTTTTTATTAAAGGGTGAGTACATTAACATCATAGTAAATAAGATTTTCCTTCAAGCTTTGTAGTAATGGCAAACCTAATATTGAACACTGCGAGAGGTTCTTGTACAGCCACCTACACTTTAATAGTAACACTTGAACTACAAAAATCGCCTTTCCCGCTACGAAATAAAGACCCTGGCAATGGCAAACTGTTACCATTGACATGTGGTTGACTGTATGCTGCCGACTTATTTTAAACATATCATTTAAAGTTGGACCAAGACCACTTTGATCTGAGTCCGAACAAAAACTTTTTATAAAAAAAAAACAACTGACTTCCAAAAAAAACACTAAAAAAGTGAAAAATTACTTTAATTTCGGTGTCTTCGCTTTTAAATTTTTGTTTTTTGCGACCGACTTCCGAAATTAAAGTTATTTTTCACTAATTTAGTGTTTTTTTTTAAAGTTGGTTGTTTTTTTTTATGTAATTTATTTTTTATTTTTCACTTTTTAGTTGTGGTACCTACTCCACACAAATTCGAATATCACTACCTGCTATGTAAATAACAGTGACGGGGTCAAATAAGATGTTGTCTAGTAAGTGGGAAAAATACGTAATTATTGAAGGTAACTCAAAAACTACGCAAGCAAAGTTAATAAAAATTTATATGGGATCACCTCTGAAGCATGACCTACCAAACAAAAAGAGAATCATCAAAATCGATTCATAATTGGCGGAGTAATCGCGTAAAAAACACAAAAAAAAAACATACAGACGAATTCAGAACCTCTTCCTTTTTGAAGAAGTCGGTTAAAAATACGCTAGCAACACACTTGAGGGACTTACCTTAAACACGTAAGTACTATGCGGCTCCAGATGTTCGAACATGTACGGTAAATTCTTGTCGTTACGCTCGTGACAAGCATTCAGAATCGCTGTCCCATTATCTTTTTTACGAGCCTCCAGCAAATAGTAATGTATCAACCCTGCGATTTCTTCTGGTGGAGGCACCCAACCGATGGTCACCGAAGTCGCTGAGAACCCATTTATAGAAATATTCGGCCTAAATATCGGCTCCGTAGACAAAGTTGTTACATTTTTGGTTTCCTTACTATCACTCTCACCATATTCAGTTACTACTTGCATCTTGAATGTATACGTCGTAGATTTTTCTAGACCACTCAAAACGAATGAGGTGTTCAGCGGATCAATCATTGGGGGTCCTTGATAATGTCTATATCCCGCTCCTTTGTTCTTTTCATTGAGATACATTAAATAATATCTTTTTATGGGCGAGTTGTAAGCCTGGACGGTCCAGTTTATGTACACTTGAGTGGTGTTTATAGGAATGACATTATTTATTATGACTTGGGGTTTAGCGATGACAAGGATTTCTATAGTTCCCGAATGTTTTTTAGAGGACACCGGGTCATCTAACTCGCAGGAGTAACTGCCATTGTCTTCCTTTCCATGGATAGCTACTTCACAGGTGCTTACGACAAGCTTGGGAGCTATGTTCACAATTTTGGTACAGTTCTCTCCAGTGAGGTTTTTATTATCACCATATTTTGTTCTAAATATCCAATTTACTTCCTTGGGTTTGTAAGCTGGCGGAAATTCAAAACATTTATTAGACAAAATGATATACTCTGAAACATCACACTATCGCGGCAATAAAGCTGAGCACATTTTAATTAAGCCTTGTATTTATTGTAAACAAAAGTTGCGCATCATGATTTTTTGATGCTGGCAGCTCAAACTGAATGCAATGTTGCCAACATTTTGGTACCACAAACAACATACTTTGATGAAATAATGCTGAGCAACTTTTGTTTTCAATGAATATGATTTTTACAATACTAACCTTCGAAAGTGCAAGATAGATTAAAATAAACGAGTTTAGTGGAATTCTTCCTAATCGGACTATCAGATGTGTTTACCAGCTTGGCTTCAAATTTCAGATCTAAGACCGCTGGTTTGGAAACATTAACGTTTTCAAATTTGGCGACGCATGTGTAGTTCCCAGCATCTTCTGTGGTTGTGTTTGATATCCTTAATGTGGATACATTCAATACGCTCGCAAAGAAAAGAGAATCTTGAATTTCTTGAACTTCTTCCTTACTTAACATTCGTTTGCTGCTTGTTAAGTTTATTCTGTAATGTTTAATAATAATTAAAAAGAAAGAATATACATTTATTCAGCACAGACTGAAAGGCACACAATATATATAATATACAGCAGATAACAAAATAAAATATAGAAACAAATTTTAAAAAGTGTAAAAGTGCGATGCAGGTCATTATCAGGAGAGTGTGCCTTACGGCTGCACCAAAAAGGTCCAGTCCAGCAAAAATGCCAGACAACTATAAGTGCCTGACGCTGAATTAAGTATGGTCCATAAAGGAATCAACTAAAAGTGTTTCCTATTTCTATTTTTTTACTGAAACATAAGCTATTAACATGTGTGTTATATTATCCCCATATTAACATAAGGTGCATAGACTTGGACTTTCACTAACAGCCAGAAGTCCAAACTCAGTCAACTCAAGTTTTATAGAAAGATAGAAAAAAAGAACAACGTGTAATTGAAATGACTCAAAACCCGTCATCCAAGGCGTCATTAAACTCCTTCTTATTGGTATAAACCTGAAATCGAAATTTTTTCGGCGGCCTTTGGATTGGTTGCCTATGTTGGAGAACAAACAGGCTGAATTGGGGGAGTGGGCTAGCTAAGACAATCTTCGACCATCTCCCTGGGTTCATTTGTGCAATGATTCCGGGGAAATGGTCAAAGATTGTCATTCACTGGACGTCTGGACACCGCCGTCGAAGCAAGCCCGCGACGAAGGTGGTTGAGCACTAAATACTAATTAATCTAATAGTTACCGATCGTTTTTCTCCACCAGTTTTCCATTAAACAACCACACAATTTCAGCAGCGTCAGGGGCGGCTGAGCAGTTAACGCTAGACGTCAAGCCCAATTCGCCCGTCCATTGCGGTTCTTTGACTATCCTCACTTCATCTATAGCTGTAATAAATACAAACTATATTATTGCAAAAAAATTTTTGGCACACGTATTTTATAGAACTTAAAATAATTCCCATTTTGATTTCCTAAAATTATTAATGGACACTCTAATATAATTAATGCGCCTCTTTTTATGGGCGTCAAATAGCTGCTATTTGGGCGTCCTAAAAATGCTAAATAGGTAATTAACTGCAACCAACTTGGATGTAGCGGTTGCTGGCCGCGGACGCGAAACCGCTCACTTCCCTCGCGCGCTGTAGTTTATAGCTATAACCTAACTTAACCCGTTTGGTTGGGGTTGGGGTGTCCCTAGCTTAGTTACTGAGACCAACTTTGAGAAAAAGCCAGAAATTTAAAAAGAGGCTCATTTATTTTAAGGGGTATGCGCTAATGTAGCCCACGAAATTCATTATAGTGGACGTCCACGTCCATGTCACGGCGGCATCACGATAACACTGGGAAGTAAAATGCATGGAAATACAGCGTGTAACAAAAACCCTGTCCAATCCGTGAGGTGTTGTTAAGAATCACACTGAGTATATATGTTTTTTTTTTTTAATTAAGAAAAAATAATATTGACGCATTTTTTTTCAATGGGGACTTTTACCGGTATTAGGTACATGGGGCGCGGACGGCCGTAGTTTAGTGGGTGTCTACAAGTTATAATTTATGACCTCTGTAGAAAATTTGCTAATTTATAAAGAAATTGGGGTATTTTGGTACAAAAAATGTGAATTTAAAATTGCATTTTTTTTTTTTTTTTTTTTTTTTTCTTTTTGCTGTACCTATGTGCCCCTTCGGATCGGACCGGGTTTTTGTTACACGTTATGCAGACGCTTTTAAATACGTATTTCCATACATTTTATGGACGTGGCCGTCCACGAAAATATCGTCACGTTAGACATTATAAAGGCGCACTTTAACATAAAATGTTGAATTGAAGGCATTGATATATGGGTTTTTTAATATATCAATGATTGAAGGGTATAAATAAAGTAGGGTCAATCTGCCTAGCCTTTTCCCAACTATGTACCTATGATGGGGTCGGCTTCCAGTCTAACCGGATGCAGCTGAATACCAGTATTCTCCATGGACCGACTGCCTATCTGACCTCCATAACCCAGTAACTGGGTGATACGATACCCCTTGGTAAGACTGGATGTCAGACTTTCGGGCTTCTGACGACCCGTAACGACTGCCAAAGATCCACGAATGACAGCCGGTACCAACAGCCTAACATGCTTTCCGAGGCACGGAGGGGTCTCGGTATGTAAAGATGGTCACCCATCTTCGGACCAACCTCGGCAAGCGTAGCTTAACATGATGGATCGACCCGTGCGGCTGTTATTACTAAGTCACGAGAGGCTCCAGTATAAAGTAGAGTATTAGCTATTATAGTTAACAAGTTTGAATTAAAAAAAGAAGATATTTCTGAGAGACGCATTTAAACACATCAAAATGTCGCCAAAACGATACTGTGCTCTAATATACTGTGTATTACCCTGTTTTAATTTAACTTTTTCCTCATTACAACGTTAATAGCGTGTTTTAAATTATTCAGACATTATAGGAAAGCGAATGCAATAATTTATTGTTGTCTCGGAAAGAAAATACCATTTATAAGGCATTTAACATTGTGACAATACAAGATGTACCGTGAATTCAGTCCATTTTAAGGGTTCCGTTCCCAAAGGGTAAAACGGTACCCTATTACTAAGACTCCGCTATCCGTCCGTCTGTCTGTCCGTCTGTCACCAGGCTGTATCTCATGAACCGTGATAGTTAGACAGTTGAAATTTTCACAGATGACGTATTTCTGGTGCCGCTAAAAAACAGAATAAAATCAATATTTAAGGGGCTCCCATACAACAAACATGATTTTTTTGCCGTTTTTATAGATAATTAGCTGATGCCCGCGACTTCGCCCGCGTGGATGTCGGTTATTATATACTAAAATCTTACTCGAGAACCACTCTATCCATTGGTGAACACAGCATGAAAATTGGTGCAGTAGTTTTTGAGTTTATCGCGTACAGGACGACAGACAGACGCGGCGAAGGACTTTGTTTTATAATGTAAGGATGGTACGGAACCCTTCGTCCGCGAGTCCGACTCACACTTGGCCGGTTTTTTTTATAATTAAGCAAAACTCTTTCTTCAACTAAAGACAGAGTTCAGCTCTTATAATATTTGAAGTTCAAACATAAGAAACTTTTTGATTACTAACAAAATACATACAATAGTCATACAATAGTACACAAAATAGTTTAATAGTACTATAAAAAAAACATTTGCCTCCTTCTGGGGCAGTCGGGTAATAAACAAAATCAAACCTTATTACTAACCACTAAAGTGTAAATTACATAGCACATTCTTTCTAAAAATAATGTTGTTGTTGAATTGAGCAAAGGATTTAGTATTATCAGCTTCGTTACTGACAAAACGGAATCAGATAATAGTAATGTAGTATAGATAAGAGCGTAATAATATAAAAGTTGTAAACAAACAATTTTGATTGAAAAACCATTTTTTCTTTTTTACATTTTTCTCTTTTTTTGACCGACTTCAAAAACTTTAATTTCGGAAGTCGGTGGCAAAAAACGAAAATTGAAAAGCAAAGACACCGACTTCTGAAATTAAAGTAATTTTTCACTTTTTTTGGAAGTCGGTTGTTTTTTTTAGTTTCCGTAGCTAAGTTTCGCTCAGTGGCCTTGATATTGCCAGTTTTTACCCGACTACGGCGAAGAAAAAATGAGGGTTATGATTTTGACCGGTATGTATGTATGTATGTAAGAATGTTCATCTGTTCCCTTCTATCTTCTAAACCACTCATCACAATTTGACAAATGAGGTATCGTTAGAAGCATCTTGATCGTCCGCTGGTTATAGGGTATGAGGCGTCACATTAAATTAAAAATGGCGGCCTCTAGAGGACATAAAGTCAGGAACTTCAAAAAAAAAATGTCTTATCGTACCATGTTGGGTATCAAATGAAAGGACTTAATGAGCACATTATAAAAATATATACATATATTATAACCCCAAAAGAATAAAAAAAAAAAGTAGTAAAAACTATACCTTTTTAATCGTAGTTGGGTTATAGTTTTTACTACTTAATTTTTTTTTATACCTATCTATTCGATCGCGTGAACGTAATCTTCAATCACTACAATTATTATAAAACAAAGTCCTCCGCCGCGTCTGTCTGTCTGTTCGCGATAAACTCAAAAACGACTGCAACGATTTTTATGCTGTTTTCACCAATGGATAGAGTGGTTCTCGAGGAAGGTTTTAGTATATAATAGCCGACATCCACGCGGGCGAAGCCACGGGAATCAGCTAGTTTGTACTAAAATTAAAACTGAATAACGGCTCCCGCAGACAGAAGCTACCCGACACTGGTGGAACAATTTATATGAAAACTACATGGAAACTGTTATACCGGAGTCGCGCCTGTCTGCGGGAGCAGCACTGTCTGGTCAAAATATGGTCCCAGAACTGAAAGGCCTGCCAAAATAGCAGAAAATATATTCGGTTTTGGGTCTGCTGATTTTCAAGCCAACATTATGCAGCTTGTGTTGCTATTTGTCCAATCTGCTCTGGATCTCAGGTCCATCTCTACCGATAAGAAGAATTTCGTCGGCAAACAGCATGCATCAGGGTCTCTTCCTGTTTGTCCCACGTCAGAGTGTTCATAACATTTACAACAATATCCCTTTTAAAGATTCAGAAGGAAAGTGCAAACATCATTGTACACACGGCTACACATCAAGCTATACATTTCCAGTTTATGCTGATCTCACATTGTATAGGATTTCCATACAATGCGAGGTCAGCTTATACTGGAAATGTATAGCTTGATTTGTAGTCGTGTGTACTATAGCTGCTGTTATCAGGGTCATATAAATAAACTAAAAGCTTGGAAGAACTGATACCATATCTTAATAAACTGTGGCTAAGTATTGTTCTATGAGAATTTATGAATGAATGATAACAATGTGTGTTCTTTTTCTTTGTAACAATATTTTTGTTTCCCAACGTGTCTTTCGTCAACGTGTTTTTTGTCGTCTTTATGTTACGATCAGTGATCGGAGTAGGTAGATTGATTTTTGGTACTTGTATCATAAATGCACACAGAAAGAATAACTTGGATAAGCCATTTTTCCGGAAAGTAATTCCGGTATTTCCGGATTCAATTAAATATTGTTAATGTTGGTAGTGATATTATTACTACTCAATTCAAAATTTAAAGGAAGGTGTCAAAACTAAATTAATTCATTATTTATCTGTTGAATAATAAAAACAATCGAATTCCGATTTTTTTGAGGATGGCAAATCATCAAATGACTCCTTCCACTCTGGCAGAATACAATTCCTACATAAGTTCCGGTTTTTTTTTAATAATCCACCAATTCCGGAGGAATGTCCATATTAATATATGTATACGTTTCGGATCAATGGCCCCAGTTCAATCTACCTACTCCGATCACTGGTTATGATCGGCTTCCAGTCTAACTGGAGGCAGTTGAATACCAGTATCTTACATGGAGTGACTGCCTATTGGGGTATGGGTTACTGGGTGGGAACAATTATTTAGATAATATGATTTTCTAAAATTAAAAAATATTCTTTTTTACTAAAGGTACTTAATAAGTGGGCTACAGTTATAATTTTAGTACCCTGGTTTACCACCTATTTATGATTTAAATTAATAATAAAAAATAAACGGCACTTGTCGAAATTCTTACTTTAGTCATTGGAACAACAGCCAAATTACAAACTTAAATTTTTTATATCTGGAATCATGTTGATAAAGCAAACAATAGGACTATTTAGGGTTTTCCTAACTAAAATAGCAGTACTTAGTTGATAATATGACATTTGAAAAGTTGTTTTTTATATTGCACCATTCATGCTGAAATCAGGTTTAAACAGTATGATCTATGAATACCTTGTTAACAATATTGGAGATGAATTGAAAACACAATACAATAGTTACTACTTAGGTCACAAATAATAGAAGAAAATTATAAACAATCCCTTGTCATAAAAAGTCGTAAAACAGTTTAGGTAAATAAAAATTATGGACAGTTACTTAATCATAGTTTCGAAGTGAATTTGTTGTACGTCATTAAATGTATTTGTGGTAATTTTAAACAGGAAAAACCCGTTTTCCTTCAAAGATTATAGGTATGATGAAGTATACCCATTTAAAATGTGTATCATTTCATATTATAAAACCCCACTCCACTTAGCGGGGTCCGCTAGGACCGATGCCTGCCAGGGTTGCAGGAAAGTCCGAAAGGGATACCAGGACCTTGGCAACAGGCAAATGAAGGAACACGGGTGGGTTTTAGTCAGTAAAAGTCTGACACGCCCTTCCGCTTCGCCCTGAGCGGGAGAAGTCATTGGATGATTTCCCAAAATAAAAAAAATAAAAAGTTGTCTTTCTCAGAATGCGAGAAACTCAAAAACTACCTAAAGGATTTTCATGCAGTTTTCACCGATGGACGAAGTGATGGGCATTAGGAAGGTTATAGGATTATATTATAGGCTATTTAACATCATGCTATGACGCTTAGGAGCCGAGCAAACAGACAAAAGGTCCAAACACGAGGCCAATGCGACGCTGTGGGTGATGGATAACTATATAAATGTGGCTGTTATTTTAGTATATTGTGTATCTTACGCTTCCAGTCAAACCAGATGCAGTTGAATATCAGTATTACATAGAGTGACTGCCTATCTGACCTCCACAACCCAGTTACTGGGTAATAGAATACCAATTTATTTTCATGGAGGATGATATTTAATTCTCCTGAAGTTAAGCTTTGTGTTAGCTAAACTTTGTTTCCTAAATTATCTCCATACATGTATTTTATTTACAAAAAAAAACATCTGTCTTTCTATTAGATTTATAGGTACTATGTTTGTATGGCACCAACAATACTGGCAGAAAAGGAATGATTCATGATCCAGAAATATGATAAACCTACATAAATTGTTATTTAAAATGTAAATTTCTCATGTTATCCTCAATAAAACTTTGGTAATGTTTCATTTCGATCATTTTAGACGCAAAAACTGTGTAAGCTTATCAGACTCACCAAACTGACTAATGTATTGGGTTCCAAATCAAATACAAATGCATTTGATCTATGTAAACATCATTTACATAAGTTTAACCCACAGGAATACGTTCATTGCGATGCTAATAGCATCCGCTGACCGCAAATTTTGAGGAAACACATCAATTGAAAAAAATGCGCGTACAGGGACAAAAAAAATATTGTCCTGTTCCATGTTTCTATGGGCTAAACCGTAGCTATACACGTTAGATATTAAAATTCATAAGCTTTTACGCTGAAAACAATCTAAAATTGTTTATTACTCACCTAAAATTGGATACCATAGTCCCATACACAGAAAATATAGAACAAGTGCCGCGGGATACTTCCCGACAGTGCTACCCATTGTCATGGCGGAAGCACCTCGATTTTACATACAATACGCGCAATAACGCGACATTAAAGTCATCGCACGATTATTAAACCATTTTCTATTCACTTATACAACGATAGCACTGATTATTTCTATAATTATCACGCAAAACTACAAAGCGGCTGACACCCAAAGCCGAACAAACAATCTCACTGCGAGTGTTGCCACTTACCAATTATTCACTTAGGGATGGCGATTTGAGATCGATTAATCGAAGAATCGATTCTCGAGCCAAAAAAATCAAATTTTAAATCGATATGTAGTTCTGAATCGATTCAGTGAATCGATATTTCACCCTTGTTAATCGATATGCGATTTTATCAGTTTTGGTAAAAACTATAAAATTATTTCCAATTAGGAATTTAAATTACGCACTTCGCGCGCTTTAATTTTTCAACCAATAAAGAATCAGGGACCACATTTTTGCGATAATTCGATACTCAGTTAACTTTACACTTATTTTGATTTCATCTATTTTAATACTTATTATTATTATTTGATATATGTTTATATATCTCGGGACCCTGGGGTCCCGGACCTTTGGAAGGCGTACGAGGGGCCAAAGCCAACTCGCAGAGGCCCCTTAGACAATTTTAAATGGAATGAGGCACCAACCGACGTTTATCCCTGTTCGCACTATGCAATTGCAGCCAAGGACAACCACCGGTTGGTGTAGGACTATTGCAGAACATGGAAACAAAGATATTGGGCTATGGGTTTGCGTGGATTAGTGAACTGGTAATTTTCAAATATGGAAGGACTATGGCCCCTGCCTGATCAATGTTATGGTATACACGGATAAAATGGCAGAGGGTGACTTGCACACTCAATAATGGGCCCCCGAAAACAGTCGTTAGCACATAGTGACATAGCAACAAGGGGGCAACATGTCCTAAGGTGCTTAAGAGGAGTGGAGAGGTATTCCACGGCTATCAGGACAATCCCGGAAGTACGGTCAAGATCCCTACCAGCATCTTACTGGAATACTTCCTTCCTCCGAGCACGTTTGCTCTTGCGAATCTCCACTCAAGCCGGCCAATCAAGGCAAGAATGAGGTGGGAGCTCTGTTCCTCGTCATTGTTCACTCCAGCCGGCCAATAAAGGAAGCTAGAGATGAGGAACAAGACTTCTCCCGGGAGGTAGGGTCCGTGGGGTCGCTACTGCCCAACAGCTCGCCACATGCTGCCCTGCGGGTTTTTGTATCTCTCTTGGTCTGGCTCCTCATCCTAGACCTTTCCGGCAAAGTAAACTCTACCGGCACAGACCTAGAGTTCGGAGCACGCAAGCCCCACCACGACGTCAACGTAGAGATACGGTGGTGGGGATACTTATTATTATTATTATATTATATATATTATAAATCATATAATATAATAAATATAATATATAATATAGAGGATAGAGGATTGGTTGAATGTACCAGTAATATTACGGTGTTGTCGGTTAAAGAGTTAATGGCTCAAAAATTCGCAAGATGGCTATGTGCTTAGTTTCCATCACCACTCTTTAATTCAAAAAAAAAGTTACGTTTGTTTGTGATCTTTGACTTTTTGTATTTGTTGATTGATATGGCGTCATTTATTTGTTTATGTATTCCCTGAACTAAAAAATTCCGTGATGTTACTGATAAGCAATGATCGGAGTAGGTAGATTGAACTGGGGCCATTGATCCGAAACGTATATATTAATATGGACATTCCTCCGGAATTGGTGGATTATTAAAAAAAAACCGGAACTTATGTAGGAATTGTATTCTGCCAGAGTGGAAGGAGTCATTTGATGATTTGCCATCCTCAAAAAAATCGGAAATCAAAAATCGGAATTCGATTGTTTTTATTATTCAACAGATAAATAATGAATTAATTTAGTTTTGATACCTTCCTTTAAATTTTGAATTGAGTAGTAATAATATCACTACCAACATTAACAATATTTAATTGAATCCGGAAATACCGGAATTACTTTCCGGAAAAATGGCTTATCCATGTTATTCTTTCTGTGTGCATTTATGCTACAGGTATCAAAAATCAATCTACCTACTCCGATCACTGCTGATAAGAGATCATTTATTATGGTATTTTTCTTGTTTTTCATAAAATAGATTTATATTTACATTGTAAATGCAAACTTAAAAAAATCGATTTTTAAGGAATCGATTCTTTGTACCTCGATTTTTTTGTGAATCGATTTATTAGGTTACGATTCGAATCGATTTAAAAATCGATCTTTTTCGTTAAGAATTGCCATCCAATTAGATAAATTACAATTACAATAGATAAATTACAGGAAAGTGAATTGAAGTGAATAATTCACTTCAATTCACTTTCCTGTAATTTATCAAACAACCTGTGAATTCGTTATTTTAGTATCAGGATCATACAAACAATAAAGCTGAAGCTTCAATCAATAAGAATCAATAAAACCTAAATCATGAAAACAAAATGTATAAGACGATTGAACACACGGCTACACATCAAGCTATACATTTCCAGTTTATGCTGATCTCGCACTGTATAGGACTGGGGTATAGGATTTCCGTACAATGCAAGGTCAGCTTATACTGGAAGTGTATAGCTTGATGTGTAGCCGTGTGAACGTTCTTTCTGACCAACTTCCAAATAGGAGGAGGTTCTATGTTCGACTTTATGTAGGTATGTTTTTTTTAAATGCTTTTTTTGTTTGAAAGGGTATACTTCCGAGGTGGTCCCATTGTCATCAGGTCAGGATCTGATGATGGAATCCTGAAGAAATCGAGGTAACTCTTCAAATATTATAAGTAGACCTTTAGCGATTTGCGTATTTACTCAATACTCAATTTTTTATTGCATTCCCTATGTTAAATAAATAGGGTTTAGATAGTATATGATATTATAACTCATGCAGTTGCTCTCAGAAAGCACCATTTAGTGAAGTGGAAATGATGATGAGGACTACAGTTGGCCACCGGAACTACTCAATAATACTTAAGTATTTCACGGTTTGCGATTCGATTACTTTAATATGGTTGCCAAGCAATTTATGCTCGTCACAATGCTTAGTGAAGTGGAGCTGATGGTGAAGTACTAGGAGATCTCCTCATTAACGTCCCTGCATCGGGAAGAGCAATATTTTGTAAATGGTGATGAGCAGTGGACATTAAACTATTGTAACTTATATAAATTACAAACTGATCCACAAAAAGCGAGAAATAAACTCTTTTTTACAAAAAAAAAAATGGTTGAGACTTTTGAAAATTTTACTTTGCTGGCGACACTAAAAGCTAAACTTTTGATCGTCTATGTTTTTTTTTGTCTATGCCATAGACAAAACAAGAAGACGTACTTATTATTTCTTACGGGATGAGCAGAGGTGGTAGAGGATTAATTGCAATCGTCAATTTTTACGTGATTGATAAAAAATTATGCGCAAATTGATCGTCTACTACATGCAATTGAAGCGATTGACAATATTACTACACTTACAATTGATTGCAATTTATCGTTTCAGGGAACCCCGCCTGCAGAGGACACAAGCATAGCAAGACTATAATTAATTTTCTTAGAACTTACATATTTTTGTAGACGGCTACCAAATTCCACGATTTCGTGATGGTGAATGTGGATGTCATAACAGTAGAGTTTTATGAGTATTGTATTGTGTATCGGGCTAGTATCCTCAACTCCATGCTCAAGGTGCTTTGCATAAGGAACGTAGTTCCTTAAAAGAGTGAGGAAAATTGCAAAAATATTGCTTTGTTACCGTGCGTTTGCACTGGCGAAACATTCGAGACAAAACATGTTTATATCTCTAGTTCCTGTCAAAAATTGTATGGAACATTGACAGAAAATAGAGATTTCAACATGTTTTGTCTTGAATGTTTCGCCAGTGCAAACGCACGGTTATGCGTACAATTCAGAACAGGATTGCGGAACATATTGGGATTTTTTTCGAGCGATGTTATTTTTATAAGAGGTATATGTTGCAAAATCATAATTTAAATGTAGGTACGTACATAATAGTGAGGGTCTTTTGGCTATGTAATAAGTTAACAGCTGCACGAGTCGATCGAGGGATTTGGTTTGTTTACTGTATTTTTGGTAGAAATAGTAGTAAATAAAAAAGATAATACGGCAACATTAATTGTTTATTGACATGACGAATGACAGATGGCGGGGTCTTGTTCGATGGCAGCTCGATTGGTACAATTTAGACGAATTAAATGACTCGTTAAAGAGATTATTTCCGCTCTTATCCGATAACGAAGTGAAAATGTGTTTTATAAATACTGTTTAAGCTGTTTACGCACGCTTCTTACGTGCGTATTGTGTTATTAAGATGTATATTCATTACACCATAGGAGCCATTTTTATTGTATTTATTTTGTGCGTTCATTGTGATAATGTAGCCAACGACAACGAAATCAAGGAGATTTACGGTGAGTTAGCTGGTTTATTTATTGTTTTGTAGTTTTAGATGAGAGAAAATGTGCTCTTTGTTGTTTTGTCGTATCACGCCTATGTGTGACAGGCCGCCCACGAAGTGTTCGCGAGGTACAAACCGCAGGCTTCTTCAAGGCGTATTGCCAAACTTGCCGTATTTTCCAACATCTCTGTTTATAATCACTTAGTAAACTACCTTTTTGGTTGTCAGTTGAGTTGTTCCCACTTGTGGGCAACCCACATGGCCGTTGTTATCATACTCTGTGCTGTTTTTCTGTTAGCTGATGTGGTTTGATACAATACATTTAAAATATTACAGAATCTATGTAGACAGTAGAGTGAAAAACTTAAATGATCTATTTCAGAAAATGTATTTTTATGTGAAATATGTAATCTTATTAGAATAGGCTATACGGCTATCATGTACTATCAAACTGAAGTAAATATTATTATTGCAACATGTGAGGCACAAATGTAACTTTGCTTTGTTCATAAACAAGAAACTGATTTCTTTGTTTTACTGCATACATCTCACAGAACTCCAGTTATACTGACATGATCGTCTTCCATTCATCTGCAAACACATCACATCAGAAGCAAATCTTGATAGTTTTTCCGGTAGAAAGACTTCTGATAAAAAATTAAGGATCATGATAAAATCATTACAACCTAATCAAAATCAATCACACATTAACAACTTTTTAATCATCATCATCTGCCTAGCCTTTTCCAACTATGTTGGGGTCGGCTTCCAGTCTAACCGGATGCAGCTGAATACCAGTATTTTACATTGAGCGACTGCCTATCTGATCTCCACAACCCAGTAACTGGGTAATACGATACCCCTTGGTAAGACTGGTTGTCAGACTTTCGGGCTTCTGATGACCCGTAACAACTGTCAAAGATCCACAAATGACAGCCGGGACCAACGGCTTAACGTGTTTTTCGAGGCACGGAGGAGTTTCGGTATGTAAAGATGGTCACCCATCCACGGACCAACCCCGGCAAGCGTAGCTTAACCTCATGGATTGACCCGTGGGGCTGTTATTAATTAGCCACAAGCTTCCGCAAATCAATCAACTAATAATTATTGTTGATTTAAACAATTAACTAACTCATAATTTCTTGGCAGTTAATTAATTACTTTAACAATAATAAAATCAATTGTAAACAGTTTTTTTCCTTGTTTAACATTTTGGCTTATAGTTATTGGTGTTGTTCCGTTAGCTGCTATTACTAATCATTTAGAGATATTCAGACTGGCTGAAGTCCCTCTCCTTCTTCATGGGGTACCGTTTAAAATGTTAGAATAAACTATCTCCCCACTTATTCCAACTAAATGACGAAATTTAAATCCTGTATAAAACGCACAGTATGCCGCCAAGCATATTATAAATTGGGGGATTACATCGCTGATAAAAATGCTTGGCTCAGCGCTGGTCCAGCTCCACAGGGCGCTTAACCTAATTGATTAGCATTCAAAAATATTTTTGGAGCTGCTGAAGATTGTAAAAACTACTATCTTTACGCTACATAAATTCAATCTAGTATTGTATAAACTGCATAGCACATGTACTTACCTACTTTAAAGCACCATTTACTAGGTATGTCTTTCATTGACTTGAATGTGCCCTGGCGGCTGAGAGTATGTCATGCTCACTCAAATGTCTCGCTGGTGGTGGATCATTGAGTTCCCTTCAAAATGGTTGAGCTGATTGGTGCCTGTAATTGGTTTATTTGAAAAAATTTGGTTTGAGTTTGATTGAGTGCATGAATAAATTGAGAAGCATAGAACTGGTCATGTGGTGCATCCATCGTTTCTTTGGTCTTCCCCTACTCTTAAAGTCATCCATATTCATACTCAAAACTTCTTAAATCATTACTTACATACAAACCTTTATCAATAAGTAATATTTATTTACCAACTCATACCACAGTAAGTAGAACCAAACAGTTATAATGACCACTTTAAGTCCAGTTAACTTGTCAAGTTTACATGAGTCATCTAATTGTTAAGAGCTTACTACTACATCCAAGTTATTATATAGTTTTTCATCCTTTTGAGATGATTTTAACGGTTTTATGATTTAGTGTAAGATTTTTATCACGTTTAAGAAACTTGTGTCATGTTATTTCAGTATCATAAAACTCACAATGAACAAGTTTTTGTAGGATCTTGTATTCTGGGCGTAAAACGAACTGACAAAATCTGAAACACCACACTGCGCTCCAAAACGGATCCTAGACGGATCCTAGACGTAGACAATTAGGCTACTAAGCTAAAATAGGATTAGGCGGGTTACGTCAATAGCAGGCACAATGAGGACTGGGCAAGTGTCTCCATATGGTGGGAACTTGAAGATGGAAGGCGCCGCAGAGGCCGGGCCCAGAAAGAGGTGGCGAGACGAAATAGACGCGTACCGCAAGGGTTGGATTGAGGTGGGTGGAAGGATTTGTGGGAGGCTTCTGTTTAGCAGTAGGAAAAGGCAGGCTAACAAAAATAAAAAGGAATTTGCATCTCGAGTCCTGTACTGTTATTAAAGCCAACATGATGTTTTACATATCATGCAGAATTACTCCATCGTCTAAACAAATTCAAATCGGTGTATTTGAACATACTAACATAATGCTATGCCTATAACAGGTTTAAGATATAAGGATAATAATTTAATTACTAATTGTTATTTTGACCTGTTGAAAACGCATGTCTTTAAATAGGACAATAACATCCGTTCTCATTATTACTCGGAATTTGGTATTAAATTGCCAGTAATAATAAAACAATGGATGTCTTCAAGGCAAATTCAATACAAAATAGGGATCCTCCTCCTTTTATATATGTATATATATATATACATATTGTATTGTCTTTTGTTGCACCTACCATGTCAGTCTCTGCATCACCCTAAGGTTGACTGGTAGAAAATGCCTCAGGCATTAAGTTCGCCGTTGTACAGTCGTTTTTTTTACTTGTGCATAAAGTTTTAATAAATAAATATTTATTTATATATATATATACATATGTCGTGGCGCGAGACGATGGTGTCAAATCACACCTCGTTCAGTTCTTATCAGCGTGAGACGAAGGCGTCAGTCACACCTCGTCTAACTCTCAAGATCACTACTCTTTGTTAGAGCCAAGACCTTATTGATATTAAATAATGAATTATTGATTCCGATAAGAAAGGCGACGACGTAAATGTTATTGCGTCGAACGTGGCCGGGGGTTGGTTTAGTTTTCCCGTGAGAACGTTTTAAGACGATAAGAGTTTAGCATCAGAGGAGCCTGCATCAGGCAGTCAGTTCCATTCAGACCACGAGACTGAGCGCGACCCGCGGACTCGTTGCGCCCTTCTAATTCATTTAGACTTTTTCTAGTTAGAGTGATTATACGCGTTTCTTTTGCCTACGAAGTAGACAAACAGTTACGTAATGAACAATTTAATTGATAATTATTACCCTTCTGATGATCATTGTGAGCCCTGTCCCGCCTCGGCCGCCACGACATATATATATATATATATATGACCTCTTCTGTTTTACATACTAACTAGAATAAAAAAAAATATTAGAGACGTATTTTTTGGTTTATCTTCTTAATAAAAAAATACTTATATAAAACGCATTCAAGTTGGGGAGAGCTCGCTACGTCACAAGTCAGTATAAAATCTACTTGCCAGTGACGTCATGCCACATTTTAACTCAATGTAATGCCGAAACTTGTATGATTACGTAAAAAAAGAAAAAATACGTGTCCAAATTTTTTTTTAAATCTATATGACGGAGAATATTTTTTTTTTTGTCAACCACCCATTTTTATTTGATCCTAGCGGCCTTATTCCTACGTCCGTCGGTCGATAACTTACCACGTTTCGGAGCGCAGCGTGCTGTTCCGTAATCTGTCTGATAACGCCCAGAAAGCCATGGCTGCGTTTAGATGTCTATCTACGCAAATTGAACAAGTTCGTCCTCGACTTCTTAGATCCGTCTGGGGTTGGAGGACGCCTCCGCTGGCTTATACTGGGCTTGTCTGTCAGCCACCTATCGAAAACTACCTTTTGATAGGGGCGACTAGAATCAAATCTATTTTTTTGTAAATTTTGACGTTCAAAAGTGCCTTTTATGTGCCTATTTGAAATACATTATTTGTTTGACTCATGTAACAATACTTATTGTACCTCCAGCGCACCCTGGGCAGTCAGCTCCACTACCAGCTTGATAACTGGCTCAATTTTTATCACGGCATAAACATTTTCTCATTTAGTTCTCGCCAATATGAGAGAAGAATAATCAGAATACTTGAACCAACAGAGCTACGCATGACCGGATCCACGAATCGAACTCACCTCCTTTTGCATAGGAGTCAATAGTTAATTGATTCAGTCGTGACTTTGCGAAAATTCATTATAAAATAATATAGACGTAGATATGTATAATTAGTAACCTATTCCGCTTAACTATTCATCAAGAGTCATAAAAAACCCTGTATGCAAAGTCACGTCGATCACCTCTCAACGAGGCATCCTCAGGATGACGATTGACCAGTCGCGAACCCGAACACGATGTGTCCGACGTGTAGGTTACTAAATATATCTACGTCTATTGTATTTTAGGAGGCAATAAGTTCTCATAAAAGTCCAATTGGGCTAATTAAGTTGCGAACTTTACATTTAACTTTTTTATCAGTCCCGGCGGACGCGAAACTAGGGGATAATCTCGTTACAGTGATTGTTGTGACAAAGGGAGCAGTTATATACTTTATAATTATGCGTTGTTGATTGTTTATGTTAGTGGATATGATTTAAATAATTTTATAAATTTGTGTTAAAGTTGTAATAATGAATTTTTCCGCATTTCACGTGTACAGATGATGAAAAACGTAGGAAAATAGTTGCAATTGAATAAAAATACGCCTCGGTCCTCAGATCAAATAAAAAAGGTCTGAGCCCTCAGTCTTAAGTTTCTGCTTTTATACTTGAAACTAGCGACCCGCTCCTGCTTCGGACGGTTTTTACGACTTGACAAAACATCGACATTTCTTAGTTATATGTAACTTGAATATGAACGTATTATACACATAAACTTTCCGGCATATATTCTCTAAAAGATGGTGAAAACCTCATCAAAATCTGTTGCGTGGTTTAGAAGAACAACGCGGACATACAGAGAAACACGAAATGCGACTTAAAATTATAATATGTATAGATTATGTATAGAAGATTGTAATTTGCAATTGAATAATTACCATAAGACTATGTATGCAAGTTTTCATATAGAATCCCCACGGGCTATCGGAGAGGCGACGACGCAAGTGCCTATACGAAAACAATTTAAATGCAACAGCTGTAGTAAGTTTTGTTTAATTTTTAAACTCAAACTCAAAGCATTTATTTAAATTAAACCATTTACAGGCACTGTGAATTGTCAAGGAATCGGTCAGTCAGAAATATGAAGCTAGTTGCCCATTCCAAAGCGTAGTAGATACCTATGGAGAAGAACGGGCAAGAAACTCTTTTAAATAAATAAAAAATTGTTACTAAATATTGGTTACATTATTCATGTTGAAATTATACATATGAGAACAATGTAGACTGCACGTGAAAAGTGTCCGTAATAAAAGATAAAAACCAAAAACTATTCAAAAATTAAAATAAGCCATGGCAGCCAACGAATAACCAGTCCCAAATGACGGCGCCCGTTCACGACCATGACGCATGGATCAGCAACATTCAGCTCAACCATTTTGAAGGGAGCTTAATGATCCAACACACGCGCCACCATCAGCGAGACATCTGAGTGAGCATGATATACTTGACATAAGCTATGTTCTGTCATTTTCTTAATGTAATAGAAAGAAAAAGATGCACTGAACTTAAATTTAGTTTAGTTTGTGAACAACAGAATCGGCACCATTATCTATCTATGTTTTGTTGTGATTTCTGCAAACAAACTCATTTTCGCATATTTATAGTTAGGATTAGTTAGGAAATTAGGATGGTTATCACGCACCCATTTTTTTTTCATCCATCTCCTCTCTTCGTCTTTACCATCTATCAAAAATTAATAAGGTGTCTCTCGCTTTCCCTATTCCAAATAACACGTGTCAAAAACAATAATATAATACTTTTCAACCGCATAATAAGTAGTAGCTACGTATACTATGGTCCATCGACGGTGCATGATTCCCGTATACTAGTGACTCACCGGCTAATGGATTTGACCTTACTCTGCGGGCCCATGCTAAGGGGCCGGTGCAACTGGCAGCGAGAAACTATCGAATAACTCTATTCTCTTTTTGAAATATTCTTTGTTTATGGTTTTATTTGAAGCTTGGTTGTGGCTTTGTACATATATGGTTTGTGGGGCTTGCAACAGCCGCACGGGTCGATCGATCAGGTTAAGCTACGTTTGCCGCGGTTTTTCCGTGGGTGGGTTGACCTTCTTTACATGCCCAGACCCCTCTGTGCCTCAGAAAGTACGTTAAGCCGTTGGAGATTTACAAATGACAGCCGGGAGGCTGTCTTTTGTAGATCTTTGGCAGTTGTTACGGGTCGTCAGAAGTCCGAAAGTCACGACAACCAGTCTTATCAAGAGGTATATATAGTATTACCCAGTAATTGGGTTGTGGACGTCCGATAGGCAGTCGCTCCATGTAAAGTACTGGTATTCAGCTGCATCCGGTTAGGCTCGAAGTTGACCTCATCATAGAAGGGAAAAGGCTAGGCAGATGATGATGGTTTTGAAAGCCTCGTTGACATTGCTGGTATACTTACTACTATCTTACGCTTCAAGGAAGTCTAGTAAAATGTATGCCAGTGGTTTGCAATTAAACGTCTCATTGTACACTTTTTATCCTTATATTCTATTGCGCTTTAGTGTCAATTCTTATGATGACTAATACCACTACTTTAGCGTGTATCCATCCATTTTCTAGCTAAAACCTGTCCTGTTTTAGCTCAGGTATTGTTTTCGTAATAGCGCTATTGGAAATAATAGCCCATGTCCATCCGCGATCTGCGTTAGTAGTTATAGCTCGTTGTGTTGGACTTTACATTTTCTCTTACTTTGTCTTTTATTTTTATGTTACCAGCACTAGTAAGACTGAGTTCGGAAACTGATCTTAGTTTCCGGACTTTATGTCGTAGTCTAAACGAAGCTTTAGAAACGATTTTGAGGGACATTGAACAATGTTTTTGGATATTTTTGCGATTATTTTTTTTAGTGCATTTAAGGCATTCACCACTACAAACTGTATGCAGGTACCTACCGTTCAGAGACTGAAAATAATATAAATAAACTATTCCACCGCTGCTGCCGCTGTTTCCAGTGCTGTTAGTGGAAGTGCTCAAGTGCTGTTCAAATCAGTGCTATGAGTGGAATACCTCATTTTTCGTGGTTAGTTTTTGTGTTCTTTCTG
Organism: Lithophane leautieri; assembly: GCA_949152455.1. Classification (NCBI taxonomy): domain Eukaryota; kingdom Metazoa; phylum Arthropoda; class Insecta; order Lepidoptera; family Noctuidae; genus Lithophane; species Lithophane leautieri. Next base: position 6,694,239 of record OX424483.1, read on the forward strand.
CATCCTGTTCATTTGTCGGAAGACCCAGTCGCTCCCTCCCTTCCTCCTCCAAGCTCTTGGATGAACATCCATGAGCTTCGAAGTCTTGAATAAAAGCAGCGCTGGACAGCATGCGTCGTTGCTCTATTATGTGGAAGCATGGTTTTATGTAGGTACCTTCTATACAGCATATATTATTACTCGTATGATCATATCCTTGGAATAACATCACTCGTCATAAATTATGTCGTATTTGGTTCACATTATTATTTCGCTCACGGTTTGCCCTCAAGAGGTACGCATTGACATTGTGTTTAAGTACTTAATCGTTTCTACTATTAACCGACTTCTTTAATTGACTTTAAAAACGTAGCTCTTAAGTTAATGACGTGTTAACTAGCATCCCATCTCCCCTGCATCGCAAGATTTTGGCGACTTGACAAAACATCGAGTCGCCTTTAACGGCCAGTTTCTTCATCAAAAGTAACAGTCAACTGTTGTTCTGCTGGTTGATTTACAACCCTCGCCTCAGCGCCGAGGGTTGAAAATACAACAGTGCAAAAGAACAGTTGGCTGTTACTTTTGATGAATAAACTGACCGTAAGTAATATAAATGCAAGTTTAATATTAATATTAGCATTAAGTATAATTGTGTAATTGCAGTATAATTGCATGCATATATACATAAAACTTACGCCACTCTCACGCCTTCCCGCCATGGGAGTAGGCAGATACTATAGAACTAAGTATATGCAGTATATGTATACTGCACTTCTGTCTAACCCTCGGGGAAAACAGGGGTGATTTTATGTTGTTCCATCAGAAACGGTTGCACCAGAGTCGCGTCGTGCCTGTCTGTGGGCGCCTTTACTCTTTCATGGCTTTAGCCGTCCACTTTCAAAGACCTTCTGCTGATGATAAATTCAAATCTCTTCTCTTACCTTGTTTGATTGACCAATCAAATAATTTAATCCCATAAATGACAGCTATTTATTAGCTAAGAAGTTTCTCCTATCAATTAATTCAGCATTTCGCAGTCCACAGCTAAATACAGACTTCTCCGAAGTTGCAAGATCCACAAAGAGTCCCTTGTGTCATGCAATTAGATGCAAAGTGAAAAGTGCAATAGTACTCAGGCGCATGTGTTTCCTAACCAGTCCTTGGCTAGTCTAAGTACCGTACTTAGCACAGATCACGGAATCGCTGCGCCGGCAGCATCTAGAGACGGTGATATTGTACGAATAAAATTCGTGGTGCCGAAAGTGCGTTGTGCGCACAGCTCCTGTCATGGAACACCTTCAAAACAGTCGGTTTCTAAGCGCCATCAATGTGTCGTAGTTCGAGTAAGCTTGTGTACCAGTGGTAACGGCCGCGACTCTCGAGTTTGTAGGTCGTGGATTCGAAACAAGACAAATTTACTTTGACTAAATTCTTCCATCACCAATTACTCTCAAAACGGTGAAGGAAAACATCATGAGAAATGTCCTAGAACCAAAAACTCGAAGACATGTGACATCTACCAACCCGCACTGGGTACGCCGCCCGCCTGGTGGATTACGGGCCACTCCCTCTTGCAGAATGAGGAGGCCTGTGTCCCAGCAGTGGGAATATTATAGGCTAATTATGCGATAGTTAATACATTCAGGTGTGACTTAGCGAGCCGAGACCAAGCGCTGGACGCAGTGCAACTCTCGCTTCTCTGCGTCCAGCACTCGGTGTGGCAACACGTCGTGTTCTGGTTTGGGACTGGTCAATCGTCATCCTGAGGATGCCTCCTTGAGAGGTGAAACACGTGTCGAGTTCTTACAGGGTTTTTTTTATTACTCTTGGAGAATAGTTAAGCGGAATGGGTTACTAAATATATCTACGTTTATTTTATCTGATTATGTGAGTAAATGGCGACACGGCGACGGTAGCTACTTTTAAAAATGTTAGGAATATTGTGATATCGTATAATTTTACAATGTTTGTAAATATGTGAGCACCATGTATCTTTATTTTTCATTGCTCCATGTTTAATTCTTTTTACCTATTGTGGTACAGTAATCGTATTCTAGGTGCATCTTCTTCACATGTAATTATATAATTGATTTATACAAAATATTGTAAAACATTTTTTTTAAGAGTGACGTGGAGTTTCTTGTCCATTTTTCTCCATAGAAAAACTACCTTTTGGAAGGGGCAACTAGAATCAGTTCTTTCTTTGTTTTTGACGTTCAAAAGTGCCTACTTGAAATAAATTATTTCACTTTGAATTTGACACGCTTGGTTTGTATGAAAAGTGTTGAGATTGCCGCTTCTAGCAGCCGTGCAGACGTCTCCGTGCTCTGTGATATTTAGCTATTTAAGTGCCGTATCGAGCTAGCTATTCCAGACTTATGCTGACCTAGCACAAACCACTGTCATTACGTTCTCAGAAACAACTATCCATATAACTTCCGTGGAAATATGAATCTTATATTACACCATCTCAAACTGTATCTTATTCTCAGTTTTCGTTCGGAATCCGCTATTTTTATATCATCCGTTATTGATGGATTGAAAACGAAAATGTGGGTGTTGTAATGTAAATGGAGGAATCAAGTTAAGAGAAAAGGCAATATTCCTGTGGGCTGATGAGATAACATTTCGGCTGTGTTTCTCGAAGGTGTATGGGAGTTGTTTAGCTTTAAAACACCCACATTTCGCAAGTCATGAATATTTATTTGTTTTGAACCTGTTGACATTAAAGGGGAAGCTGATAAGAATGTTTTTTTCTGGCTAAAGATGAGTTTGTATGCCGCCCATGAGTCTCTGACTTGGCTCTCTGGCTTGGGGTCTGAGTTATTTCATTGTAAGCTCTGTTTCCAGCGGGTCTCTTCGCTTCTGAAGCCTCTTCCAGGCTATGAAGCATTTGCTACTTTCTGAGAGAGAGAAAGAGTCGTTTTAATTTGATTATGCGTAGGAAATGTATTGTTATTAGTGTTACTTGTTAGATATTGTCAGAATTGTTAAAGATATCCATAAGATTCCATGCATTACTATCCAATATGTGGCCAGCACTGCAGCAGTGTTCTAACCAACAAAAGCACATATATATTTTCAATAAACTGTCTTAACACTTGACCCGGAGGAGTAGAGGTTACCTCTATGCAACTTGAGAGTACAAATTTAATACAGAAAAGCTAATTTAATTAACCGACAATTTCCCAATCCCTGAAGATATTCGATAACTCATCTGAACGAAACTTGTTGCCGATCTGTTGATGCAAAGTTATAGCGTACGCTTAAAACCCCTTGTCCTTAGCATATTTTATTTGACAAGCACCAGATTACAGACATGCGCAATCCTCTTTTATTATTCCAACTTTTGAGTTGGGAATTTGGGAAGTCCTTGTATTTCTGGTCAAGTAAAAGTTTTACGGAACATTTGGTGAGATTCGAGGTAATTTTCTCCGGGAACTGTTTTTTGGGAAGTTTGTTTTGGACACCTTATGGTAATTGGGAGGCTACTTTTAGGTGGCAAAATAGAATCTGGATAGAGACCAGAAAGGGTATATTTTCAACAACAAGATGCTGTGATAATTCTTTCTTTTTTGTGTGGTTAGTGACTAACCTGGTGTCAGAGTTTTTATGCTGCCCATGGGCCTCTGACTTGGATTCAAATGCCGTCGAGAAATATATCTTCGGCATGCTTGTTCCTTCACAATCTTTTCCTTCACCGTTCTTGAAGCAAGTGAAGCTGTGATAATTGTTTTTGTATCTTTTCTTACCTGTAACAACCCACTCCTGAGCATTGGCTTCACCCTTTGCTTTACAAACTGCAGGGTTTTGGGCTTATAACATCCAGAGCTTGTCTGCCATCTTTTTCGCAGTTTGCCTCGCTTTTCTTTATCCACGTGGGAAATTTCTAGTTCCTACACCCAGAAGCTACCACTTGCATAGTAAGAACAGTCATTGATATAATCTCCCAAGGAAAGTTATAGTGCGAAAGTGGTTTGTCATCTTGCGTGAGACATAACTATAATTCAACGATGACGGTATGTTTATGTTTAACGACAGTAACGATACATCAGCGGCTGTCATTATTGCGATTTGTGAAGTGCGGATAACTTTCAACAGTGTTGTGTCGAATTCTTACTTAGAAGTTAGTAGTAAAAATTGCGGTGTTTAAGAATCTCTATCTTATTTTTGCAACATGCAACTCATGAAAACGACGACGTTTGCTTTCGGGTGCCTTTATTTGCGCGAAACGCCCGCTGTTGCTTATAGGCTCTATTATTTAGGATATGTATTATACCTGTATAGTGTGTATCTACTTTAGTATAATGTATACTTATTATTTGTACCAACGACAGCCCCATTTTATGTCCAGGCAAATCACTGCCCATTCCAAGGTTGCCTGGAAGAGATCGCGGAAAGCGATAAGGCCGCCCATTGTATAATTTGTGGAGTTTGATTTATTTTTTGTAATGTATTTTTGTGGTCTACAATAAAGTATATATATATATATAAATAAATATAAAGTTCTATGTTTTTCTAAGCGTTGTTGTTGCAATTTAAATTTACGTTCAGTTATATGGTTATAAGACCCTCATTTGCACAAACAAAAATTCAACAAGCAAGAATTTCGGAGCTTGTCTTGCTTCTAAAACTTTAAATAGAAATATCAACTACTTTCATTGATAAAAAAAAAACTGTAAAAATAACTACTTGTAGTTTTATAACTCATAAAAACGCAATGTTATTGTGTTATACAATGGGACACTGACCTCCATACTATACTATTGTTTGAATAGCGACGTAACACTTTAATTGTCACACCTAATCGCTAGGTTTTCATTCATTTTCCACTGCGCAATCGACGTTCTAGAAAAATGGTTGTTATTTTTTGTGTACTAAGTGTTAGAATAGATTGAAGTTTTTTTGGAGTTGTCTGTTGGGCCTCGGCGATCGTTAACACAGTTACCGCGATGTTGAATGCTGTTTGCCTTTGTAATTAAGGACGGGGTTTCTTTGAGAGCGATTGTGTTTTGGGTCGGGAAATAATTTTGTTTGAATTTGAACCATATTCTTAATGCCTTAAGACGCATAGTCCATCTACAGTTGTTAGCGTAAATTCGTAGAACTTGGAAGATATCAACATCAAGCAAGATATTATACTTTTATACAAAAACTTCCTCCTTCCTCTGCAGTCTTTTTGTACAAAAGTGAATTGTAAAATTAGCAATACAGTGGTCATTGCACTTCAAAGGTAACATTAACAACATCATCACTCCATATAATTTTCGGAAGGATTTAATTAATGCTGTTGTGAATTAAAATAATGCGTAAATATGAATCCATAATTACGAACGGATTTCGCCACCTTTGTTTTCTATTTATGTCGTAAGTTTAAATTACTGACAGAAGTACATATTTCACACCTATTTATATTGTGATTTAATGATTCGTAACGAATGGGACACCCCAATTTTTGGGCGTTTTTTTTACACGCTTTGTATCGGGCGTTAACGGGATTTTCGACCCCTGGGCAAAATTTGTTACTGCATTCGGTAACGAATCAGGGGTTCGTATTTTTAGTCATGTCGTGTGACTTTGATAGATTATGTCAAAATTCCTAAAGACTGCTTTTGGGGCACAGATTGGCCCTGCTTTTTTCTGTCAACGCTTTCTCGGATCTCTGATTCTCGGATTTCTGTCTAGTCGGTATTGGTGGTCGAAATCAACTGAATGAGTGTCAATCAATTATTAAGATGGAGTCACTGTCTAGCAGGATGCGGGATACTCGCTCAACTAACAAGTGTTGAACTTGCTATATACATGTATAACTTTACGTACGTGATTTAAAATAGAACCAATACAAATAGGTAATTTGGCCACTCGGAATTACCTCTTGAAAATCTAAGGAACGCCACTGATGGTGCTATTAAAGCAGCTACTGGCCACATGGGCTCAACTAATCTAAAAAGTACCAGCTACTCGAAAAAAAAAAGAAACGTTTTGCTACGTTCAAATCTGAAAATAAATAAGAAAAGAAAGTAATCATTTGTTTGAAAAAAACTCATCATAATTTGCCTGGCATTTTTCCAACTACGTTGGCGTCGCCTTCCAGTCTAACCGGATGCAGCTGAATACTAGTATTTTACATGTAGAGACTGCCTATCTGAACTCCACAACCCAGTTACTGGGTACTACGATATCCCTTAGTAAGACTGGTTGTCAGACTTTCGGGCTTCTGTCGACTGTCAAAGATCTAACAGCCGAGCCGGGACCAACGGTTTCTAATGTGCTTTCCGAGGCAAAAGTGTAAAGGTTATTGGATAGCGTTTTTCTCCACTCTACTTTTTGCCGAGTCTTGTCGAACGGCTTTTTTGTGGATTTATTGGTATTGTCACTGTAATGCGAATTAACATTGAAGCGCAGTAATTTAACTGTGAAAAGTGATTAGTTTCAGTATCATTGAACCGTGAATGAGAGATCGTTACCGATTTCTCTTATAGCACATTATTTAAAGTGTAGTTGCTTGGAGGATTCCCGCCTCCTTGGATAACGCATCTAGGGATTTAACCGCCCGAGTTTAGCAATTTTGAAGAAGTCTTTCGTAACAACTGAAGCCTGGGTGCCTAAGTGGCTAGGGATGGTTCTGCTTTCTGGCATTCTCTCGTTGATATTGGGAACTTAAATCTGGGCTGCGTAGGTATCCTTACATATTATAAAACAAAGTCCTCCGCCGCGTCTGTCTGTCGTCCTGTACGTGATAAACTCAAAAAATACTGCACCAATTTTCATGCTGTTTTCACCAATGGATAGAGTGGTTCTCGAGTAAGGTTTTAGTATATAGTAACCGACATCCACGCGAGCGAAGTCGCGGGCATCAGCTAGTATAAATATATTATTACTTATTGGTTTGGGTTTGTTTTTGCTGGTACAGTTGCCTTGGTAATTACGATTTCAAGCACAAGTCCCGTTTCCTGGGACTTCTGGTTATCTGAACCTCTGTATTTTTTATGCCAGTATTTTTATTTCCTGCCTTATATTGATCAGCTAGCAAACTAATCCTTACTATTCCTTACTAATATTATAAATGTGAAAGTAACTCTGTCTGTCTGTTGCGCTTTCACGCCAAATCTACGGAGCCGATTTAAATGAAATTTGGTACACAGATAGTCTAGAGCCTGAGAAAGGACATAGGCTGCTTTTTATCGACATACCACGAGGGCGAAGCCGCGGGCGGAAGCTAGTGATGTATATGACATGTATATGAGCTGCTTAATTAACTCTTCAATATAATTGAAGGCGTGGTCGTCGAACCTACCTAACAGTTTTGCTGGGTCAATACGCAATAGGAAACATGTAATCGCTTGTTTTATGCGGAATCTACTACCACGTTTGTATCCTATGGAAGTAAAAATATCTAATTGATCGTTTCCAAGCATCGGCAACAGAGTACTTACCTTTTAGAAATAGAAATCTTGGTGAAATCAGACGTGCTGTTTTTGTATTAAATTCGCTCGTTGGTCTAGTAGGGTCGCATAGCATGAGGTCCTGGTTTCGATTCCCGGGTTGGACAAAGTGTTATTTTGTTTTTTCATCTGGAATTTCTCAGAAGCAGCCCAGTATCTGGATTTGTGCCCAGTTGATGGCAATAGGCTTCTCCCACTCAAGTTTTAACATCCATCCAACACTCTAGTCTAACTCTGTTTATGTCAGTTACCTTTTTACCACTTAATGGCTGGACGGGTTTAGATGAAATTTTGCACATCGAGATCATGATCTGGACACCGTGATCTGGACCGATTAGACTTTTTATCCCGGTAGGAGTTCCAAGCGGGCTAAGCTGCGGGCAAAAGTTTGTTTTGCATAGTTGACATTCTCTGTTGGAGGAGCACGTGGCTAAGTAATAACAGTCGCAAAGGTCGATCCATCAGGTTAAGCTACGCTTGCCGGGGTTGGTCCGTGAATGGGTAACCATCTTTACATATGGAGACTCCGCCGTGCCTCGAAAAGCACTAAGCCGTTGGTCCCGGTTGTCATTCGAGGATCTTTGACAGTCGTTACGGGTCGTCAGAAGCCCGAAAGTCTGACAACCAGTCTTACCAAGGGGTATCGTATTAAAATTAAAATACTGGTATTCAGCTGCATCCAGTTAGACTGGAAGCCGACCCCAACATAGTTGGGAAAAGGCTAGGCAGATTGATTGACATTTTCTGTTGAAGATAAAACCGGCCTGAGTATCAGATGAACCTACCTGCTTTTTCTTTATCCCTACCTTCACGCTCAGACCAAATAAAAAACCAAGACAGAGCGCTGCGAACAATAGTGAAGCATGCCAAAACTACACCTCCGCTCTGTGCATACAAGCTCACACGCACACATTTGCAACCATTTACAATGAAACTACACCTCACTAAGTGCACACATGTTTACTCAACCGGCCTCACGACACTTGACAGCGCTCTGTCTATGTTTTTTTATTTGGTCCGAGTCTTCACTTGCCTTTTTGTCTTTTGGGGCATTTTTGCCCGCATGACTAATCTAGCTACGGTTTGTTTTTGCTACGTGTTTTAGTTATATCATAGTTACGGAAGAGTTTTCTTTTACATAATGTGAGATTACGCGATTAGTGGTGTTTAATGGCTAAATAGGTTTATTGTTTAAGCAATTATACATTATACAATAACGTTTATCACTCATAAAATGGATTTATATCAGCCGGAAGACATCCACTGCTGGACGTAAGACAAACAAAAGTCACACTTATGGAATGATCCTGTAAGTTGCTAGTCTTGGCATCTTGTTTTGTCCTTTCTCAGTGGCATGAGGCCTGTTTAGTTTCTGAGGAGGTCATCTATGAGTGAACATTGGACATCACATAACACTACGCATGTAATCCCCGAAGGGTTAGGCAGAAGTGTACCTATAGTATACCCACATTTCGCCAGCTATGTGTCTCTTGGGTGCGGACTCCAAAGCGGAGACGAGACGAGAGCCGAGGAGATGTGTCATAAACAACCAATAGAATTGCGTTATTCACACATCTCGTCTCCACTCAGCTTCAGTGAATACCACTGAGCGGAGATGTATCATATTTGTATGGCGCGATCGAAGCGGAGATGTGAGCTGTGTGCCTCGCAAGGTGGCGACGGCGGCGCGCGCGTAGACGAGATGAGATGTGCGTTCATCTGCTTCATCTCAACATCCAACACTCGCCACACACAGCTCAGTTCTAACCCACGACCCGACTTCTCGAAAGTCGCGGCCTTTTAATATATAATTATCATCCATCATGCATCTGCTTATCCAAGAAAATGGGAGGAGAAAGTTTTTTTTGTTTTACTTACTAGCGTGGAACTTCGCTTCTGTAATGTGTTAATTTTATTGTTCACAAACTACGCATTTATGCTCTGAACTGTCATAAGAAGGGGTGGTGACAAAGTTATAATACATTCTATGAAGTACGATAATGTGACCGTTGCTCTAATAATAACTTTCTCTTAGTCACAATCAACTTTGTAAAGGTTGAAAGTTAGAATTTACCGATAAATTGTGTCACACGGAGGATCCTGTCAGTACTGTGTACTTTGTTAAATTGATTGTTTGTTTGTCTGCTCTGCACATAGGTATTATGATTATGAGGCGGTAGTGCTGTCACATTGTTTACACATTTTGTGGGAAGTCTTAAAGACTATCTTATCGGCAAAAGGATTTCGGGCCTTATATCAATGCTTCATCTTGCAAGATAGTGATAACTCTGATTTATTGGATGTCGTGTTTATTTTGATAGTGCCTATATAAAAAAATGAGATACAAATTAATAATAGACTTATTTCTTCTTTTCCAGTTCCGTCCGCGCCTCAGAACCTGACAGCTAACAACGTATCTACAGAGGAAGTCCACCTCTCGTGGGCCCCGCCATTGACTTTCACACTGCGCACCCTTCCCAACACAGACCTTGACACTAAAACTCAAACTTTAATACCAGATGAACCATCCAGGACACATAAGAAACAAGAACCACAGGGCGACGAGCCAGTAAACGACGTCTTAAGCCAAGACTCGTCTTCAGACACAATTAGCCCAGAAAGACAAAAAGACTTCGAATACACCTACAACTGGTACAAGAACGACAAACAGAAATACAACAACGAATACTCATCTCATCTCCTTATCGACGACAATAGGAGTAAAAGAGATGTACGATCACGCAGACATAGAAAGAGACGTCAGGACAACGGCACAGAACCAAAACTGCACGACGAGAAGAACCTGCAAGTTTTAGTCTATCCAATTGACCAGAAAGAAGTGGTCAAGAAATCGTATGGGCAAAGTAAACATAAGGATACTACAAAAGTCGCTTATGTCCTGTATTATGAGCAGGGGGTTCCAAGGTATGACGTGAACATCGTCAACGGTACACAGACGTCAACTGACGTCAAGAGAAAAAATGTGTTTCCAAGCGATTTGGGCATGGAGGACTATTCGAGGGCGACGAAGAATTTGACGCTATTGAACACTTCCGGGAAGGTGACGAAAGTTGTCGGGTTCCGCTTGAAAAATTTAAGTAAGTGTGGTTTTAGATTGTTTTTTAGGGTTCCGTACCCAAAGGGTAAAACGAGACCGTATTAATAAGACTCCGCTGCCCGTCCGTCCGTCTGTCACAAGGCTGTATCTCATGAACCGTGGTAGTTAGACAGTTGAAATTTTCACAGATGATGTATTTCTGTTGCCGCTTTAACAACAAATACTAAAAAACAGAATAAAATAAATATTTAAGGGGCTCCCACACAACAAGCGGAATTTTTTTGCCGTTTTTATAGATAAACCCCCCGTGCGCGAGTCCGACTCGCACTTGGCCGGTTTCTATTTGTGTGTAATAGTTTGTGGTTGATAATGGGTATTGAGAAAGTAGGTGTCGTATTGTTAAAGGGTCATCTGTTACTTGAATCTATTTCTACCTCAAGTTTTGAGTACCTCCATCTCGATTTCATCCTCGAAAGACAGAAACTGGCTAAGCACACAATGATTACAGTGATCCTTCAACCAGTTTAATTGCATTTGGCTTCTGCGACAGACTTCCAATCTGAAAACATCAGAATCCATCCTGAAGTTGACCTGCTATGTGTGTTTCCACGGTGCAAGTTTGTTGTGGGAGAGTTCCAGACAGCTTATGTAACTTAACTCGTGAATGGATAAATTTTGTCTCTTAATTTGTTGCACTAAAGTCTTTTATGAGCATGGAGGTGTTAATTTAAAAGTCGTAACGTTTCTTTAATTACCAAGTTGGTTCAATCAATTAAGACCTCGACCTTCTACTGAGGAAGTACACTTTAAATACAGGCGCTCATCCAATTAGGAGACAGAATACCTTTAGTCAGTCTTAATTGTCTGGATTAGATACCGCATTTTGATGTCTTCGTATAGTTCACGGTTACAAAATGGAAGGAATAGAAAAAAAAAAAAGTAGTTTGGTAGAAAACACTAAAATTAAACTTGATGTATTTAAAAACCTTAGAAAACGGACTCTGTATTTGGATATTATGTTTTATTTGTACACTCATAGTTTTTAGGTTTCCATACCAAAGGGAAAGACGGGACCCTATTAGTAAGGCTCCGCTGTCTGTCTGTCCGTCTGTCCGTCTGTCACCAGGCTGTATATCATGAACCGTGATAGTTAGACAGTTGAAATTTTCACAGATGATGTATATCTGTTGCCGCTATAACAAAAAATACTAAAAAACAGAATAAAATAAATATTTAAGGGGGCTCCCATACAACAAACGTGATTTTTTTGCTCGTTTTTGCTCGATATTGATAACGGCAACAGGTAGACGCTTTAAATATTCACAGAATATTTAGTTCTATATTCATTTTAAAAATAAATAATTAAATTAAAATAAAACAAATATTTAAGGGGGGCTCCCATACCACAGACATGATTTTTTTTCCGTTTTTATAGATAATGCTACGGAACCCTTCGTACGCGATTCTTACTCGCACTTGGCCGGTTTTTAATTACTAATCTAATAAATATTATGTATACTTTAATTCATTTAGTGATTTTATTAATGATTTTATTAAAATAAATATAAAACCTTTGTTCCTCTATTTCAGAGCCCTTCACTCCATATAAGATCTGGGTACGTGCCTTCTACAACTTCTCGCTAGATGGTGTGAAGTCGTCCGATTTATTGGACCGACTGGGGCCCAAGTCGGACCCCTTGTATGTGTTAACCGACGTCAGCCCGCCCTCCTCGCCGATTATACTGAACTTGACTTGTGATCAGACTAAACGTGAGTAGATAAAACATTTAAATTATTTTCTTTATTAATACTAGCTTCATCTTTATTATTAGGAGCTCATGGCTAAGTAATAACAGCCTCACGGGTCGATCAACCAGGTTAAGATACGCTTGTCGGGGTTGGTCCGTGGATGGGTGATCAAATTTACATACCGAGACTCCTCCGTGCCTCGGAAAGCACGTTAAGCCGTTGATCCCGCCTGTTATTCGTGGATCTTTGACAGTCGTGACGGGTCGTCAGAAGCCGAAAGCCGGGGGGTATCGTATTACCCAGTTACTGGGTGACGGAGGTCAGATAGGGACTCGCATGTAAAATACTCGTATTCAGCTGCATCCGGTTAGACTGGAAGCCGACCCCAACATAGTTGCGAAAAGGCTAGGCAGATTGACTTTAACAATTTAAGGGGGATGCGCCAGGGTAGACCGCGAAATTCAAATTTTCTTACGTTTTTTGCAATTTGCAGGTCGGTGTTAGATTGTACTCTCTAAGTTCATGAAAGTCTCAAATGTCGAATGACATTTGAGACTTTCATGAACTTAGAGAGTTGTATTGCTGATTCTTATGTTTATAATTCTGTAAATCCATATTTGTTCATATGACATACAATCGTAAACATACAATCTAACACCGACCTGCAAATTGCAAAAAACGTAAGAAAATTTGAATTTCGCGGGCTACCCTGGCGCATCCCCCTTAAACTAGCAAATAATCGAATGTTGGATAATTCGCAGGTACTCTATACCTCCAATGGCGCCAACCTCTGGAGTACAACAACTCTTTAGACCAGTACGTGGTGACCTTGAGGAAGATTCCTGAGCAGCAGCCGCGAACGAGACTCACACTACCCACCAATAAGAATGATATTGAAACTACCATACCAATTGTAAGTGTCCAATTTTAGTAGTTTTTTAGGATTCCGTACCCAAAGGGTAAAACGGGACCTTACTACTAAGACTCCGCTGTCCGACCGTCTATCTCTCTGTCTGTCTTTCTGTCTGTCCGTCTGTCACCAGGCTGTATCTCATGAACCGTGATAGTTAGACAGTTGAAATTTTCACAAATGATTTATTTCTGTTGCCGTTATGACAATAAATACAAAAAACTGAATAAAATAATTTGGAAAAAATGCCCATCTTTGACTAGCTGAATTTTCGCAACCGCTAAGCCTAGAGGGCTTGGGTTGGACTCAGATTGTAGCAAATTTAGCTTGCTTCACAAAAATATTGAACAAAGATACCTAAAACGCGTCCTTAAGGTATATTTTTCTCTAACTGAAACAAGTGCCAGAATTTCGCAGTTTTTCGAGCACCGTGTGAGTAGCATAAGGTTTTTAGGGTTGCAAACTTGGATATAAACTACTCACAGGGGACCTAACAACATATAAAAGATCGTAGTTACATACGCGTTTGTGATGTTTGATGTAGTTATTGACTGGGCTATTTAATACCCACACAAAGTTCAGTTTTCTACAATTTCAAACGTTTTTAATATATTAATAATTCTGAAAACCAATAAATTCACACAGTAACAAAGTTTACATACGTTAAAATGGAAATAACATCAATTGAGAAAAGGGATTTGAAAAGGCTGTAGACAAGTTAACGGGCGACGCTTTAACCACATAAATAAATATACCTTTCAACCTAAAAAATTAAAAGCACACTTAAAATACTTTTGATGGTATGTAATTTAGAAAATGTAGCGTTTAAGATACATAAATACATACATAAATACAACGCAATTAAAAAATAACCATAAGGAAACTTTAACATAAATAAATGACTATTAAGAATATAAGGAAACTTCAATAATGTATAGAAATATAATATTGAAGGGAAAAAAAAACATTCAGTTGCGATTTAATAAATCACGGTGCGGTGGATCAACGGACTTATTCGAGGTAATTTATTTTATACTCATACTAAAAAATGCTTTTTAAGCTAATCTCATAATGATAAGCGTACCATCGCCGACACTAGCGATGAACCACTTTTCAGGGATGAAAAGTGGTCAACCGCCAGTGTCCGCGATTGTACATTTATATGGAAGTTATGGGGCGAGGCTTTTGCCCAGCAGTGGGATAATACAGGTAATGAATACACAATAACGATAAAATTTATATGACTGCTAACAGCCAATTGTTGGAATACGTTTTTCAATGTCATCCTGAGTTAGACACGCCCTGTCAATCAAAATAATGGTTTCGATTGGGTATGGTACCAACACTTAAACTTAGTTTCATATTGACCATTTTAAACTAATCTTCCATACAAAGTTTTATCCCCTGTTTTACCCCTTTACAGGATGAATTTTCAAAAATCGTTCCTTAGCCCTAACTTTCATTATTTGAACGATTAACGACAACAAACAATTAAAAGGATTCCATTAAAACGATTTCATTTCTTTTTTCATAAAAAAACTCTTGTGCAAATTTTCAAGCTTCTAGCTAGATCCATTGGTGTCATGTTGATTTTTATGAAATAGTTACAATCTATGTTTAATTTCAGGAAGTGGATTTGTGGAACATGACAAGATACGAAGTAAAAGTGTATGCAGTAACTCAGTCCGTTGCCAGGGAAAAATCTTTCATTAACGGCGAGGAATCCAAGCCAGAGGCAAGTATTTGGCGTTATTACCTTAATATGTATAACAGCCTATTATTTAGTCTTCTGCTTGTCTTTGTCTTAATGTCACTTGGAGCAAAAACGGGTTGGGTAAACTGTTTTCCTCTACCATTTTCCTCTTTAACTGTGGTTTCAAATAATAGGGAATATGCATGTGATTTAAATAAGGGTCAAGTATTTTTTTTTATAAACTATGTTACTTCGGAAGTCTGCCTCCATCAATATTTTTGAATAATATTTCTTTTTGAGCTAGAAATTAATTTTTGTGCCAAAAACCTGTGTGAAATTCAAATACTTGAAAAGCGACGCTATTGGTCAGAGCGGATGTGACGTAACGGTATATTAAAACCAAACCTCGCGTCAAAATGGAAACAGTTGTGCCAATCTAACAACAACAAAAAAAAACATTTTTTATTTAAACAAGTTATCCATTCCAGATTCTTTTTTGACTGAATGTATTTCTACCTCTTTAGGTTCTGATACTGACATAAACGCCTATATTTTTTTCGTAGGAGGTTTCAAGTGAATGGTGTGTTGCCCACTCGGAAGCGATGTCTCCCGGCGACGCGCCGGTAGCTCGTGGCGTCAGTAACGCCGCACTGCTCGCTGTCTGTCCGCTGCTGATCTTCGCTGTGGCAGTCGCTGTGTTGTACTGGAGGTGAGTTTGTATATAAGCTGTCTATGTTACGGCTGACCCATAGATATCTACCCGGATTTGTAATGCCATTGCCCTTTCTAACGCTCATAAACATCGCCTCTAAAGCCAGAAAGAAGCGACCACAGAATTGGCCAATGATGCCAAAGAGCGCAGGCGTTTGCAAGTAATCCTTTTTTGCGTTAGCCGCCAAATAAAAAAAATGCTAGGAAATTGTTGCAGAAGATTTTTCCATAGTCACCACATTTCTAAACATCACAGTATGTTGTTTTGTACACATTTGAAAATATCAGATGTAAATGTACAACGCCGTTGCTATCTTATTTTATGATAAGTTGTCCACACAAGAAAAGAAAGGCCTATGTCCAGCAGTGGGTGAAGTGGGACTGTGGGATGATGACGATGGGATTCCCCATCGGCAAAAAGGACGAAATTTCATTCTTTCATCCCCCATTCCTCTCTTAGTGCTCACCTTCGTTATACAGGGTGTACCAGAAAGGTGTGATCAAATTTAAGGGTGTGGTACAGTCCATCAAACTGAACAACTTTCTCTGTGGAACCAACATCGTAATCGCGAAAAATTTATCAGCCGTTTCATACATTTGCGTCGAGTAGTATTGAAGTTTTCTATGCTACAGTTGATAATTTTTTCACATAATTTTTGACCATAGCTTTCTGGTACACACAACTACACATCAAGCTATACATTTCTAGTTTATGCTGATCTCGCATTGTATAGGATTTCCGTATAATACGAGGTCAGCTTATATACTGTATACACGTGTATACAGAGTGTACACGTGTGTACACTCTGTATAAGTATTGTGCATTTCATACTTCTAGACCGAGCGGTTTACGCTATGCGTTGTCTGTTTGTGAATGATTGAATTTCAGATTTTTGTTAAGTAGAAGATAACCATTGCGAACGAAGGGATGACTAAGGAAGTTATGCTGATATCTGTATTTTTTCACAGGTGCAGAGCTCGTTTGAGTAAATGCATCAGTGCTGCGTACAACTATCTGGAGGAAGGTGGCGAAAGGGCGGCGAGGGCGCCTCTCAATTCTTATAAAAAGCCGGGTGAGTAACTTGTCGTCGTTAATGTTATGTTTACTTTGGAATTTTAGGGCTGGCATAATAGTGTAGCAGTAACCTACGTGTTTAGCTGTAAACATGGAACTAAGTTCATATGTTTTTTGTGGACTTTGTTAACGAGTGGAGTACTAAGTAAATATCTATATATCGCACCTTCGGTGCAACAAAGTCACAACAGCTCATTTTTTAATTTTACAGGAGAGGACTTTTAATTTTTTTTTCGCATTTATTTACTCATTTCTGGATTACTATTTATAGTAGGTTTGAAATCTTTATAAAATTAATAGTTTATTTTGTTTGCTATAGTTTTACGTTAAAAATCTTATATTGAATTATCAAAAAATCCTAATAAAAGACATAACAAAAAAAAGTGTCCTGAATTGTGACTTTGTTGCACCGAAGGTGCGATATATCAAAATCGAAATCACTGTCAAAATCGAAATCGCGAGTACATATCGCACGGCAAGTTTGTGCTCCGTGTTATTAAATGTTTAAAAATAGTAAAACTACATAAACTGTCATAAAATTAGTACGATAGCAAACTACACTGTGTTGTGTATACGTGGAAATGTTATAAAAACTTAAATACCACAGTGAACATTAATATTAAGTATATAATTTACTCCCATAAACTCGATCTTACAAACTTATCAAGTGTTACAAACTATCTAACAGTGTTCAATGTGAAATATAATACAACAAAAACAACCTAAAGCCGCTAAAAGTTTTAAAGAAGCGATAAAAAGAAACAAAAAAGTAAATAATTGTGTACAAATCTGATTACTTATGGACGAATAGGGGATAGTATTGATTTCTTATACAGTTCGACAACTTGACAGTAATATGATTATTTGTTGTAATGGCCATGAGTAATAAAATAAAATTATGTGAAGTATGTGTCATGGTTACTGGGGACAATAATATGTAAGTGACTTTATGTGGTTACAGTCCTTTGTTCGTTTTAAAGCTTTATAATATAATATTTTCTGTGCCGTAGTTGTAAACTGTTCCCCGCTCGTCTCCTGTGCATCGGGCGCGGTTGACGGCGTGGACGGAGTAGCGGGCGGTGCGGGCGACGCATGCGGGCCCTCGCGCCCGCCCCGCATGGCGGGCCGCCAGCAGCCAGCTGTGGCTGCGACCAGCTTTCCAGCACATGTAGCGGCTTTGCATGCTGATGGGGATATTGGATTTAGGTAATACAAGCTCTGATTATGCTCTGAATCTCTGTTACGTAGGAGATTTTTGATAAGAATGACTGAAATTTGAAAATAATATATTCATTGTTTTCCCCCCCTTTTTTAGCAAAGAGTACGAGATCGTGGTAGCTAAATCTGCCGCGTTGGGTCACACCAGTCACCATAGTCATAGGCCTGAAAATAGACTGAAAAACCGGTACCTGAATATTACTGCATGTAAGTAATTGATACTTTACATATTCATGATCATATTCATATATCATCAACCGAGAGCTTCGCAACTTCAACCAAGGCTTCAAGGAGCACCTTCCATTTTTTTTTTAAAGATACACTTATGTCCTCTTTTTTGTCCTTTTTTTTTAGTAATATTGCAATAGATTCTGCAACATACTGAGCGTAAGCAGTTGCTTTCATTAACGTACAAGTTATTATATAATTGATGTGAAACTTATACGATATCCAAATGAAATCGGAAAGAAAGTACTTATTTGGAAAATCTGCTGATGAACATAAGAAGAAACTGAACTAAAGTCTTGGTCGATTCGCTATTAGACGTTAAAAGCAATGTGTCGATGTTACAAATTATAATTATTTGTGTTTTATAGTGGCGCATCATTTTTTTTTAAAGACTGAATTGTCTTTGTTTCTATAAATATTTAGGGGTATGAGGAACAGGGTGTAAATTTCACTCATCCACCATAGAAAAGGTAGGATCCTCCGACCAGACGGGTGTTGTGTCTGGCGGGCAACTGCCCAACGATTGATGACGGGCTCTTATATATATGTCCATTGCACGGTAAACTTTAATTGCGCGATGCAGGATTTATGTGACGGCAGGATTTTTGTGTGACGTCAGGTCTTTGATGTGTAGTTCGCATGTGGCGATGTAGATACCGCCACAAATATTTAAATATCTCTGAATGTGGTGCTGTTCCACAAACAATGGGACTGCTGAAGGTGCCAAACCCGTTGCCATATTCTGAGCCGACTATACAGATGCCATCGACACCCGAAAAACGAAATATATCTCAGTGTCTTGAATGATTTATCAAATTTCCTTCCCCCAGACGACCACTCGCGCGTGTGCGTGTCGCTGGGCGGGCGCTGCGGCGCGGCTGGCTGCGTGGGCGCAGGCCGGGGCTCCGCCTGCGTGGGCGCAGGCCGGGGATCCGCCTGCGACTACGTCAACGCTAACTTCATCGACGGCATGATGCCGCAGCTGCAGCCGCAGCACATCGCCAGGATACGCAGGAAGCTGGAGAGGAGGAACAGACCTCATCGGTAAAGCTCTTAGTCTTAATTATGTTGAAGATATTAAAAATTATGTACAGAAGCGAAAATCCCGCTCCAAACGAGTTTAAAATTGCGACATTACTCTCAGTATTACATACGATTTATTATTTTTTAATTTATTTTTTGTTTCTTATTAATGTCTTTGATTTGATCTTGTAAATGTCTTTAAAAGCTGTACTAGAGAAATAAATATCAATGATTGTACCCTACAAAGGTTGATACAGACTCTTGTAAATGTCGAGGAGGGTACAAGTGTATGTATATAGTTAAGGACTTACTTGCTTCAAAAATTGTCATTTGTGTGTAGCAAGCTCAAATTCCCCATTAATGCTTGCCCTTTTCCTGATTATCGGAAAACCGTCTGCGATCGAACCAGTAATCAGTATTATTTTTTTTACTAATTTCTCCAGACAATCATCAGTAAAACCAACGAAGCCACCTCCCAACCTAGCTGAAGGTATAGAGTCAGCATTCCTCAACATAGAGTTCTCCGGTATCGTGGAGTCGGACGAGCAGAACTCCGACTCGGACAGCGATAGGAGCGACTCTGACTCGGAACTGGACGACGTGTATGTGGATATCGGTGAGTGATACCCAAGGAAGCGATGTGGCTAAAACAAAGCTAATAAAATCTACTGACAAACAGATGCAATTGCTAATAAACTAGGCAGGAAAACCATTAAATTGCATAATAGTATCTTGTCATTCGTCGGATGGTTTGCTAGGTGGCAGCACTGAGACATCAGGTCCGGGCACCTGTCAAAAGTTTCAGAGCGCCTATATTTACTTTAGTCTTTACTGAATGATGAACGAATGAATGAAACGAATGACATGGGGGAGACCTGGCCAGATGGCGTGAATTCTCATAAAAACCCTCATAGCTTCAAGTATACTAGTGTACTATAAAAACGTTGAAAGCAAATGTCGAGAGGAAACCAGCATGTCTTAGAAACACAACCAAAAATTCAAAGATGTGACACCTACCCAACCTGCACTGGGCTCTTGTGGTGGATTACGATCAACTCTCTCACAACGTTTGAGTCTCACCAGTGGGAATGTCATGGGCTAATTATGTTATGGTATATCACTCTATTACATATTGAGAAAACGCTTGTGCTGGCCAGTGAGGATTTTTAGCCTGAGGTATTTTATCAACTCGTTTCTTATTTGTCACAGACGGCGTCCCAACCCGAGTGAAACTAGAATGGCTAGTATGGCGTCGTCGGTACATCGCGACACAGGGGCCCACGCCGGCCACACTGGACGCGTTCTGGCGCATGATCTGGCAACACCGAGTGCACACCGTCGTTATGATCACCAACCTTGTGGAGCGGGGTCGGGTACGTTGTTAGCCATATAATTATAAATGTATCAACGCGAGGTTCTTATATCAACTTCAGGATGGATGAAATGAAATTCTAAGATTTTTTTTCCGTTTTTTTTTTATCGATAATTCGATGGTATATCAGCCAATCTTGGTTGCAGCGCAAATGCGACATGTACTGGCCAGCGGGCGGCGCGGGCAGCTCGGCCGAGTTCGGCGGCGTGCGCGTCACGCTGCTGCACGAGGACGTGCGCGCCGCCTACACCGTGCGGCACATGCGCGTGCACAACCTGCGGCCCGACTGCAGTGAAGTAAGTACTGGGAACAACTACAATATTTGCGTACAAATCTGGGAACAGTGAGCAAATTTACCCCCTCATTTTCACGCCTTAATTTACTACCAAATTAAATGTAATACTTAAAAATACGTCAGAAAAAGTTGAAACTTTGACGTTCAATATCTACATAACCAGAAGATTCCCAGGTATGCTACAGTACAAAAAAAAAATCTGAGTCAAAAATATAAGTGAATCTCGGCTTCGATAAGCGTCTTTTTTACACCCGTTATTATGTTTTGTTTCTCCAGGGAAGTTCACCAAGCAGCGGTGACAGTTCGGGCACCGGCAGTGAAGGTCGTAGCGTGGTACAGTACCATTACACAGTGTGGCCTGACCACGGCACGCCGAGACACCCACTTGCCGTGCTGCCGTTTGTAAAGGCTGCTGGGAAACATCCTTCTACAGTGCTAGTACATTGCAGGTACTTAATATACCTTACTAAACTTACAGTTCAGTTTATCCGCCAATAATGGAGGTACTGTGATTGTAGAATAAGACTGACTTTAGAGTTCTGTTGCTTGTGTTTATAATAAGAACAACGCCGGAATAAGATGATTTTAACTTAACGCGGCTTGCGGTAGGAGTTGACTGGTAGAAATCGTCACGTAAGGAAAAAGCGTTATGTGACTTTCTCAATTTTCTGTCTCTTTCTATTATCTACGAGTACGAGTGCGTAAGGAACTTCATTCTTGACGGGGGTCCCCCGACCGCGATTTTTCAGACTTGTGAGTCACAATGAGTCACAAGTCTGAACTGAAGAGATCGTCAAGTAGGGCCGCTGATTTATTATTCCATTGCGATTCAAGTCCCATATAAAAAATGGTTGTATTCAATATTTTTCTCTTATAGTTATACTAGCGACCCGCTCTTGCTTCGCACGCTTTTTACGACTTGAAAAAACATCGACATTTCTTAGTTATATGTAACTATAATAGTAACGTATTGTATATATAAAAACAACTATCAAAACCACAATCTACAACAAACTCTTCCTTTTCAGCGCCGGCGTCGGCCGTACAGGCACATACATAGTCCTGGACGCACAGCTCAACCAACTCAAACTAACCGGTACACTATCCCCACTCGGCTTCCTTTGCCGCGCCCGAACCCAACGCAACCACCTCGTCCAAACCGAAGAACAGTACGTCTTCGTACACGACGCCTTACTCGAACACGTACGATCTGGAGACACCGAAGTAGAATTCCCTAAAGCCCGACAATACCTCGCCAAACTCCTAGAACCAATCTCCGACGAAGAACTAGCAGTTTTAGACCTTAATCCTTTAAAGAATAAGAGCTCTAATGACTTGTCAAATGGCGTAGAAAACGGTGAAACATCAAGTATTAAGTCCAGTCAAAATCCCAGTGAAAAGGAAGTTTTGGAAAATGGTAGTCAAATGTCGATAAAGACAGATGATTTGAACAGTGAGCAGTCAAAGTCGGTTAAAGATTCGGAAGGAACTGATGAGCCGAAGGAGGGATTGGTGAATGGTGAAGAGAGTGAAGGAGTGTACGATTTAGCGCCACGGTCTACTGACACGTATAGCAAGAAGATGCAGGCGTATAATAATATGAGTGAAATGGAGAAGGAGGAGATGAGGAGGTGAGTTCTGTTTTGACAAATGTTTATTTTCGTGATAAATAAAAAATACAGCTAACAAAGGATACGTCGAGGTATAGGAAGAAACTGAATCTAGTTTGTACGTTACACAATTGACATAAAGTTCATTATGCTTTGACCCAATTTTGGGACAAAAATTTGCTTCCATGCCGTTCCGCGGCAATGTAAATTGAGCCTTAACGACCATATACCGTGTCTTTTGCTGTCCGTAATGAAATGAAATGAAATGAAATGAAATGAAATGAAATGAAATGAAATGAAATGAAATGAAATGAAATGAAATTGTTTATTCTGTAAATAGGATATTGGAATCACTTTTACACGTCATATTATAAAATATTTAAAATAAGCTAGATGAGGTCGGCGTTTCCTATCTGACTACTCTGAGAAGAAAGGCCGAAACAAACTCAGAGGTCGCAGTCTCTTTTAAAGTCCAGACATAATCTTGGTCAGACCATATGAGGACCATGTAGATTGGCGTCTGAAATGGTATTTTGAGGAAAGATACGACGATAGACGTACTATCGCTGTATCGTAATTCATCATTATTGTCTCAATTTATTTAAATTTGTCAAGAAAACTTAATTAATGCGATGCGATGCGGGTACTTAAATAATGAGTCGAAGGCTTTCAATGATGATATTTTTTTCTACTCCTTTATCTTTATAAAAGCGTTTGATTAACAATATGTTTGTTTTCCAGAGCGAATCGTGCTGAAAACTATGCGTTGTTAGAACGCATGAGATCGTTAGCGAACAGACATCACACGTACCAAGGTCCGCCGCCCGTCAACTTGCTAGAGAAACAGTTTCTGGTGAGTGAAAATAAAGCATACCTGTAAATAAAATTATGGGTATAAGAAACAAATGTTTGAGGGATTCCACTCGCAGTAAGGCGCCAAAATTACGTAACAGTAATTTAGAGGTATAAGGAACAAGGTGTAAGAGGAGCTCGTGGCTACGTAATAACAGCCGCACGGGTCGATACATCAGGTTAAGCTACGCTTGCCGGGGTTGGTCCGTGGATGGGCGACCATCTTTACATACCGAGACTCCTCCGTGCCTCGGAAAGCACGTTAAGCCGTTGGTCCCGGCTGTCATTTGTGGATCTTTGACAGTCGTTACGGGTCGTCAGAAGCCCGAAAGTCTGACAACCAGTCTTACCAAGGGGTATCGTATTACCCAGTTACTGGGTTGTGGAGGTCAGATAGGCAGTCGCTCCATGTAAAATACTGGTATTCAGCTGCATTCGGTTAGACTGGAAGCCGACCCCAACATAGTTGGGAAAAGGCTAGGCAGATGATGAAGGAACAAGGTGTAAAGTTCACTTAGCCATTATAGAAAAGGAAGGATCCTCCCACTAGACGTGTGTCTTCTCTGGTTGGCAACTGCCTGACGATTGATGATTTCGGGCTTGGTTGGATATATGCAGATCTCGCGGTAAACTTTGCTTGCGCGATGCAGGATTTCATGTGACGTCATCGTGATGCGTAGTTCGTATGAGGGGTTGTAGATGCCGCCACTGTAAAAACAGTAAAAGCATTTATTTAATCATCTAAATTACAATATTGAGGTAACGTTGGCCCCAAACTAGTCACAGCCTGTATCTTGGGCACCATTATTAATAAAGTACGTTGCATTTTGTTTTCAAATAATACTGCCTACTTAAGTCTTGACATAAAAAGCAAATTACAGTCCGATGCAAACTTACGGCGGCTCTGAACATGAGGCGAGTCGCTGCGCAGTAACAAATTCACGAGTCAGCGGGGGGAGGGGTGCGGTACTGCGCAGGGTGTAGCGCACTTTAGAGTCGCCATAAGTATGGCGCTTACTGCACACTGGTTTAGTCCCACCTGAACACTGATGATGATGAAATGGAATTTGGAATAATTTTATTATTATTTTCTGTTTATCGTTTTCTGCCATTCATGGCAGTCTACTACTACCACGCACTTCAATCGTAACGTCTTCTACCTGCACTAATATCCTTAGCTTTATATTTATAAAGCTAATTGTACTCTTTTTTTTTTTTTTTTTATTTCTTAATTTTTATTAGAGGCTTTTATCCACAGTGGCAAGTCAGCCTCATCATAACTTAAACTATTCTAAACAACATCTACAAATACAATATAAATTATTAATGTCTAAACAAATCAGTAAGTAGGTTTGCTATCTCAGGTGAAGGCTGCGCTAAGACTTGTACATAAGGACCAATATCATATTCGTTTATTTTTATTCTACTCAAAAGCGTCTCTCTTTCCTTCTTTGTCTTGCTACACTCCATAAGTAGATGATGAACATCTTCAACCGTTCCACATGTTTCACAATTAGGAGAATTCACTTTTTTCATCAAATAACCAAACTTGCGGGAAGGGTAGTGACCAGAGCGTAATCTATGCAGCAGAACAATATGATACCTACTCATTTCCTTGATAGCAAACCACGGTATTCGAGGAGGCTGATATTGTATAGTTTTATACCATATACCTTTTTCCCTACTTCGTTCATCAAAGTACTCCTTAAACCTATCATAACAAATAGTTTTGTAATAACATAATTTTTCTAAATAATTAGGAATTATATAAAATTCTTGACCTTGAGTAACCGCTAATTTTGCCAATGTATCAGCCTCTTCATTACCTCTCAAACCTACATGAGATGGAACCCATTGCAATCTCAGCACTATGCCATTGTTCGTAAGATCTATCACCTTACTTAATATAGAGTAAGCTACCGAAAAACCTCTGAAGCCAGAGGCACAACGAGCTAAATGCTGCAGACCACTCTTACTATCTGTGAAAATCACAAAATATCGATCTCCCGAGTTAGAAGCAGAGTTAATGGCTTCATGGATTGCAATGAGTTCCATCGTCATAATACACACATTAGTGTTTACTTTGTACATAGATGAATTGTTTCTATCTACGTCATAAAATGCTGCTCCCAGACCATCCTTACACTTAGAACCATCAGTGAAATATTTATTATAATGTAGGTATTTATCGTGAATTTCTTTAACAATTTCAAATTTAAGAGAAGCAAAATTTAAAGATTTTTTAGGACCTGTTACACTGTCTAAATTACTTTTAATAATTTCATATATTTTAATACTAGTTACCCAAACATCTAATGAAAACATCTCCAAGGGATCAGACGAATGTACACGATAAGATTCACATTCATCGAGTACTGACACAAGTAAAGGCTTCTTTTTTTTTTGCCAAAAACTCATTTGCATAAGATCATTGAGTTGTGTAAGAAGTCTCACAATTATACTGTTTGACCAGGACATACTTTTCAGGTAGTATTTATATGACAGAAATAATCTTCTATTATGCAAAGGGGGTAGACACAGTTCACTTTCCATTACATGAATGGGACTGCTTTTGATAAATCCTCCAATTATTCTTGCAGCCTGATTCTGTATTTTATCTAATTTATATAAATGAACATTGGCACTATTCCCGAACAAAAAACATCCATAATCCAATCTACTTCTGATCACCGATATGTATAACGTACGTAAATACTTTGGATGCATTCCCCATTTAGAACCCGCTAAGACTTTTAAAAGTCTCAAAAATTTCAAGACCTTCTCAGCTACTTCATTAACATGTTTACCCCACAATAAGGATCGATCAAGCCACATCCCTAAATACTTAAAATTTTCAACTGTACTAATTACATGCTCATTGATTTTAAGATCTATTTTATTCCTTTTTCGACCTCTGGTAAAAATACATATTTTAGATTTATTAGGAGAAAGTTCTAAACCTACTTCATCAAGCTTAGTTATCATATCATTAAGTGCCAATTGTAAATTGATTTCACAAAAATGTATTTCCCTGTGCTTCAAATAAAATACAAAATCATCGGCATATTGCAGTATAGAAATGTCTTCAATCTCACGACAAATTTTATACGTGGTTAAATTGAAAAGTAACGGAGAAAGTGGGTCTCCCTGAGCCAAACCCCTATTTGTCCATCTACTTATTACTGTCTCCCCAGAATATATTTTCATCATTAAACATCTTGCATTTAAAAACTCCCAAATGTATTTACAAATATTGGATCCAACATTCAATTTATCTAACGTAGCCACAACAGTCTCAACTAAAACATTGTTGTAGGCATTATCTATGTCCAGGAAGCAAGCTACAGTAGGTATGTTATTTGAAAGTCCTATTTGAATATCAGTGACAAGTCTCGCAAGACAATCCAAGCATGATTGTCCCCTCCTAAAACCAGACGTACCCGCAGATAAAAACTTATTTTTCTCTGTATACCATTCCAATCTCTTTACTAACATTGTATGAAATATTTTACAAATGCATGAGATGAGAGATATCGGCCTGAGCTTTGGTTCAACGTCAGCACTGCTAACAGTTTTTGGAATAGGGACAATGCTTATTTCCCTCCATTGACGTGGAATATGCCCAGATGTAAAAATCCTATTATACATGTTTAATAAATACACTTTTCCTACAGAAGGTAAGTTGTAAATCATTGTGTAAGTTATCCCATCCTTGCCCGGAGCAGTGTCTTTTTTCTTAAGACAATGTCTCATTTCTTGTATACTAAATGGTGATTCCAATAAACTATTACGAGATGTGAAAACAGGTTGTTTGTTTATTACTGAGTCCGGCGCTAAAGAACATAACAAATCCTTTTGTTTAGCTTCTGAAGGAAACGATTTTGACTGTTTATAGCCTTTGAACCAACGCATCTTTCTCCACATTTCAGACACAGATGTAGTCTCATTAATACTGCTACAAAAAGATTTCCAATTGTTTGATCTAGCTTTATTTACCAAGTTATGCGTATCTATGGTTCTATCCTCTAAAGTTTTTAGATTATCAGGCGTAGGATTACGTCTAAAAGCACTCAACGCCAGTCTTCGTTTAGCTACTGCTCTGGACAATGATGGGTGCCAATACTCTTTAGGTTTAAAATTAGCTGCCGGATTGGAACAAATCTTAGTCTCAGGTATATTCTTTCTGGCTGACCGATTAATGTGATCTTCAAAATAGTCATATAAGACTTGAATATCTTCAAAATTATTAATATCTGCAAATGGTTGTCGAAGATTTTCTCTATACGCTTTCCAGTCTGCTTTTTTATAATTGCGTTTCTTTATATACTCTCTTGATTCTAAATAGTTAAGTGTTATTTTAATAATAAGGTGGTCACTCCCCAAGTTTTCATTGAATACTTTCCAATCACAATTTATCGATATATCTGACGATGCAAACGTAATATCAGGTGAAGTCCTCTGAACCAATCCATTTACCAATTTCACCCTAGTAGCATCGCCATTATTTAAAGAAATCCAGCCATTTTCCAGAGAAGATTCTAGCAGTTGAGTTCCTCGTTGATCTATTTTGTACGACCAATTTGAATGGTGTCCATTAAAATCCCCTGCAATCAAGGTATTGCTGAGTTCTAAATTAAACAGGTTATGCCAGTCGGTCGAACGCGTGACTACAGATGAAGGGCAATAAATTGATATTATATTTTTTAAACTTTTACAATTTAGAATTTTGACATGAATAATTTCTATGCCTGTGTTGGATAGACGAATAGGAATTTTTTGTGAATGCAATGATTTATGGATTATAATAGAAACTCCACCATAAGAATCCGGTCTATCCTGTCTAAATATATTGTACCCACTCAAATTAAAGTTAACATTTGGATCAAGCCATGTTTCACTTAAAATAGCAATATGAATTTTGTCTTGATTTAAAAATACTTCAAAACTACCTAATTTGGGCCTTAAACTTTGTGAATTCCACTGACATATATTTATCGAGATCTCTTTTTGTGTACTATCCATTATACTTAGATAAAAAATTGTTGATAACTTCTCTATCCATAAAACTACTAAGTAAAAATAATTTAATTTCCTCACAAATAACTTTCAACAACGACACAATTTTTTCCATTAGAACCTGCTCTTCAGAAAACACAATTTCCATAATACTTCGCCAAATTCTCTTCCATTGAAATTTTCTCTCTTTCGCATTTTTTTTTTTTTTTTCTTCTTCTTGATTTTGGGTAACTTCTAGACTCTCTGTAGATACTGACATATTATTATTATCATGTAAATTTTTGTTATTCTTATTTTTTGAATTGTTTGATCCTTTTTTTTGGGTTTTTTCGCTTTTTTTACTTGCTGCTGTTACATGCTCTTCCTGTTTTTCTTCTAAAAGTACCAGTTCATCATCCAAAGCCTGTTCCATATAGTTTTTTAGCTGTTCACCAGACAAGTTTTTATTAAAATTACTATTTGTGGGACTACCCACATCCGTATTTATAAATCTATGTTCTTTTTTCGAGGACTCATTCTGGAATTCAAGTGAAACCTGCTTGGTATTTTCCCTTTTTTCTTGAATATATATTTCCAACGCGTTTTTGTAAGTAGTATTTTCCAAACTCATTAGAACACGAATCCTCTTCTCTTTTATAAAAAATGGGCATGTTTTATTAATCGCCATATGTGGGCCTTTGCAATTTAGGCAACTAAATGTTTCTGTATCACAATTGATGTGTTCTTTTCCGCATTTTGGGCAAAGATTTTTATTATTTGGACAAAACTTTTTATGATGTCCAAACTTCCAGCATCCTGAGCACTGGGTTACAGGAAAAACATATTTCTCAACCCTGAATCTACATCCATATGCATATACATACTCAGGCACAATCTGACTTTTGAAACCTAATCTAACGGTCTCACTATCGATCCATTTACCTTCTTCATTCATCCGTCTTAGTCTTTTGACAGACACAATTTCAAATGAGGTACTCAATGAGTCTAACATTTCCTTATCTGTCATTTCTAATTCTACCCCTTTGATTAATCCGTAAGATAGATCTACCTCATCAGTGAATTGGGCTCTAATGTCTAGTTCCTTATTTTTAGAGAAATTTAGTAATTTTTCAGCTTGTTTTTTGTCATCAAACTGCACGAATACCTTATAAGGGCTTTTATATTTAATTCTAATGATATTTTGTATGTACCCGCTTCTTAACCACTTAGCCAAGGCCATCTGCTTCGGTAAAACTTTTAATGAGGTCAAACATATTTCAAACGTATTATTTGTTACGTTATCATTCTCCACCGCCGCATCATTATTAAGTTCATTCCGTTTATTTAATTCAAACCTGTGTGTATTCAAGTTTCCATTTGATTTACTTCGAATAAGTTTCCTTGGTCTTCTCCTGCTAACTGTAGTAAAACCTTCTTCACTACTATCTTCACTCTTTTCCCTAGATCTTTTCTCCGCTAGTCTTGCATCAATTTGTTGGTCCACATCCACCGTACCCGTCATTGTTATCATCTCCTGCTCACACTCATTTATAATCTCAGAGTCACTTTTATCGGTCAACACTACTTCATCCGTACTACCTCCCTCCATTCTCACTATTAGCGGGTTCACCCGCACCTAACGTGATAGTTCACAAGCCGGAATGTTTTGCAATAAGCACGTGCACACAAAACACCGCCTCACGCGTAACTGTAATTGTACTCTTGTTATAGCTAATAACCCGATCGTGCGTGGAAGCGAGCGTGTGTGCGCGTGCGCCTCACAACGCAGATAAGAACAGGCCTGGTGGTATTTTACCTTCAGACTCCGCAAGAGTCATGCTAGTACCGAAACCTGGTGTTGAAGGTTAGTAATTCAATACTTACTGTAGATTTTTCCACTGTATTAACATTTTTTCTTTCACAAATCGTGCTGCCTTAACGTGAAACCAATGCCAACGAAAATATAGAAAAATAAAATACACTTCGTCTTCCTGTCGCATGGGCTATATCCTAGTAGATACCTACAGGTTTATCCTAACTGTATTATGAATGTGAAAAGTTTGTTTGTTTGTTACGCTTGTAAGCTAAAACGGCTTAACAGATTTGGATGAAATTTGGCACATGGGTAGATCATGACCTGGGTTAGGACATAGAATACCGGACATCGGTCGACAAACATAACCAGCGCGCGTAGCATGACCATCGTAGAAACGGGTTTTGTCGACAAAACCCGTTTCTGTGGTGGTCATGCTACGCGTGAAAGTTGCTTACCGTTTTCGGTAATTCCGGTTTTTTTCCCGATAATTTCTTTTCTGATTTTATCCTTCAAAGAAACTCCGAGCATAGCCCTCTCTATAGCTCACTGAGGGTCCTTGAATCTGACCTTGTGACCTTGATAATCCGTAATCAATCAATAGTAACTAATATTAAGTTCATAACGGAAAATATTTTTGTGTATCCAGGCAGTGAATACGTAAACGCATCCTGGGTTTGCGGCAGACGACGAGTCCGCGAGTACGCGGTCGCCCAGCATCCTGCCGACTCCGCAGCTGATTTATGGCGACTGCTGTGGGACCATACTGCTCAGCTTGTGTTGTTGCTGTCTGATACTAATGATCCGGTAAGAGACAATCGAAAATATTCGTCAGGGATTATTCTTTAGATAATGTCACTTCAAAACGTATATGCTATAGATATGGTATAACATTACATACTTAGGGCGAATTTTACCAAACTTTTAAAACGAGTATAAGTCTTAACCTGCAAATAAATTTTGCATTTTACAATTTCACGTTTGCTTCCACATAATAAATACACTTATATGAGCTTAAGGAGTTGTATTGCTGATTCTAATGATTATAATTCTTTAAATCCATATTTGTTACGGCCGCAAATCATATTTAGATCAACATGCACCCTGACACTGACCTGCAAATTCCAAAAAACTTAAGAAAATTTGAACTTCGCGGGCTATCTTAGCGCATCTCTTAAACAGCCAGATTTGTTTCATACTAATCTTACGTAACTGTTTATCACAAAAATATATTACATCCGAAACAATTTAATTCTCGCACTTAACTGAATTTATTTCACAGGAATGTGAAATCTTCTGGCCAACGGAAGAAGAGAAAGAACTATTCGTTGCCAACTTCAGAGCGAGTTTCGTATCAAAAGACACATACGTAGCTCACCGGAAAGCCGACAGAAAAACACCCGCAGAATCCCCGGTCGAACCAGAGACAAACGGGTATAGACGGCAAGAGAGCAGCGATTGCGCAGACGACGAACGGCTAATACCAGAAAATAGTTCCCCTATAACTGATTCAGAACCAGCATACCGCTTTGACAGAACAGAACTAAGATTAGAACGACTCAGCACCGGTAACAGAGATTTATCAGCAAGAAAATCAATAGCCAACGGCGATCTATTCTCCTCCTTATCAGAAAAGAAATCTGGCCCCAAATCGCCCCGATCTCCCTCAAAAATGTCTTTGAAAAACTTCAAATTGAGTTCTCCGACTAAGTTTAAATTTCCCGATTGGGGGAACAGGACGGCCGGGTCACCGCCAGATACTGCCCCGCCGCCGCCTCCCGTCGCCCCGGCGTTAACAGTCGAAGAAGAAGCAGAATTACGACGTCCATGCTACTTCTTTGAAAAAGTAGACAAAATACCTGACGATGTACCTTTAGACAGAGTCATTGAAGTCACAAATGTTAGCGTACATTCTCTACAAGACGATTACCAGCTTAGTGTAAAGTTTATCAAGTGTAGTAGATGGTTGGATGGTGATACCACTGACTACCTACAAGGAAGACCGGATGATAATGAGTATGTGAAGGGTGTGAGACAAGCGGCGAGTGAAAGTGAGAGGGAGAAGGCGATAGATAGGCTGATAGAGCCGTATAAGGACTCGTTCGCGTTGGTTGAATATGTTGCCGGCTGCCAGATGGAGTATAAGAATGGACCGGTCGTTGTTGTAGATAAGTGAGTATTCTTTTTTTTTTTTAAAGGTCTTTTGGAGTTTATTTATAGTACTTGATGTAATCTTGTAGGTAGAAAATGGGATGATATCAAAATTAGTTTATTTGGTGTTAACACAGTTCGGAAATATGACAACCTAATAACCTTCAACTACTATTTGCGCGACGATTGCTTTCAAATAGGAGGCGACATTGCTTGACACCTTTCGGCACAAATCTCCAGAGAGAGAGTATGATAAATTAATGGCAGTCACGGAATAGATAAATAAGGTTGGAATGGTAATGTGGGCGTGGCAAGCGCGCCACAATTATGTTTCGATAATCATAACTCGACCGATTCATTCATTCACCGCGTTTCGTGCGCTTCGGACTACTGCGGAGAACAGAGCTCTGCTTTAAAATGCCGTGTTGTGCAATTATAACTTGTAAAACAAAAAGTCAGACCGCAAGTATAGAGCGAGGGGGTATATCTTTCCATCGGTAAGTCGAAAATAACATTTAATTATAATTTTATTAGTAAAAAACATAAAAATATTCTGATCACTATGAAATTCCAAACATTAACGACATTATTGCAACAAGTAAAAAAAAAAATACATTGCACGATCTGTACTCGCGTAATCAACGCAATTACTAAGTCCGCTTACAATGTACTGCATGCGTCGCGTCCTCTTCACTTCAACCATTGACGTTTCGTCGTTTGCCCTGATTGGCCGTGATGCACGGTCGATAGTGAGGTGACCATGTGGTTAAATAAAATCATCGATAGAATTCTCAAATAATATAAATTTACGTTCGACAAAGATTCTTTTTGAATTATTTTATATTTAATTAATGATAGTATATTTTTAGTTAGATGTATAATGAGTCAATTAAATATTACAATAATTATTGAACGAATGATACAATATAGTAAATACTTGTAGATGACAGATTTACAGGGAGAAATTGAATTCATTGGCAACATTATACGAGATCATTGTACTCATCTACAAGTATTTACTATATTGTATTTAGTATTAAAATATAAGTAAAATCCAATTTTACTTACGCAATAAATTATAAATTTTAGGTTTCCTAAAGAACCTAACGCCAGGGAACAATGGATTGACGTGACAGGTAGAGGAAACTGGATGCCGCGACAAAGACGAGTACTATTTGCTCTATACATTTCAGTAAAGATGATTTTATCATTAAAAAATCAGGTTATTTGTAATTAATAAAAGTAAAATAAATATTTCTTAATATTTATTTCATGTTTAATTTTCTCCCATACATTCATCAGATAATTTATCGATAAAGAATATCGGCTTTATCAAGCACTAGCGTGTATGAACATTTTTATTGCTTTTTTGCGTGTGTGTGTGTCTATGGCTACGAGGGCTTAGTACTAGTGTGCGAACGAATATCTGCCCTGAGATTTATGTGTGTCTGATTTGGTTGTGTGCGAAATATTTGTAAACATAGGAGTGCGTATGTGTAGAAATTAAAATAGTGGGAGACAAGCGGTGACACTGGTCCTGATACAAAATTGGAGCTAGGGCCTTTCCAACCTTATTTATCAATTCCGTGATGGCAGTGACCTGATAGTTAAGTTACCAAGGTGTTTAGAAAAGATGAGGAGCAACAGTTTTATTTTTAAATATGTACACTTATGTGTTGATCCTGCCTACCCTGGGATAATGTGATGGTTTTAAATGGTAAACGTTTCATACTGTTTTCCAATGTCAAGAGCTGGGCAAAGTCTCAGATTGGTTTCGTAAAGTTTCTGAATCGACATAAATCTCTTTCCCCCTAGATACGGCGGCTGGAAAGCCATGAACTTCTGCACGATGTCTGCGGCGTGCGGCGGCGCGCGCGCGGGCTCGGCGCGCGACCCCGGCGCGCCGTACGCCGCGCCGCACGACGCGCGCGCGTCGCTGTACTGCTGGGCCGCGCTGGGCGCGCACGCGCGCACGGCGCCCAACCACGCGCGCGCGCACCACCACGCGGGCCTGCTGGCCGCCTACTGCGCGCTGGCGGCCTATGGACACCTGCTTACGAATACTAGTAGTAACAGGTACGTTTGATACGGTTTCTATACTTCTTGTCGTGGGACGGTGAAAGATATATTTTGGTTTGTGCACTCAGACTAAATAAAAAACCAAGACAGAGCGCTGTCAACAGTGTCGTGACGCTGGTTTCGTAAATATATATGCACTAAGTGAGGTGTAAATTGATTGTAAATGTGTGCGTTTACTGTGTCTGTATTGTTCCCAGCGTTCTGTCTAGGTTTTTTATTTGGTCTGAGTTTGTGCCATGATAAAAGGATTTTTTCTGTTGGTAACATACCTGATTGCCTAGTGTGTAGCACTTATTATTGCCATTTGAAGTGGTTTTTTTTTACTAATCCCCCAAGACCTACGAATATTAACAAACGACACCGCACTATCTGCAACTTTCCAAATCACAGATAAATAAAGAATAATAACTCTTTCAAATAACATCAAAAACTTACACAACTTTTTCTTATGAAGGTTCCCCGACACACCTGAACAAGAGTCTCGGTAATACACCACAGCACATCACATGTAAGTAATACTCAGCGCGTTGTGTGTACGTCCGTGCCTACCCCGCTATGCGTCGTGAACGTCTGCTCCACAAGCCATGCACGACCAATGTATACCAGGACAGGCCAGTGAACAGTTTGAAAGTCTCCTATGGTTATACGAGCCTTTCCAGACCTGCCAATAAGGATATTACTGCCTAATACAGCAAATATCTCTGTCGTATCGTTGATGAGGCTGGTTGAGAGCTACAGAAATGTCAAGGCCAGTATATAGTTTGAGGGTCTCTTATTGTATAAGACCTGTATGTCACTGTAATACTGCCTGATATGTAAAAATCAGTTTTAGCATTGATAAGGCTGTTCAAGAGCTGATAGTTGCAATAAGCCAGCTTATTACGAACAAAACATTAATTTTTGAAGGGAGTTTGGTGGTTTGAGCTCGATTGGAACGTCGAATGTTCATTTCAGCCGTTCTAGATCAGAACATCTTGTATGAACAATTTTTAGGTGCATCTATATTTAAATAGATCGGCCTAAGACATCAAAACGTCAGTTATTCTGATGCCTGATAAATCTGATCAAAGTTTAAGTAGATATTTCTAGGGCAATGTGAACGTTGTATATGTTACTCAAACAATAATAAGTGTATTTTTTCTGATGTGAATGTCTCGTAAATTGTTGATGTAACTTTATAGTACACATGTTTTCATGTACTGAACAAACAGGCGACTTGTATTGGTCTATTGTTTTAGTAACAGAGTTTTACGTGACGGCGGGTATAGATATGCCATCCACGTAGACGCGCCCCACTCCGCTCTGCTCCGTACTAAAGTACAGCTTACACTAAAGTAATCGCGGAGTGGGGCGCGTCATCGTGGATGGCAAAATTTGCAATGATTTTGGTACTGTTGAAATTAGATCGAGTTATTTGATGAGCGAGGGTGTTGATCTGAGTAGCAAAGCATTTAAGTGAGTGACCACACTTATCGTCCTAGAATTGGCTTGAAGCCTGTCAGAAAGAGCTTTATGTCCGTGCAATAAAAGAACTCATTCGCTTCGTTTCGGTTCGGACGACGCGACTCGTCATCGCTTCGAACTTAATGCGACAAGTGTGGTGATACGTGATCGGTTCAATTCCGCGTCGATAAATATGGTTACTCAATTGAACCTCTGTTACAGAGGACTTACAACATAACTGAAACTATGCATTTCTGCCTACCCACTCAAAGTATACAGGCGTGATGTTCTGTTATGTCGTAATTGAGATTTCGTACACATATACTCTGAACAAAATATAATAGCCATATTAATGTAATAAAATGGTGGTACAGTACGGCTGATGCATCATGGCCAGTCTGAACTTTGTGCAGAAGGCTGCGCTATAACATTTTTAGGAACCAAATGGTGACATGAGACGAGTGTCAGTGAGAGAACATGCGCGAATGTTCGGAGAGCCTATGTTCAGACCGGCCGTGATTCATGGACCGTATTGTAATTAAATTGTCGTATAAATGTAGTTGTGATGTTTCATTGTTATTTAACTTTAGTTTAACAAGCTTGTTTATAATCATGTTAAGAGATTATTGGGTTTTACTAATATTTTCTTAGAACACAGTTAAATAAGTAATGTTTTTTTTCTAATATACCCGAGAAAAGTAAAATATCTCTTACCCGCCCGCCGTTGCTTAGCCCCGCCCTTTTTTATACACAGTAACATCAGAACAGTAATTAAATTCTATACAAAAACTGAAAATATACACTTACATAAAAATTAAGCAGAAATTAAGAATAGCTAGAGTAGATAACATATAATCGTATTTTAATATGTACTCAACATTGGTGCGTCGAAATTCCTATACATTATAGATGTTTTTGTATAGAATTGATTAACTGTTTACTTTGTGACAGTATCCAATAGTTTAGTTCATAGTGGGTTGTTTCGGATTGTATGCTCAAATAACAACAATAAAGTAGCGAATGTCGAAGGAAATTATTACAAATTTAATATTTTTTCTTATGTAATAAGATGTGGTTGTGTATTGAGATTTTAACGAAGGATTCATTGGATTTTTCTAGCAAAGCTTTTATACCGGCCATGTTTCTCATGCCTTGCTTTAGTCAGTTTTTTTTATCGAGTTGAAACTTTAATGTACGGTTAACATAAAAAAATATCATATTGTTCATGCAGGCAAAAACAATAACCCTTCTTTGCACTCGGGAAATGAAATTAACACAAAATACAGGCATACAACAACCAACTATCTTGTAACAAAAGTTTTAATTCGATAAAACTATTATTGTAGCCCAAAATTCCTTTCAATACTTAGGGTTTAAACTACTGGTCAGTACTCAGAGCAAGAACGTTAAGGTCAGAAATTATTACTAACGGCCGAATTCTCAAAGGCAACTTAGCTCATAAAGTCTCATGTTGCTTCTGTCACTGGCGATTGATTGTTCATAAAAAAAAGAAAAAAAAAATGATAAGAAATCGTTGATCGCTTGCATGCAAACGACTGTGCAAACTTTAGCTTCTAGTTAACGATCGGTTGACGGGTGAATTGTCATTTGAACAAGACACATGTTTAAGGGGGATGCGATAAGGTAGCCCGCGAAATTCAAATTTTCTTACGTTTTTTTTTGCAATTTGCAGGTCAGTGTCAGGTTGTATGTTGATCTAAATATGATTTGCGCCCGTAACAAATATGTATTTACAGAATTATAAACATTAAAATCAGCAATGCAACTCTCTAAGTTCATAAAAGTGCCAAATGCATGAAATAGTCATTCAATGCACTTACATGAACTTAGAGAGTTGTATTGGTGATTCTAATGTTTATAATTATGTAAACCCATATTTGTTACGACCGCAAATAGTATTTAGATCAACATACAACCTGACACTGACCTGCTAATTGCAAAAAACGTAAGAAAATTTGCATTTCGTGGGCTACCTTGGCGCATCCACCTTAACGTGGCTTTCGGGGCATTTACATGGGTCGATTTTCGTCGTTCCGTTATCCCATTTAGACAGTCGACTGAAATCGCAAGCTTCGGTAATTTTATCAAATATTTTGAGCAGAATCTTTAGGGCAACTTGCACCATAGATCAGTAAATTTTAGTTTAGCGTAGAACATATTTAAACCGCCATGATGGAATTACTGGACGCTTGTCAGTCCACTTCCAAGTGACTTGATTATAGCCATATCGAGGTGGAGTCCATATAAAAAAAAAAACAAGAGTAAACAACACAACTGCACGTTGTAAGCAAAAGTCGATAATGTATTCAATGTAATTGGCATTTGCGATTTTAGTCGCCTACCATCCAGTCGATTTGCTATGTACCTACACGGTTAATTTCTGTCGTAATCGACCCGTATACCCCATTTTATTATATAACACCGGCCAAATGCGAGTCGGACTCGCGCACGAAGGGTTCCGTACCATTATCTATAAAAACGGCAAAAAAATCACGTTTGTTGTATGGGAGCCCCCTTAAATATTTATTTTATTGTTTTTTAGTATTTGTTGTTATAGCGGCAACAGAAATACATCATCTGTGAATTTCAACTGTCTAACTATCACAGTTCATGAGATACAGTCTGGTGACAGACGGACAGACGGCGCAGTCTTAGTAATAGGGTCCCGTTTTACCCTTTGGGTACGGAACCCTAAAAATCTGTGACTTAAAAAGATTCGTAATTTCTGACCTTAGCATTCAAATGACCCCGAAATACTTTTTCAATAGCAATTATTTATAAAATTTAGACGCAGTGCAATAGATGTGTTACGCATTTAAAATAAATATATTTTTAAATATTTTTTTTCTAGCAAAGTATTAATCGTCTATGGAGATATTATGACAACGTCTTTGTTTTATTTTCTAATGAAATTATATAGGAATGTATATGTATGTGTATAGTTGTATTCGTCGGGACGACGAGTGACATCGGCATATATTTTTTTAGCTGACTGTACTTGAATGAGTAAAGTAGTACAATTCGGTTGTAAGATGAATATTCAATTAGCAAAAATATAATTTAAAATTTTGCTCAAAATATGAACGTTAATAGATTGTTTCCAACTACTTCGTTCAATCATAAAATTGAATTTTTTAATATATAAATTATCCTTTGTGACAAATCAAAGTAAAACCACAGTTATCGTTATGAAAATAAAGTACATATTAGGAATATTATGCCCACTCGTCCCTCCGACACGTGTAATTCCTATTAAATCAAGTTATGGTCCAGTATTTTTTATTATAATAATTGTAATCTAGTTATTATCGATATAATTGTGAAGACTGCTTATTAGTGGTTTGTCAATTAAGATGTAATCGGTTCCGTTTGGGTTCTGAGGTGGTATTACCAAGTTTTG
Source organism: Lithophane leautieri (assembly GCA_949152455.1). Lineage (NCBI taxonomy): Eukaryota > Metazoa > Arthropoda > Insecta > Lepidoptera > Noctuidae > Lithophane > Lithophane leautieri. The sequence goes on from OX424483.1 coordinate 6,733,359, forward strand.
AGGATCTCCATGACCGTCGCAAGTTTCTGCGACCAGAAGCGGCGGTCTGATGTCTGCGAAGTCCTTAGTGTCCCTTCACACGGTCCAACATAAATAGTGTGTTGGCGTTAGGTTCGTAACCGTCTTGAAATGTTGTGAAGTGATCGAGATAGAGCAAAGTAAAAATTGTACATTTCCCTATTAAGTGTTCAACACTTATCCATAGAAATAATGTAATTTATTTCTCCCATAGTCATAGTAGCTATTGTCATAGCACAAAAAAAAAAATTAAGATTTTTTTATATATTTTCGATCACTCCACAAGGCAACGAAAAGAAAGTTAGAGAAAAGTAAAAGTTAATGTATTTAGAATGTGAATATGGCGGGTTTTGTTTGTGCGCTAAGGTCCCGTGCGTGCCATTTTAGGCTTAGATAAATATACGCATAGATAGTTTCAATTATATTGCCCCTATAGGACTTAGGTAGGTATGCTGGATTTTATTAGATACGTTTTCGCCCTTCATTTTAGCCTTTTAGAGCAAGTGTGACATTTCTTAACTTTATTTGTAATTCTACCGAACCACATGCATTTTGGTGCCAATCATGAAAAATTTAACTATTTGCGATTTTTATTACATTTTCACAGCAAGTACAGTTTGAAGTATTTGTAATTGTAAGTGCATTTATTTTGCATATAAAACAGATTGGAAAAAATGTTTTTCGCGCAAACATCCCCGCCTATCGGATAACCAAAGATGCGCGTATGTATAGTATTTAACGACGATGGTAGGTGAACGTAGGCAACTGAGTGTCGCAGCTACTTAGAATAACTAGATTAAGGTTATCCTACTCTGTAATTAACTGTTATATTTATATGTGAGACGCGTAGGCTGTGGTCGGGGTATAGTAAAAAAAATAAAAGATCTTTTTATACAACCTATTGAAGTGTTTATGAAGTTTTAAAGACTGATTTAAGGTTATAATTATTATTGTCTGTAAAGATAAATAGAGTTTGAATCTTCTTTTTCGCGACGATGGTATGAAATTCTTAAATAGTCTGTAGATGAGTCATAGTAACGCAGAAATAAAATCGATTTAGGTTACACGTGTGATACATAAATCGATCGATTGATGGCAATAGGGTTGCCCCTTATTATTACATGGGACTTAAAACATAACTGGCTCAGCAGCCCAATCCGAATAGACTTTGATCGTTATATTTTTTACTATATCCTGTCAAACGAAACAGCTTCACGTTAACATTTGACATAATATCGTTTAGATCTAATCTTCGGCTCAATTTCATAATCTGTTAGATGCAACACTTTATTTTAATAAAAATTAAATTCAGTCATACACTTGCACATTATGTAATGTTTATTTCAACATTAAACATTGAACACGACAAATTGTTGCAGGGTATTGTCATGCAATCATGGAATGTCATTTACGATATTTTCTAACATTTGTGTTTGTGCAAGTTTTGAAAATTTGCTTTTTTTTAGAGTCTAAACAAGCTAGATTTAAACGGCACTGATTCATACTTACACCAACATAAACGTTTATGTTCATGGCTTATGTTGGTGTGGGGTCGTGAGTTCTGGGCCTAACTTCATTACGACTATGTGTACTGTGTGAGTGTAGTATGTAAATTTTTGTCACTCATTTTGTGTAGACTAAGCCCTATTACACTTTATATCGATATACCAAGTATTAGTTGACAAAATAATTTAGTCAAATGGTGTGACGTCAAGTAAGAACTTTTTGGTCTGTATTCTTGAAGCTTGAAACAAGCTCAACAGTCGGTTTAGTCAACTAATAGTTAGTAAATCACATATTTATATAATTCAAAAAGAATGCTAGAGTAAAAACTAAATGTTCCATGTTGTACGTACGCCCGAGAGAAGTGTCGCTGTAGCTTTTAAGATGTAAAAATGTTGCAAGGTTTTTAATAATGATGATATAAAAAAAGTAATTATTATTATCCGTAATACCGCCTTCTTAAGAACTGTATTGTGCCAATTTTTAATACTTCCCTGTCCAATTGACGCATTCCATGGTTTTGTTTTTATTCGTTTTCCATGTGTATTGTCCTCAGTAAATTAATATTTTCTCAGCAAACATTATTTTTTTATGTTTGCAACATTTGTTAACACGTTTAAAATTCGTGGTCATTTATACGTAGGCCGACGAAATATTGCAATTACTTCAGTATTTATTTTTCTTAGATTGTGGTGATAAAGAAGGTTAGTTTCAGTTTTCATGACATCGACAAGAAATCTATGATTCACTGTACTAACACAAATAGTTCTTAATTTTGTATTTAGTTTGTAAGCAAAGTGATTGTACCGTTTAATTTTTGTATAGGAAGTGCATGATGACACGTTTTTGAACAAAATGATAGTCGATATTTCCCATATTGTAGTACGCTTCCTACTATGTAACCATGACCTGATTGGAATGTCACTCGAAAAAAAGCATTCTTTGCAAGGAATTTATTCCATGCAAAGATTACTATTTTCGGGTGTCTCGATAACACTCACTAGACTGATTTGTCAAAGAATCGGCGTTGTTTTTGCAGAATTCTCGCATGTGTATAGTGGGAAGATGCCTTTATAATGAAAACAATGTAAACTGGTCGTACTCAATACAGCACTAATAGATACTAGAAAGCACAAAGTATAATTTTATTCTAAACCTTGAGTACCGTTATAACACATTTTGTATGCGCTGGATCGCATTTTTTTGTACAGTCAGCCGTAAAAATTGACTGTCTACAAGCAAATTAAAAATTATGAAAATAATGATTACCATGCGTGGAGTACTTTTATAAACTAAATATTTTTCGACTTGACTGTACCCAGTTTTAGATTTATTGGGAACGATCATGTACAGATTTTTTTTATCGAAAATTGTTTAATTTGTTCACTTTTGTGTTTAAGACATCACACTGTAATGTAAATCTTACGAAGACTTATTTATTTTTTATGTAACCGCCTGTATTATTTCAACTGTAAAAATATATAAGAAATTATCTATATTTCTGTTTTATTTATTGCTTTTATAAGATTTTTAATCCTATGGGTTCTCAAATACTTCCTGAGGTCACGGTTATTTACAAATTCAGGGTACAGCGGCGGTCTTCCTCGCTAATAGCGATATCCAGCAGACAACCTTTATATGGTCAGGTAGACAATACATGAGGGGGATAAGTATCCATGGTGTCTGCAATAAAGACACTCACAGGTACTCACTACACAAAAAAATCGTGGGAGATAATCCAAAGATACAAAAATGCTAAAATTATACCAGAACTTAAAATGTAGACAAGTGACAATCGTTTCGAAAGCGTTTCGTATTTCTACAACGACTTTCAACAGAATTGACATAAGCTTTTCGATAGCTTGTGTCAGTTCTACAGACATTTTTGCCTTTTCCATCATCGTTATCGCTGATAGAATGTCACTTGGTCTAGGGCCTCTTGTTATCTTCCTAACTAATATTATAAATGCAAAAATGAGTTTGTTTATTTGTTACGCTTTCACGGTAAACAGCTGAACGGATTTGGATGTTTTGGCACATGGGTAGACAATGATCCGGAGAAGGACATAGGCTACTTTCATCCTGTAACGCAGACGAAGTATCGGGAAACAATTAGGTAGTGATTAATATAACATAAAAACAGTATTTACCTAAGGATCAACGATTTTCTCTCGCAGGAAACGACCGTAAAAGATTGTAGGTCATATGTAAGTAAAAGAGAATACATTATATTATAGTTGATCACTGACTGTTCAAGTACTCGTTTGTAGCAGTGACAATTTGCTCAACGATAAGAGATAACGACGGCGAAGTGCCAATAACTCCATACTGTCATTTTTCGAGAAATTCATTTTTTCATTGTTTTGAATTTATAGGCGTTATTCACCTCCGTGAAGTTAGCCGCACGATTTAATTATTATGAACTTTTGTTAATCCTAATCGTTAGAGAATCGTTAGAGAGGGTTAGAGAGAAAAGAAAAATCGTTAGAGAGTAATTAGTTTTTATGTAAATACAATTTTAATTTTTCGTGTGAAGTTGGCCCCCCTTCTCGCAAAAATGGACTTAGACGTAATTTTATTTTTTTAATCGTTTGCGAATCGTTAGAGAGAGATTGAGAGTTACACAAAATCGTTAGAGAGTTAATATTTAATTTAATATTAAATCATTTCTAATAGCGTGACGTTAGCCCACCTCTGTGAATTTTGCCCCCGAATTAATTATTCTCAACTTTTGTTAATGCTAATCGTTAGAGAATCGTTAGAGAGAGTTAGAGAGAAAAGAAAAATCGTTAGAGAGTAATTAGTTTTATTTATCAACGATTTTAATTACTTTTGTGAGATTGGCCCCCATTCCCGCAAAAATTAACTTGACCTAATTAAAAAAAAAATGTAGTTTGAGAATCGTTAGAGAGAGATAGAGAGTTAAAAAAAATCATTAGAGAGTGAATGTTTTAATTGATATTAAATTATTTCTGAGAACACGTTTTACTCTAGAGCAGATTAAAGTTTAGAAACGTGCCGCCGCGATAGGGGATAGGGGAGGGAGGAGAGGGGGGAATGGTTAGTAGATCCCCCCACTCGCCCCTGCCGGAAATACAAAGGTTTTTTTAAATCATTTTTAAATATGACAAATCTTATAGGCTGGGACCACACCAACGGATTATCCCGATAATAAACGTTAACGGTTGGTGTACCACACCACAACTTACCTCGAGAATTTGTCAACGGCATTCACATTGGCGTTTAACGCTGGGTGATAACTCTGGTGGCGGTATTTTAGGCAGATCAAAGAAATTTACCGCGAGAATTATTGCATTGAATGAAGCGGCCACACTTACGTTTCTCATTGTGCACCGTGAGTAGTACTACTGATACGATACATGATGCAGAGAGACGATAATAGATAAGAGTGGTAAAGTTGTGTATTTGATCAACCATCATTTAACAGTGATACCCCGCAATCAATAAGAATACGAAATATTTTTTGTAGTTTCAATTTGATTCGGTACTTATAGTGCATCATTTATGCTCAAAACACACAAAAGGTGGGTGCTTGTCGGGAGCTGGTCGGGTAGTTTTTAACCCACCGACGTGACTTGGTCAGAATCAGGAGGCAGTTGGTTCCTAATAACGATGCCCTTTTCCAATCGGGGATCGTAAGGATTCTGTGCCGATCCTGGCTCATACTGTTATGAGCGTGGTGAGCAGTCCACTTATTGTCTAACTCGGCACATATATTGCGCCATATTGTGTTGGAATATCCCGGCAGTTTTGGCGAGGATAGATAAGTTCAATTTTTTTTAAAGCATTTAACTACTTCTTCGTCTGAAACGGCAGCTTTCCGTGGCATTTCGATACAGTAGGTACGGGACACAATACAAGTAGCACTCGGGCGGGCTGTTGCTCAGCACTGATGTTTTATTCCACGTGTCATGTTCGTGAACGGGCGCCCTCAGTTGAGACTGGTCATCTCTTATCTGATCTGCCAGGGTTTATTTTTAATCTTATATTATGAATTGTTTTTGATTATTTTTCGTTTGACATTGTTCTCACATATAGAAGCACCAAGAATACTGTATCCAGGATTTTGTAATATCTATATACATTTTTAAAAGAGTGTCCTTGGAGTTTCTTGCCCGTTCTTCTCCATAGAGATCTACGAATTGGAATGGGCAACTAGCTTCAACTTTTTGACTAACTGACCGACTCTTTGACAATTCAAAAGTGCCTGTAAATGGTTTAATTGAAATAAATGCTTTGAGTTTGAGTTTGATTCAAGAGCGCGAGCCCGCAGCGTGGGGCGCGTGTTGCGGGGCGCTGCACGGCACCGCCTGCGCAGGCAAACGCCGTGCATCGCTACAAACATACATTATTTGCTTGTTACACAACATCTCTCAACCTTATTTCGGAAGATACAATAGTAATAGCAGGATTCAATACATAATAATAATACCAAATTACTTAACCGTCTGGCCACGGGACATTCCACTGCAGCGAATTTTCACGCGGTGCGAACGGCGAGGCTTCTTGCGACTAAAACAAATGAATAAAAACCGGCCAAGTGCGTGTCGTACTACGCACAATGAAGGGTTCCGTAGTTGAAATACTTGTTCTTCCATAGCCTACTGTTGTGATAGTTTTCCTTTTAATTTCGTTGCTTATACATACTACTGCCGTGAATTTTGCACATGTCCAAAACCAACCATTTAGCTGGCAAGGGGGGAGACACTTGACTGTAACAAAAATTTGCAATTTAAAGCTTAATATTTTGCAAACGGATCCCTGAATCCAAAAATGGTTTTTAACCGACTTCAAAAAAAGGAGGAGGTTATCAATTCGTCGGTTTTTTAAATTTTTATTTTTTATTTTTGTTACCTCAATACTTTCGAGTGGGTGGACCGATTTTGATGATTCTTTTTTTATTTGAAAGGTGGTGCTTCCTGTTTAGTCTCATATAAATTTGATTAACTTTGCTTGAGCAGTTTTTGAGTTAGCTTCAATGATTACGTATTTTTTCCCACTTAGTCTATGTAGATGATATCTTATTTGACTCCGTCACTATTATTTACATAGGAGGTAGTGGTATTCGAATTTGAGAGGCGTAGGTACCACAACTAAAAAGTGAAAAATAAAAACATTTTACAAAAAAAAACAAACGACTTCCAAAAAAAACAGTAAAAAGTGAAAAATAACTTTCGGAAAGGAACTTAGACAGTCGGTGGCAAAAAATGAAAATTGAAAAGCAAAGAAATTTAAGTTATTTTTCACTTTTTTGTGTTTTTTTGGAAGTCGGTTGTATTTTTTTACAAAAAAAAAATATCTCAAACAAACTCACCATATTTTTGAATGACCTTTCCAACGACAGCTCACACAAAAGGATAGGCGAGAAAATAAAAGTTCCCACAAAAATGTTGAAATTTGGTAATCTATTGTGACCCAAACATGGGACGTATAACGTAAATAAATACATTTTGAATATGGGAGTCACTTCTGGGGGACAATACAAAAAAAAAGTACCTTGTGCATGCGCAATAATATTAACAAGACTAACTAGTCTGTGATATTAACAGTGTGAGTGTGACATATTAAATGGAAGGGCTGGTAGTGAGGCTCTTAATTTTTTTTATATTCAACTTACGAGTAATGTACTTTTACTTTACGACAGCAAAGATAAGAAAGTACACAGGGAGCCTAAAGGCTAGTCCAAACAGGCGTGATATCGCGGGCGCGACAGGCAGCGCTAATGTTGTCGCATCTGCGATATTGCGCCTGACTGTGGGAGCCTTAACATGAGCTGCCATTTCTCGCCTGTCGCTCAGTGCGTCTTTCTGTCATCCGACACAGGGCATTACATATGCTAAAGGGATACGACAAGACAAACAACAAAATGACAGGTCATGGTAGATACATAGTGAATAGTCACTTCTACGAGATAAGTTCATAAAAGTTAACACGCTGAATTCAGTTTTTCTTTATAGAGATAGGTAAGTACTTCTTCAAATTAAATGGTTAACAAATTATTATTTAATTGACAAATTCAATAAGTTGTGGCTCCACCCACGGTTAACGTCTATTATCGTGATAATCCGTGTGTGTGGTCCCAGCATATGAGACTTGTCATATTTAAAAATCATTAAAAAAAACTTTGTATCTCCGGCAGGGGTGAGTGGGGGGATCTACTAACCATTCCCCCCTCTCCTCCTTCCCCTATCTCCTATCGAGGCGGCACGTTTCTAAACTTTAATCTGCTCTAGAGTAAAACGCGTTCTCAGAAATAATTTAATATCAATTAAAACATTCACTCTCTAATGATTTTTTTTAACTCTCTATCTCTCTCTAACGATTCTCAAACTACATATTTTTTTTAATTAGGTCTAAGTCCATTTTTGCGGGAATGGGGGCCAATCTCACAAAAGTAATTAAAATCGTTGATAAATAAAACTAATTACTCTCTAACGATTTTTCTTTTCTCTCTAACTCTCTCTAATGATTCTCTAACGATTAGCATTAACCAAAGTTGAGAATAATTAATTCGGGGGCAAAATTCACAGAGGTGGGCTAACGTCACGCTCTTAGAAATGATTTAATATCAAATAAAATATTAACTCTCTAACGATTTTATGTACCTCTCAATCTCTCTCTAACGATTCGCAAACGATTAAAAAAATTAAATTACGTCTAAGTCCATTTTTGCGGGAGGGGTGGCCAACTTCACACGAAAAATTAAAATTGTATTTACATAAAAACTAATTACTCTCTAACGATTTTTCTTTTCTCTCTAACCCTCTCTAATGATTCTCTAACGATTAAGATTAACAAAAGTTCATAATAATTAAATCGTGCGGCTAACTTCACCGAGCTGCGTTATTCGCATGTTTTAGTGAAATCTCTTGAGTGTATTTTTTGTTGCAACAGCATTAAATTAAAATGTGGAAATACCTGCCAACTTAACCAACTTGTTAAGAAATGAAACGTTTTTTTCAATTTGTGTAAATTTTTTACTTTGTCATTTAGGTGTAATTGGCACTTCGCCGTCGATAACTAAGAGAGGTTTTTCGGTCAGCGACACTCGCTTGGCGGGCAGAACACTCGCTGAAACTCATGCTGGATACATACCACAGATTATTAAATGTATATAGGGTAATACATACGTAGGTATGACAGTGAGTACTCGCTCGTCGCCGCCGTGCACTCGCTGCTCGCTAACTCGTTTTTAGTCGCCAGTTCTACTCGCTTCTCGTTAATCGCCGACCGTCAGACATGTGCCTGTTTGGACACCCTTCTGTCTACTCGGATACAATTTTTTTTTAATTTTTTTTTTATCTAGGGCATCTTGAAATTTGATTTCGGAAATCATGACTTCTTAACCGGACTTTCCTGTGGCTGCCTTAAGCTTCTACACTCAGGGCCTCCAGCCAGGGTCGGATACAATGTGTCCAACCACGCTTAAATACCGTATTCAGAGTAGAGAATTAACTTTTAGTAACTTTTCCAATAAAGCCTCTTTGTAACTAGTGGAGGTGCGGAGGTTGCATTTCACGAATGCACGTCGGTCATTCGATTTTGTACCTTATTGCAATGTAGCATAAGAGTCAGTTATAGTTTGGCCATAGTTTTGTGCCTGAACACCTGCACTTAGAACTTCAATCAATCTGCCTAGCTTTTTCCCAACTATGTTGGGGTCGGCTTCCAGTCTAACCGGATGCAGCTGAATACCAATATTTTACATGGAGCGACTGCCTATCTGACCTCTACAACCCAGTAACTGGGTAATACGATACTCCTTGGTTGTCAGACTTTCGTTTCGGGCTTCTGACGACCCGTAACGACTGTCAAAGATCGCGAATGACAGCCGGTACCTTCCGGGGCACGGAGGAGTCTCGGTATGTAATGTTGGTCACCCATCCACCGACCAACCCCGGCAAGCGTAGCTTAAACCTGATGAATCGATACGGTGTGGCTGTTATTACTTAGCCACGAGCTTCTTAGAACTTTGCACTTAGAACTTGTCTGAGGAATTAAAGCTATATAAACTGTAAGGGAAGTGTGTCTGTGTGACTTATCTAGTCAACTTGGTATTAAGGTATCACTTTTAGTGCCAATCACCCGCCTCCCAGGTAGAACGATAATTTGTTCGCGTGACCACACCTCGCCCACCGCGTCGTACATAATTACATACTTAGCTATATGTGGCGCTCCGATGGACTCTGACTGACTGGTTGTTATAGATTTGTGAGAAACATTTTCTGGCATGCCAATTTGTATACATTTTATGTACTCAGCAGTGAAAGTGGTATGGTAGGTACCTAAAAAAGTGCTACTCTGATTGTAACTCTTCAATCAAACCATTGACAGGCACTTTTGAATTGTCAAGGAGTCGTTCAGTCAGAAAGATGAAGCTAGTGGCCCATTCCAAAGCGTTTTAGGTTCCTATGGAGAAGAACGGGTAAGAAACTTCATGTCTAACCAAACAGAAAAACACAACCCACAGTTACCAACAGAAGTTTTTTAGTTTGTTTCCATTTGGAACCTCCTATTTGTGCGAGTGAACGTTTTCGTTAATGGCTCAAATACAAGGCAACAAAGAAATTGCCTAAATTTAGAAAATGATTGATTCCAATGTGTACCTAGCAAAAACGGATCTGCGATGAGAAAAATTGCGAGGCCCAACCGTCACATTTTAATGTGAATGGTTCACACATATAGTCATATAGTCTTTTATCCGACACATTATTGATTCATGTGGCTTGTAGGTCGATTTGAGTTAATCTAAGCTTTTTATTAACTTTTTCTTAATAAATACCTATAATATTTGAACTAGTATGGTTTTATATTAATTATGAGCTTTAAATATTAAAATAACAGCGACCCCCAAGAGTCTTGGCGACCCCGTCGGGTGTCGTGACCCCCACGTTTAAAAACACTATAAGTACCAAGAAACGCAGACTTCCCGTTTCATTCAACACTACAAAGTTTCTACATCAGAACTCAATGCACGTATTAAAACTTTTAATTGTCTGTTATCTGGGCAATTGATCGAACGTTATTAAGGCATCAATCAACTACAATAGGCCCGGGCAACTAATCAAACTCGAGGGGAACCGAGTTCGGAGGAATCGGGGAAAATGAGCGATTGTGTTGGCAAACTTTCACCCAACTAAAGTTTTGTATTGACGTGCAGTTTTAATCTTGAGTATAAATGTTCGGTGGTTTTAATTAATCTTTGGGCCTAGCATGTACACGCGAAGGGGGTTAGCGGTAAATTCGAACGATAAAAATACCTAGGTACTCGTTTCGCAGCCCTCATTTAATTTTATGTTAGTTCAGTCATACGTAGGTTGGGAAGGGCAGACAGAACGGATCACTTTACTATTCGTTTTATTCAACATTTTCGAGAATAAAACGAATCAATAACATTTAGGTACTCTACGCTGTTTTCTAATTGGACATCTAATAAATATCATCATCATTTCAGCCGAAAGACGTCCACTGCCTCACCCGTCAATATACTAGGTGCTTAACTGGGTTGCGGAGGTCAGATAGGCTGTCACTCCATGTAAAATACTGGTATTCAGCTACATCAGGTTAGACTGGAAGCCGATCGCAACATAGTTGGGAAAAGGCTAGGCAGATCAAGTAGGAAGCTGCGGTCCATCCACTTATGTAAGTCTCAGTCGCTTCCCTGAGCACCCGCGGGACTTGATGTCCTTGTTCTATTTATAGTAGGGGACCACATTGTTAATGTTACTCGAGGGCAGGGCTTGAAAACGTTACCAATTCACATTAAAAGTAACGTTAAGTAATGGTATTTCCGTAGAGATATCTGGATATCGGTACGATTTGGTAGTGTTACTTAGTAGCATAACATAATAATAACGTTAAAAATTATGGTAAAAATTGCCGGTATTATTTTTGTTATTTTATGCGACGTTGTCGGCCCGTTTTCTCAAAGGCGGGCGGCGGACATACCAACCAAGTATATTCACAAGAAAAAGCACAACACAGAATAGCAAATAGAATACCTATTATACACGCAAATAGTCGTACGGCACAGTCTTAGCATCGATGCAGTCTGAAATTTTTAACGATATCCAGAGCGACGGTAACAAAACTAAATCATAAAGATAAAATTTTCGATAGCGTAGATTTTAACGTTACGTATGTTTAACGGTAAAATGTGCCAGATGTAACGTTAAATATTATAAAGTTAACGATATCTGCATCAGAAGGATGTAACGATACCATATTTTTAACGGTATTTCAAGCCCTGCTCGAGGGAAATGATCCGACTGCCTTACCATGTTCGCGTAAGTAAGAAAACTTGATTGGCTGTGACTGTGAAATTGTAGGTATTTCCTCACAAATCAATACAATTTTAGTTATGATTTAGAATGTAAAGGATTAGTCTATAAATAAAGACTAATAACAAATAATTCACGTTTTAACAGTGCCGTGAGCACTGAGCAAACATTGCAAGCCGCTATTAGAAAAACTTAAGTAAGTTTAGGCCATTTTCCCGATATCGACAACAGTTAAGAATCTACTTTCTTGTAAATTTTGATGTTCAAAAGTGCCATAAATGTGCCTATTTGAAATAAATGATTTGACTTTGACTTTTGTTTAAAATTATTTTGTATCATAAATTCATAACAAATACTTAGTAGGACATAATGACAAGTGAAGATCATTCAGCGGAGATAATTTTATTTGGTGTGGTTTAGGTATCTACTAACAACCCCTGTAGAAATCCATGACAGTCATGGCTAGGTACCTACTACGTAATAATTAGTATCTACGTACCTAATTACTTACCTACATGCTTGTGGAAAGTCGGTGTTAGTGCTCCTAGGGAAAAGGTTCTCCCTTTGCCGAATTAAAAGAGAGGTACCTATATGCAGCAAGCAGGCTTTAAAGGGTTTGCGAATGAATGAAAAATAATCAGACAATTATGCTCAGGAGTATGTAACTATCTTTATTTCTCAAAAAAACCACCAATTAATATACATTTTAAAACATTAATTTATCAATGGATAGGTTAAATTGTATACCTACTTACGGACAGGCGCGGTCTTATTATAATATTAATATTTTAACTTCATAGTCCATGCAACGCGAATTTATTGTCCAAATTACATAATTTATTGTCTGTACAAGACCGCGCTGCGAACTATAAGTGATTACTATGTTAAATATTGTCTTATTTTCAGAAATATCGAATGCATATCTAAAATCTGTAAAATTGACAAGATAATTGAAGAATATAGCTCATTGACATTTTTTTTCACTCTAGTGCGAGTATCCGAAAAGAGCGCGCGACGGTATTGCAAGTGTTGCAACAATAAAAAGTTTTCCCCGGTTTTGGGGTATTCAATCTTGACCCATATGTTGGCTGTATGCATTCGATAATTCACTAGAATTATTTTTATACACTGATATGGCTAAATTAGTTCATATGTATTAGTTACGTCTGCGATGCAATCGCAAGGATATGTAACTGTGAAGAACTACAATTAGGTTTTGAAATGTTTCCATATATTTTCCATTAGTTAAACACCTATTTTAATTTATATGCATCCAATAAACACTACTCAATGTATTATCGACTTAATACCTAACTATTAATGACTTTAAAAGACAATAAAATAATTTGTAAAATTCTACAGAATATTGTTAGAAAATTATATATAAATAAAAATATGTATAGATATCTCGCTAAATCGTAACATGTAGGATACGGGACGTCGTAAGACAGTCCGCGTTAATAAATAGAAGATTAATGAATTCATTGACTTCTTAAAGCCACAATATATGACGTGTAATATAATTTTAAAGCCAAATTTTATAGTCTGTGAGTTTATGTCGACTCATCGTCGATACTTATATGTCGATAGTTGATTAGATATAATAATATATATATATATAGTACACAAATAGGTAACAACTTCCTTAGAATTACAGCCTTCACTTTCAGTGCGATTCCGATTAATTTATACAGTTTAGCACATCTGCAAATGCCGGTTGAGATCACGTTAGTAGGTAACGAAGTAAAGAAGTTAAGTTGTTCTTTATATAAGATAAACATGAGATCATTAAATGAAGTAGAATATCAAAGCCTGTTGGTGTTACTCCTTAACCGACCGGTACTCGTCGCTCCGAGGCTGCGTCATTCCTACATTAGGATCCATTAGTACACAAATATTAAATAAGCCGCGAGCGGCGCATTACTAATTTACAATTAACTATGTATTACAATAAACATGAAACATTTAAATGTAGTTAAAGCATTTTTCTGTCGGGACTCGGTTGCGCATTCGTATCACTCGAAGTTTGACGGAGTACCGTCTACCGCAGCCGAAGCCCATCTAGCCGTCCTGAAGGCTTTTGATTTATAATACATGGTAACGATATACTTAGCGACTAATCACAACAATTATCAACTATTTCGGGAGATAACTGAATACACAGACCATATAGATTTTAATTAAATCAACGCTAAGTTATTTTCATTGTTACTACGCATTAATACTGTTAAATTACATAAATTGGAACTTAATTATTGTAATATAGCAGAAAATGTCTATTATATGGCAGTCAACTACTTAAATAATGATATGGGAAACAACATTCAAATGATTTTCATAAAGATAAAACCAATGAAATTAAAATACCAACACTGATTACAAGTAAATATATCGTTTTAGATATCTACAGAATATGAGCAAGTGAAGGGTACTAAAACTATTTCTCTGAAGGGTGAAGGTAGAAGAAATATTTTTCGCTTCGATTCTTCAGAGGTCGTCGGGCTCGGACTGTACCTCGTAATGTATATAAAAAGGTTTTGGATTAAGAAAGGAATACGGCGAATACTTTTATTATTTCATAATACTGCGCACAGAATCTCAGTAAACGAGTAGAATCGAAGCGAAAAGCAGATAATAACTTCCAACTGGCTAGCCACCGACATTATATTCATATACTCTTTTATTAAAGTTCTAATTTATAAATGGATATTTCCTCCTCACGCTTATAATTCTACTAAACATCAAATTGTAAACATCCATACAGTTATTGTCAGATTACATTTTTTAAACATTTTTATTGTCACGATTAACTTAGTTGGAATTGACGGCAATTTAGGATAATTGCTCGAATCGTATATATAATGTATTATTATTGTCATAATCGGAAGTACCGTATAACATTAATTATGTCCGTTCGACGTAGGGACTCGATCATTCCAAGAAGAAATCCTCCTAAATCCTTAAACCTATCGAAAAATACAATGCGATTATTCAAAAGGGCATATTAAAATTCAGAGATCGCATATCTACATCGAAAAAATCTCGGTTTTATAAATATAAAAATATTGAAAGTTAATGCAGAGAAAGCTCGCATTTAAGTGACGAGTGTCGTCTAAGCGAAAGCGTTAAAGATATGCTTTCGATATGACATTTTAATACTGATATTTGGAATTAAAGCACATAAAGTGTTTGTACAGTAAGGGAGATAGTCCCCGCAGTAGAATTTTCTAGAACTTGGGTTCGTCCTGTGGGTCCGAGTGACCGCAGAGGGTTCAGTAGTAGGGGACGAATTCGGGGGCTGCGTACTCGAAGTAGGGGTGGTACATGGCGCGGCGGGAGGGGGGGAGCATCACATCGGAGTAACGTGAAAACTGCGAGATCTGGCGACTTCCCGCTGGGGGTTTCCTAGAACAAAGGTAAAAATAAGCAAAAATTTCCAAAGATAAGAGAAAAAACTTGACCTTTACAAAATACTTGTATTCTTAAAGCATTTTCATAATTAGAACATTCTTTATTCGCTTTGATATAGAATGTTTTAAAAAAAAACAATTCCTTTGTGTTACAGAAATCTACAATTTAAATGTCAAGCCCTAAGTAGTAGGTACTCATTACGCTTTACTTTATTTATAAGTAAGAGTATTAAACTTTACTACATGGCTTTCTCATTTATCTGATATATTAGGGAAACCAAGACATCATTTGGTGTGTCGAAAAATAATAACGAAGTTAAGAAAATTAATAAAGTGACTTTTAATGAGTGAGACCTACCAAAAGTCACCACATGAGCCACATAACAATGGTATTGATACAAGAAATGTCTTCAGAAACTATGCTTCTTGTCTTTATTAGCTAAATTACACATTTAAGCTTTGTCTCTAGATGAAAACGCAGCTACGATGCCTCTGTTAGTACAGAAGTCTAAAAGCATTCTTGCCATCAGGTGGGCCAACGTCTTGCTTACCACTCAAATACATAAAAAGAACTACCACAAACTTACCTTAACTTGAGAGAGAATAGTTAATGACTCACTTGATATGCCTGGTAGTGGGGTCATCAGCGGGATACTCCATCTGAAGTGGCTGCAGTCCCCGGGGCTCTTGTTCTCCATATGTGCCGTATACATAATCGTCACCACTGCAGAAACATTAACAATTTAGCAAAGTTACTTCCAAAAGTACGGATATTATGCTAATTAGTATAACAGACGACGGTCCGTTAGTTATGTAATATCACGTGGGTTGAAAATTGTGTCACCAAGGGAAAAATGGCGCTCCTTTTGAAAGCTCTCAGCATTGTTTTAAATATGGACGGTATTTGTGTTAAGATACCGGTCATATATTTAATAAATTTAAGATAAATTACACAAGCCTAACTCGTACGTACTTCCTATTAATATCTATCTAGGTCACCGGTTTTCATTTATATTACAATAACATCTAAATCAATCGTTTCAAAAGCACTCATTTCTTCAATAGCATCCAATAAAACGGTTATTTCAACTCCAATAAGCATATAAATTAAAAAGGGAAAACAAAGTCCTCAAGCGAAAGCAATCTCCCCGACATAATGACACATCGTTCAAATACGAATGCCTTTACAGATTTAATAATCAACGGAACATGAAGACGAGAGGAAATCTCAACATTTAGATACTCAGGATTACATTTCCCTTTGCGAGCAATGTCGCAATAATTCCTCGGCAGGGTCGGATTAACATGAACACGCCCAGACGTTTTAAAAGTAGATTTCCTTACGCTCAACAGTTTGCGTTTCTTATTTTGTTATGTTAAAATGTAAGGCTTCGGAAGCGCGCCCGCGGTCAATAATTAAGGAAACACGTTTCAAGTGTGGGGTAATTTTTTGAAGTAGTTGTGCAACACTGAATTGTGTAATCGGTTAGCAGATTATATTTACTAGAAAAGTTTTAACCGTTTGTTTTCGAAGTTCTTGTAACTTTGTGATGAAATGTTTTAGATTTCTTGAGTTTAATGAATTTATAAGGTTGCTTACTTTCAACCCAATAATAATATTATGATGAAATTGTAAGAAATTCTTTTTCTGTTTCCGATTAAGAGGTAGAGGTATAAGGGCTATTTTGTAGAATTAAAAGCATAGTAAAATTGAAGCTTACATGCGTCCAGAGGTCAAGTCCTTAAGCTCCTGTTTTTGCTCAGCTTCGTATTTCCTTTGCAGTTCACGCACGTGCTCCTGACGGATCAACTTCTTGAGAGCTTCGAACCTGATAAACAATATTTATTTTAATTTAAAAAAAAATACAGTGCACGACGTCGCAAAAAATTTTGAAAGGATCAAATGTCTAAAAATAGAAGTAATGACAAAATACATTTCGCGCCCTTCCCGAACTACAATAGATTTCTAACGCTTGAGAACAGAACGTTCCTTTTTTCTTTTTATCAGCTTTCAAAAAATTCTCTTCTCGTACATTTTTAAGACTACTGGAAAATAAAAACTTTCTTAAAATCTGCGTAATACGTAAGTAGTTATGAAATGACGAGATTACTTTGAAAAGTCCCAGTGGGCTCGATATTACTCGATTTAATTAATAAGGGACCAGCTTGCCATATTTTATTGGAACGGTAAATTCATTTTAGGCATTAGGTACTTATGTCTTATTTTCTTACCTTTAATTAGAGACGATATTTTTAGCGTAGTCTCCTTGTACCTAAATATAGGTAAGAAGCCCACTTACCTATTAAATTAGCTAGGTAAGTATTGAGAGACTGGCTGGGTTTTATACTCCTGGTTTTATTTTATTTGACCTCAAATCTGTTTGGGCTTTTGGTCTCTGGTAAAACTAAACTTTGAACACAGACCACTGGTTTCGGTAAATAATTCTGAGTAGACCAAACTGAACTAAGGTAGTTCAGTTACGTCACCTCAAAAATAATACATCGAGATAGTCAAATGAGGATTTGTAGATCTTTGAACGTCGTTACGAATAGTCAGAAGACCAAAGTCTGACAACCAGTCTTACCAAGGAGTATCGTGATACCAAGAAACTGAGTTGTGATAGAGACTGAGATAGACGGTTGTTCCATGTAAAATACTGGTATTCCGCTGGGTCCCGTTAGACTGGAAGCCGACCCCAACATAGCTGGGAAAAGACTACGCAGATGGTGATGGCTCTAATCTGTTCCAGTAACAAGGGTAGGGGTACCTATTATCAGTATGCTCACCTGTCTCGCTGCGGTGGTACCATGAAGGTGGGTCCACCTCGTGGTCGTGATGGTCCGGGGTACCGCAGAATCTTGCCCGATGTGTGTGGCACGTTCAGCATTCCGAACATCTACGACAAATAATATTTCAAATCTTCCAGAAATAAAGTTTTCAGTTCGCTGCCTACTTCATTATTTACTTTTGAAAAGGATTCGGATTTGTTATTTGTTCTTAGTTTGTTCAGGGAATAATTAGTACATTAATTAATGTGTTTTTTTTTTGACAAAATGTATGTCACATAGTTTTTATTTACCCGCATTAAATAGGGCCTTGATTTATTTTCCTGGTTTTATATATATCTATTTAATTAAAACTAGTGTTCATTTACTATGACACAGTTTTCACTTCAACATCATTGGGTAGGTATTTTTTTAAATGTATATAATTATCCATTTATTTACAGCACTTCCACGGGTTATATTTATTTTAAATGTGTATTTCATTTTATTGTAAATATAAATAAATAAAGTTGCCACTACTCGCCAACAGATGGCGTTGTTACCAAAACAAAAAATTCCACGAAAGCCCGCATTCCGCATTCTTACTACAGCATGCATAAATAACAAAATAAAGCAGTGTTTAAGATAAATGCCTGTATTAAGCGTGGGCAACCACTGTTCATAATGACCGGCCATAACGCAAAGGTCACAGGGACAATTCCCAATGAGGCACTAAAGTTATTCTGTGGAAATAGGGTTAGTTACTGTGCACAATAGCTGTTCGTTGAGGGAAAGGCAGAATGGTTTCTGCCTAGTTGACCTTTTGCATGTAATTTGTTTTGAATGGGCTTGGAATTGAGTGTTATATTTTTAGGTGTTACCTAGCAGTTTTTATTAGGATACTTTACTTTATATGTGCCTACCCAATCAACGAACAAGAGAACGTAATAAGTTTTATTAGGTATAGGTACTATGTACAGGACCTAAAATTAGAAAAAATAACTAAATGAACACGCTTTGCGCTTAGTTTTTACAAAAAAATCTACATCAATTTCTAATAATGCTTTTTTAAGGACCAATTTATTATTACGCCAAGATCGTGAGAAAATTAAATTAATTATTATAAATTGACTCTCAGACGGCAGCAATTTAATTAACAATTACCCTTATCATTATATCAAAGAGAAATTATATTTCTTGAGAAGCTTTTATCATTAATTTTTGCGTATTAATAAATTATAACAATAAGACAGTAAAAAAAAAAACTATTTGCGCGACCCTGCCAGGATTCGAACCTGGAATCTTCTGATCCGTAGTCAGACGCGTTATCCGTTGCGCCACAGGGCCAGACATGAGAATATTTATAATTTCCTATTCGTTCGTATCGCGATGACGTCACACAAGACGGAAGAACTTTTGGTTTACTCGTATTTAGGTTTCGATTGAATTATGTTACAAACCGTCAAGGCTGTGTGATGATCAGACATACATAACATTACATGGTTAGAGTTTATGTATAGTTTTAAATCTAAATGATAATCAATTCATTCATTGTAATTATAAAATCAAGTTTTGAAATTTTGGTCAACCCTCGTCACCCTACGTAAGATTTCTACATTTCAGATAATTTTATGGTGCATTTAACTACATAATAAGGAGTAAGTATACAGTGAGTAGGTACCGTGCAATCTGTACGTACCTAACTAAATTCTAATAAGAAGAAATTAACTTCATAACAAACAAAGTCTTATGTAAAATAAAATAAACTTTATCCAGAACAACTCTTTTTAAGCGCCAAGAAAGCTAAAAGACACTAATTCGCGAACAAACTGAATGAAAAAGAAATGTACCTAATTCAATGAGCTCTTTATAACATTCTTTTGTTTCAACCTTTCCCTATTGTATGCTTTTGAATGAATTCGTCGCCCGTATACGGCATTGTGTGAAAAATAATCAGCATATCTTGACATACGGCGAAATCGGGTACTAAAATAAAATGTACTGAATTCTAAAGATTAGCGACGCTTCCCTTGACTAGCAGCGCCACCCCCAAATATCAAGTTATACTGGCCAGTTCACACTCTTTTTTCAAATGAACGTTGTTATTGGCTGTATTACAAGGTGTCTTGTTCGATTATAAAGGTATTTCTAAAAGTATTCAACGTATTTTCTTTGAAAGTATTTTCTTATTTTTAGCAACAAAAGTTATGGCTTTGTTTCAAGTTTATCGTTTCTGCTGAATATCTAAGAAATAAAAGTCAAAGTTCGTTTTTTTGTTTTTTCGAACTGTATTTTTAGACGAAAACAATGGTAGGTAATTAATAATTATGTCAACGGTCAACTTTGAAGTTTAGCAGATTTGAAGGAATCCGTAGATGTGTTTTGATTTTGGTTTAGAGCGTTCATTCTAAAACTTGGCAACGTCGCAAATAGCTGCAAAAATATTTTAACAACTTAAAAGTTAATATTAATAAAACGAAATTTATGCAATTTCATACTTATTGATCAAAACCACTGGCCCTAAGCATATCTTATAGAGGCGTTGCCCTAGCAGAAACTGACTCTGTTAAGTTTCTTGGAATAAATTTAGATAAATTTTGCTCATGGAAAAATCATATAAATGACTTATGTACTAAAATAAATAGTTTTATATACCCTTTGAGGCGTATTAGTTGTGAGGTATCTAGAAATGAAGCAATAACAGCTTTCCATGGCTATATAACCTCCACTCTAAGGTATGGTATTATCCTAAGGGGTCGTTGTGTGGAAATTGATCAAGCATTCGTAATGCAAAAGAAGTGTCTAAGAGCAATATTTGGGTTGAAGCAAATAGAGTCATGTCGTCCATTCTTTAGGAAATTTAAAATACTAACACTACCATGTATTTATATATTAGAATCCTGTATATTTGTTTTCAAGCATAAGAGACTTTTTCAGCAAGCGACAAGCTACTATGCCCCACGATCTATATATACTAATAAGCTATTTAAACCGAGGACGAACCTCACATGTACAGGTAACAATAGCTATATTATGTGCATAAAATTGTATAGCAAAATACCAAATTGCATAAAAACGCTACCATTTTCTAGATTTAAAAATAATTTGACGAGGTTTTTAATTGAAAAATGCTTTTATAGTGTACATGAGTTTTTAGATTATAAATTGTAGCTTGAAAATTGCAAGGTCATTTGAAATTATTTTTGTGAGGCGAATCTCTGCCATTATTGACATTTTTATTATTACTGATTATTGTTATTGACATTTATTTAATAATACAATTTTAATGGGATTATCTGTTTAGGACTGCATGATTATGGCAAACAATTAATTAATTTAAATAAAATATATAATTTTTTTTTTCTATATTTGCACGCCGAAATTAAAGGCAGAATAAGAGAACAACTCTGTACATTTTACCAACATTCTGTACCTTATTTATGCAAATAAATGATTTTTGTTTTGTTTGTTTTTGTTTTACCTGTTTTGATTATTACCCGACTACGGCGAAGCAAAAAGGAGGGTTATGATTTTGTGATTAGTTTGGCAGTACCTATTACGTAATATGAAATATTGCTAACTATTTAGTGAACTAGAATACCAATTATGAATTGCAATAATAACACTGAACTTGATGTAGTTGCCGTTTTAGGAGTACAAAGGCATTTTGATTTGCAAATACTTTTTTTTACATCTTGAAATAAATATTCGGTGTTACGATATTAATTATTTGAATCATACATACAAACATAAACTCACGCCTACTTCCCATGGGGGTAGGCAGACACTACAGAACGCCCCTTGCTACGTGTCTGCTATCCCTACATACTTCATTTGTTTCGTTTACGTTCATACCAGGGCCGTAGCCAGGAATTCATTTCCGGGAGGGGAGGCTAACCCTCCCCTCTTTTTTTAGAAGGAATATAGTAGGTACCTATTTCTGATTTCAGAGAGGGATACTGATTTATGAAAAAGAGTATTAAGTATTATTTTTATTTTTAAAACAGCATTTTAGGTTTTTTTAGCTGATGTCACGATCTTAGAAATTCTAAGTCAGAAATAAAATTGATGACGAGCTTAGTTATTATTCATTTCAATAAAGCCCAGTTTCTCTCTTCCCGCCACTTTGAAATCATGACCAAAAACAAGGATATCTTTAACATTAAAGCCCACTTTAGCATAATGGGACCGCTATGGATAATACCTATAGGATGCCAGAGCGAGCTCGAAATTTTTAGCATCCCGCTTCGAATAAGTTAGAAATACAGAAATAGAAGTAAGTTTATCGACTTGCCTATGCAGAAAATTTTTGAATTAAGAGAACGAAAATTCGAACTCGATAATTTAAGCACCCCGCCTGTGATAGGTTAGGTGCGTTAGACTCTCTCAGAGAATGCTGCAATTGCAGGAATTCATTCAATACAAAGTCAGAGTCTATAAAATACAGTATTTAAGCGTAATCTTACTGCTTTTGTAGATTATAAAGTACGCCTATATGCGAAATAGATTGCAATTATCTGTAGTACAGAGGTACCCCACTTGGGTCTATCTCAGGATTGAGATTCTGGTTTCTTACATTTCGGGGGGGCTTTGAGCCCCCAAAACTCTGCCTATGGCCCTTTCGCTGATTATCTGCCCATAATAATCTTGTTACTCAAGGACCAATGAAATCTATCATAGGAAGCTGCGTAGGCTGCGAAAGATGAACCGATACTCGAGTGATTAGTCCTTATTAGATCCCTTGGTATAATATAATGGGGCCGTACCTAATTCTGTGACACCTACGCAGCTACGCTTCGAAGGAGAATCTCGTTTCGTGAGTAGCAAAAAGGCCGGCTGCCCACGTAAAGGAAAGTGCTTACAGCTGCCTGTATGGGCACTACGACATTGTAAATTTCTCCGATTTTTTGTCATACGTTAAAAACCGGCCACGAAGGGTTCCGTACGGTATTACGATCGAGCAGAAAAGGCAAAAAAAGAAACGTTTCTTGTATGGGGACTAACCTTGCCACCTCTTGTTAGCCTAAATATGGGAGAGAAAAAAACGGCGATTTCTTTTTTGTTGATAATTTTACTTTTCAACTTAGAGACTTCAAAATATCTAGTCTTGAACTAAACAAAATTAAAAATCTCACTGTTTTAAAATTTAAAAACGTTTGGGTTCCTGGCTTGGCATGGTCTTCATTTAAGCGGCTTCTTTCTTTAATTTGTCTATACATATATCGAATACTATACTAAAACACGTTCGCAGCGCAGGCGGCGTTTCATGCAGGTAGAAAACACGATACACGACAAAACGTAGTTTGGAGTAGTCAGTACATTATTATGATTTTCGCCATTGTCAATTAAACCGCCAATGCGCGTGATTTTAAAATTCCGGGAGATTTTTGTTTCTTTGACATTCCTTCCGAGATTTAAATTTTCATTGCTGAATTCCTGGAGACTCCCGGAATTCCGGGAGAGGTGGTAGCCCCAATGGAGACCCTTTAATTATAACTTTATTTTATTTTTAATATGTGTTGTTGTAGTGGCAATAGAAATGCACAATCTGTGACAATTACGACTGACTACCTATTACAGACA
Source organism: Lithophane leautieri (assembly GCA_949152455.1). Lineage (NCBI taxonomy): Eukaryota > Metazoa > Arthropoda > Insecta > Lepidoptera > Noctuidae > Lithophane > Lithophane leautieri. The sequence continues at coordinate 6,756,940 of OX424483.1, forward strand.
GACGGACAGCGGAGGGGTTCCGTTTGGCACCCTTCGGGTACGGAACCCTGAAAACCATGTAAAGTAGGGGCGGTCGCTATTTTTATAAAAGTAGGTAGGCCAGTTGGGTCGCCATTCAGCCTGGTTGTTTCCCTTATACTCCATTTGAAATAAGATTAGACATTTAATTAAGCCTTTTTTACAATCCGTTCAACCGATTTTGACTTCTATTGCGTTGATGGCATGACAAATGGCAGCTGCAGTAGACAGTTGGTATTGTGTAACCTTTTTTGCTTTTAATGCCATCCTTATGCCTACGGTATAAAAATCAAAATCGGTTGAACAGACTGTAAAAAGGTTTTTTAAAATGTCTAATCTTATTTCAAATGGAGTACAGTAACTTACAGTTTATCAAAAATACTTACTTTATAATACGTACCTAACTCAGACCAAATAAAAAACCAAGACAGAGCGCTGTCAACAGGGACGTGAAGCCGTTTCATTAACATTATGTGCCGTGAGTGGGGTGTAGTTTGATTTTAGTTCAATTGTAAATGGTTGTAAATGTGAGCGTGTATACACAGAGCGGAGGTGTAGTTTTGGCATGCTTCACACAGTATTTGTTCGCAGCTCTGTCTTGGTTTTTTATTTGGTCTGAAGTACCTACCTAACTGACAAAACGTGACCCTCAAAATAAAATCCTCATAACTATTTAAGAAATTTTAAAAGTCACGTGTATTTTGTTTTCCAAAGAAAACTTGATTCTTGTAAAATTTCTTATTTACTCCTTGTCCAAGTTTTTAACAATTGAGTACCTAGCTGAAACGATTGGAAGTTTTACACGAAGCCGTGAAACTTCGACTTTTTAGGGGAAACTGTGTTATGCAAATTATCGAAAAGTTTACGAAATTAAGAAATAGGAGAACAAATTTTTTCGCTACTGCGAGTTTCAAATTCGCTGTGTACTGGGACGCCCTTCAAAGTCTCAATTTTAGTTAATTTTGGAAACGATACAAAGAAACGGATTTACAATTTTTCATAAATTGTTTTTGCGACTTATGTAAGTACAATTTTGCTGACTAACAAAAAATATTTACGATGCAGATAATATGTGAATGGAAATGCGGTGAAGACCTGATTAATGATATTCTGCAGTAAGGTCAGGTATGTAGTACTTGCAACCGGCGTGCGTGTATGACCAGGGGTTCTAAGACTGCCACATTAGCAATTCTTCTAAAAGCATTACATTTCCTGAATTTCCAGCTGTCATTAGCAATTCCTCTAATTTGACAAAAAAGCAATACATAATGTGTGGACTATTTTACGAATCTTCATAGAAAACTGTCACACACAGTAGTTGAATTATTTGGTACTATGAATCGCACGCAGATCATATTATGAATTGTCAGTTTGTGATATTTTACGATGATTCATAACATTTTCCTATTATAATTCTACCAAAGTGGATGTTTTAAGCCCCCTGAAGTATGTACAATTCTGCTGAAACTGTTAGAAATGTTGAATTTCTTGATATATGGACTTAACATTGACGGGTCAAGATAGTTTGTGCGGAGACATACGAGTAGGGCCAACAAGTCTCGTCTAGGAAAACTAATTTTCTATAAGTTCAGCCTAGGCTAAACTAATACTCTACTGGGAATTTGGCCGCCTTAGATGGAGCTAAATTGCATTTGAGCCGACTCAAAAGTAAACTGATCAGATCAATGTCTAGAATCGAGACTAGATTCCAGCTCTTTTAAAAACTTTTCACCCTAGGCATTTCGATGAATAATTTAAAAACTCATCTGGAAAAATAGGTTTTCTTAGATAAAAATGTATCAACGGAATTTTCTTTTAGTATAAGTAAAAAAGCAGTGGTCTTAGGCCCGTCGATGGCGTTGGAAGGCCTGAACAAGTGACCTGACCTGGTGAAGGCCACAGGAATCCGCTGGATGCGGGAAGCACAGAACCAGTCGAAGTGGTGGTGCTTGGGGGAGGGAGGCCTATGTCCGGCAGTGGACGTCTTTAGGCTGAAATGATAATGATGATGGCGATGTGAAAATATTCGGAACTGGTAACACTGATGCTCCATCATTCAGGTGAAAGACGTCCACTGCTGGACATAGGTTTCCCCACAACGACTGGCTCTGCGCTTCTTGCATCCAGTTATACTTCTGTGTGGATTTTTAGAGTACCGTATGTGTGGTGTTCCGTGTTTTTAAATATCGATCCTATCAGCATAATCAGCCTATAATGTTCCCACTGCTGGGACGAAGGTCTCCTCTCTGTGAGAGGGAGTGGCCCGTAATTCACCACGTGGGCCCAGTACGGGCTAGTAGATGTCACATGTCTTCGAATTTTTGGTTCTAGGACATGCCGGTTTTCTCAGGATGTTTTTAATCGATTAACCCTGTAATTCCCCATAATATACATAGGATGTGGTGTGCACTGGTGAACTTACCTCGTCATAGTCAGGAGTGCGGACCACGTTGGGGGGTGCCTTGGTCACCACTCTGCCGTATGCTTCGCGAGTAATTGCGGGGTATTGGTATCGGAACCTAGAGGGAAAAATAAATTAAAAATAATAGAATGCGGAGACACAACTACTTTTACTATTAGACCATCTAGCCTTTAATGTTCCCACTGCTGGGAAACAAGCCTCTTCTTGGTGAGAGGTTGGTATAGATGTCACTTGTCTTTGATTTTTTGGCTCTAGGACTTGCCAGTTTCCTCTCAATGTTTTCCTAAACCGTTTTGAGAGTAGTGGTGATAAAATAATTTACACAAAGTCAAGCTTAACTCTTTACAAAGGGATTGTTTGAAAAGGGGGTCCTTGTTTATTTACTTTTACCCTCTAATTCATTGAGGTACGAATGAGCATAGATTACGTAGGTAGATATTATTTTACAAAGCGGGTGCTCCCCACGGGTGTCCCACGACACTTCTCGACTGTTTTTTTCCATCATTCTCGTGTGAATCCTATCTATAACTTTATTCTATTTCATAAAGTCAGAACTCATAGATTTTCGTAAACAAAACCAAGGGTGGAAGCACGTATTGTCATATAAACAAACATGGTCACGGAAATATTTTCCATTTTCTAAGTCAACATTTATTTTATAGGGTGGAGGCTCATGTTATCTTACCTTGGGGCTGCTCGCGGTATCGCGGTATAGACAGGCCACTCGTTGTACATCAGGGGGTCGCGGTAGGTGCTCACTTCATTCATTATCTCGGGTGCCCGCGCTTGTCGCTTCGAGAATCTGTGGGCAATTATGTATATTAGTATCAAAATAATTGAATAAAATGGGAGGAATTGTCTGGAGTAATTTAATTATGTTTCGAGTCCTGGAGTAAGAGAAAAATGTGAGTAATAAGGATATGGGGAAAATGTTAGTGGAACTGTAATGAAACTAGGTTTGAAGTAGGTAGTTCTTTAAATCGAGGGTGACACGATTTATTTTGGACTTTGTACCAAAAAAAAAAGTTAAGTACCCGTTGTCATGATTATTACAGATTACACGACAATTTTATATAATAGGATTCTATCGTATTGCTTAATAACTAATTTATTTTCACTTATAAAACATTGACTTGACGCATTTCGTCGAAACAGAATGGGTTTGTTTCTGTATTTACTGTAATAGATTTTGAGATATTTATTATTATTACTTACAACCTCTCCATGAATTCGAGGAAAAGTATTTTCAGCAAAAACTGACAAGAGTTAGATACATGTAATCCGCTTATATTGTACAAACCTCACCAACCTGAAACTTCTTCGTATATGATTCTGAAATATTCTTACTCTGATTGCTTTTAATTAGTTAATTTCCAAAAATAAAGCTCTATATAGAGATTAGCCAACGATAGCCCTCTAAGTGCCAGTGACAGCTTTACATTTTGTCTGGCTTACCAACCGTGCACGCTCAACTGAAGCTTAAAATCCTATTATTCAAGACCACTGGACATTTTTTGGTGCATTCACCCTAATTGCCAATGCGTGTTGGATATTTGGTTTGATTTTTAAATATTGAGCGCTTAGGTTCTTTATTTTGCGAATTTAATTAAGTATTCAGCTTTTTTATTTTAAATTAACAGTTTTACCTAATGAGAATCCTAACTAAAAAACAAATGCGTGAGTTTGTTCGTTCGTTTGTTATGCTTTCACGCTAAAACGGCTGAACGGATTTGGATGAAATTTGACACATGAGTAGAGCATGACCTGGAATAGGACATAGGATACTTTACTTTTATCCCGGTAATACGTTCCCGTGGGCTAATTTCCGACATCAACGCGGGCGAAGCCGCTGGCAAAAGTTCGTTATAAATATTATAGTTATAATAGTCGGAAGTTATCCCAAGGGAGCATACTACCGAGATAAAAGTTTCGACATACAAACTGTCATATTTATGATATTAGTAGGAAGCTAGGAAGTACGATGTAAGGATTATGATATCAAACATGTTATAGATACACGGCATATCGGTTTACCTTTTAATTAAAATTAATTATAGCCAAAAATAACCCTACTTGCGTAACAGACTCACAATCTCAATGATTATGAAGGTTATTGCTGAACGTTCGAAATATTTGTCTGCTCGACAACGTTAATAACACCATGAATGCTGTTCAACTGTTAAAATGAAAGCCATTGCTACTGTTAGTGTGTTATACAATTACTTCGCTGGTCAGTTGATAGTCGAAGTAGTTCTAATTTTAGCATGACAATTTATTATGTGAGGTATCTATTATAAACGGGGGTTGATAGGGTCAGGGTCAAATCTAAATTGGTCTAGATTATTTATAGAACAAAACAATTTCTAAATCTAGCCTTTATAACAGCTGTTTGACGTAAATAATTATTGTGTTTTTGTGCTAAAATTTTAGTTTATTTTGGTGTACCTATAGGTATTGTTTAGTATTTGTAAATGTTTTTAGGGGTATGAGGAACAGGGTGTAAAGTTCACTCATCCACCATAGAAAAGGGACGATCCTCCGACCAGACGGGTGTTGTGTCTGGCGGGCAACTGCCCAATGATTGATATTGGATTTTTGTATATATGTTTACTGCACGGTAAACTCTAATTGCGCGATGCAGGATTTTTGTGACGTCAGGATTTTTGTGTGACGTCAGGTCTTTGATGCGTAGTTCGAATGTGGCGATGTAGGTACCGCCACATGTTTGTTTTTTATTTTGCTCGTGGTTAAGTAATAACAGCCGCACGGGTCGATCCATAAGGTTAAGCTACGCTTGCCGGGGTTGGTCCGTAAATGGGTGACCATCTTTACATATCTCTGTGCCTCGGAAAGCACGTTAAGCCGTTGGTCCCGGCTGTCATTCGTAGATCTTTGACAGTCGTTACGGGCCGTCAGAAGCCCGAAAGTTTGACAACCAGTCTTACCGAGGGGTATCGTATTACCCAGTTACTGGTTTGTGGAGGTCAGATAGGCAGTCGCTCGCATTGCCACGCTGAATGGCAATGCTGATTCTTTGGGCTAAAATTAGAACTTGGTTAAATACATGCTTTTTAATTTCGTTTTTGTTTTTCACGTTTAGCAAAATTAATAAGCAAATAAAATAACTCAGCTTTCTTCCTACATACAAAGAAGGTATTTCTTCATTAAAATCCTCAAACTAACAAGCGAATAAACAAGTTTAGTCGATATTAGTCTACTACAGCCTTTTCAGAGAATTTCTGAATAACGTACCAATATTAAAGTTGCCTCAAGCTCGTGAAAATACAAGGCAAAATGTAAATTGTTTACTTCAGGGTTGAAAACAAGATTGATTGCACTTACTTCAATATTTTCCGTTTTCGACGCTGATTGCAAATAAATATTTTTCAATTTATTTTTTACGTTTGTATTTGTACACTTGAACATTAAAAAAAAAACAATTTAATTTAACTTGTGGTTAAATCTCGTTGTTTGTTGTTGTTGTTTTTAGTTTACAATCACAACAGCTGACATCAGTGACTCATCTGACATCTCTCAGGTGACTCACATTTTACTCATCAGAGACGTCTCACATCGTTGTTTTGACTGTACAGCGGAAGCGTGACTGTAATTCACGTTGTTTTAATTATTTTTGGGATAAAAAATTACCTACCTAGTTATATTAAAATTTAGGTACTTATAAAAAAATTCCTCCATTAAAAATGTCAGAAATTAATAAACGATTCTGAACAAACTACTTTCATATTTGTATTAATTCAGTTACACATTGTATAACATTATTATCAAACACAAGACAGAATATATGTCAGCATTTTGTGGCCAAAAGTGCACTTTCATACACTCCCCGACAGTTTATCGACAGGATAATGGTCGTCAAGTGACATTTTTTGGGCACTAATCCAAGCCGGGGCTATTGAAAATCGAGAATTTGAAAAAATTAAATGCTTGCGCGCTTTTATTTGAAAACAATATCAAGCTTATCATAAACTTTAACCCGATGGCGACAGAGAAGTTACAAATAATAAACAAGTAGCAAACTTCCTTGATGTAATCTTTCAGTCATCAGAAAACTTTAAACCGAGAAATAAACTTTGACTAACGAAAGTAGATAAAGAAAACCGGCGAAGTGCGAGGCGGACTTGCATACGAAGGGTTCCGTACCACCGTAAATATTTAACAAAAAACGCGGAACAAATACGTTTCTTGTATGACGACCCCCTTTCATTTTTAACTTTATTTCATTTTCATGATTATTATCTGTTGTTATAGTGGCAATAGAAATACACAATCTGTGAAAATTTCAACTGTGTACCTATTACGTTTCATGAGATACAGCTCGTTGACAGACAGACGGACGGACGGACGAATTTTAAGTAGTAAATGACTATCAAACAATTGAAAATTCAGCTCAAAATGTTTCAAGTTTACACAAAGCATCTTAAATTCTGTTATACGAATATTCCTTCAAAGTGAAATTTTATATCATCCAATAACTTGCCAAATTAAATCAAGTTCGCAGTTCGCTATACGAAACAATTACTATCAAAGTATAAATTTATCTGTAGATCTAACTTGAGGGGAGAAACGGCCGATATCGGCCAATATCGGCCATTTGAATTCCAGTCAGGGGTAGAAATGGCAATTATGTAAATAGGAACGCAGATGATATTTTATCGGCATACCGGTGTCCTATTGTTGGGACTGGGGACATTAGGACTTCTCGAAACTTGGTGAAAAATTCCCAAGTAACCTTTGATATCAAGTAGGGTATGTTTCGACGAATATTTTGTGTTTTTTTTGTCTGAGCTTTTGGTCTCGGGTTGTTAGAAAAATGTTTGTGACCAATATACGTAATAAGGTTGTCCGACTGTATTATGGGTTTTGCTGGACATTTAATTGCTTGTGGCATACCTTAAGTTGAAGCAACAACAAAAGTTACACCATCTGAATATTAACGACATAAGACAAATGAAGAAACAAAAAAAAAAATAACATTAAACAAAAACAATAACACAACAATAACATCGATACAGCAAAAAGGCTGCTTCCATTTTATTGTATGCCATAGGCAAGAAACTTGCATCGTGTAAATGGGGCTTAAGAGTGCCGCTTACCTCCACATCGCTTTCAGCTGATCGCAGGTCGGCTCATCCGTCTTGGCGAGCTCGCGGTCCCGCACCCGGGCCGGCCGCGGCGACAAGATGGCGTCCTGGTCCAGACGCTGCGCCACCACTGCGCATGCGCAGGCTAGCACGCTCCACGCGCGCCACAGGGTCCACATGCTGCGGAAGAAGGGATATAGGTGTTTTTTTTTTAATGAATTGATTAACTGTTCACTTAAAATACAATGTTATCACTCTCACACCTTAATTGCGTAATGCACGATCGGTCAGAATTGGAATCGGTGTGAAACAAATGTCCATTGCTTCATAAGTTCGTAAAAAAAATCTGCTCAACTACGTAACTTACGAACTTATGAAGCAATGGATTAGACGTTTGTTTCAAACCGATTCCAATTCTGATTGATCGTGCAATAGGTACGCAATGGTGCTGGGCTCCTCGAATGGGGTAATGCGTAACACTCTCACAATCCCACAGCAATTCATTTGGATAATTCAACAATATTCATTGTGTTATTTTATTTAACCCACATTTCATCTGTGGTATTCCATGTAATTGTTAGCGAGTCTATGTGGGAGGGAGAAGTGTAAATTGATAATGAATTAAAATAATAGGGAATGATGTATTCTTAACACCAAAGTCAATGTCATCGCAAGAACGGCTAGCATAGTTTATAGTATCTACGTCTTACAGTGGTTAGGTACCGATTAATTAATTTAGCTAAACTATCTTTCAATTAAACAAGAGATGGACATTAAATAAACACATTAATTAAATTATATTGAGTGAGACCTTTCTCAATATTTACAAGATTTAAATTGAATTACGTAAATGAAATAGGTATTTTACTATCTGAAGTAGATAATCCCTAGGTATAAAGATTTTAATTCGGAAATGTCCTATGTAAAAATCTAACTTTTTCAGGCTGTTTTTTCATATTTAGCTAAATTAGGTATATTGAAAGTAGTGGTGGCCCAGTGGTAACGCCGCGATCTACGAGTTGTAGGTCGACGGTTCGAACCCTGACAGACGCTTTACTTTGAGTAAATTATTTCATCAGCACTGCTCTCAAAACGGTAAAGAAAACATTGTGAGGAAACGGCATATCCTAGAATAAAAAATTCGAAGACATGTGACATCTACCAACCCGCACTGGGCCCGCGTGGTAGATTACGGCCCACTCCCTCTCATAGAGAGAAGGTCTGTGTCCCATCAGTGGGAACATTATAGACTGATTATTATTATTATGCATAAAGGTATTTTAATCTTCATGACCAACACCAGTTTTCATAAAAATATAGGTACTGATACAATCCAGTTGGCCCATTCTGAACACATTATTCATTGGGGTACTCACGAACTAACAGAGCAAGTTTAAATTAAGTTAGTACAAAAGTTTCCAAGCATATTCAATGAAAACTAGCCAAGAGGCTACAAAGTTTAGCCAGAACATGATATTATATACAGATTATAAAAGAAAAATTGATATTTAAAATCTATATCGGCTATCGGCGACTTCGCAAACTTTAACCACCGAGTTTCGAAGGGTTTTTAAAAAGCTGATTTACATTATTTATATTTTGCAATAACTTACAAACAAAATACAATAGACGTAGATATATTTAGTAACCTATTCCGCTTAACTATTGTTCAAGAGTCATAAAAAACCCTGTAAGAAATCGACACGTGTTTCACCTCTCAACAAGGCATCCTCAGGATGACGATTGACCAATTGCAAACCAGAACACGACGTGTTGCCACACCGAGCGCTGGACGCAGAGTGAATCAAATCGTTTTTTTTTTTTTTTTTATGATTGGCATCTCGTAGGTTTTACCACATAGGGTACTATCTACTTAACCGGACTGTCCTGCGAAGATGCTCTAAGCTATGATACTAACTCAAAGCGCCTCCAGCCAGGGGCATTTAAAAACTAATCTAAAACTAATTATAAACTAAACGACGGCTCGCTAAGGGCACCCCCTGTGGGGTACGGACCTCGGCTTAGGGCGTCGCTGGGGGGAGGGCAGCTAGTGGGGACAGGCTGGATCGGGGAGTTTAAATTAACTATTACTACTACTGGCGGCTCAGCGTCCGCCTGTGCGGGCGCTTCACCGTCGACAGACAAGGGTCGGGGAGGAGTAGGATGAGTCGTCATCCTGTTAGATCGGGGTCGCGGTCGAGGAGGTCCTCGACGTCGAGGTCGGAATGAAGGACGGCGTCTGGTTTTAAGAACCGTACTGGTGGCCCTATTGCTCTCCTGGAGGAGAGTTATGGGGTCGTCGGGGTCGGTGAGAGCATGCTTCGGACGGCGGGTATGACTAATGCGAGAGGGGGTATAATTGGCCGCCTCGACAACCAGTGGGTTGCGATGTTTGGCGGCGGAGTCAAAGAAACGCTTAGAGAGGCGTTTTAAGAATTGAGCTATCGTGGGGATTTTAAGGTCGAGATGGAGGATCTCGTTACGGACATAATAGGGGGAGTCAGTAGCTCTACGGAGGAATCGGTTCTGGATGGTTTGTAACCTATGAATATGGCGGGGTCTAGTGTGGGCAAAGACGGCACCGGCATATGTCATGATGGGACGGATACACGCAGTGTAGATACGCAATTTGCACCTAAGTGACAATTTGCTACGTGCATTTAGGACGGAGTGAAGCCTACCTAGAGCGAAAGCGGCTCGCGAGCGAACCTGCTTTATGTGCTCTTGAAAAGTGAGGTGGTCATCGAGGACTACACCGAGATATTTGGCTCGCTTCTCCCAAGGGATCGGCTTGCCGAACATGGTGATGGGCTCGGGGAGGGTGGGTTTCGTACGCGGTTTGGAAAAGAGAACCGCCTGACTCTTATCGGGATTGACCTCGATTCGCCACTTCCTGAACCATTCGCCGAGCTTGTCGACTGAGGTTTGGAGAGTGTCGCGAATCCTAACGGGACTACGGGCCTTAAAGTAGATGGCCGTATCGTCTGCGAACAGAGCCAACTGTGCCTTTCTACTTTTGGGAATATCGCTAGTAAACAGCGTGAAGATGAGCGGGGATATGACAGAGCCCTGGGGGACACCTGCGCGAATGGGACGGGGTGAGGATAGGGCACCCTCTATGCGGTAGCGAAAGGTGCGGTTTGACAAAAAGTCTCGTAAGATGAGCACGAGACGATCGGGCACACCGAGTTGGTATAGCTTGTATAATAAGCCATTGTGCCAGACTTTGTCAAACGCCTTCGCTATATCGAAGAACACCGCCCCCACCATTAGGCCTCGCATAAAGCTTTCGCTTATGTGCTCGACTATGCGGTGGGCTTGGTGGATGCTGCAGTGTTGGGTGCGGAACCCAAATTGCTCGTTCGGGATGAGACCCTTGGTCTCGGCGTGGTCTCTGAGACGCTTATAAATAAGCCTCTCATAGATTTTACCGAGAACCCTGAGCAGACTGATGGGACGGTAGCTAGAGGGATCGGATTTGGACTTGCCGGGTTTGGGGATACCTATAACGGTGGCTTCCTTCCATGCCTGGGGGAAGATATTATTGCCGAGAGCACCATTGAAGATGATGGTCAAGAGCATTATTAAGTGTGCGGGGAAAAGTTGGATCACTCTATTAGTGAGTCCATCTGAGCCGGGGGCTTTACGCGTTTTAAGACCTTTGATGATCTCGTGCACCTCATCAGGAGTGATGGGGGGCAGTGGATCATCGGGGTCTTCGACGGGGGGGAGAGATGCTCTGCGTTCGACTTCAGCGTCAATCTCATCGAGATGAGCTTGGTCTACAGGCAGTGAGCTGGGCGAGCATTGAGCCTCGAGACTATCGGCTAGGCATTCCGCCTTGTCAGAGTCGTCAAAGGCTATGGTCTTATCGGGACGGACTAGGGGGGGCATGGAAGCGCCCTGTTGGGACTGGAGATTTCTCTGGAGTTGCCAGAAAGCTTGGTGAGTGGGCTCGAGATCGCTCAGCATCTTATCCCAGCCCGCTTCACGCAACTCAGCAATGCGTGTCCTTACTTTACGCTGTAAGTAGCGCATGTGAGATTTGTTAGCGGAGCATGGGAAATTGCTGTAAGCACGGGTGGCCGCGTTCTTCTCGGTCATCAGATCACGCACATCGGCCGGCAATTTGAAGCGGTGGTCGTCCACCACTGGAACTTGCCTTGAACAATCGTTCAAAACCGATTGTACGTGATCCGTGAGCGAGTCGATCGCGGCCGTCGTGTCTGCGACAGAATCGAACTGTTCGGGAATAGAGTCCAATTGGGGGGACGTGTTGGATTTCAGCAATTCGCCTACTTTCCTCCAGTCCGTTACCTTCTTGGTGGCGGGGGGTTGGGTGGGGTCGGGGAGACCTATGCGGGGGGCCAGTTTCATGACTACTGGGCGGTGGTCAGAGGTGAGCTCGTGCACCGTTTCTATAGAGTTTAACCTAAGGTTGACGTTCTTAAGGATCGCCATGTCTAGGATATCGGGGGAGTGACTGGGTTCGTGGGGGAAATGAGTGGGAGTCATCGGAGCGATGATATCGAAGTTATGGGAGTTTGAGAGGTCGAATAGGTGTCGCCCTCTAACGGAGGTAGTGGAGCAATTCCAGGCCGGGTGTTTAGCGTTGAGATCCCCCGCTATAATAACGGAGTCACTCAAGCCGAGTAGGGCGGTGAAGTCATTGGAGAATTCAAGGGGATTCTCCGTGGCGGAGGAATAGGGAGGGAGGTAAGCAGAGACTAGGGTGATCGGCTGATGGCCGGACATGCCTAGGCGGCATACTGAGACTTCTATCCGAGAGAGAGAGGGAGGATCTATTGGGATGCAATAGAGTTCCTTTTTGTAATATATAAGGGTGCCGCCCTTGTGACAACGGGTTCTATCGTTGCGAACTATACGATAGTTTGCGATAGAAGGGTTCCGTTTATGGGGTTTGAGGAATGTTTCCTGTACTAAGAGGATATCTATCTGATGGTCGCGGAGGAATTCCGCGATCTCATCTCTTTGGCGTTGAATGCCGTTGGCATTGAAAAATCCTAAGTTAAGGGATCGGGGTTTGAACCTAGCTACGGTGGTGTTAGACATTATGGGGGGTAGGGTGGTTGGCTAGGGAGGACATGGCTTGCGTGATCTCGGGATACGCATTAAAAATTTGGTGAATCCTACCTACGTCGTTGGCATTTCTGGCAGCAACGATTTCGTTGGCCATTTGCCTAGCGCGAGGGGTGAGGAAAGTCATGTAAGTGGAAGTGATCACATTAAATGGATCGAAAGGGGCCGCGGGGGGAGGGGGGAGAGGGCGCGCTGCTAACAGAGCAGGAGTCTGACGAATAAGGGGCGCAGGAGCGCGAAGACGGGGATCCATAAGGGGGGGGGGGGGGGACGCGTGAGGGGGGGGGGACCTGGGGCTTGGGGTACCCTAAGGCAGGGAAAGCCTGCTGGTGATGGAGTTGGTTCCAGGGGCTAGGCCTTTGGGGGCTGAGCCTCTCTGGGATATGAGCGGTGGGGGCCCTGTAGGCGGAGGGAGCTTCCCTCTGCTGGCGAGCGTCTGAGCGCTTCGCCAGTTTGGAGGGAGCGGTCTTGGGAGCTTTGGGGCAGCCACGGTAGTTGGCTGGGTGCCCTGACTGGCCGCATAGCACACAGCTAGGCGGCTCGGTGCAGAGCGAGCGGTCCTTGGGCCGGGAGCATTCAGCAGTGCTGTGCTCACCCAGGCACTTGACGCATCTGGGGGTAGCATAACAATGCTTCTGTGAATGCCCGTACAGTTGGCAACGGTGACATTGACCGACTGTGGCGTTTTTATGGGGCTTTTCAATGTCAAAGCCCGTCAGGTTACAGATGGCTTTGACATTGAATATAGGGTGTAGGCGGGACTCCGAGGGGGGACAGACAACGAGGACCATGTCGAACGCTTTGCCGTTGCGAGCGCGGTGCATGCGGTGTACCTCGTCTACCGGGATGCCCTGTGAAATAAGGTCCTCTTTAATGTCGGTTGTGGGAATTTCACGTGGGATGCGTTTAATCACCACGCGTGTCTGTTTCTCCTCCGGTAGGGAGAAGGTGTGGAATGCCACACCTCTGGAGCGGAGGAGTCTAGTGAGATCCCTGTAGTCGTTAGACGTAGGGATGGTCACTTTGATACCCTGTTGGGTATTGCGGGCATTGGTGTACGCGATCTTTTGATCGCAACACCATTTGGAAACATCGGTCCACTTCCCCTTGTCCTGAATGAACACGGGGGGAGGGGGCGATTTTTTGTTAATGCGAGGCCCCGGAGCAACTTGTGCTACTATCGCGGCGGTCGAGGTGGAGGGGGAAATCGCGGTGTCAACAACGGTAGTGCTACTGGGCACTGTACCTTGACTTGCGCTACGGGGGTAGGGGTGGGGGAAATGACGTCATCGATGACGACGTTGTTTGTTTCCCTATCGGAAACGGGCTCCTCGACCGCGGCCACCTTGGTGGCCTGGGTGGAGCTATGCTTCTTCTTCCTCTTCCTCTTGTTTCCCTTGCCGACGACGGGCAAGAAGCCATCGTCGTCGGTTTGGGACGTAGAGTTGGAGGATAAGACATCCTCCGAGTCGGAATGTAGCGGGAAAGAGGCCGCTGCTACACGCTTTGAGGAAGCGGGCATGGGGGTATCGGCCCGCTTGGAAGAAGCGGGCTCGTCTATATCCATCTCACCGGTGAGGCCGGATGAGCATGGTAGACTAACTGAGACAGGGGGAATGACTAAGACATCGCTGAAACCAGCGATGGTAGGGTCGATCGGGGTATTGAGCGCTCGCTCGATGCGAGAGACTTCATCGGCATACTTGTCTGAGATGCCTTCTTTGACCAGGATGGCCAGTATGAGGCGGGCCGTGTCGTTAGGCACGGCGACAGCCATAGTCGTAGGAAGACTAGGCTAGAGAGAGTAAAAGGGAGGAAATGTAAGGGGAACCTAACATTTGCCCTAACACCTAACTCCCCGGGTGGACTTGCCCGGGGATGTGTGACCCTCCCTGTCGGGTATAGACAGGGAGGTGTGTAACCTATTGGTGAGCCCTAAGCTTGCTTTGGCCCGTTGCCTATCTTATTTGTGCAACGGGGTCCTAACTGGGTCTGGTGCGAAGGGGTAGACACACCCAACCGACACCAGGTGTGTTGCTGTGAAAGGAAAACTGTCACCAATGCCGACTAGGAGATCCCCCAAGGCCGAACACTGGGACCCGTCCAACTTTCTGCCTCACCCTGATGGGGATTGGCGGGTGCGTTTGGGTCAACACCCCCTCGGTTTCGTTGGCACCGTAAGGTATCCACCGAGGACCACGAAACTGTGGTTTTTTACCCGGAAGGGGCAAAAATCACCGTCGAACGTATATTTTAACGATATACTGTTAAAGAAATAATTATACTAGCTGTGCCTTGAAAAAGGCACACAGCTAATAAATCGAAGATAGTCAAGGCGACTATGACGTCCGTCGCGGGGCGCGACGAAAACACGATCACTGGCTCTACTGAGCCAAACACACGAAAACACTTAACACTGCGCAAACACGTCCGTCCGGGACCGCTGCCGCGCGCTAAGTGAATCAAATCGCCCTTCACCCCCACTTATATAGGATTGCTGCTCGGCGCAACGCGGCTTGGATCGTTATCAGTGCGATAAGCGCGATAAGGGGCAAACAGTCGTAACAAAGGAGACCTTGGATTACTGGTATTTAATTCGTTAAACAGTGTAACGTTCGCTGTATTATTTTTTACGATTTCTAAACTCTCTAATACTGACATTTTGAATCCTTTGTCACACGTGTGTAAAATTTTGAAAGTGTTATTATTATTTAATGAATGACCTGAATCTATTAAGTGTTGAGCAATATGTTCCTTATATCTTGTTTGGAAATTACGACCAGTCTGACCTATGTAAATACCATTACAATCATCGCAATGTAGCTTGTAAACACCTGATTTTTTATGATTTTCTAAACGATCTTTTCCGTTACAAATCCGTCTCAAAGAGTTATCTGTTTTAAAAGCTACTCTTATTTTACTTTTATACAAAGTTTTTGAAACCCTATCACTAATTGACCCTAAGTACGTCAAACTACCTATATATTGATGGGGTTTTTCTGGGGGCAATGGATACAAAAGAGAACGAACTATGTTACGGCGTTTTGTTTGTATCAAATCATTTACCATCTTCTAGTTGTAGCCGTTGCTCTCAGCTATATGATAAATGATGGTTAGTTCTTTGTTATAATTATCTTGAGATAGTGGTACTGAAATTAATCTATGAGTGAAATTACGATAAGCTGCTAATTTATGCTGAATTGGATGACAAGATGACACAGGAATCGTGACGTCTGTATAAGTTGGTTTTCTATATATCTGAAAATCGTGTTTGTTAAGTAACAAACACGCAGTCCAATCCAGTCAATCTTAGAACTTGATATGTCAAAGACAACAATGATTCACCGGGTAAGGTATGTACAAAGTTGGTTAGTATAACTTATGTTCAGCACCCTAATTGCGTAAAACACGATCAAACAATCTGAATTGGTTTGAAATAAATTCCTAATCCATTAATAACGCAATGAATGTTGTTGAACTGTCAAAATGAAATAGATTATCGGTAAGGTCGATGTTAATCGGTTACGTAAATAAGTTACGCAATTAGATAGCAGGACACATCTGCCTAGCCTTTTCCCAACTATGTTGGGGTCGGATTCCAGTCTAACTGAATGCAGCTGAATACCAGTATTTTACATGAAGCGACTGCCTATCTGACCTCCACAACCCAGTAACTGGGTAATACGATACCACTTGGTAAGACTGGTGGTCAGACTTTCGGGCTACTGACGACCCGTAACGACTGTCAAAGATCCCGATGACAGCCGGGACCAACTGCTTAACGTGCTTTCCGAGGCACGGAGGAATCTCGGTATGTAAAGATGAGATTAAATTCAACAGGCTTCTAATAGCCGATAGCCGAGGCACAAATAGCCTCTAAAGGCATGTGTTGAGCCTTAATTAGTAGAACATAGTTACCTGCGCAGAATATCTTGCCATGTATCTTCTTGCACTGCGTTCAGCAGTAAAGATTTGATTAGATTTGTCACTTTTCTTCGAAATTCTATTGTTTCTTTCTATTTTCAGTGGATTAGGCTTATAATTACGTTGTCTTTCACTCGATTGAATGTTTTTATCAAACTAGGATATCGTTAATACCTACAGTGAAGCCTTGAATAAACATATTGATCCGAACATGTTCTTTATTTACTTGTCACAGTTGTTCCAAGCGTAACGAGTTGGACTTAGCTGAAGGAAATACCTGTTATGATAAATACTTGTTCTACGAAACAGGTATGGATGTAGGTATTCTTTTATAGTGATGTGATATTGAAGGTTTTGTGTGGAATAAACGCGAGTAGATTATTTATCACTACCTATTTAAACGTTGAAATAGGTTGGGAATTCATGTGTTTTGAAAATAATCTTAGATTTAAGTACTATGGCACAGATTAGTACATATGGTTCACACCATCACACCGCAAAATCACTCTTGCTACGACACAGAGAAGAGCAATTCGGGTCGTACAGCGCTACTTACCTACAGATTCACTTAGAAGTTGCCTCTCTTTCTATCGCCTATCTCTTATATCTTCTGATTAGGTTACGCTCACTGAATTAGCCCGACAAGACAGACCTGTCGCGTACTTGTAACTTCATACCTAAAATGCGGAGTGCGCCTTCTGTACTATTCCGTGACTTTGATTGCTATTTTAATTGAGACTCTTCTCATTAATTTGTGAATAACTAAAATGTGTTTTTTTTCTGTGTAGCAATACTGAAATTACATTTGATGCATTTCTGAATAGCCGTCTTAAATACGGAATTACACTTATGCTTAGACCTCTTGTGTAAGGCCCTTAACAAAAAGCAACAACTGACAGCTACATAATCTCATCACTAACATTGACGTAAGTCACTTGAACCCTTCTCTACCATACATCTAAATGTTTTCCTGCCATTTCGCTCAAGTGACAGTATGATCGAACTCGCCTACGCTCACATTGATCCACTGTGTACACAGGGCTGTCTCTGGAAAGTAAACCGTCTAAGTATTCAACGTCTGTGTATTCAACCTAGTTCGTGACTAGTGTTGCCAACTTACAAAATGATGTTTAATTGTACTTTGTGGAAATTAAAATAGAATAGAATAATTATTTATTTGCATAGAAAGTAGGTACAAAAAAACATGCAGATTTTTTATAAGTATTAGGCATGCAAACATTTAGTACAAGTGCTTAATAGTCTAAAAATGTAATGCGTTGTGTATGTTTGTGTGTGTGTGTGTGAAGTCTTGATTTACAAATATTATGGCATAACATAACATCACGCCTGTATTCTCCGAAAGGTTATGCAGAGGTGTACCTTTATTACACCAACATATCGCCAGTTATGTTTGAAGGCCCATGTAATAAGCGAGGGATGGGCGACACTACTGCCATCAACTGGGCACAAATCCAGACTGGGAAATTCCAGATGGAAAAACCAAATACCTCTTTGCCCGATCCGGGAATCGAAGCTAGGATGCAGTCTGTCAAGTCATAGGTCTTGAGTTCGAACCCAAGGCATGCATCTCTGACTTTTCGGATTCATGTGCGTATTGTATAATTATCACTTGCTTTAAAAACGGTGAAAGAAAACATCGCGAGGAAACATCGCCTGAGAGATATTTCTCGAAAGCATGTGAAGCCAAGTCAGAGGCCCATGGGTGCCTTTAAAACTCTGACACCAGGTTAGTCGCTAAACACACGAAAAGAAGAAGATGTAAGCGCTTGTGACCATTAGACCGAGGCAGTCATATTAACAATGTAGAATTATTAATAGGTAATTGCTTTTTACGGTGACGGTACGGTACGTACGGTAATTTTTTGATGAGAGAAATGAGAGATGTAATCGTGTTTTCGACAAACATAGGAGCTAGTATTAATCCTCAACTTTAACATATATTTGTTTCAAAATTAATGCTGCAGTATTTTCGGCATAACGGAGGATCATGGTAAGCAATTTGAGATAGGGTAGGGCCTTAAAAGTTTAGAAAACAGTTCAACTGGAGAAATTGTTTCCGTCACTTGCATAAAGGAGTTAGCCGATGCGTCACTAGATAGAAACAGAATACTCAAAAAAAAAATTGATATTCTCACTTGATCAATTAAACACCGAAATTACTTTTACCTGCAAACAAAGCACATCCCTTTGTGTACGCATTTGAGTGAGCTGACAACCGGTGCGCTCACCCTGTTTACTCGACAGAATTTTCACGGTGAAGTGACCAAACGTTTTTATTGAACCCGCCGATGTGTTACAAAGTGACGGCAGAGGGCGCTGATGGCAATTTTTAGGGTTGCCAAGGTCATAGACATTTCAGTTTTAAACATTTCATCAGATTAGCCACTTTTCTCTGAATCCGTAACGATCGCACAAAAGTTTCATTTTTAATAACCTCTCAAAAAAGTTCTAAAGCCTATCCTTACTTAATTATATATTATGTAACAGAATATATACAGGGCATCCCACGGATATGCCACAAGGAGGGCAAGTACCTTAAATATTGTAGATGGAACATTTGTACTGAAAGAAGACATTATTTGAATTTAAAAAACAATTTAAACTGCATTCATAGATATTTAAATAATTACATGGTTGAACCGGGAATCGAGCCCGTTACATGAGAAAAATAATCAACCTGTAGCTTTATCATACCGATCGAAAGGCTTCATCATAAGGATTATTTTTTGCTAAACTTAACTTAACTTGGGGTGACTACTGAGATAACGGCTAAAAGAGAAGTATTGAAGAAAAAGTTATGTTGCGCCGACCACAAATAGATTGGGATGGACAGGAGGATGATAGGGTATAATTTTAGGAACATTTTGTGCACATTCTGCACCGGTTGGAGTCATCCCGGCTGTCACTGAAAACCAGCGCTGGGCCTCTGTCTCGCAACGGCCATCACTCAACATAATGCGACCCTATGGTAGCATTATGCTGAGTGATGGCCGTTTTGCGTGCATATGACGCATATTTTCCCCCAAATTGTTCTTTATTTGCGTCAAGTTTACCGCCAATAAACGTATTTCTTTATTTTTTTACTTGCTAAATGCGATGTATAGATAGTAAGTAAGTAAGTAATCATTTATTTACCAAAAACTTAGCCTAGGTAATATCAGTGTTGTTTTATTTTAAATAAACAACAAAAAAAAAAAAAGTTTATTTCAGACTATTAGGTCCATGGGATGGGTATGGCACTATGGCTATTACAAATGAGTAAGATCCCTGTCATTCAAACTAAGAAAATCCTGTGAAGGGCAGTGTTTTTTATTAGATGAAGCGAAGTTTCACACGCGTTCCGCCACATTTTTAGATTCATCCTCCATCTTGGCGTTAATTAAGCTGGATTATACGCTCGTGTTACCTGTGCCTAAAATACCTACACACCTGCTACATAATTAAAAGTTTCTCAAACAGTTAATTCTTCACAGTTACGCCTGCTACTATTTGGTACGAAATTAATTGGATGCGTCCTATTGTATTAATTCTAATTTAATTAGCAGCCGAGACACCAGCGCAAACCATTAATTATGAAGAGAGATGTTTCTTTGTAATTTTAACTTGTTGCCCATTTTTTCGGTGAAAAATGAGTTTTTGTTGACCTTGGCGTGGTTTTATGAATTCATAATTAGGATTCTGACTTTTTTTGTTGAATTATATTTAGGCTACGTTTTCCTCGAAAATACTTATTTTCAAGGCAGATGTGAGGGGAAACGCCGGCGCTTGGAGAGGAAGTTCTAGAAGGTGTGAAATGACCTTCTGTGTGACGTCTGGACGAAGTGACGTCTGGTGCGTAGTACTCTCAACTGGCGTGCGTTCATGACCACATGTATGAACGTAAACGAAGCAAAAGGAGTTTGTAAGGATCGTAGCAGATAGCGTTCTGTATAGTTTCAGACTCGGGGCTGTTACTGAGAAATTCCAGATAGAAAACCTAATAATACTTTGCCTGACAAGGGAGTCGAACCCAGGACCTCATGCTCGCTTGCCACCGATAGACCAACGAGGCAGTCTTTTATTCTCAAACGATATTTCTTCCATACAATTTATATCACCCTTTGATAAAAGTGCAAGCATCATTAACCTTCATGTTTGGAGTAGCACACTCCATTGGTTTCCGATTCATCCACAAAGAGCTGATACTACCCGCATTGTTTCCTTTATCTCGGTTTTTTACCCGAAATATTGAAATTTTTATACGAGTAGGTACCTGTCTATTAACAATATTATGAAGAGGATAATGTTATAACAGGACTTACTCATGTCAAATAAAAAACCAAGACATAGCGCTGTGAACAATACAGTGAAGCATGCCAAAACTGAATACACCGCTCCCCGCTCTGTGCATACACGCTCACACGCACACATTTACAATCAACTACACCTCACTAAGTGCACACATGTACATAATTACGAAACCGGCCTCACGTCACTGTTGACTTCGCTCTCTCAATAGACCCCGCTATCCCCTTCGGACCTAACCTGACCGAGTCGGGGTGCCCCAAATCCTGAGCTCGCTTCGCTCGCTCTTGCATCCTAAGTTTTCCTAGTAATAGTAGAGAGTAGTAACAATGTCTTTTGTACATACAAAAAATGACAATTTTACTGCGAAAATAAGTTGAATTTTTTGAAAATCAAAAGGCAGCGAACTAACTTTGACACTCAACCAAAATGACAAGTGACAGTGACGATGCAATACTTACGGCACTTTAACCGGGTCTAGGTGGCGCCACTATTATGCCGCAAATTGTGGCAGTTTATACGATAGACACTTCCAAAAAAAAATGCTTTTGTTTATCCACACACAACAGTTTGTTTTAAAGTTCGTCAAATTGCTTCGAGAATGCAATAACGGAAACTAAAAAATATTTGAACAGAGTCAATCGAAGGGCGATCGAAAAAGCAAACAATCTGTTTCTCTTTCAGCCAAGGAAATACCTATAAAATCGAACAGAAAAAGCCGATTGGAAGGCGCCTTTCCTGTCCCACTCAATATCCGCCGACGGATTGGTAGCCGACTACATCCGATCTTCCACGATAAACACCGATCGCTTTTGAATAAAGAACTTGAGAATCGATCGGATTTGAATGATTGTTTTTTTAAGACAATTCAGATTTGAATAGATGGAGAATTTTCTTTTATTTGTATGTAAATATCTTTATGAAAATAGAAATCAATATTCTAGTGGATTTATGAATGACAAGCAGATCTTTTTGTTATTCTGAACTTGGAAAGCTGTTTGAACTTTTATTATTCGTTTTTTATTTGTATTGACTGCCTCGTTGGGTTCAATTCCCAGGTGGGGCAAAGTGTTATTGGGTTTTTGAATCTGAAATTTCTCAGTAGCAGCCCGGAGTCTAGATTTGTTTGATGGCAATAGGCTCGTCCGCTATTACATGGGACAGAACTGACGACATGTGGATGTACTATAGGTACACCTCTGCCTAACCCTTCGGAAAAACAAGGAGTGATGTTATATAATTTGTATTGAATTTTGATGGCGACGTTTTTGCTATAACGTTCTCATAATCTTGTGTATAGAATGGACTGACCGCGCCGGGAGCAGCTTAACCTTGCCGCGGACGATCCGCGCGGTTTTTATTTCTTTCCTATTGAATACTTTACTTATATCTACACACTTACTTATATCTACATACAAGGAAGATACTTATCAAATGTCAACCTAACAACATGGACTTGTGGCGGTATCTACATCACCACTATGCGAACAACGCATCAAAGACCTGACGTCACACAAAAAAATCCTGACGTCACATAAATCCTGCATCGCGCAATTAAAGTTTGCCGTGCAATGGACATATATACAAGAACCCGACATCAATCGTAGGGCAGTTGCTCGCCAGACACAACACCCGTCTGGTCGGAGGATCCCCCCTTTTCTATGGTGGATGAGTGAACTTTACACCCTGTTCCTCATATCCTAAAGACTGATGCCTTCACTCTCTATTACCTGAGAATTAATTAACACTAGTAGTTATAGTAGGTATCATTAATAATCCTGATCCAAGTCAGTGACATGTTCTTGTAAATTTACCCGAGTTGAATAGGACCCTAGCTAAATGAATTGCTTTAAGATCTCTTGAGCTCCTGTTCAAATTAATTTAATGAATAAAGGTACGCAATTACCTATATTCAAATGATTTGTCAGTGTTGCAGGAGCAATTTTGTCGTAGATTCTTATTAATTTGTTTGCTGCCTATTGGCACAAATCCAGACTCCGGACTGCTACTGAGAAATTCCTGATGGAATAAAACTTTGCACGACCTAAGAATCGAACCCAGGACCTTAACCTCAGTAGTAGCGGTTGCGGCAACTTTATCAACGAGTTTCCCTTTACATAATGACTATAATGTTCCCACTGCTGGGACACAGGCCTCCTCTCAGTGAGAGGGTGTAGGCCGTAATCCACCACGCGGGCCCAGTGCAGGTTGGTAGATGTCACATGTCTTCGAATTTTTGGTTCTAGGACATGCCGGTTTCCTCACGATGTTTTCCTTCACAGTTTTCGAGAGCAGTGGTGATGAAATAATTTGCACTAACTAAAGCGCCTGACGGGGTTCGAACCTACGAACGTATGTACGAATATCATCGTATGAACGTATATCCTACGACGTAAGTCGAGGCCGTTACCACTAGGCCACCACTGGTCTAAGTTTCCCCTTTATCAATACAATATTGAATTACAACTACTCTTGACGAGATTTATTTTGGGAAAATGTTGTTAAAGTTAGCAACAAATTGCCTTTGATACGGGAAAGTTAGCAGTATTTCCACCCACGAAGGGTTTTTAGTATTCTGTCCGGACAGTTTCGCATGCCCCCAAATACGTTGGGATTATATATGGCTTAAACTTATAAAGTAGTTGAGGGAGAATTTATAAGAATATTGAATTAAAGGTTTTATTTTTAATGATCATCGTGGTAGGTCGGATAAGTGCGGTGGAAAACATAACATATATACAAAATAAAAAATAAAAATCTATGTTACTGATGATAAAATGATAAATGATTTTTATTTCTGTAAGTAGGTTTGTACAAACACTTTTACACGTCAATCACAATTTTAAAACTAGATGAGGTCGGCGTTTCCTGTCTGACTACTCTGAGAAGAAAGGCCGAAACAAACTCAGACGTCACAGTCTCTTTTAAAGTCCAGACATAATCTTGGCAGATCATGTGAAGACCATGTAGATTGGTGTCTGAAATGGACTTTTGAGGAAAGAACCACACAGATTGAGTGGACCTGTCCAGTCAGTGCAAGCATTTTTCAATAATCGTACAGCTCAATTCCAATTTTAAGGAGCTCAACAATTTGACGAACAGTACCAAAGAAAGGACATTTGGTTAGGCCGCATAAATTACTCAAACTGCCAGACCATTATTAATTAAAACTAAGGAAAAATTAATACTAAAAAAGAAAAGAAAGAAAGATCCACATAGTCTTCACATTCACAATAATTAAAATAATATAATACTTTACAAAGTAAATATTCATGTCATTATTTACTAGTTATGAATGTGTACACACACGTTTTTCTTGCCATGAAAAATTATGGTTTATTCGCCGTGTGTAGGCACGGTCGTCAGTGTTGACGGATCACTATGGAAGTTTGGTGACAAACACGTTTTTTCTATGGCGCGGTTTATATGCCGTACCGTAAACAAACCGTGCCGTTTACATGTACAAATGGCCTTAATCTCCTTAAATAAAAAGAAACGATTAATTTTTATTCTTATTTAATGTTAAATAATAAGGGCATTACCACCAAAACTTAGAAACTTGTTTAGCGTGTTTAATGTCAGTTAAAACTGACATAAATGTCAAGCTCCATACAGAAATGTCATCCTACTATCCTACTATATATATAATATTATAAATGTGAAAGTTTGTGTGTTTGTGTGTTTATGTGTTTGGATGTTTGTTACTCAATCACGCAAAAACGGCTGAATGGATTTGGATGAAATTTGGAAAACAGATATTTTATGACCTGGATTAACACATAGGATACTTTTTATCCCGATATTCCCACGGGATCGAGACTTACGTGGGTGAAACCGCGGGGCGCAGCTAGTGTTTTATAAAGTGTTTAGGCTAATCAACTGATAAACAAGGTTTTGTGATAATAAGGTTATTGTCTAATGTATTATTCGCAACCTAACCTTGTAACTTGTTTTCCGTTAATAGTGCTATTTTGTTGTATTGTACCAAACCTGGGGACATTCTGGTTACGGAGATATCGAAGGTCTGAAGAAGGTCGAAGGTCGAAGATATTGAAGAACATACAAGTAAATTTTTTCTGAAAACAAATTTTACGAATCGACGAATTGAGAACTTCCTCCTTTTTGAAGTCGGTTAAAAAACTAAGCTAGGGTACCCCGACCAAACGGGATAGGAGAGCAAAATGGGAATTATTTGAAGTTATGTTAAACTAACAAATGCCTGCGATTTCGCCCACGTTGATGTCGGTTATTATATACTAGAACCTTACTTGAGAACCACTCTATCCATTGGTGAAAACAGCATGAACATCGGTGCAGTAGTTTTTGAGTTTATCGCGTACAGGACGATAGACAGACGCGGCGGAGGACTTTGTTTTATAATATGTAAGGATACATGCCTTTATTTATCGTCCTACTTATAAATGAATACATTCCATAGACTCTTATCATCAGTTGCTTTCTGATCGATCGACCTTTGAACAATCTATTTGTTTGTTTGTTGCTCAATCACGATTCAATAAGGATCGAAATTAAATCCTTCAGGACGCAGCATAATTAGGTCAAGGATAGGACAGGCGATTGAAGAGGCATTTTCATAACTGAAAATATGCTCTCAGTAAAAGCTGAAGTCGCTGGTATGGAAAAAAGGAATGATAGAATTTTTAAAAGAAAAAAAAGAAAGAAAGAGTAACGTTTATTTGGACACAGTTCATGAATACAAAATACAAATAACAAAGTATAGAATAAAAATAAAAAAATGTTTTTAAAGCAATAGTGTGTGCACGGCTGCGCCAAAAAGGAAAATCGGAATTAGAAAAGTCGGCATCACTTAGCAACACTTATTGCCAATTTTCAAATAAGAGTACCTACACTTAGTAGTTCAGAGAGAAGTGGTACACTTATTTAAAAAAAAAACAATATTATTTATGTTTTCACCGAAAATATAGTAGTTATTTTTCGGAACCTCGACCAAATGGGTTACATTAAGTTAGAACAGTGACAAATCGCGCGCGACCCGAGTGAGCGAAGCGAGCTGTGCTTACAGTAGCGGTTGGCCATAAAAATTACATCTACATACTCGTACATACAATCGGCCATTACATCCAAGTTGGTCGCAGTTACTTGAATATTTAGTATTTTTAGAATCCCAAAATAGGAATTATTTGAAGTTCACAAAAAGAACCGCAAGAGTGTTCAATAATATTTTTAGGAGCGAAAAAACCTACACCACAGATAGACAAATAAAAAATCTGGAGTCACACGATTTATGCCCTAACACGTGTGACTCCGGATTTTTTATTTGTCTATCTGTGGTGTCTTGTTTATACCTTTTTAGTTGTAGTTGGGTTTTAGTTTTTATTACTTTATTTTTTTTAATTCTTTTGGGTTTATAATATATATATTTTTGAAATGTGCTCATTAAGCCCTTTCATTTGATACCCAACATGGTACGATTAGACAATATTTTTTTTTAGTTCCTGGCTTTATGTCCTCTAGAGGGCGCCATTTTCCAACGATACCTCATTTGTCAAATTGTGATGAGTGGTTTAGAAGATAGGAGGGAACAGATGAACATACTTAGGTACATACATACATACCGGTCAAAATCATAACCGTCCTTTTTTCTTCGCCATAATCGGGTAAAAATGGGAAAAATTGGAGTTTCGATTAAATAAATATCAAAAGAAATTCCTGTGTGTGTGAGAGAACTTTTCATTGACCGATCGTGTTCCTTTGTAAAAGTTTGTATTCCATTAAACACTACGAGTACCACGATATAAAAAGTTAATTATTCCGACAACACAGCTGTAACAGTTTATTAATGGGCCGGAACTCCTACATCAAAATAAACAGCCTTTTGTTATATTACTCGGGATATCAATGGAAATTGTTATTCTTACGTGCCAATATCAATGAACTCGTTTTCATTCAAATAAAAAAGCCAAGGCAGACAACATTATACGCCGACGGACAGGTGGCGAATGAGGAAAAGTGTGTCTCGGAAAGCACTTTAATAAGCCATTGGTCTATCATTTTTGGATCTTTTGACACGCGTCAGAAGCTCGAAAGTCTGGCAACCAGACTTACCAAGGGGTATCGTATTACCCAGTAGCTGGGTTGTGAAGGTTAGATAGGCAGTCGCTTCATATAAAATACTGGTATTCAGCTGCATCCGGTTAGACTGGAAGCCGACCCCAACATAGTTGAGAAAAGTTGGGATTTTTGAGCAGGAGGATGATACGATTATCGTAATATAACATTACATCAAGCCTGTTTCCCCGATGGGTTAGGCAGAGGTGTACCTATAGTGCACCGACATTTCACCAATTATGCTTTTTTTATTTTAGCCTACACCACTGTCCCACTTTGCGGGCTGCTAATGAGAAATTCTATATAGAAAAACCCAATAACACTTTGCCCGACCAGGGTATCAAAACCAGGACTTCATGCTCAGCAGTAAAGCTTGCGACTTCTACACCTACGAGACAACGACGCGATATATCATAATACTCTTGAAACACCCCGGCCGCGTATTTAATAGGTAAGGGTCAATAATACCCTTGTAGGTCAAAATACCTATAATAATAAACAAAAGTAAGATGAAAGCCATAGCAGTACGTTCTAAATATAGAAGTTTCGATAGTTTACGAGGTATTGATCTAATTTTAGACCAAAGTTGAAGGGAACGTGGAACAAAGAATTAAAGTTGAAAGATTCTGGAAACGGCTCTTTACTTGACTTTCAATACGTCCTGGACTTTGAAAGAGAAGGTACTTTAAAACAGTTTTTTAAGCGAATTCTTTGTGTTGGATTATAGCAAAAACAAATCGATGTAACTACGTCAACACTTAGGGCTTTACCACAAAAACTTAGACACTCTTGTTCAACGCGTGTTTAATGTCAGTTTTATGTCAAACTCCATACAGAAATGTCATGTTTAAAAGGTGATTAGGCTAAACAACTGATACTCGTAAACACGGTTTTGTGGTAATAAGGTTATATATAGTCTTAGTCTTCCTTATTCTAAATGATAAATATTATTTATATATTTATTTCTGAGTATATGGTACTGGTGGTATCGTGTATAGTTGTGGTATGGTGAGTGGTGGTATTATTTTTTACTATTATCCGAGCCGGCTCTTGCCACTTGACAGATATCCTTACTTTCTCATAGTGAATATACTATTTTCTTTTAGG
This sequence comes from Lithophane leautieri, assembly GCA_949152455.1. Lineage (NCBI taxonomy): Eukaryota > Metazoa > Arthropoda > Insecta > Lepidoptera > Noctuidae > Lithophane > Lithophane leautieri. The sequence goes on from OX424483.1 coordinate 6,785,008, forward strand.
TTTGTGTGTATCACACGTCTTACGTAATATTAGTAAAGGACAAAGTCAAGTCAAGTCTACTAATAAGGAAAAGGATAATAAATGTATTATTGAAATCCTTAGAACGGCCTTCGGGTGTACTTTTTCACAGAAGACATCTTTAGCTCAACAATTATAACGCGATTTTGTGATGAGAGATTATTTCTTGTACGTGTTATAAAATATATACCTACACATTAAAATGAATCCAGTCATTTGTGTGTACAGGGATCCAAACAAAAACATTAACGTAATGACAAAATCCCTTTTAAAATCTTTCTTTATAATATTAAAAACGAGAGCAAAGTTTGTATTTAAAAGTACATTTACTTTGATAAAGCTGGCATTTATTTTGAGCTTTGCGCGTGAGGTATAAATTATTATCTTAAGTCGTTTTTTATGATAATACTAGCTTCTGCCTGCGGCTTCGCCTGCGTGTACTCTGCCAGTGAAAGTCCCGTCAATATCGGACCCGTTTCGGAGGTTAGCCGAAAAAAACAAACAGACAGTTTTTTTTTTTTTTAAAGTACCGTATATATGTACATTCATTTATATGCATTTAGTAAAAAGCTGTTATTTTGACATTATAAACAGACACTAATATTTTTTTTATTTGTATGTAAGTATGTATGCATAGATTTAATGTTGAAAAGCATTAGTTACTTTTCATAAAACTTGTTATAAAATTCTTACTAAAGGTTTTATTTTGAAGACTCAAAACTAAACATGTTGTTTTATTATTTTAAAGATAATATTTATTAGCTTTCCAAGTTGCATTGAAAGTTACAAGAGGTTATTTTCACGAAACCTCATTAACAAAGATGAACAGCAAAGGAGTACGATTGGCAAGCGTGGGAAGATGTATTGACGTGAACTCATTCATAAACATACAAAGGTTCAATGAAGATGTTAATAGAAATACTTTGTAGTGTAAAACTCTATGTACATTGCCATTTGCGAGTAGAAATCAATTACATAGATATTTTTTGCTTTTGTGCTACGCTTCCTATTTTATATAATTATGTGTTTTGATCAGATGTCTCATCTTACAGCTGAATTACTAGAATTTCTCAGTAGAAGCCTTTTTTTTTGTGGGTGAGTAATCATGAAATGACTTCTCCCGCTCTGGAAGGAGCGGGAGGGCGTATCAGACTTTTACTGACTAAAACCCACCCGTGTTCCTTCAGTTGCCTGTTGCGAAGGGCCCCGGTATCCCTTTCGGATCTTCTCCCAACCCTAGCAGGCTCAGTAGCAGCCTGGAGTCTGGATTTGTGCTTAGTTGATGCCAATAGGCTCGCCCACTATTACAAGGGACATAAAAATATAAAATGTGGGTGGACCTTACCTACCTTCAGGTACACCTCTGGCTAACCCTTCGGGGATTACAGGCGTGATGTTTATGACAATTATTTATTTAGCTCTTTTTCTTTCAATATCCTTCAGTAAGTTCAGTTTAACTTTACCCAATTTTTCCAGTGACTATTCCATTTTCTCTAACTCCGTGAACCAGCAATGTAAAGATATGATTTATGACCGAGCGCGGTCCGCGTATTATGTTCTGTGACCACAGTAAAATGGCAGCTTGAGCGGGAATTATGTTCGAAGTCTGCACTGACTTTAATGTTGAAGACTTAAATGTCGCCTAGAGCTTTAATTATGCTATTTATTTCTTCATTTTGTAGTTGTTTTGAGCTCTCTGTGTGCGGGTTGTGTTATTTTAGTTATTTAATGAAGCTTTAGAAACTATATCATCATCTGCCTAGCCTTTTCCCAACCATGTTGGGGTCGGCTTACAGTCCAACCGGATGCAGCTGAATACCAGTATTTTACATGGAGCGACTGCCTATCTGACCTCCACAACCCAGTAACTGGGTAATACGATACCCCTTGGCAAGACTGGTTGTCAGACTTTCGGGCTTCTGACGACCCGTAACGACTGTCAAAGATCCACAAATGACAGCCGGGACCAACGCTTTAACGTGCTTTCCGAGGCACGGAGGAGTCTCGATATGTAAAGATGGTCACCCATCCACGGACCAACCCCGGCAAGCGTAGCTTAACCTGATGAATCGACCCATGCGGCTGTTATTACTTAGCCACGAGCTCCTCGAGCTCGAGTTTTTGAGTTAGCTTTAGAAACTATATATGAATTAAAATTTGTCTGCACTGCTACTAATATCTTAGAACTCAATACTGTCTACAGAGATGCGTAAGGCGTGGGCGACGTGGGTCACCACCTACGGCCTCGCGGTCCGAGGGGCCTCGCACCTCGAAGGTTTATGAATTACTTAAAAACCGTGAACACGACGGAAAGGTTTTCACAGACCCGCAATATTTTTGAACGGCTTATATTATAATATAGTTAGAAATAAAAAGAAAATGTATTTCCTCCTGTAGGCTCATAAAATCAATAAGGTTCTTATGGATGACTTGAGGATTAGGATTATAAAAAGAAATATCCGATAGATCTGCTCATACCTGCATGAATCTAAGTAGGTACTAACTGTTAAGAAAATAATATTAAGAGTCTTACTAATCTTAACTTTGAAAACTAAACTGCAAAGAAAAAACTCATAAAAGCAGCCAATAATGTAGTATAACGGACTGTTATCGTCCGGTACACCGGACGTTAACAGTCCGTTTACGTCCACATACGGCTAGCGTGGGCGAAGCAATACAAACAGTATATTTATCAACGTCCACACTACACTGACAGAAAACATTAACCCTAGGAACAAAAGTAGCGAACACTTGGTGTGCGTTACCCCAGCAAAATAATGTCGAAAACGTTTGCGTTACCCCAGCAAAATAATATCGAAAATAGTCATTTAAATCTTATAGATAATTACTTGCCCAGCTTCCGTAATTGTTGCGCACATTTTTAATATTATAGCGCATATTATTTGTTGCACTTACACTGGAGTAAGATTTAAATTTTTCGTCATTATTTTGCTGGGGTAACGCACACGAACACTTGCCACGGACTTCGGTTTTGCTCGGGAGTATTCGGAAAATCAGGAAATACTCACGCCTTTTTTTAACCGATTTAAAAAAAGAGGAGGTTCTATGTTCGTCTGTATGTGTTTTCATCAATTGTGGACTGATTTGGAAAACTCTTTTTTTAATTTGGTTGAGTAAGCTCGCGCGGTGGTCTCATATGAATTTAATCAACTTTGCTTCGGTAGTTTTTGAGTTAGCTTCATTACTACGTAGTTAATTCACTTTGTGTATGTCGATGATGTTATAAAACTTCCTGTCACTTTTTTTTACATAGCAAGTTGTCTACGAATTTTTGTAGGGTAGGTAGGGATGTCAGCTTTTAACCAATAAAGTTTTTAAAACTAAATGTTCTCTGTTACCACAGTGCAGTTTGTTTCTGGTTCAATTCGCGCAATGAAACCTTCATTTACTATATTATTAATTATGAGTTTATCATTTCTCAATACTCAGGCAAAATGACTGGGAAATTTCGAGCAGGTATGCACGTGGATCAATAAAAATGAACACTGTAATATCATATTCCCAAATTGCGAAATATTCTATAACAAGATACCGCGCGCGGTCATACCGGTTAAATACCAATGTTTAACTCCATAGGTGCCTACTACGCTTTGGAATGGGCAACTAGCGTCATTATTCTGACTGACCAACTCCTTGACAATTCAAAAGTGCCTGTAAATGGTTTAATTGAAATAAATGCTTTCCTTATTACCACAAAACCGTGTTTATCAGTTGTTTAGCGTAAACACCTTTTAAACATGACATTTGTGTATGGAGTGTGACATAAAACTGACATTAGACACGCGTTGAAAAAGTGTCTAAGTTTTTGTCGTAATGCCCTATGAGTTTGAGTTTAATACACATATCCCAAATGTATCCCAAAAAACCTGCCATCTTCATAAAAATGATTCATCCTACAAGATTTCGGTCGCAATGACGTATCTCAATTTATCACGCGGGACGAATAACAGTATTGTTTTGAACCTAATCCTATGTTCAGAACACGTATCCAATAGGGTTCCGTGGAAGAGAGTGGGAAGACCCCTTTTGTTTTATTTTTGGACAGAGCTTTTCGCCCCGGGCTGAAGCTTGATATTATGTACCGTGAATTTCTTTACGAATCTTTATTTCGTGTATTTGTATTTGGGATGGAAATGGTATAGGAATAGTTTAATCTTCGAAGGGGTTAGTAGGTATAATCATATTTGGCTGGTATTTGGTTTTTCATAAAAGGAGGCTAGCCTATTGTCATTTATTAGCATAAGTTTCATTGCAGAAAATTCCAATATCCTTTGTGCGCACTAAAAACATGTCATTCTGGGAAAGGCACTCTGATTGAGTGCGGAATTCATGAATGAAACTGAACACGATCTGCATTGCTATTCTGTAACCATCTCACAGTGAAAACTTAGTTGAAGTGAGCGTGGAGTGAGCTGTCACTGCCTTAGCATCAGTAGGTATCGATGACAATGACAGCTTACTCCACTCTCACTTCACCTTAGTTTTCACGGTGAGATGGTTACAGAATAGCAATGCAGCACTTCTCAACCGCGTGAAAGAGCTGTCAGTTAGTCAGTGTCAATATACCACAACAATTTTGACACTGACAGCTCTTGATCGCGGCATTTTTTGTGGTTAAATTCGACCTGAGAGATCGGAGCCCCTTTCCTTTTCTGCTTAGGGTTACCATGGCGTCGCAGTTAGCAGGAGGACTATATTACAGAGCTTCGCCTCCCCAAACGGACGGATACGTATGAGGATTACCAATAAGAAAAGGAAAGGAGGACCCAATACCCCATAAACTGACCAAAGAACTTAATTATGTTTCAGCTGATCAGCTGCTTATTTCTCATTTTATTTGTATATGTAATCTTGTCTTACCGCAAACTTACATCGCGATACTTTTATCATCATCATCTGCCTAGCCTTTTCCAAACTATGTTGGGGTCGGCTTCGTGTCTCACCAGATGCAGCTGAATACCAGTATTTTTCATGGAGCGACTGCCTACAACCCAGTGAATGGTTAACACGATATCTCTTGGTAAGTCTTTGTTAGCTAAAAATATGGACCCGAAACGTATACCGACAGAGCAAGTCGGAAAACGTTTTCCAATACAGCCATGTTTTAAGTTAAATGCATCATTGAATCATTCTATCATGTGCAGATGTTATGAGATTCATATACTTACTTAGTAAGCTTTGCAACAAAAATAATATAACGACAATTAAATCATGACTTGGCACGCTTTGAACACATAAAAGCTTCGGCCAACCATGACATTAATCTTACACTCGCCTTCCCACCGTATAAAATGAGAGAATATTTCTTTTATCCCAGGGCTTAACAGACGAACCCCGACATGGCAACTTGTTGCGTAATTAACATAATGCTTTACTTAACACTGACCAGCTACATTGACCTTCCACACCCTGGATCATTTAGCATTAATTATAAAGGCTCAGTTACACGAGGATAGTTCCTCGCTTTCAAAAGGAGTCGGAAGACAAAAGTGGACGCGTGTAAACGGTCTTCTTCTTAGTCGTCTTGATGGTACAACTATCAAATTTTGGCCGAAAACTTCGCCACTTTCACGACATCGTCGGTGGCACCACAGAGGTCCCTGTAGCTGCATTTTTTGGGCACAGAGTGCAGGATAGTAGGTTGAACATAGTTTCCAACACAGCTCACATTTTCGAGGTTAGGTATATCCATAAAGACAAGAAGGAGGAGCAGGAAGGGCTCGTGGCTAACCAAAAATGCCACACGCGTCAATCTTCAAAGTTAAGCAACTCTTGCTGAGGTCGGCCTGTGGATGGGTGAGCATCCATAATCCAGCAAGAAAACACGTTAAGCAGTTGGCCGTTAGTTCCGGCTGTTATTCGTAGATCTTTTACAGTTAGGAATCCGAAAGTCTGACAACCAGACTTACCAAAGGGTATCGTGTTCCTCAATAACTGATGGGTTGTGGAGGTTAGATAGGCAGTCGCTCTATGTAAAATACTGGTACTAGGTGCATCAGGTTAGACAGGAAGCTGACCCCAACGTAGTTGGGACAAGGATAGGCAGATGGTGATCAATAAACACAAGAAATGAGAAGTACAAAGTTGGCTTGTTGGTCCTCTCGGCAGGCGAGAAGTTTTACTCGTGTAAATGACGGATACTGTTCTGTAGCGAAGTGGGGACCAAGTAAGACTGGATGTGGCACTGAAGTTTTGGTTTATTTATGCTAATAACATGTCTAGCTTAATTTGATGTTGATGTATTAATTAATTATGATTGCCTCTTGTGATACGTCGTGTTTTAATTACTGTTGAAGTGTTATGACGGATACGAATGGCTTTTTTTGCTTATAAACATTGTTGGAGTAATAAATAACCGCTTTCCTTCCAAAATAAATTTGGGCAATATTGTTTTACATACGTAACATTACGCTTGTAATCCCCAAAGGGTTAGGCAGAGTGTTGTACACCCACATTTCGCCAGTTTATGTTCTAAAAGAAAGAAGAAGAAAAATTGTTTATTCTGCACAAACTAAACGCACACATCACAAAATAAAAGAATGTCATTTACTTCGTAAGTACCCAAAAGCCTCGTATTCGGAGGATTCTTAGTCTGTGGCACAGAGTACACGTAGTTCTACGTCCCATGTAATAGTAGGTAAGCCAGACTCCGGGCTGCTACTGAGAAATTCTTGTTGGAAAACCCAATAATACTTTGCTCGACCTGGGAATCGATCCCAGGGCCTCATAGTCAGCAGTAGCACTTACGAGAACTAGAGCAACGAGGCAGTCAATATTGTTTTAGTAACATGAATTTTGGTTATTTCATGCTAATAAAAAAATGCATAAACTGCCAATTTTGCATACGCCTACTATTTATCCATACATTTTACAAATTGGAGATGTTTTTCGTGTTTGTCCGTGTGATCGCGTTGTTCTTCTAAACTACGCGTTTATGATCATCATCATCGTTTCAGCCGAAAGACGTCCACTGCTGGACACAGGCCTCTCCCAAGCACCGCCATTTCGACCGGTTCTGTGCTTCTCGCATCCAGCGCATTTCCGCGGCCTTCACCAGGTCATCGGCCCACCTTGTGTGGCCTTCCAACACTACGTCTTCTGGTACGCGGTAGCCACTCTAGAACCTTTCGGCCCCATCGGCCATCTGTTCTGCGAGCAATGTGCCCCGCCCACTGCCACCTAAGTTTGCAAATTCGGGCTATGTTGGTTACCTTGGTTCTCCTACGGATCTCTTCGGAAGGTTTATGTGTACCTACATTCATATTAAACTTGCATTTATAATAAAGAAATCTCCATGTTTTATTAAGTCGTCAAAACCGTGTGAAGTAGGGGGCGGGTCACTGTCTTCCCTACAAAGGCGAACTTAACTCAAACTTGACTTTCCCACCAGCTAACCTTTAGTTAACGAGTTTTTCTTAATAACTTAGTACCTAACTAATAATAAAAAACTGCACTAATGACTTCCCCGACGTAATGTCTGCCACTAATTACACTTTTTTCATGAAAAACGACCTGAAACGACTGGAATTTCAATAGCTTTCTAATAACTTAAAAGAACTTTATTGCTTAACTAAAGAAAATGGCTCGACTTATCGCTTTTTCAGTTAAAAGTAAATCCGTCCAAATGTTTAACGTAAAGTTTATTTTTGTGCAACATGTCAAAGGATATACGGGTGGTCCCAGGGATCGCAGTTTACAGGTTGTGAGTTCAAGAAATAGCATGTGCTTAGCTTGAAATAGCAAGTTACTTTTTTCAAATTTCACTCGTCAAGTCTGTATTTGACAGAGTTTTTGGGTTCAAAACCTGATTTCTATCAGTAAGTGCCTATTTCCTATACAGCACAACATTCCCCATGGGACCAACATCGTAATCGCGAAAAAATTATCAACTGTCCCATACAAAACTGCAATACGTTCTCGACCCAAATGTATGGGACGGATGATTATTTATTCACGATTTCGTGGTTGTTGGTCCCATGGAGAAAGTTGTTCAGTTTGAAGGCCACCGACAACCTACCATACCATATTTAAAGCCACCTACCATATTTAAAGCAAATAAATGACTTTGACTTTGAAAAAAATACAGGTCAGCACCGACGCAAAGTTTCAACGCAGGGGGGTCCAGCATCAAGTACTGAATCCATGGTAACATAGGATATTCGTTGGTGTTCCTGTTGCCCTTTCTAATACCTACACAATTTAAGCGTGGTGATTAATGCACGTTCCTTCTTTTTATGAGAAGAGGCATTTGCTTTCCCCATGAAACCAGTGAGGAAACGAAGTGTCTCTGCAGAATTAGTGATACATTGTACTGTAGCATCCCCTTTCAAGTCTCATTCAATCCTCCTCGCTTCTTCTTGGTCGCGTACTTCATTACTGAAGGTCGTGTCCGAAAAAGGCCTTCGTGGCTTTATGTATGATGTTATTCCATTTAGTTCGGTTCTATGCTTCTCTCAGGGCGGTCGTAACAGAGAGTCCAGTGAGGGCTCTTACTTAAGTTTGAAAACTAATTCTAATGACTTTGGGCCATCATCAAAATACCTTCAGTTTTAGCGCTACTATAACTCTCTGGTACGACATTTTTGGGGTCCACAGGCACTAACTATGGGCGATAATTTGGGGTATGGGAACTATTAGCACATTCCTAGATCTTCACGGATCGTCTAAAGTAGTTTTCTTCTAATTTTGCTTAGGTTTCCTGGTAATGTGATGAGCAGAATTCGACGGTCTGATGGAAAGTTGTTTTCATTCAAATTTTCTCTAACGACAAACTACTCTAAAGCCCTAGTTACAATAGGCGCCCGCACCGTGTGTCTTGCACGCTGCGTTTTGGGCGCTCAATAAAAATGTATGAATTTCTATGTAACGAATTACATCAAGCTAAGCTGTGTGGTTAAAATCCAATTGCGTGTTCTTTTTCTAACAGACAACGCCTAGCATCATGAAATTTTGTTTAGGAGTTCTAACTGAACAGACAGCTGTGCTGCCGGGGCGTTTGTTGCGCCACTTCTTCTTCCCAGCTAAAGCACTAGGAAGTGGTGAAGGGTGGGCGTTTTGGGGGACTGTCTTATGTAATTTTGACGTTCGAAAAGTGCTGATTCTCGGCCTAGTTTGAATAAATGACTTTTGATTTTGATTTTGTTCCTTACATAACGATGGTAAGCACTAATGAGGTAAATGGAACTCAATCAAGTAATATTTATCGATGGTAAATCGGAAAATACGGCTTGTATCTACAGAAAATAATAATGTGGATGAATTTTTCCATTCAATTAAGCATATACTCCCCCTCTTAACATAATTAATATATGTTACATTTCGCTCCATGTCCCGTGACCACCCAGTATGGCAGACTGATAAATGGAACAGACTGTTGCAGTGATATAATTTATCATACCAGACTCGGTTTCCTTGTTATATTTTCCTTATATAGTTTCGTATTCGGGCTAAAAATAGACTAGGAGTTGATAGCCATCTTTTCTCATGAGAGAAATGAAGATGAATTGTAGTTTTTTACCCGACTACGGCGAAGAAAAAAGGAGGGTTATGATTTTGACCGGTATGTATGTATGTATGTATGTATGTAAGTATGTTCATCTGTTCCCTCCTATCTTCTAAACCACTCATCACAATTTGACAAATGAGGTATCGTTGGAAGCGTCTTAATTGTCCACTGGTTATAGGCTATATGACGTCACATTAAATTAAAAATGGCGCCCGCTAGAGAACATAAAGTCAGGAACTAAAAAAAAAAAATGTTTAATCGTACCATGTTGGGTATCAAATGAAAAGGCTTAATGAGCACATTTCAAAAATATATATATTATAACACCAAAAGAATTAAAAGAAATTAAAGTAATAAAAACTAAAACCCAACTACGACTAAAAAGGTATAAACAAGACACCACAGACAGACAAATTAAAAATCCGGAGTCACACGTGTTAGGGCATAAATCGAACAGATTACGTGTGACTCCGGATTTTTAATTTGTCTGTCTGTGGTGCCTTGTTTATTTATACCTTTTTAGTCGTAGTTGGGTTTTAGTTTTTATTACTTTAATTTTTGTCGCTTATAAAACTAGATAGGTTATGGAGAATGTTGGAGTTGGCAATAAGTGGCAGATATAACATAAATTCACGCTTTGTCTTTCTGAAGGGTTGGGCTGAGGTGTACACCCACATTTCACCAGCTATGTAATAGGGGGCGAGTCTGGTGCCATCAGCCGGACACAAATCCAGTCTCCAGAGAAATTCCAGATACAAAACCCGAATAACACTTTGCCCGATCTAGGAATCGAACCCAGGACCTCACGCTCAGAAGTAGCGCTTGGGACCACTAGAGCAACGAGGTATTATAGTGAATATATTCGCTCGAATTCATTTATATGGTTCGCCAATTATGATCTGGAATGCAAGGCTTTTGGCATAAGAAATATTATATAACTAGCTTTCGCCCGCGGCTTCGCTCGCGTGGTATGTCGATAAAAAGTAGCCTATGTCCTTTCTCAGGCTCTAGACTATCTGTGTACCAAATTGATAGCATACAGAAATTCGTATATTTTAAATTGAAAAGTTACTAATCTTATATAGCCTGCATCTCAAAATCCTTTCTTAGGGGATGTCTACGTCATAGTAGCTTTATGCATGCAAAGTCTCAGCCCAATCGGTTTAAAATTGACAAAGTTTCATACAAACTTTCATCCCCTATTTTCTCCCCTTGGGGGAATAATTAATCAAAATCCTTTCTTGGCGGATGCCTACGTCATAACATCTACCTGCATGCCAAATTTCAGCCCGATCTGTCCAGTGGTTTGGGCTGTGCGTTGATAGATCACTATGTCAGTCAGTCAGTCACTTTTGAGTTATATATATTTAGATATCCAAATATTTCTTGAAAATACATATTTTGGGCTACTACATAGTAGCTCAACGGCATCGGGAACAGAGATCACCATTTATTTTAAAATTATTATGAGACTGTATTGTCCCAAAACAGGGCAAAATGTATCTCTTTAAAAAAAATATGAAAATATCCTTACATATTATAAAACAAATTCCTCCGCCGCGTCTGTCTGTCTGTTCGCGATAAACTCAAAAACTCCTGCACCGATTTTCATGTTGTTTTCACCAATGGATAGAGTGGTTCTCGAGGAAGGTTTTAGTATACACCGTGTTTTGGTATAATTACCGACATTCACATCCATCAGCTAGTGGATATTAAAAGAAAACGTCGTCCATTTTAATTTTCTGACATAATGGAACTTCATTTAAAAAATAATTCACAAATGATTCACAAATAAAGATTCATTCAAAAAATAAAATATTTTCTTCGGCAAGACAGCAATTGGGTACATACCCATAAAACCGTCAAGGCGCAGCACTCAGAATAACGAAGGCGCTAAAAATACACGTCTCTGGTACTTTTGGTACCGCACCGTATGACGACTATTGTTTTAGTACCACAAAGCAAGATTATCTTCTTAGAAACTGGTATATATGGAGACATTTGCTGATTGAAAAGGATGATGTTTTTGAATGGAGCTATTTTGGGCTTTTTATTCTTTATCTTTTTTAAGGGTGCTTTCTTGTGGCTTCTGTCGAGGATGTTGGAAAATGAAAAAAGTATTTGAAACGTGAATGGACCCCTTTTTTTTGTTAAGGGTGGGAATTCATCATATGACTTCTCCCGCTCTGTACGGAGCGGGAGGGCGTATCAGACTTTTACTGACTAAAACCCACGTGTTCCTTCAGTTGCCTGTTGCCAAAGTCCCGGTATCCTTTTCGGACTTGCCCGCAGTGAACTTTTCCAACTTTGTAGGTTCTTAAGTATAGTAAGTTTAAAGTTCAATTTACAGATACAAGGTTCTTGCCTTTGACACAATAAAATTTAAGCAACAACAAATTACTCTTTTCATCTATCATCATCATCAACCTATAGCAGTCCACTGCTGGACATAGGCCTCTCCAATTGCACGCCATTCGGCTCGATTCTCGGCAACTCTCATCCAGCTGCTATCAGCCACCCTGCGAAGATCGTCGCTCTACTTAGCCTGAGGACGTCCTATGATACATTTGCCGATTCACGGTCTCCACTCAAGAACAAATCTATCCCAGCGTTCATCTGTTCTAAGGCTAATATGATCGGCCCATTGCCACTTTAGCTTGCTTATTCTGTGAACTAAGTCGACAAATTTGGTTGTATTTTCGTGCATAATGTATAAATTACAATTTTAAAATGTTATCCAAACAATATATTTTTCTTTTATTATCATTTACATTTTTTTTTTTTAATTGTTTCATTCATTCGTTCTATTTAAAATTAAATAAATATTATGTACAGACTAACTATTTATATATATACAACTCTCTTAGTTAAAAGTAACTATACAAATAAACAATAAACTAGAATATAGCGTCGAAAAATTCCTCCGCATCGCTGTCGGCTGGTAATGTACCCAAGAGACTGGCGGCATTGCCACGTTGTATGGCAATGCTTATCCTCTGACCAAGGTAAAAGCCAGCCCTTGGGTCACGGGAAGTGTCAAATAGCCGTTTGGAAATTTCATCAAACAAGCTATGAGCACTCGGACCCCACGGCCCTAGGGTTTCAACCCCAAACGGCTCGAAAATATAATTGGCTATAAGGCTGTTATACTTTCGCCGCTTGAGGTTTTCCGCAGCCGCAGCAGCAGCGCCAGCACAGCACGCCGAGCCAGGAAGGTGGGATGGCGCAAGGGTATCGACGCATGTTGCGTCCCACACTAAAGGCCTACCCACCTTCCACGGGAATAAGGACATGCCGTCCGGTCTCTTGCCGTCGTTGCGTGCCAAGCCGTTGGGTTCTTATACAGCTGGAACGCCAGCGGTGACAATTTTTTTTTTTTTTTAATGGTCAAAAAAAAAAAAAAAAACAATATATTTTGGAAAAAGTGAAAAGTAAAGAAAGAAAGAAAAAAAAAATAGGTTTATTTGTCATAGAAACACGTGCATACAAAAAGATAACAGTACTGAGAAGTAAGTGAGTGAGTGAGTGAGTGAGTGAGTGAGTGAGTGAGTGAGTAAGTCAGTAAGTGGTGAGATATATAGTTGAAACTTTCTAAAGAAAGATGAATGTGTTAGTTCCATTTAGTGAGTGACTTCATAAGAATGTAACCTAAACAGGGTTTGTTTACACTTTTATTACATACTTTTGGAAAAGCCTATAAGTACCTTTTCGACCACCATCTTTTAATTAAATCCCAAAGAGACACTAAACCAATTCTAACCAGCACAAAAAAAATCCACAGATACGTTCAATGAAATCCAAGCTAACAAGCTACGCGAGTTCTATCATCATCTGCGCGTGTAGGCGAGCAAAGCGAGCAAAGCGGAGCTGTAATCCGCTTGCTTCGCTCAGGATTAGAAGGCAAACTGTTGCATGGTCTGTTTGCAAGATTGTTAGTGCAATGCACCGGATTTAGAAAAGGTTGTAGTGAAAATAGAAATACTCGTAGGTTTATGAAAGTGAATTTGTGTTGACCTTGCTGGGTTTTGTTAGAATTGGGGTGTTTTTTTATTGTAACACATTTTCAATTTGTCGCATAAAATCGCCCATATAAGGTGTATCTATTCATACACGAAATCTCTTAAGGGGTAATTTTACTCATCATTATGAAAACTTTCGTACTTTGGGTATCGTATTACCCAGTTACTGGGTTGTGGAGATCAGATAGGCAGTCGCTCCATGTAAAATACTGGTATTCAGCTGCATCCGGTTAGACTGGAAGCCGACCCCAACATAGTTGGGAAAAGGCTAGGCAGATGATGATTATGAAAACTTTCGCTATGGGACCAACCCTGAAATCGCAAAACTGCTCCCTACATTTTGACGAGCTATGCAAACATAAATGTAGGCAACAGCTCATTTTTTTAACGCGATTTCAAGATTGGTGCTATAGTGAGAGAGAGAAGGGAGATTTCGTGTGTGAATGCTCCTTATATAACTAAAAACACTTCAGGGTTGTATTTATGAGATACTGGGGTAGTAATATGAAGTATTAATGCCATCATTATTCCACTGCGAAAACGGGATGGTGCTAGCGGCCTTGTCTAGCTCCGGCTCTCTCTAACACTGGAAAAATGGTGGCATTAATACTTCATAATACGGCACCTGGGGCCCTTGGCAACAGGCAACTGAAGGAACACGGGTGGATTTTAGTGAGTAAAAGTCTGACACGTACTCCCGCTCCACCCAGAGTGGGAGAAGACATTTGATGATTTTCAAGGCTCAAAAAAATAAAATGGTTGTATTTATAAGTACTAACATAACCTAACTGATATTACACCTACCCACATTACGAAACCGCCGCGCAGGCAGCGAATAGACACGCCTTTGCGAATAATCGTGGCTAAGGACGGGGCTCATGGCTAATTGATAATAGTTCGTGGATGGGTGACCATCCATTACATATCGATATCCCTCCATGCCTCGGAAAGCACGTTAAGCCGTTGGTCCCGGCTATCATTCGTAGATCTTTGACAGTCGTTACGAGTTACAGAAGCCCAAAAGAGGATGGAATGATGACGTTGTTGCGACTGCCCCGTTTCTGCAGCGCCTTGGAAATGTTCGCTAAGGCCAATACAGATGGTTTTCAAGCCATCATTCGTAAAAAAACAGCGTCGCTGCTGGGTAGTCGCAAACTATATCCTGAGAGCTGTGGCGGAGAGCTATACTCCAAATATGAGACATTTTATGCGGAAGGTGCTCAGGTAGGATACATGTTTCTTGTCTGGTCGTCGTGTGCATGGAATGCTCATTATTTCAAATTTTAAATCAATACTACTAACACTAGAATACAAGTTATTTTGTAATACTAACACGATGTGGATCACTGTTGTCCGAAATAAATACATTTTAATTTAATTTAATTTTAAAAGACTGAAAAACAGTGTTTTGGATGTTTTCCGCCCATCAAATTCATTAGCGCCAGAAGCATGGCTCGCCTCGGCTTCAGTAAGGAGTAGGTGGCCAATTTTAACCCCGTTCAATGTTAGGGATTTGGTTTCCCCACTCAGTCCCTAAAGTGGACCATTGTGTGTGGGCCATGGCGGCCGTCGATGGTTATTCCAACCAGCCCACCTCCCTCCAGAAGTTAAATTTAACCCCGTTGCAATAACCGAAATCCGGAAAGTAAAGTGTTAATTAACATTCCCATCCATAGCCCAAATTCAGAACCAAACCGCCTTTATCCGATAACAGTCCCGGAACCAATTAGGCCAGTTGTTACTGAAACCGCAGACTCACTCTAGACTTTGCATTCCAACTACACAAATTAATTAATTTGTTCGACAATAACACAGAATACAGAAGGTCGGATCCATACAATCTGCCTAGCCTTTTCCCAACTATGTTGGGGTTAGCGTCTAGTCTAACCGGATGCAGCTGAATACCAGTATTTTACATGGAGCGACTGCCTATCTGACCTCCACAACCCAATAACTAGATAATACGATACCCCTTGGTAAGACTGGATGTCAGACGTTAGGGCTTCTGAAGACCCGTAACGACTGTCAAAGATCCACGAATGACAGCCGAGACCAACGGCTTAACGTGCTTTCCGAGGCACGCTCCTCCGTGCCTCGGAAAGCACGTTAAGCCGTTGTCGATATGTAAAGATGGTCATCCACGGATAAACCTCGGCAAGCTTAACCTGATGGATAAACTCATGCGCCTGTTATTATTTAGCTACGAATGTATTAAGTCTCATTAATGCAATGCTCAGTAACAGAGTAATGTCATTAACAGCGAGTTGATTCAAACTAATTAGTTCCGACTAGCCTTTGAACATAGCACTCGCAAACTAAATGGCTTTTGTAAACTGAGGATTTAGGTAATTTGCCGGGACATGTGGCTTTCACAATGTCCAATATAATTCGGTGTGATTCGCTTGCGACTAAGCTGTCGTGACTACATTGACTGGACCACACGTCGCTGTATAGTATTATTCTACTAAGTATAATATAGTGAGTTATCTAACGAAGGGCGTTTCCGTTAACCTGCTAAAGAATAGCGACTACACATGGTTAAAAAAAATTACCACAAAAAAAAACCCTCTGTAGACGCACACTTCGCACCTTTAAAGTAAAACCGTTACTAAACGAAAATTCTCAAGAATTGAGTTATCAATGCAATCTATTTAAAAAAAAAATAACTTTCCTTAATTACGTGTCATAATGTAAACAGAGATCTATAATAAGACCTCATTAAATGTCCTATAGAACCCTGCACTCAGATTTTATTGACAAAAAACGGTGACTTTTTTTAATATTGGCTCTCCTGTAAAATTTTATAATTTCGTTTAGTAACGGTTTTACTTTAAAGGTGCGACTTGTCTTTCTACGTTACAATACAAGTGTGCGTGTACACAGTGTTTCTTTTACGTATCAATTTTTTTTTTAGTGTTTTTTTTTTGTGTGGTAGTTATTTTTTTTTGTTGCATGTAAGGACGCTATACTATTGCGGGTTAACGAGAACACCCTTTGTTAGTCAACATAGTGTATAACATTCGTGCCCGGTTGATGGCAATACACCTTCTATTACATGGGATTTAAACATACCTGGCGAAATTGTGGGTGTACCTACTATTGGTAAAACCTCTGCCTTACCCTTCGGGGAAACAAGGGGTGATGTTATGGTCTACTAATATAACAGACAGCTGTGCTGCGTAGGAGTTTGTTGCGCCACTTCTTCTTCCCAGCTAAAGCACTAGGAAGTAGTGAAAGGTGGGCGTTTTGGGGGACTGTCATATGTAACTTTGACGTTCAAAAAGTGCTGATTCTCTAAATTGAATTCAATAAATGACTTTTGATTTTGATTTTTGACACTGGTAAGATGTGACTTTAGTAATTCATTACACCTGTGTGGGGAAGCCTTAAAGCCAACATGTGATTTTAAGTCTATTCAAATAGGTATGAGGTCCTGGGTTCGATTCCTCGGTTGGGCAAAGTGTTATTGGGTTTTCCATCTGGAATTTCTCAGTAGTAGCCCGGAGTCTGGATTCGTGCCAGGTTGATTGCAATAGGCTCGCCCCCTATTACATGGGGTACACCGCTGCCTAACCCTTCGGTGACATATCACCGAAGGGTTGGGCAGAGGTGTACCCCATGTAATAGTTTTCTACAAAACTAGAAAACTCAAACAAATTCAATGAATTCTAAAATTTACTAAGTCTTATTACCTTTCATTCGTTTTAAATTATTTCTTATTACAGATATCTTACCAGAGCCACATAATTAAAAACTTAATTATAATTCTAGAAAACCGTTAGATAACTCAAAGAAGTTTAATTCATTAAAAGGAATTTTAAATGTGGGAGGTTAATTCCAATGAGCATTTATCGTCAGAACTCAATCAGAATAAAGGCTTTGGCACAGTATAATACAGTGACAGTATTATGTCTCGGCAGTGACCTTGAAAGAATAGTGACCTTGAACAATATAGGAGCTCGTGGCTAAGTAATAACAGCCGCATGGGTTGATTTATCAGGTTAAGCTACGTTGCCGGGGTTGGTCCTAGGATGGGTGACCATATTTAAATATCGAGACTCCTCCGTGCCTCGGAAAGCACGTTAAACCGTTGGTCCCGGCTATCATTTGTGAATCTATGACAGTCGTTACGAGTCGTCAGAAGCCCGAAAGTCCGACAACCAGTCTTGCCAAGAGGTATCGTATTACCCAATTACTGGGTTGTGGAGATCAGATAGGCAGTCGCTCCATGTAAAATGCTGGTATTCAGCTGCATCCGGTTGGACTAGAAGCCGACCCCAACATGGTTGGGAAAAGGCTAGGCAGATGATGAGTGACCTTGAAATAATAACCTATGGCCGCTGTTAGATAAACCTTCCGCGTCCATGCCTAACTACCGCGCACTCGATACTGTTGCGTACTGAGATTTCAAAGCTCATCGTTTCGGCAGTTTTCCATGAAGATATAATACTGTTACTTATTTATACTGTAGCTTTGGCTTTGAATACTCTCCTACGTTAATTCATTGCAATATACCCACACAAATTATCCTTTGAGAATTCATTTGACTGCATTCAGCGGTCCATAGTCCACCGACTGCCGATATTAGGCACCAGTGACATCGTTCAGCAGACCGTATCAAGGATTTGCGGAATGCTAGATAGTGAATTGAATGTGCTCGTTTTGGCTGGACTGTGAGATTCAAACGTTAAGAGGCGTTTGCTAAATGTGACAAATCTTCTGTAATCCTGTTCGGTTGTCACAATTCGTTGTGCAGTTGGTGTACGTATTGTTTTTGGGTTGGTGCTTGGTATTATTGCATTTTAGGTTTTTGAGTTTGAAAGTGATAAGTTTTAATTTGTCCCTAATTTAGGGTTTTACTAGCTGCTGCCCGCGGCTTCGCATGCGTATCGACGCATACTAATTATTTTTCTAAAATAAAAGTAACTTAAGTAACCTCTTATAACATCTGCTATCTGCCAGTGAAAGTGCCGTCAAAATCGGTCCAGCCGTTTCGGAGATTAGCCGGAACAAACAGACAATAAAAAATTATTTATGTGCCGTATATACTTTCATATGCATTTAGTAAAAAGCTGTTATTTTGACATTATAAACAGACACTTCAATTTTATTTGTTTGTATAGATAAGTAAAATTTCTACATTTATATCTGTATCTTTTATGGTTTATAACACGTTTCTTGTATGGAGACCCCCTTATATTATTAACTTTAAAAAAAAAAACAAATTAATAAACTTTCTCTGTCTACATATTACGGTTCATGAGATGTAGCCCGCTGACAGACGGACGGACAGCAAAGGCTGAGTAATAGGGTTCCGTTTGGCACCCTCCGGGTACGGAAACCTAAAAAGCCACAAACAAACCAACACAAGATATTTCATTCTGTCATCCACGCCATTGGATCTACCAACGCCTGCAATTCTGTCGGCTCCCAAACGCGTGGGCTTGATGAAGCTATTCAGATTCGACCCGCCCACACCGACGGTAAACACATTAGGTATGCAAATGGCGACCGGCGTGTGTGTACATCCCCTAAGCGGGCCGACCGCTGGTCTGTCTACCGCCTAATTTGGTGATGGCACACCGTTTTAATGTAATGTTGGTTTGTGATTTTATATCTTCATTTTTGATCTTGGAATTATTTGGTAATTAATGTAATGATAAGGAGCTCGTGGCTAAGTAATAACAGCCGCACGGGTCGATCGATTAGGTTAAGCTACGCTTACCGGGGTTGGTCCGTGGATGGGTGACCATCTTTACATACCGAGACTCCTCCGTGCCTCGGAAAGCACGTTAAGCCGTTGGTCCCGGCTGTCATTTGCGAATGGCTGACAGTCGTTACGGGTCGTCAGAAGCCCGAAAGTCTGACAACCAGTCTTACCAAGGGGTATCGTATTACCCAGTTCCTGGGTTGTGGAGGTCAGATAGGCAGTTGCTTTATGTAAAATACTGGTATTCCGCTGCATCCGGTTAGAAGCCGACCTCAACATTGTTGGGAAAAGGTTAGGCAGATTTTTAATGTGATGAGAAACTATTCTTTTTTTTCACGTTTTTAAAATCACACGATAAACACGCCTTTGGTCCGCTCAGCAGCTTACCTCCTCACACGTAGAGGAGGTGACGTTACAAATTCCTAACACTTAAAGAATTTGTGAAGGTCACAAATGGTTAGAATAGCAACAGGAAAATAAGTCATATCTACAAACATTCGTTATTTATGTCGATATCGTTACGGAAATGGGCTTCTGCATTATGATAAATAACACATATTTTCCCTCCATTTCGATATACAAGATCAAAACTTCAAAAGGAACTCGCATTCAAATTCGAAAATGGAAAAATATGATTTTCCCATCCGCGTCATAATCGGGCCAAAGGTATTGATGCGCTCTGCCTAATGCGTGTTTTGTGTCGTCTCATGTCAAGCGGTGGGATTTTAGGGGACTGTATTCCAGGGATAGTGAATTTTGGCACAACATTAATAAAATGGTATCTAGTCAACATCACACCTAAAATCCGACAGGAAGTATTCGGTGTTTGGTGTTACCCCGCGATCATACCAGTCTGACTTGTCAATAACTAGAATCACATTTTATGACAAGCTGTCATAGGTACTAGTTTTTTATAAACTTTGTAAAAGACTTGTCAAAAATATGTCGTATAACATACATGTGTTGACATTGTCTCAGATATGTATGGTTATCTATTTTGTTCGCCTTTTTGACATAATTGACAAGTTTTCTACGAGTTTTGTATACAATTTTACAACTTGTTTTAGGTGTAAACGATAAAGGGAACTAGTAGACAACTTGTAGAATACAATATTTTATAACTTGGTGTAAGGCTTCATACAAAACACCATTATTATCAAAAACTATCTTCCCTTCTTTTCGTGTGATTACTAACTAACCTGGTGTCAGAGTTTTTAAAGCCGTTCCGCAAAACTATTATCACTGTAGAAATAATATTATTTATTGTTGTAAAATAAATTCGAGAATAAAGTTTCTCAAGAATGTTGCAAAGGTGGTGATATTTATAACTTAACATTTTAAAGATTGGTCGTCGAAAAGGTTCACCACCCCTGCTCAATGACGTAGGAATGTAAAGCTTTTACAACGTTTGTGATGGCTTTGTGACGTTTTATTGATTTTATATTTAGTCATTTTAACTTAAAATATTCGTGGTACGTTCTGTTATGAATTAAATATTTTGGCTTTTGTTGTCGTGTAATTTAAGGCATGCCCGCTTCATTCTATAGGAGCCAGAAAAGGGACTTTTATGTAGTAACCTGTCTATTCATTAATTTGGTTGAATAATTAAATTTAAAGGTGTCTTTATGAACTAACTCAGCTTTAGATATATTTGTAAACGCATAAGTTAGTTTCGTTTTCAGCCGTGGGTGGCGTTGTTTTGTTCTCTTGTAATGTCAACATTTAAGCTAGAAAGTCATGTCGTAACGGAATAAAAATATATTTTTTCTTTTTCAAGAATTCTTACGCTTTATTATTGAAATATTGCTAGAATCCAATAGGTTATGCGCCCAGGCATTGCAATAATTGATAATTTCAGTATAAAGTTGAGTAAAGAGCAAGATTATTACCGGTGTAAAATCAACCATCCAAATTAACAATATGGAGGTTACCAATGCGATGAAAATGGAAAAATTCGATGGCAGAAACTTTAAGCAATGGAAGTTTCAAGTTAAATGTGCATTAAGAGCAAAAGGGTTAAACATAGATTCGGTAAGACCCAATGAATCCAGTTCGCAAGTGCAATGGGATAAAGATGATGGCATGGCCATGTTCATCTTGACGTCGTCAATGGATTTGAACCAGATATCATTGATAGAAAACTGCGAGACTGCGAAGGAGGTCATGAAAAAATTAGAAGCCATCTATGAGCAAAAATCTGAATATAGTAAAATGATGATTCATGAGAAATTTTACCAATATTCTTATTGTGCTAGTGATACTATGGGACAACATGTGTCCAAAGTGGAAAGTTTGGCAAAGCAGCTGCGAGAAACTGGTGAGAAAATCAGTGACACAGCAATAATGACAAAGATTCTAAGCACACTTCCATCAACATACCGTTCGCTTAGACAAGCTTGGTTGTCACTCGATGAAGATAGTCAAACAATACAAAATCTCACATCACGTTTAGTAGATGAGGAAGCGAGTCTTGCCAATGAGACAACATGTAATGAGACTGCATTAGTAACCACTAAAGGGAATTCCAAACCAAGAATTGGAAGCAATCATGAACAAAGAAGTTCTAATCATAGATTTGTATGTTACAATTGCAATAAAAGAGGACATTTTGCAAAGGACTGCAGAATGCCAAAGAAAACATACAATAAAAGTCAGAAGCCTCACAATATGTTAGCATTCAGTGCGGAAGGATATTTTTTATCTGAGCATGGTGAAGAAGCTTGGATATTAGATAGTGGAGCATCCATGCATATGTCATTCAGACATGACTATTTCTATGAATTGAATGAGTCTCAAGGCTATGGCATAGATAAGGTGGTTAAATTAGGGAATAAACAAAACATTAAAGTATGTGGAGAAGGTACCATTTTGATAAATAAACTAGTGAAAGGAAAATGGGAACAATGTAAACTTGAGAATGTCCTGTATGTGCCAGACTTACGAAGAAACCTGTTTTCTGAAGGAGCTGCCACTAGAAAAGGTTATGTCATAGTGAAAAATAACCAAAAAGCAATGATAATGAAGAATAACATAATCGTAATGTGTGCACAATTAACAGAAAACAATTTATATGAGTTGGAAATTAAAACGATCAAACAAGAAAATTGTAACATTGTGCAAACAGATATTAAGGTCTGGCATGAGAGATTAGGACATTTGAATATAAAACAAATTAAAAACATGAGTATAAATGGTGCAATTCCAGTTAAACTGACTGGGAATGAGAATTTTATTTGTGAAGCGTGCCAATATGGTAAGCAAGCAAGATTTCCCTTTATGAAATCTACTAGAGGCCCGTCACAACCTGGTGAAATTGTGTACAGTGATGTATGTGGCCCTATTGAAGAACCTTCTGTGTCAGGTATGAAGTACTTTGTTTTATTTAAAGATGGAGCAACAAGTTATCGTCATGTTTACTTTATGAGGCATAAGAGCGAAGTGTTAAGCTATTTCATAAAGTACAATGCAATTGTGAAAAATAGATTTCAACATGATGTGAACATTCTTCATACAGATAATGGCTGTGAATATGTAAACCAAGAATTTAAGACATTTTTAGAAGGTAATGGAATAACTCATGAGCGTACGGCCCCATATACCCCACAACAAAATGGGAGGGCCGAAAGAGAACTGCGTACTATCATGGAAAGTGCAAGAACAATGTTATATGCGAAAGACATTCCCTTAAACTTGTGGGCAGAAGCTGTCAATTGTGCAGTATACTTATTGAATAGAAACACATCAAGTCAAACGGGAAATGTCACATCATTTGAACTCTGGTATGGTGAAAAACCTAACCTTCAACATATAAGAATATTTGGTTCCATTGGGTATGTTCACCTTCCAAAAGAAAAGAGAAAGAAATTGGATAAGAAAAGTGTGAAGATGTTGTTAGTTGGGTATGATCGTGATAATTACCGAATGTATGATCAGAATAAAAGAAGAATTACAGTATCACGGGACGTAAAATTTGAAGAATGCAGTATACTAGAAGAAAGACACAATTATACAGAAATAGAGTTAGATAAAGAAGAAAAAGAACAGTTAATATCACTATCCCCACAAACTGAGGTTCAGGACCAATATAATGTATATAAAGAAATCTCTTCTGACGAAGATAGTATGAAGAGTACTATAGACACAGATGACACCTATCACCCTCCAAGAGGTATTCGTTTAGAGCAAGAAGAACAGAGAAATATCACATTACGTCCTCGACGAAATAATAAACTGGAAGTGAATTTAACTGAAATAGAAATACCAAATACTTATGAAGAGGCCATAAATAGTGTCAATTGTCATCAATGGAAGAAAGCTATAGCTGAAGAGCTTGAATCACATGAAAATAACAAAACTTGGATAATAACTGATAGAACTGAGAAGAAGCCTATTACTTCTAAATGGGTGTTCAGTACAAAGAAGAATACAAGTGGAGAAATTGAAAGATACAAGGCAAGACTTTGTGCTCGAGGTTTTACCCAAGTGAAAGGTTTGGACTATCATGAGACTTTTTCACCCACTAGCAGGTATGACTCCATCAGGTTAATACTTAGTATAGCTGCAAGAGATGACCTACAAGTAGAGCAGTTCGATGTGAAGACAGCCTTTTTGTATGGTGAGCTATCTGAAGAGCTATACATGGAGGTGCCAGAGGGGGTGGAAGCCAAGCCTTCGAAAGTATGTAAGTTAATAAAATCTATTTATGGACTTAAACAAGCTTCTAGATGTTGGAACAAGAAATTTTGTTCATTTTTGACTACTTATGGGTTTAAACCTTGTCCATCTGATAGTTGTGTATTTGTGGGATATTTTAATGATATCAAAGTAATATTAATTCTTTATGTTGATGATGGATTATTACTGGCTAAAAGTAAAATTGTTTTAAATACCATATTAAATGATTTGAGAGAAAACTTTGAGATAAAGATTTTAAAGTTTAATTCATATGTTGGAATGGAAATAAATAAAACAGAAGGATGTATAAGTATAAGTCAGAAACAGTATATTAAAACATAATTAAATTAAATTTAAATGTACATTTATCGAAAAATGAAAATAATGTACCTATTAATTTCCCATATAGAGAGGCAGTGGGAGCATTATTATTCTTAACTACTGTATCTAGACCCGACATAGCATATGCTGTGAATGTTGCAAGTAGATATGTTAATGATCCAGGTCCTTCACATGTGACTGCAGTGAAAAGGATCTTGCGCTACTTGATTGATACAAAAGAATTATCTATTGTGTATAAAGGTAATTTAGAATTAGTTGGCTACTCTGATTCTGATTTTGCAGGTGACTTAGATAGTAGGAAATCTAATACGGGTTACATATTTTTAATGAATGGGGGTCCCATCACCTGGTCAAGTCGTAAACAAAACACTGTGGCATTGTCCACAACTGAATCTGAGTATATGGCTGCCAGTGAAGCATCAAAGGAAATATTATGGCTTAGACAATTTTTGTATGATATTGGGGAGCCACAAAACTCTGTTACTTTGAACGTAGATAATCAGAGTGCAATTAAATTAATTAATAATCCAGTATATCATAAAAGGAGCAAGCATATTGATATAAAATATAACTTTATAAGAGAGAGTGTTGAAAAGAAAACAGTTAATATTAAATATGTGGAAAGTTCATGCCAATTGGCAGATTTTCTGACGAAAGCTCTGCCTGTAGGGAAGTTTATTGGTATTAGAGATAAGATCTTGAATTGTACTTAGATTCTTATGTATCTTATAGTTAATAATTGAGTTGATTCATAAAGTTAGGTTTCTGGATGTAATACCTAGGTTTAAAGTAAATAATGATGTCACCTTGTAAGTTTAAGTGGGAGTGTTGAATAATTAAATTTAAAGGTGTCTTTATGAACTAACTCAGCTTTAGATATATTTGTAAACGCATAAGTTAGTTTCGTTTTCAGCCGTGGGTGGCGTTGTTTTGTTCTCTTGTAATGTCAACATTTAAGCTAGAAAGTCATGTCGTAACGGAATAAAAATATATTTTTTCTTTTTCAAGAATTCTTACGCTTTATTATTGAAATATTGCTAGAATCCAATAAATTTTATTCATTATAATATTCGATCGATTCTCAAAAATCTCACCGTGAAAACTTAGGTGAAGTGAGCTGTCAATACAGTCAATCCCCCGCATCAGGCGGAATGACAGGTCACCAAATTATTCACGGTGACAATTTAACAGAAATGGAGTCACTTCAAAAAGTTTTCACGGTGACAACTTTACAGAATGGACCATTATAGAAGTCATGGAGTCACTTCAACAAATTTTTCACGGTGAAATTTTACAGAATGGACCAATAAAGAAGTCATGGAGTCACTTCAACAAATTTTTCACGTTGACAATTTTACAGTTTTGACCCTATAGAAGTCATGAAGTGGATAGTTACACGTGTTAAAATGTCAAAATAGGATTTCTATTCGACTGTACTTACCTACGTATTTTTTTTTGTATTTTTAAATGTTACTGTGCTAAACAATCATCAGAGTGGAGCTCCAGTGCTTACCTAGAACAATAAAAGAAATACATTAATATGTTGTAATTACATAGATAAAATCGAAATTTTTTAAATAATTATTTAAGTCTCAAGACACGTATTTACGTCACGAAAAAACTCTACGTTATATTTAAATACGTATTAGCGTGTGCTAGCTGTCATTATGACAGATAATTTAATTTAACGTTTTTGTGTTTATTTTTCAATACTCATTACTCAATTCTTTATTGCATTCCATATGTGTGTGTATGTGTTTTTTATAGTTAGTTAGTCATTTAATTTAGTACCTAGTGTAAATAATCAGTTGTGTTAAATATTGAAAAATAAAGTATGACGGCGTCAGCGATCAACATCTCGATTCGGTGGTACGGACTCCATAGCGCAGGTTTACAATAAAACACGATGATACAGCAAATCAGTTAGTATTTCACTTACAGAATAATCATCACAGTAGGTACAATACTAATAATGTTCACGCACTACTTTCTACACTCGGGCAAAACCGACAAGTTTCGCATAGAAGAAGTGCAGGTCTGCATCCGTTCGTTGCCCTCACAAGACTGACTCGTCGCTCAGCCACTTCCCTTAACACGACTCTGTCAACGGGCCGCCCCACTCTAGTGAGCGCGTCATGGCGTTTACCCTCACCTTAGTACTACAATAATCAATTGAGAGACTATTATCGCTCAACTTTTGTAATATACGACAAGTATATCACGGAGATAAAAATTTAATAAAAAATATTATTTTTTTATGTTAAGTAATGTTAATTAAGTAAACTGTTATATAGAATCAAGTTCTTCTGACAGGCAGCTGTGCTGCTGGGGAGTTCGTTGCATCACTTCTTCTTCTCAACTAAAGCTCTAGAACGTTGTGAAGGGCGGGCTTTTTGGGGGACTGTCTTATACGTAATTTTGACGTATGTTTGAATAAATGACTTTTCATTTTTGATTTTCTAATTCTAACCTTCTTCAGTTACTACATTATATTACGCCACGTTGACGTCACACACATAACCGGTTCACGCGGGTTATTGTTATACCGGAGACAAGCGGAGATAACCGGATTACGCCGGTTTAAACCGGTATGTACCCACGCAAGTCGCAACGTGTATATGTCGAAATTATTTTTAGATTGACGTGTCACGACGTGCTGATGGAATATCCAGGGAATTGAGTTTCAAAATAAGGTGATTGAAAGGGTGTGTGAGGAAATGTGTGAGTAAATCGGATTGTTCAGCGTCTAGGGGTTGTATTGGATACGGAATTGTTTCAAAGTCAAAGTCAAACAATTTATTACATGTAGGACCATAAAAGACACTTGAACGTCATATTTACAAGAAAGTGTCAAAGTCAAATAATTTATTTCAATTAGGCACCATAAAAGGCACATTTGAACGTCAATAACAAAAAAAAAAAAAACTGATTCTTGTTGCCCCTTCCAAAAGGTAGTTTTCGTATGGAGAAGAACGGGCAAGAAACTCCACCGTTACTTACTGCGTTTGGAGTCCCTATCTACATAAACTGTTTGGTGAAACGAGAACCGTTCCAACAACCAACCTAATTACCAAACTAGTATAAAAACGTATCCACGTAATTTAAAATGACTTCAAGGAGTCGATGCTCAACACGAATTCAATAAAAACAGAAAAAACACTTTTAAAGACTTATTCTAAACTCGCAGCTCGCGTAGTGCACAATAGCTACAAATTCGAATCAAATCACTTTGCTACGCGCCGAGCTACGCCGTAGCGCGTGCTACGAATATTGAAATCCAAAAAATACTAATTTTTGATGGATGCAAAATAAATAGGCACTTTAAATCCACTTCATATGAGTAGCAGTTAATTTTATTCCCATAAACAGGGTGGATTTTTTTTGGGAAAAATATTCTCGGTTTTGTGACTTTTTTTAGTACTTCAGTTGGTCTGGAAGAGTCTTTTAATCCGTTTACGAAACTGCATCGAGTGGCGTCATAAAAATGAAAAGTGAGACTTGGTATTTTTCCCAGCTGACTACTTATCAATCTGCCTGGGTCGGCTTCCAGTCTAACCGGATGCAGCTGAATAGCAGTATTTTACAATGAGCTTCTACCTACCTGACCTCCGCAACCCAGTAACTTTGATAATATGATACCCCTTGGTAAGACTGGTTGTCAGACTTTCTGGCTTCTGACGACCCGTAACGACTGTTTAAGATCCACGGATGACAGCCGGGACCAACGGCTTAACGTGATTTTCGAGGCACGGAGGAGTCTCGGTATGTAAAGATGGTTACCCATCACCCACCATTAAAAATTTAGAGACGGTCTCCTAAAAACGTTTTCCTATAAACCCCCCGTTTCAAAAAGCCACCCTGTATTTATATTGACATGGATAATCCATTAACTTTATGTGTGTTTATTATTTTATTAACAAAAGCTTAAAAGCCTTTTATTTTATTATCAGAGTTGAAAAGGTTTTGTACTTTATTTACGGATGACCGATGTGGAGAGGGAAGCTTGGAATCAACGCTTTTGTTTCCAGCACATAGCTTTAAAAGCTGGGAACAATTGAGAAATCACTGATCTTTATTATGTTACTAGCTGCAGTTGTCTGCGATTTCGTCCGCGATGAAAAGTAGCCTATGTTCTTCGTTAGGTCATGATCTACTCATGTGCTAAATTTCATCTAAATCCGTTTAGCTTGAAAGCGTAAAAAACAAAAAAAAAATATACAGACTCAAAACTAACTTTTGGATGTCGGAAATTCTCACACGGGAACATACTACCTGGATAAAAAGTATCCCATATCCTAATCCAGGTCTACCCGTGTGCCAATTTCATCCAAATCCGATTAGCTGTTTTAGCGTGAAAGAGTACACACACAAACTCACTTTTGTATTTATAATATGAGTTAGGATGTTGACTTGAAAGAGCATGGCTGTTGAGTGTACCTATGACATGCTCACTTAAGGGTCGGCTATAGGAAATCATGCTATGGGTTTTGGATAAGTTTATATAGAAAACTTAAAGTCGCCTCGTCCATTTCGCCATTTATGTTGAAGTCCCATGTAATAGGGGGCGAGACTGGCTGAAAACAAAGATATTCTTCATGTTTTAAGGGTTTCTCACCTGAAGCGTGCCAAACGTTATTCAATTAATAAGCCTTAGCTGGCCGCCCGTCTGTCTGTCAGCGGACTGTATCTCATGAACGACTACGGAATGGGTAGACTTGAAATATTCATAGATTGTGTATTTCTATTGCCGCTATGTAATACAAATTAAATAAAGTTAATAAATAAAGGGTATTTTTTCTGAGTTTTTTTGCTCGATCTTGAGATACGGTACGGAACCCTCTGTGTGCGAGTCCGCTTTGCACTTGGCCGGTTTTTTACTGAGTTAAAATGAAGAAACACGGTGAAGTCAAAGTTAAGCTTTTACTAAACAAGTCCATCTACCTTTCGGTCTTTGACCACAACGAGCGGTCACGTGGTCTGTGGCACAAACTTTAAACAAACAAAACTGTGGTCAGTCTCACCGGAACATGGAACTAAAATATTGGTTTTGAAAACAGATTTTCAGGGATGTTGGTAAAAGTAATTTATTTATGAACAGTGCATTGAACTTTAGTGGTCTGGATTACAAAAGGCGTAATATTATTAAGCCCATCGTCCACGACGTACTCAAAACACTTACTCAAAAGTAACGTGTTACGAACTAAAATCACTAAAGGGCTGCAACCACGACCAAGAGAATCGCGATGGATCCGCACTTCTACGTCGGGTAATCTCCACGAACGATCGATTATTCTGCCGGCGTGTCGTCGCAACTCGTAACACACGTTTCCGCGTTAAGACAGCGCGCTCGCCGCGCTTTCGCTGCAAGACCGCTACGTTCCACGGCGAGAGCGCGGTGGGCGCGCTGCCAGTAGCGACGAGCGCGCGGCGATATGATAACGTTACGCTCGCACTCAACCACTCGTCGCATCGCCGCGGTTCTCTCGCTCGTGTAGACGGCTCCTAAGAGAGTGTATGGAAATACGTGGCACGACTAAAATATTGCCGCGATTCTTTCGCTCGTGGAGGCGGCCCCCTAAGAGTAGCCAGAATGTCACAGCTCTAGTATTCCAATGGCGGGCCGTACACGACACGACGTACTAACGCGTTAGTAACTACTGTGAGTATATTATAACTCTCACTCAGAACGTAATAAATAGCTGAACACTATCCCCTGAGATACATGTTCCCGGTTAGTTCAGGGGTAAGGGTCAATACTCTGTGCACCTCATTGTAACGACCGCAGAAAAAACAATTTGTAATAATTTTCATGTACCTATAATAACTTTTTTTTTTTAACTCCACTCGTCGCGTTTGATAGCACTGAATTTTGCAGTAATGTGATTGTTAGTGCTGTTCGATTGAGGGAGTGCTTCCTGAATTTCACTACCTACTGTAAGTTGTACTTATATTTCCAAATACCTTTAATTGCTATAAAAAGAAATATCCAAAATAAGACCAACGACACTAAATCTATATTCATACGATGAAAGTTCAATTATGTCGCCAAGAAGAAACGGTTCGTTATACATAATTCAAAGATCTGCGAAGATCAAACAGTAAATGTTCCGACTGTGTATACTAAGAACAATAAGGGTTGGATTCACGTTGTGAGCTCCATTTTTCACGAGTTTTTTTTACATATGAAGAGAATATTGACTTGAGGGAATCGAGTATGGTATTCGAGATATTTGTGTGGCTCTTCGTGTCACTCAATGAATTTGATATATAATTTTTTTTGGAATTACTTGCTCTTCAATTAAAGTAATGAATGTTTGAATTTAACATTTAAAGCATACCATTAAATTCCAAAGAATGTGATACCTCGTTGTGATTAAAAATATCTGACATCACATAAGCAGCATAAAAACCCAACAGTACCTATAATGTTTCAAGATTTTTCTGTCTTGCAATAAGAGCCGCCATATTGCAAAAAAAAAAACATTCTACCGGTAGCATAAATAACTGACGGTAATGTTTGACAGTAGAAATGTCAATAAGCATTTTTTTATTATTTTTGAAAACTGATTTGATATTGGCTATTCTGCCAGTATCAAGTATGAAATTCAACCTTAGGATGATGCAGAGGCAAAACATGGCAGGTGCGATATGGGATAGATAGCTCGTATATAACTTTAAAATACAAGAATAAATACAAATACATAGAGACAAATAAACCATGTCAGGAGAAATAACGAGCGGTAATGTAACTTATCGTCGTGAGACGTGCCTTACGAGTCGCTGCATTGACTTTTACTAACAGCCTTTTCTTACTTCTTCAATACAACTTTTCACAATTTCATTTCACTTTATCTCTTCAATAAAAAGTCGACGGAACATATTTCACGCTTTCGCGTAGGCGTCTAGAAGGTCTGGCTGACCTTATACTTGGAAATACACGAACTAGGTTCCATTTCAAATGTCACTGAATTGTTTAAGAAATGAAATCGAAGGATCAGTGTCGAATCGGGCGTGTTGTTATGAGGATGACTAAACTCTATCACTACAACACTTCAAAATCATAACGAAAATATGCGGCCTTCCCAAATGTTTTTCTTTTGTATTATGGCGAATCGTTGAGCTCCTTAAGTTCTAAGTTGAGCTGCACGATTACTGAAAAATGCGTGCACTGACTGCACCGGCCCACTCAATCTGTGTGGTACTTTCCTCAAAAGACTATTTCAGACACCAATCTACATGGTATTCACATGATCTGACCAAGATTATATCTGGACTTTAAAAGAGACTGTGACCTCTGAATTTTTTTCGGCCTTTCTTCTCAGAGTAGTCAGATAGGAAACGCCGACCTCATCTAGTTTTGAAAATATTATTGACGTATTTGTACAAACCTACTTACAGAAATAAAATCATTTATCATTTACTCCCAACGTTATCACCATGTACGTTATAAACGTACGTATAACTATGTACATTATCACCCACATCTATTTCTAATTGACTGTATTATGGGTCTTTTTACAGTATAGGCCACTTGTCCTTGGCAGCACCATAAAATAATTGTTTGTCTATGAATTCAGACCTAGTAGTGGTATATATAACTGAACATAAACACTGACACTCTATTTCAAAATGGTAACGAGAATTAAACTCAAACTTACATTACCCCCCAAAGCTATTTCAAATCAAGTGGCAATCGATTCACTCGTTCAGTCGGATCGGGCGTCCCTTTCGAGAAGAAGGTCATGGATTGGTATCAACAAGTAAGGGATGCTCGCTAAGCCTTCTCAACGGTGTACTATGTCTATCGAGTGAGCTAATGACAATTTTGTATGGATGCTTTAGATTTTTTTTTTTTTGTGTAGTGTCGTAATTTGGAGTTGTAAGAATTGAAATCGGAATTGGATTGCTGTTATTTAAAGTGCTTCATTAGAGTATAATCATAATAAATGTTTTTTTTTTTCTGCTGGTAAATTGTAAGTAGGATGAAAGAAATAAAGTATCAAAATATGAATCGTCGACTGAATGTCGCGTACATTCAGAATGCAATATTTACTCCACTTTCATAATAAAGGTTTCCATATAAACGAAAGTTTAATAAAAATGTATCAAAAGGGCTCTTTCATCGTTTTGCTTCATGAATTTCAAAGGAAACGTCATCTCCACCGGGGTTTTGCAGAAAAATCATCTGCAAGAATAAAACCACGTGTATCTACAATGGAAATTTTTTAATACCCTCGTATTTTCTACCCTCCAATATTTAAAATTTTAACCTTACTTTTTAAGTACTTTTGGAGGAAAAAGTAATAAAAATAAGGCATTAGAAAAAACTTGGGCAGTTTAAAGGCTTACAGAAGCCAGCCAAGAGACGCTTGTGTCTAAATAAAAACGTTGAGGGAAATGGCGACTGGTCTCAAAACATCATGTCGTTTTAAGTTTAATGGCGATATAAAACTTAATTGTTATCTGAGTGCTTTCCGGCTTATGCCAGCCACCTTTTACTGTCGCTTGACCACTAAGGATAGGCGGCCATCTGTTCAGATTTTGGGTGTCGTAAAGGTAACGATATAAGATAATAGGTAGCGTCTTATGTCTGCTAATACTGTTAAGTTTGCCTAGCGTGGTTGTGATGGCAACATCTGTTTCCTATCTGTTTAGCTCATCACGGTAATTGAAATATGTAGTCAAAGTCAAACTCAAGGCATTTATTTAAATTAAACCATTTACACTATTTTGAATTGTCGAAGTAGTCGGTCAGTCAGGAATAAGAATTATGAAGTTGCCCATTCCAATTTACGTCTGTAATTTTTATGGTGTACATAATAAAGAATATTCTATCTATCTATCAAAAGCATACTGTACCTATGGCGAAAACCGGGTATGAAACTTCATGAACCTAAACTTTTTTAAACAAGTAGTAGTTCTGCGTTTTAAAATTCTATAAAGTCGTAAAATCGGTATACCAAGTTTCGTCCAGATCGGTAATAAAATACTACCTGCAGAAGAGTACCAACAAACTGACACACGAAAACAAATCTTGCCAGACTTGAAGCAGAGACGCTTTGCACGCTTGGTAACTAATATTGTTTCGTAATTTAGCAGCATTTTAACACGAAATAGACAGTACAGACTCATTCACTTTTTTAATATTAGTGTAATCCCCTTGTGTTTACTCTTCAATTTATTTTACCTTTTATCCAAGAATAGCTTCCTCTGGCCTTCGCATAAACTTGTTGATTAAAATACTAGACGCTGTATTCAGCGAATATTAACTAAGAGGTAAGCTTTCTAAAGTTTTGATTAAAACTAACCACATTTTAATACTGAGTATATTGCGAGGAATTATTTCAATTTTGCTTGTATGTTAAATTGAAACGTGCGTTTAAGTACAAACGCCATGTTTTTTTTAAATAGAAATGAATGTAGAATGTTGAAGCTAAATTTAATTTCACAGCCAATATTGACAAACACTAAGGGAATATAGAAATAGAGCACTTAAAAGCTTTTCTATGAAATTGGTTGGCTCTTCGAATGGCTTTTACTATTTATAATAGGTATTCTCAGTGGTTCTTGAAAATATACTTTTCTTGTATACATTAAAATCAACTATTTTTGAGTAATGAATTTCTTGATTTTCCGTATAAATCTTAACTTATGTCAATAATGCGATAAAGCACAGCTTAAAATAAACTGAATTCCCTAATGGCGCCCAACCTGGGACAAATAGTTTCAAACTAAAGTATATTAAATTGCTAATTTAATTTCATGTTCCTTTCATAGAGTAGCTCATTCTGATGATATTTGCTTTCAGAACTAGTGATTCAGCCCCAAAACTTTGTGTTTCGTAGTTGGCGCCCAAGTGGGACCACGGACCGCCATCTAATTTATTGTCTTTATTTAGTTTATTCATACAATTACGTCGAGCTGCGCACAACGTTGCGTAATGAATAAAGTTTTAACGAGTTCAGTGTTTATTGATACACATAGTGATGTCGCCATTTGTCGAGCGGTGTTATAAAATATTGAATTACCCTCAATTTTGAAGTATGTGGATATTTCAAAATGATTGCGAGAGATAATTTTACTAGAGATTTGTTAGCAAAAACTATTGTTGGAAATATCAACAGGGGTTTTCTAGATGTTAAAGCTAAGATTGAAAGTTTTGTCTTCATTACCCTGAAGTACACAAATAACAAACATTGTACGAAGTTGTTGATTCTTGAACCTTCAATCAGCTGTTTTTACGAACCTCGTACCATAGTCCGTACACAGATATTAACAAAATAATAATCTTTTTACGCCGAAAGTTACTAAAATGTGATTTTATCAACGAGAGTAGGTAGGGTAGGTAGGTAGGTAGGCAGGGTAGGTAGGTAGGTAGGTAAGGGTACGGTAGGTAGGTAAGGCAAGGTAGGTAGGTATGGCAAGGTAGGTAGGGTAGTGCACCGTAGATAAGTACTTAGTGCTACCCGTGCGAAGCCGGGGTGGGCAGCTAGTTTACCATAAAACGCGACCCTTAAAACCATCTCAACAAACATTACATCCTCACACACCCATAAAACCTTTCCATTCCCTTTCTAGTCCCAGTCAAAGCTCACGTGTTCTCATTTAATTCTCAACGTCAATCACGCGCTATCTCCACCAAGGCCTGACACGTTATTTTCTTAGAAAAAAACAAATTACCCGCAACTTACGTACCGCACCAATAAGCAATAAAAACATCTCGAAAGCGCTGAGAATAGGCGGGAAGGGCACAAAATTGATAGTAACAGAAGGTTCACACATAGACTGATGCGTACGTACGGCGATCTCAAACAAATTCCAGACGTTAGTGCGTTTGCACTCGCTGTACGTGAAGCGTGGCTGTGTGTGTGTGTGTGCGTTTGTGTGTGTGAGTGCGTGTGCGTTGGTGTGTGTGTGTGTTTTCGCTCGTTGTATGGAGTCGACCTTCTGTATCTATCGATGTTCTGGAGAGGGGGTGGCAGCGTAACAGGGGACGAAGGCCAGGGGAGGGGGATAAACAGCTTATTTCATGCACCTTTGAAAACGTGGGCGCGTATCGTTTCATTCATTTCGTAGTCACTTACGGGAAAATTCGTTATTTTGAATGAGACATTATTGTGGTTGAGTCGATTCATTTGATTTGAATGGAGCTATTTCATAACTGTTACCTTAGAAACGTTTCCTGGCAAAAGTATTAAATTATTGTTTCCAAGAATCGTGTTCATTTTGATTTCATTGTTTTTTTTTTTACTTAATGATGATAATTAATGTATGTAATGAAAACACAAATGAAAAACAATTTAAATTTATTGCGAATTAGAAAGTTCCAAGAAATTTATTTATTTATTTACTAATAACACTTACATTTATTTTACAGGTGGGAACCCAATAAAACAACGTAGTCACAAAAAAAAAACGCTTGTAGTAATTATTAATTTATAATAACAGTTTAAAGCATTTGAATTTATTATTCTACGGACATTAATCATATCTTATAGATATCTGTAATTTCATACCTTTAGCAAAATAGAGCAGAAAATTCCAAGTTTGTTTAAAGTTAGAGCTTCACTGACCTTTAAAAAATATCTACCGCCGATATTTTTGCGTCTGAAAACTTCCTAAACTATTCTGTTTGCGCACTCCTATAAGTGCTACAATATATGGCAACACTGTTCTCGAACCCTCGTTTCGGTCTTTATTTGAATATGTTACCGTCGCTACACAGATTCTTTTCGATGTAACAGTGCGGACTAGAAATGGACTCTTAATAATACATATTAAGAGTCCATTTTTATCTTGTTACGGAATACTGCAGATATGGTTTCTTTTTTGATTATATTATTATTGAGTAGCAACATACTTTTAGTATTGCTGTGTACAGAATGGCTAAAAATAGGTCCTGGAACATTTAAAGTTTTATTGCCCGAAATTCACCTTGAAAGTCGAGAAGTTGGAGTCGTGCCATAAGATTAACTTCAAATCTTTTGTGGTGTGGGTTCCGACTCATCACCTGGAGACTTTCATGGGGGAGGAAATTTGCGGAATGGCTCTAATCATATGAATCCACGATGTAGCGCAATACGTCACCGACCGGTGACCCAACGTAGTAAATAGATTTTGTAGTGATGTTTTTATTATATACTAGCTGCGCCCCGCGGTTTCACCCGCGTAAGTCTCGATTCCGTGGGAATATCGGGATAAAATGTATCATATGTGTTAATCCAAGTTATAAACTATTTGTTTGTCAAATTTCATCCAAATCCATTTAGCCGTTTTTGCGTGATTGAGTAACAAACATTAGTAGGATCAGGAAAAGGTACAAACGTGTTATGGATAGATATCATAGCTAGAGGCTGTTTTTGCATTCTTCAGTAGCTTCAATTGTAGAATGGTCTGTCAACTTTGAACTCATCATTGGTGAAACATCAGCAAGAATCGGAAATTTTAATAAGTTAAGCTTCGAGTTATATTAAGAGAGTGGAAAGAAAATAAGCGACCGATATTAATAACGACTGAGATATAAAAAGGACTTTCATTTCAATAAAACCTCCTGGATTTCATTCATATTCCTTTTGCGGCATTTTATGCATTAAATTTAATACTAAAGTGGAGGCGATTGGCTGAGAGTCAATAGTAATCGTGGTTTTTTTTATGTAATTTATTTTGTATTTGAATAATTTTTATTTTTGTGTGTCGATGAATAAAATGATGATAAATAAATCATTTTATCATATCATTAACAGCCTTAAGCGTATGTATATTCATTTAGTTATTGTTTGTCACAGATGAAAAGAGAGTTTTTACAATAACCATTATTGTACGACTGTAAAATACCCATGGGGTGTACAATATTTATATGTAAGTTAATATTGACTATGTTAAATAATTAATAATAATACAACTACACTCTTAGTTGTTAGTGGTTGTAATCCATTGCATTGGTTGTTTTAGTCAACCTCATTTTACATTCATTATTAATTTATTACCTACTTATACATAATTTGTTTTTACGTACTCGTATTATTTTTGACATTAGTTGGATTTAATTTTTATTTTTATTATTAACATAGTCCTTAAGACCTTTGTTACTGACATTTTATGGATAATTATTAGTCTAAAATACATGTATTTAATTAATTTAATTTAATCATTATTACGGTCATACAATTTACGTTTAACAAGTCAAGAAAAATAAGTATAGCGTATATTTAAACGATTGGTAAGCGTCGTTGTGGCCGCTTATCCCTTTCATGTTGTTGCTAACAGACAAACATGCCTGTTGGATTATAGCTCCATTACCTAATTGAAAGTCAATACTACAGGATCCAATTGAATTAAATAGCGAAACTCCGCAGATGGATACAGTGGCGTCTTTTTTAATTTATTTTTTGTGGTGTTATATCTATTTATTTATTAAAACTTTTTGCACTCGCAAAAGGAACAAAGGCGGGCTTAATGCCTTAGGCATTCCCTACCAGCCAAGCAAGGGTGGTGAAGAGATTAGATAGCAGGTGATCTGTGTGAGAGGAACAAAGAGAATAAATAATATTAATAATATATCATAATGCATTATGATAAAATTATTACAGTACATAAATAGGCTTTACACTTATAAAACATATACGTACAAATGCATATAATACACAAATTCAAGGGAGAGAGGTTATTATGAAAATTTGATTTTATTCTCTATGATTTCCGCTTAAATGCATACCGACTGGTGGCCGTCCTGATATCAAGAGGAAGAGTATTCCAAAGAAGAATTTACTGGATATTTAGATATCGATACCCATGACGTCTGTGGAGTATCACTACCTATTTTAATTTGACGCCGTATAGTAAACTACCTAAAGAAAATATGGACGAGAAAAAAAATGGTGGTAACGGTACGGTACTGTATGATGGTAATAGTGTTTCGAGATAAAATGGACGTCCCAAATCAACATTACACAAATAGTTTGACCCTACCCGGAATTTGGCCCTTTATCCCTTCAATATCTCATTTTAATTTGACCACGGTACTGCAGAAAATTTGACCGCATTATGTCAAAAATTCTTGCCTACCCTTTCTGATCTTTTTAGGACCACAATGCTTTCTGAGTAAAACGATTTACACAGAAAGCATTGTGGTAGCTAGTGATTAATAGAAGCTGTGTATGCAAAGAATCTGAGGCCGCGTGGGACATGGTATGTGAGAAGTGTCGACTACATTCTGCTTTTAATTGTTCGCTACACAAATGAGAATACTTCTACAAGTTCGCCTTGAAAATGTTGTAGAGTTCCATAGTTGTTGTTAGATAAAAATAATGCAAAGGAGTTGGTCTCAAGTTTACAACTGGACAGGAATACAAAGAAACTGCCAAATTCTTATCTGTCACCAATTTAAGTTATTTATAAGAATTTTGGGCAAATTTCGCCGATGGAACTGAACGTGATCGGCGTGCTAAACTAGTTTCTTTGGGAAAATTTGCCCTCAATATATTAGTGGTTTTGGCAAAGACAAAAATATAGCAGTTTTAAGACACATACTTGCACCTTTATAATAGCCTTTTTGAGGTCTTTTGTTCGTTTTATCGTGTTTCTTTCTTTCTTGTTTCCATAGACTTTCTTACCCGTTCTTCTCCTTAGGAACCTACGCTTTGGAATGGGCCACTAGCTTCATCTTTCTGACTAACTGAGCCCTTTTTACTTGTTTTTGGGTGGAAAATTATCAAATAACTTCTCCCGCTCTGAGCGGAGCGGGAGGGCGTGTCAGACTCTTACGGAAAACTAAAACCCACCCGTGTTCCTTCAGTTGCCTGTAAGTTGCCAGAGGCCACAGTATCTCTTTCGGAGTTTCCCACGACCCGGCAGTTACTGAACCCTTGACCATTCAAAAAATTGGTTTATTTGAAATAAATGCTTTTATTTTAAGTTTTCGTGCAGTGTCATATTTTATTAGCCCCGGATTCTGCCACACCTATGACGCCATCCTATCTTTTAGTAAATTACAAAATCATTAGTTCTCAATTTGAAATGAAGCGAAACTCCAAAGCTCAACTGCCACATTAGTACCAACACAACATAAATATAAGTTGTACGATTGTATCCAAACCGCCAAAGTCCGGTATTACATTGCAGTGGGGGCAAACTTTGCCCATATGAGGAGTTAAGATAAATAGGAGCTAAGCTAAGCTATGAGCTTAGATGGCTGAGTCTGAGCTTTTCGAAATCATTTAAAGGACTATTCGTCTGTTCTTTGTTTAGTTTTGGATTTCTAGCCGTTTTTAAAGTACTTATAGCATTAGTGTAGTACAGGTCCAAGAGCTGGTCCAGAGGTCTACTATAGCTAATCCTATGTATGGCGCTAAGTAAAACCGACATATAAACTTTATCTATGGTGGATAACGCATTTAGCATAGAGGGTGACCACTAATCATCAAATAGACTCTTGTTAACAAATAAGCATAATTCTTATCCT
This sequence comes from Lithophane leautieri, assembly GCA_949152455.1. Taxonomy (NCBI): domain Eukaryota; kingdom Metazoa; phylum Arthropoda; class Insecta; order Lepidoptera; family Noctuidae; genus Lithophane; species Lithophane leautieri. Next base: position 6,824,757 of record OX424483.1, read on the forward strand.
TACATATTATAAAAAAAAGTCCTCCGCCGCATCTGTCTGTCGTCCTGATCGCGATAAACTCAAAAACTACTGCATCGATTTTCATGCTGTTTTCACCAATGGATAGAGTGGTTCTCGAGGAAAGTTTTAGTATATAATAACCGACATCTACGTGGGCGAAGCCGCGGACATCAGCCAGTATAAATATAATTGTAACAGGAACTTATTACGAACCGCTCCCGCCACAATCCATTCAGCCAATTAGGGCGAAGCTTCTAGAATAATCTAGAAGCTCCCTAAAAATAGACAACGCGCGCCTTGTTTTGACATATATATTGGTCTGACGTCCGTCAACTGAGCTCCGCAGCTGTGAAAATTTACGAAACTATTTCTTCGACCCAAAACCCTGTTATAAATATATTATAGTGTGATATTAAATAATTAATTTTGTAGCATCTAAATCAATTATAAAAACAACTTACTGAGATCAAGAATAATCAAAAATTTTGAATTAAACAATAAAATTACAATATTTAATCATTTTTTGCATAGGTACCTCTTTTCCATCAAACAAAACTAAATGAAAAATAACTTGAAATAACTTGTGGTGTGTCTCATCTGTCTAGATGGCAGACGCTTAAGTTGCGCAGTTAAGTTGAAATGCAAGCTGTAGCGAAAAGACAAAGTGATTACTTCGACAATTGTTAAAATGCAATTAGTGTAGCGAAGTTTGCAACGTCTTTGAAATGTTCAAGTTGTTTAAGACATGGCGCACATTATGCGACATGCGATTTCAACACCTCGCCGACTATACCTAACGATGGCGGCGACCGACAGTTTTCATACGTTTTGTTCAAAGCTGTGCACACTTGGCGTCGAGTACAACGATAGGCTAGGGGGGGGGGGAGTCGCACGCTATCGCTAATTGTCGCAGCATCAAATCGCAAATGCAAACGACAACTTTGCAACAAGACGCACAGTTTGCGCTGGCAGTTAGCCTTGAATACATAAAACAGCTGTTTTATTTAAAGTTGCTTTTGAAAATGATAATATTTTACTCGTTATATAGTTTCTCCAAAGAAAACTGCAATTAGTATGTTTTAGTACAATAAAACATACTAATTGACATTGCTGGGAAAATTGTTTTTTCTTGAAATAAATGTTATTTTTAACGCAGTGGCAAAATATTTTAACAACACTATCGATATTGCTCTAAACTGTCGATCTGTCATTTACTTAGAAGGCTCGTACTTTTTTTTCTAATTTAAACAGATTGATTTCAAAGTGTTACAAGTAGGAAAGTAAGAAAGATAAAAATGCCGCTTAATATGGTTACTTGATTGCTTCGTTTATAGTCGTTTCCACTAAGAAAAAACCACAGTTACCTATGTTAAAAATCAGTGCTAGTTACAGTAGCTATAAAATATATCTAAGCACAAAATTATGGTCTTAAATCGACAAATAATAACTGAGATAATGTTTTTTAGAATGTTTTTCATCAGACGCAATTTTTCTCTGAAATGGCGCCCAGTTGGGACTTGGATGCCTTGCCATAATAGAATTGAATAGAATTTTCTTTATTAAAGTATCATGACTCACAAATGGTTAGTAAGACTTACAACTATGCTGGTAAAAACTGACACTTCACAAAAACAATAACAAACGAATAGTATTGGATCACCGTTGTGGCAACCCATGTGAGATGGCACAACAGTGACCCACGAAAACACAGTCTAGGCGACTCGAAATCATACTTAGGATATTGTTGGAGCTGCTCCACACCCTGCGCACCATGGAAGCGCACCTTTTGCGCATGGTTGCGTAGAAATAATCTACATGCGCATCCGCGAACATCCCTGACGCACTACAGAAGCGGGGCAGCCCCATCAGCATCTTAAACGGGTTATTATACTGAACGCGGAGAGCGTTGTACGGTCTTTGCGTATATCTAACCCACAGGCTGCTCGTGTAAAAAGACGTGCAGTAGGCTCGAAAGAGCGTTATCTTTACCGGAAGTGAGCATCGTGCAAACCTGCGAGCCAGCATGTTCGCTCTAACCGACAACGCTCTCTGCTCCCGTTCAATGTCGTCATCGTCTTTGAGATTGGGGGTTAATATATGACCTAGATACTTAAACTTATGGACCCTTTTTAAAGGTGTGCCATAAAGTAAAACAGGCGGTACCTTATTAGGGCTCCTACCCCCAGCCTCGAAGACCATGATGACTTCTTGACGTTATATGCCAGGCCATGTAACTAAGCAAACGTCTCACACTGGGCAACAAGTTTTTTCAACCCACAAATTGACGCGCTCAGCAGTACCATGTCGTCCGCGTAACTGATATTATTAACGCAGATAATAAAGCGATGTAAACATAATACCCTCATTTTGCTTCATTAAATTCCGTTTATAACGTAACTCTCATTGAGTGTCGTCACTTTGAAACAAAATATTCTAAGCATTCACCGCTTTTCTAAATGGCGCCCAGCACGGGACTCTTTAATTCAGGTTTTTTAAAGCATTTAAACACTGTCTTTTTGTAACAGTATAAAAGAGCACTCTACAACCTTTTACCTGATAGGATTAAATGTCTGTGTACAAGTAGCGGAAATAATGACTCGCGATTTTCTTTTTAAGGTTCTTACAAACTTTTGTTGAGTTGGTTTTTAAAATACTTTAAATAAACACCCGTTAACGTTTTAGTATAATCCAAACGAAAAATTGTTTGAAGTAGGTACCAGTAACTTAACGTTAATCGCTTTATTTTGTTTATGTCTATAAAAAAACTTTATCTAAATATGTAAATATACATATATTTATTTCTACGAAGATTAAAACTCATCATCTACCTTTTCCCAACTATGGTGGGGTCGGCTTCCAGTCTAACCGGATGCAGCTGTATACCAGTATTTTACATGGGGCGAATGCCTATCTGACCTCCACAACCCAGTATCTGGGTAATACGATACCCCTTGGTAAGACTGGTTGTCAGACTTTCGGGCTTCTGGACGACCCGTAACGACTGTCAAAGATCCACAAATGACAGCCGGGACCAACGGCTCAACGTGCTTTCCGAGGCACGGAGGAGTCTCGGTATGTAAAGATGGTCACCCATCCACGGACCAACCCCGGCAAGCGTAGCTTAACCTGATGGATCGACCCGTGCGGCTGTTATTACGTAGCCACGAGCTCCGAAGATTAAAACTAAATTACTCATATTAATATGTATACTCGTACGTCTCTTTTCCTAAAATCTAGAAATGGTCTATAAGCTGAGTTAGCGACTTGTTGTGTTAATAACTTAACCCATCCTCCACTTGAAAGAACATTTAAGTAAGAATAAACGAGAATATTTAACCGTCAATATTGATGGACAATGATGTCGTAATGATTAACGAGTTGATGATTCTTAAGAACTTACATACAGGGCCAACAACCTTGTAGTAAAATAAAAAGACCAAATTGTATAGTATCGTTGCCATTTCTAAACTTATAAAAAGAGTGTACACGAATAAAATTGTATGTAAATCAAATTATCCCTCTTTTCATCTGAAACTTGTATAAACCGTTTCAAAACCTTAGCTTGGAATCGATCAATCATTTGTACTGGCACCAAGCTGATTCAAATTTAATTAAATACTGGTAAAGATGTGTCTGTCTTTTTCTCTCACGTGCAATTTATACTGTGAGAGAGGAATAGAAGATGCGGTTGTTGTTTTCCAAGTGCAGGTGTGTGAAACTCATCAGGTATTTCTGTTTCAGATCAGCTTAAGTGCTTAGGTAGATAAAACATTAATCTTGGGTTCTAGTTTTATTGTTGTATGGTTAAAAGATTTATTAGATTGACTAGACTTATTAGATTCCGCCCGCGGCTTCGCCTGCGTGGTATGACGATGTTTCGTAATGGTAAAAAAGTACTTAATGACTGAAAGAAAAGCGGATTAATGCAGTTCACAGGGAAAGGTTTCCAAATAAATATAACGTTGCTAGCTTCCGCCCGCAGCTTCGCCCGCGTGGTATGTCGATAAAAAGTAGCCTATGTCCTTTCTCAGGCTCTAAACTATCTGTGTACCAAATTTCATTTAAATCGGTTCAGTAGTTTTGGCATGAAAGCGCGACACACAGACAGACAGACCGACAGACGGACAGAGTTACTTTCGCATTTATAATATTAGTAAGGAAGTAAGGATATATAGTAAGGATGTACCAAATTTCATTTAAATCGGTTCAGTAGTTTTGGCGTGAAAGCGCGACAGACAGGCAGACAGACAGAGTTACTTTCGCATTTATAATATTAGTAAGGATACTAAGGATGATGTGAAAGAAGTGTTGAAAGTGTTTACATAAACAATTATGTAATTATCAAACTAGAAGGTACACAGACCTCGTTGTTTTTTGGATAAATATTTCACTAATTAGTTTTAGTATTAATTTTGTTAGAAAATTCGACTTTACATAACTCGAATTTTCAGGTACCTACTCCAATTTTTTCAGAAAGACTTTTTACCTATATTACAAGCATAAAAACTTATGTATGAGTGATTTTGTGATAAATGAAAAACAAAAATGTTTTAATATTGCGTATGCACGGAAATTAAAACTACTTATAACGTTCACCGTTCTCAATTTTATATATGTCGGAGCGGCCGAGGCGGGACAGGCCTCACAATGATCATCAGAAGGGTAATAATTATCAATTAAATTGTTCATTATGTAACTGTTTGTCTACTTCGTGGGCAAAAGAAACGCGTATAATCACTCTAACTAGAAAAGTCTAAAATCTAAATGAATTAGAAGGGCGCAACGAGTCCGCGGGTCGCGCTCAGTCTCGTGGTCTGAATGGAACTGACTGCCTGATCCAGGCTCCTCTGATGCTTAACTCTTATCGTCTTAAAACGTTCTCACGGGAAAACTAAGCCGACTCCCGGCCACGTTCGACGCAATAAGATTTACGTCGTCGCCTTTCTTATCGGAAACAATTATTCATTATTTAATATCAATAAGCTCTTGGCTCTAACAAAGACCACATTGATCTTGAGAGTTAGACGAGGTGTGACTGACGCCTTCGTCTCACGCTGATAAGAATTGAACGAGGTGTGAGTTGACACCATCGTCTCGCGCCACGACATATACAGCGTGCCGCTCTAATGGTGACATTAATTTAACACACGTATACGGATTCGCGTACTTATTTTATGAAAATATTTTAATTTAATTAAATGTTAATATTTATTGATTTATTTACGATTTTCTAAAATAGCATCTTGGAGCAACCTGTACTTACAGAACTGTAGCGCAGAGGTCATTTGCCGGGGTCACGGATCGTAACATCGAATCAATGAAATCGTGCAAAAAGTAGGCGAATTGAAGAAAAGAGAGAGCCTATGTGGGCGAGTGGCGCAGGCGGCGCGCGCCCTCCCCGCCACCCGCCCCGCGCCCCGCGCTTTTTCTAACTCTAAGGTCCCTTTTCTACTTTTAGTGCTAGCCGGGCTCGTGTCCTTGACACAGTTTTTCAAATACGATCGTGCGCATAAAATATCGTCGTGTATTGTTTTGTGAACGTTTCCGCGAAAAAGACGCTTACATATTGTTTTATTTATAATTGTAGTGTAATTAAAACAAGGTAGTGCGATAAAGACGCTTTGATTTGTTTTCGTCAGTTTTCTACCTAGATAAGTACATCTGCGATAAGGACGCTTTTATTTGTGTTACTAGTGCTTGTAAACCTGTGATCGTGATGCCAAATACACATCCGAACTACACGGCAGCCGAATATGCGGACATGATCCTAATTTACGGCGAATGTAATCAAAATGCCGCCCTTGCGTTAAGGAAGTATCGCGAGAGATATGGCGATTCGAGACGATGTCCTACTAATCCGCGAACTATTGTAGGAGCTCTTTATCGCATCCGCGAAAACCGGCCAGTGGATCCTAGTGCTCAACGCCCAGATCGACCGCCTATACGACCAAATCCAATGCAATTAGATGAAAATGTGCTACAATATTTTGAGGATCAACCCGAAACTAGCCTCCGTCAATGCGCTAGGCATTTTCACGTCCACAATAGATCCATCCATAGAATACTAAAATACTACATAATAAGAAAACTTAAAAATTTAAAATAAAGACAATTAATGAAAATAGTGATTAGTGATGAATAGTGATGATAGTGATAATAACTAATAGCAGACAATGATAAGAGATTGATTACGCATCTCCGTGCTGCACTCGCAACGCGCGCGGTGCCGCTGTAGTTACTTACATGCCGCGCGATTTCTTAGAAATTAGCCGTCAAAGGATGGACCGAATCGTACAAGACGTGTTGCGTGGTTGCCAGCGCGCGCGGCGGCGGCGTTGCCGCTCCGAGTAGAACGTAAAGCCAGCTGGTAAGTAGCTTCATGAATGAATCTTACACATAGTGATCACAATTTTGGTTATGTTTTTATTATTTAGTTTGTTTGAAAATTTTAATTTTTTAAATTACGAATTATTTTATTTTATTATTTTTTTTATGATTACTGGCCACTAGCCCTACTCCTGTGTTCAATTAATGTCACCATTGTAGCGGCACGTTGTATACAGGGCGTAAGCAGACATCTCCCAAAAACTGAAGGCACATGCACACTTACCCCTACCAATAGCTATAGTGCAAACCAAATTGCTTGATTCTGAAGTATGTTCAACTTGTGACTGTTTTTGTATGGATTCGAAAAAACGAAAAATTGATTTTTCAGAAATCCCATGATAATGGCAATGCTACAGGCAATTGATAAAGCAATAATAGCCTTAAATAAAATAAATCCAGGAAAAAAAAATACAATTTTCATTCAGAAAACATGATTTTCAAAAAGTGTCATATTATGGAATCGAAAAATTTGTGTTTTTTTTTTCGTTTTTTTCGGTTACCATATGTCAAGATGCTTGGTCTGAACATCCAGCTTCAGTTTTCGGGAGATGTCTGCTTACACCCTGTATAAAAAACGCATTCAGTTCTCAAACGAAAATTCTCAGAGAATTTTGCCATTGTATCCTCAAACCTCTCCAGTACCATTACCTACTGAACCTCTTCTGTAACTACCCACATAATACAATTACAAATTCGCTTCATTAGTTTGTAAAGAGCACTTACGGTAAACTAAAATGTGGTCAATTTTGGTTGTTTTGGTCAGAGATTTAGAGGAGCTCGTGGCTAAGTAATAACAGCCGCACGGGTCGATCCATCAGGTTAAGGTACGCTTGCCGGGATTGGTCCGTGGATGGGTGACCTACTTTACATACCGAGATTCCTCCGTGCCTCGGAAAACAAGTTTAGCCGTTGGTTCCAGCTATCATTCGTGGATCTTTGACAGTCGTTACGGGTCGTCAGAAGCCCGAAAGTCTGACAACCAGTCTTACCAAGGGGTATCGTATTACCCAGTTACTGGGTTGTGGAGGTCAGGAGGCGGAACGCGTAAGGGAAAGGCAAAGTTTGCGCCCTCACGCGCCTAACCGCCGCCGTTGGAGACGCCCTGGGCGTCGGGAATCCCAGGCGGATTCCCGGCCACCATAGGCGCGGGCTTGCGGACGGCGAGCAACGGGCAGCTCGCCGTCCGATAAGGACCAGGCCCGGGTCGATGGCGCGTCGTGTTCCACGCGCGCCTCAAAGAGATGTCAGCATAATTGGTGGGGTCCGGTAGGACCGATGCCTGCCAGGGTTGCAGGAAAGTCCGAAAGGGATACCGGGACCTTGGCAGCAGGCAACAAAAGGAACACGGGTGGGTTTTAGTCAGTAAAAGTCTGACACGCCCTTCCGCTCCGCCTAGAGCGGGAGAAGTCATTGGATGACTTCCCACCCTCAAAAAAAAAAAAGTCGAACAAAACAAAAATTACAAATTGGTCGAGCCATTTTCGAGTTTTTGCGAGACTGACGCACGTCAATTGAGTTTTATACCTACATATATAATAAATAGAAGATCTATGATAGGTTGTTGTTAGTACAGGCCTAACAAACATAATTATTTTAAAATACAACTAGCGACACGTTCCGCGAAAAAACCTCGGTATTTCTTTATTATAATTATGTAAGTTGTAATTAATATAATATACCTACCATAAGAACAAAGCGGTCAGACACAAAAAACAACTTTAATTTATAATATAGATAAATATTGTATTCACTCATTTTAGCACTTCAGTTCATTACTAGGAAGAAAGATTCTAAAATCTTCTCGAATGCCCTTAGCCTACGCAACCGTAGCTCGTAGCAGTCGTAGCACAGTGCTACGCGCCGTAGATAGGCACGTAGCGTAGTAGTAAATGAAATTCTCGTAAATATGTTATAATACTCTCGTTATGAAATTTATTCATAATCATAATTAATGTAAATGGGTCTAATCGCATGTTCATTTTGGTTTTTGACTAGTTTTGAACTGAACGGAACTTAATTTGGATTTCATCACGAGGTAAAGTCCCAAAAAAACCTGCGTTTGACTTCGAAACTAGAAATAAAAAATATATTAGTAAAACCAATTAGCAAATCCCTTCTACTCCGTTCAACACTTTAATATGCATGAGTTCAAAGGTCAATTTCTAGCGTGTGTTTGATTAGAGTGGGCGCTTAAAACCGGCCACTAGCAGATGTAATTAATGGCACAAAACCTCCGTCACGCGTTCATTCAGAACATTAATACCACAGAATAGTATCTACAGAAAGTCAGCTCTTTACCACGAGCGAAAACGCACGCACATAGTCCGCTTCCGTGCTTCGCGAAGCACAGAGATCTCTGACCGGCTGGCATTCGTAGATCTTTGACAGTCGTTACGATTAGTCAGAAGCGTGAAAACCAATCTTACCCAGGGGTACCATGTAGCTATGTTTTGGAGGTTATACAGGCAGTCGCTCAGTGTAAAATACTGGTATTCAGCTGCATTCGGTTAGACTGGAAGCTGACTCCAATATAGTTGAGTAAAGGCTAGATGGTGATATAGTCTCGTTTCGCGTACAGCGAGTGCGAGTGCACCCGTGACTGGCATTTTTTTTAGATCGCCGTCCAGACACAAGCATCAATATGTATATACTTAACACCTTTTAAAAGTGATTTTCTCCCACTGTATTGATTGTTATTATATACTAGCTTCCACCCGCAGCTTCGCTCGCGTGGTATGTCGATAAAAAGTAGCCTATGTCCTTTCTCAGGCTCTAGACTATCTGTGTACCAAATTTAATTTAGTCAGTTCAGTAGTTTTGGCGTGAAAGCGCCACAGACAGACAGACAGAGCTACTTTCGGATTTATAATATTAGTAAGGATTATAACGAACACAGGATTTTGGAACCAATATTATTATGAAAAAGGTATCATCTCAAAGTTGCAATAGTTATTCTACGAGAAAATCGTTATAGAATTTTACTGAGTGTATACATATTTTTGTTCGCGACTGTACATACGCGTCTATGTGTGCGTGCGCCTGTTTTCACTTGTTCTATGGAGTTGACCTTCTGTAGTATTCTGTGCTAATACTATTCTATACACCTTTGCTTAAGCCTATTCAAATGAATGGTCCTAGCTTGTAATTGTAAGGTTTGACGATTCTCTTTGTAATGAATGAGTACCTACAGACCTTTCACTTTGACTTGTCCCTTGCCCCCATCTTGGCACCATAGCTTAGTTTCAATACAAATAGAGTTCAAAATGGCGACTGACAGAACAGTGTTACCAGTCGCGTCACGGGGCAAGTTATAATAATGAACGCACAGTAGTGATATTAGTTGATGACTAACTGAATGATTCAACGTAATGTTGGTGGTAAGAGTTGTGGAGGCAAAATGTTTACCGTTTTACATTAGACAAAATATTATCATGTTTGCTCACTTTATTTTGGCAATTTAACACGAGATCTAATGTTGTTTATTAATTATAGTACACTTGCTTCCGCACTTCCTAGCTTCCTGTGTACCAAATTTCATTTAAATCGCTTCAATAGTTTTGGCGTGAAAGCGCGACATACCGACAGACAGGCAGAGTAACTTTCGCACTTATAATATATTATAAATGCGAAAGTAACTCTGTCTGTCTATCCTCCTTACTAATCCTTACTAATATTATTAGTAAGGATTACTGCCGCGGCCTGCAAAAGGGGCATTGATGGTTTAACAAGAAAATGTGGCCCAAGGTGAAGCCGAGGCACACTTACGTGAGTCCATCAATGCCTGGTTGCGGCCAAGCCTTCTATAGTACTTTTCTCAAATAATGCGCGGAAATTCAAACTAAGTAAATTAATTATTTTTAGAATCAATGACGAAAAACGATAATTTTTCACGCGCCAACGTGTTCATTTGTTTTTTTTTAACTCTAAACAGCTCCATTTGCAAGCCATTCGAAATTTTAATAAAATCTATCAAAGACATTCCAGATCCTCTTTCGATCCGTCTATCAAATAGACTTTTACATTTATACTAGAAGTGTGGATTACTATATGTATAGACGTACGCTGTGTAGAAAGTAGGCAAGTGGTCGGAATTCCAGGGTCCGAGAGAGTGAAGCAGTCTCATGGAAAATTCACGATCCGATCGAAATCCCGGGTCCAATTTTGTGCCCTTAACTGGAGATTTCTGTCATTCGCAAGCTTTCCGCATTTGTTAGGTCGAACGAACTAACTACATATAAATACGTACGATGTTTGTGTTTAGCTTTGTTTTCTTAAGGCAACGATAGCCGCTACATTACGGCCGTCATAAATGATGGCGGTGGAGTTTTGAGACTATGGTGTCAGAAAACGCTCTCTATGGAAATACACCGACTTACTTTCATAAATAACGTTTCAGTGACGTCATTCGACAGTAAATTGCGGACGGTATGTGATATTCGGAAGCCAAGAAGTCTGAAAACCAGTCTTACCAAGGGTTTCGTGTTACCTTGTAACTGGGTTTCGGCGGTCAGATAAGCAGTCGCTCCATGTAAAATACTGGTATTCAGCATTGGTTAGTTTGGAAGCCGACACCAACATAGTTGAGAAAAGGCTAGGCAGATTGATTGATAGTATGTGGTTTTTTCATTTAATTTCTATACTCTGTATTTGGCCCACTGGAGGATAAAGCCTCCTTTTTCCATCAAAACATACCTTTTGTAGTTAACAAAAAATAAAGTTGTCTTAACAACTTAGAACAGAAAAATTGTGAATAACTAGATATGGTGGATATATCAACAGTTAAAATAATGACTTCATTGTATGTCATTGGCTTTTCCATCAGGAATTTCTCAGTGCAGCCCGGAGTCTGGATTTGTGCCCGGTTAACAATAGGCTCGCCCCCTATTACATGGGACTGGCGAAACGTGGGTGTACTATTGATACACACACCTCTGCCTAACCCTTCGGGGATAACAGGCGTGATGTTATGTTATGTAATGGCTAGATCCCACATTTTTCCATTTTACAATAGGCAATGCCTTGCCACCCATTATTTGTTTCTCTCATTATTCAAGAATTTTGTCAAACCTATGTCTCACGTCAGTTCCAACTTCAACTAGGTACTATTACAATAAAACCTAACCCAGGTCAGAGAAACCTGATCAAGCATATCTAACCTTTATTAAAATCTCCTTGAGATCAGATCTAACCTTACACAGTGTAAATAATGTCTCCCAGAAAAAAATATCTCAACGACATCTTCCTATTGTTAGAACAATAAATTGTGTTGTGCTTTCATATTTTATTTATGTCATTTTTAGGGTTCCGTACCCAAAAGGTGCCATCGGGACCCTATTAGTCCGTCCGTCCGTCTGAAGGCTGTTGTTTTTGTTAAAAAACCGACTTCCCGAAGTTTTTTTATTATTTTTTATTCTAGCGGCCACAGTAACACAACACTGTGAATCTACTTATTGTATAACTTGAAAATCAAAGACACCGACTTCTGAAATTAAAGTAATTTTTCACTTTTTAGTTGTATTTTTGGAAGTTGGTTGTTGTTTTTTTTGTAAAATGTTTTTATTTTTCACTTTTTTGGTTGTGGTATCTACCCCACACAAATTCGAATACCACTACCTGCTATGTAAATAACAGTGACGGAGTAACTTAAAACATCGTCCACATATACAATATTGAAGCTAACTCAAAAACTACGCAACCAAAGTTAATACAATTTATACTGGACCAGCTCTGAAACATGACCTACCAAACAAAAAAAGAATCATCAAAATCGATTCTAATTGGCGGAGTAATCGCTTAACAAACACACAAAAAAAAGCATACAGACGAATTGAGAATCTCCTCTTTTTTGAAGAAGTCGGTTAATAATAAAATAAAGTAAAAAATTAAATGGCTCCCCATACAAGAAACGTGTGTCAACAAAAATACGGTAGTACGGAACCATTCGTGTGCGAGTCTGACTCGTAGTTGGCCGCTTTTAAACATGATTAAACTCAGAAACGTCAGGGAGTGGGCGTGGGCTTAGTTATGAGCGTGGGAAGTATTGCGTGGACCCATTAGGACGTTTACTGACTAGGCGGGTTTATATGAGACTTATATCGGAGATGTATACACGAGATCCTGGAACATAAATGTGTAATGTGCCGGTTGCTAATGAATTTAAATAAAGGGGATAGTGATGGGAGTTAATAATAAGGAAATAGTGTCTATTTCTTCATATAACTTATGTGTATGTCGGCGCATGATCGCCGTCGTTGCCGGAGTCACACATATTTTCTCAAATTTATCACACAAATACACAGCAATAGGAAAATGGAGATAAGAGAGCACAAATAAAATAACTTACTTCAATTCAGGGTGTTTATTCCATGAGCAGCGCACAAAGAATGTGTTTCCATTAGCATTACAACAGTTTATATACACGAAATTACCGCGAAACTTTATCGCCAAAAAGAATTTATATAAATCAAGCGGATATGCAAGTCAAAATAAGTCCTCAACTCTAAAGTAAATCACATTTTAAATAATTCAAGCGGATGTCAAGATAAATCTTTATAATTCTAAAGGAAATAACATTTAAAGTAATTCAAGCGGATGTCAAGATAAATCCTTAATACCAGTATAGAAGCTTAAAATAAAATCAACCGGAAACACAAATATTTTAAACAAATCAAAAGGAAGTTATCGTAATAGAAACTTATATAAATAAATGAAACCGGAAACCACTTTATTTTAAATAAATCAAAAAGAAGGTATTACAATATTAACTTTTTATAAATATAACCGGAAACCACAATGTTTTAAATAAATCGAAAGGAAGGTATCATAATATAAACTTTTTATAAATACCTACAACCGGAAATACAAGTATTAATTCAATAAATAACATGGAAGTCAGATTCGCCAATATGTACTTAACTATCGCATTAGGGCAACCTGTCAAAATAGATTTAAGGAGTTGTCTAATAAATAAATAATTTTAGTATGAAACAGAACTGACAATGATGAAGCATGTGAAGTACCTATGATGTTTTTGTATATTGCCTATTGTTTATCACTACATATTATAAAACAAAGTCCTCCGCCGCGTCTGTCTGTCTCTCTGTTCGTAATAACCACAAAAACTACTGCACCGATTTTTATGCTGTTTTCACCAATGGCTGATGCAGAGTGGTTCTCGAGGAAGGTTTTAGTATATACTGATTAGTATATCTAGTATACTAGTCATCATCTGCCTAGCCTTTTCCCAACTACGTTGGGGTCGGCTTCCAGTCTAACCGGATCTAGTATACTAGTATCTAGTATATATTGATTTAGTATATCTGCTTGGCAATGTGTGTGTGCATTTATAATAAAATACCAAGGCATTTGAACGCTTTAAATACAAAATTATTTAAAATTAAATTTCATAAGTGGTTACTCGAGTGTAGTTTTTATAATTTAAAAGAATTTATAGATAAAAAATGTTGATGTTAGAAAACGATTGTTTTTGTTAACTTATCTTAAAAATTTTGCATGCCATGTTTTACGCAAATAAATATTCTATTCTATTCTATTCTATAATAACCGACATCCACACGGGCGAAGCCGCGGGCATCAGCTAGTTTTATATATTTTTACAAGTTCACCATGTACCACGTTCAAATTTTTTTTATTATCGAAGTCAAGTAGAATCACAGTGAAGATCTATCGCGGTAACGTACATCGAAGTCAAGTGTATAGCAGTGAAGATCTATCGCGGTAACGTGAATCGAAGTATAGTGGCTTCGCAGAGACGATCTGTCGCAGTAATGTGCTTCGCAATTTTGTAGCATCGTATTAGCATTTATCGATATTCCGTATTCTACTCGTTTTTAAAAAAATACGGTATCGAAGAGTTCGATGCTCGCTGTTGTAAAGATACTTACTCATATTAAACCTGGCTGCAGCTAGTATAACTGCATAATAACACAAAGCTAAATCCTCTTTTTAATTTTCTGATTCACATGTATTTACAATAACATACATAATAAAGTCTGCCAAACTCCATAACAAATTGTCGGCAGTTGTTTTCGTCTAGGCCTGGATTACAAATTTGAAATTTTGAAAATTAATAAACTATAAAATAATGTAGGTACCTACAGGTATATAATTCTATTGTAGGTATCTTGATCTTAAATAATACTATGATTAAATAACTAGGAAATTAAAGAAATGAGCGCGAATTTGCAGGGCACGAAATACTTGAGTAAGAAATAAACCGGGTATTACCAGTACTGTATGAATAAAAGCCAGTTATTCGAGGGATACGTTTGTTTAAGTGCCGGAACGGGATCGTACTCCCGAGCACTTGTGCCGGCACGAGACCGGTAGCACTTATCGCTACTAATGCTGACAGCATGTGCTAACGGCTTGTGATGGAAACACACGGGGAAAGTGCGGAAACGTAAGCAATTAACTCAAAATATTGCACTATGTTTAAGGTACTTCAAAGTCGCTCGTGGGTGGTGAAACAGCCACACGGTTCGGTCGATCGAAAATTAAGTTACGCTTGCCGGGGTCGGTACGTGGATACGTGACTATAAATTACATATCGACACCCCTCCGTGACTCCTGTTGGTCCCGACTAACAGATGTTACGGGTAGGCAGAAGCCCAAACGTCTGATAACCAGTCTTACCAAAGGATATCGTGTTACCCAGTAACTGGGTTGAGCAGGTTAAATAGGCAGTGGCTCCATATAAAATACTGGTATTCAGCTGCATTCAGTTAAACTGGAAGACGAACCCAACATAGTTGGGAAAAGGCTAGACTGATTGTAGTTTGTATCAACATGAAAGAAGTGTCCCACTACTGAGAAAAGCAAATCTAGGTTCCAACAAGACAATCTAAAGTCCAAAACTTTTATCAAATCAACTCTAGGCTTAATTTCAGAAAACTTAATTCTTCAAGGACGTTCTAATTAACTACAATGGTTTTTGGTCCGCGCGCAACCCGCGCGCGTTCATACAGGTCTGTCGCGGCCAGCAATGAGGGGATTGATGGACGATCGTGAAAATGAGGGCCGAGGCGAAGCCGAGGCACACATGCGTGAGTCCATCAATTCCTGATTGTGGCCAAGGCTTGTATAGTACTTTTCTCAAACAACGCGCGGAAATTCAAACTGAGTAAATTAAATAGAAATTGCAGAATCAATGACGAACAACTATCATTTTTCATGCGCCAATATGTTCATTTGTTTCTTCTTTGTTCTATTTGCAAGCCAATTCGAAATTTAAATAAAATCTTTGATAAGTTACCTCTTTGGTTGCCGTGTGTTGAAGTAAAAATTTCGTTCCATTTTTAAATAACACGACAGATATGAGTTTTCATAGTAATTTATTTGGCCGCTAAACACGCCAGATATGGATTTTCATAGTAACTTTGCTGGCCGCATCGTCACTTGTTTTTTACCAGTACAGCAATTTTGATTTATCTCGAAGAAGGTTGTCAAAATAATGCTCGAATTTCCAAGCATGTTTGAGAAAACTTTAATATCTGCTCACTTAATTGCAAACACACGGAAGAAGTAGCAAACAATAAAGCAAGAAAAAAAAAAAAATGAAAATCGCCAAGAAAATTGATTAAGACAGATTTTGTTGAGAATGAAGTTTCGTTTGATAAAGTTAAATTTGCAAGCTGAACTAAGTTTCAAGTGTTGTACATTGTTGTATTAATACAGGTTTTGTTATAAAACCTGTGCGAGTTTATATTGTTCGTTATTTAATTAGTTTTGAAAGAATGTGGATGGCTGTACGAGTAGGAGAAGACCAAAGAAACGATGGATGGACTGTTTTCAATAATGGCGATCACGACTTCAGAAGTGAAGCGTCCTTTGCTAACCCTGGTGCCAAAGCTTGCTTCTAACATTTGAAAACTATTATTTGAAGACTTTGCAAGATGAATTCCAGATGTTTTACTGATGCTGAAATATAGCAATTTTTTTGGTGTTTGTTTCCCATACTTATTTAAATAAAATAAATTATGAAAGGAGAACATATTTTCATACATACATACATACCTACTTCTAAAATAACTTCTTCTTTTGTACTTCTGTTTTAGTGATTAGAGGCTTAATCAAAATTTCCATTTAAAATGAGATTAGGCCTGTTTATTTCATAATATTTGTTCAAAGTTTGTACAACAAACTCTGAGGTCATCACATAGTTAAGCCACATACTAAAAATATCGCGGCGTACCCGCTCTTAAAGTTTACCTGTGTGTTTCCAGTCTTTATTACGAAGACCCTGCTAAGTACCTTCACGATGCAATGGACGAAGTAACAGAAGTATCACCGGTTAGAAAGGTTATCGTCGCTAGATAACGAGGGACAGAAGAACAAAAAGTTGCAATGTGTGGGACATTGCAACACATTGCAACAAAATTATATGTAACTAGCTGCGCCCCGCGGTTTCACCCGCGTAAGTTTCGATCCCGTGGGAATATCGGGATAATAAGTATCCTATATCCTATTCCAAGTCATTGTCTACCCATGTGCCAAATATTATCCAAATCCGTTCAGCCGTTTTAGCGTGAAAGCGTAACAATTAAATAAACAAACTAACAAAAAAACAAACTCAATTTCGCATTTATAATATTGCTAGCTTCACTCCACGGTTTCACCCGCGTAAGTCTCGATCCTGTAAGAATATCGGGATAAAAAGTATCCTATGTGTTAATCCAGGCTATAAACTATCTGTTTGCCAAATTTCATCCAAATCCATTCAGCCGTTTTTGCGTGATTGAGTAACAAACAGCCAAACACACAAACACATAAATACACAAACACACAAACTTTCATATTTATAATAGGATATATATGTTTATTTACGATTAGAATGTGGGTAATAGACAAATTTACACATACTCCCAGGTTTTGTTTCTGTACCATTCCGCATCCGTTGGATGAGATGAGTTGGAGGTAAATCCAGAATTTGTTGAGATTTCTTGTCCAAAATAATTGTAGTAGAAAATCACGATGAGATTCTAATTAATAAAATCTAACGATATCCATTTCTTAAAGAATGAGTGAAAGAAAAAAATTAAAATATACGATACGAGACTGTGTGACATCATAAATGGACAATGATAATAAAAAAGTGGACACTTTAATAGCAACGCAACACTTTTGTATTTTTTAAGGGGTTATGTTCTTGGTCATAGTGATCGCAAGTGCTTCTGCTGAGCATGAGGCCCTTGGTTCCATTCCCGGGTTGGGCAAGGTATTTTTTTTCCATCTAGTATTTCTCAGTAGTCTGAATTTGGGCCCACTTATGCGCGCCCCCTTTATACACGGAACTTGAATATGGCGGACGAAATGTGGGTGTACTATAGGTATATCTCTGTCTAATCCTTCGGGGAAGACAGGCGTGATGTTATGTGTAGCAGAGGTGAAGATACAGGTAGGTAAAGAGTCAATGAATACCTAACAAACGAATACAAGTAAGTGGTGTAAGCTCGTGGCTAAGTAATAATAGCCCGGGTCGACCCATCAGGTTAAGCTACGCTTGCCGGGGTTGGTCCGCGAATGGATGACCATCTTTACATACCGGGACTCCTCCGTGCCTAGGAAAGCACGGTCGATACGGGTCGTCAGAAGTCTGACAACCAGTCTTACCAATGGGTATCGTATTACCCAGTTACTGGGTTGTGGAGGCCAGATAGGCAGTCGCTCCATGTAAAATACTGGTATTCAGCTGGATCCGGTTAGACTGGAAGCCGACCCCAATATAGTTAGGAAAAGGCTAGGCAGATTGATTGGTGTAAGTTGTTTACCCCTTTTAGAGTTGACCTTTTGTTCTGCTCTCTCCTATGGTGGGTATAATCCATTTAAATAGTAGCTGCCGTTAGCTACGAGCTGCCTTCTTATCTAAGTTGATGTTTATTTTGAACAACGTACTCTAAGTGGGGACTAACGTGGATTACGTGAACGTTTGTGTCAAGATGAGAACTTGTTGAGTGGGTAACTGAGAAAGGAAGAAGTGAAAAAGAAGTAAGGGTTTATGACCACACGAGAGAAGTCAGAAAACTTACGATTGGAGCCGAGTATACGCGAGTGAGGCATACCCGATTAAGCGTCACCGACGCAAGCGTGACGGTTTTGTTCACTGTTGGTTCTGCGCCTGATCCCTCTCCGGTCGTGTCGGATTGCCTGCCATCCCATCGGATTATGAGAGTAAGGGAAGAGAGAGTGCACCTGTGTCTGCGCACACACTTTTGTGCACTATAATATCTCCCGCGCCGAAGGCTAGTCTCCGTTGAGATTTCCCGGAAGCCATGGGCGAAATTCGGTCTGAAATACTGTTACTTTTTTGTTGAACAACAAAGTCGACCCGAATCGATTACTGCAGATAGATACTCGGCTTTTATTCGGCTCGTGCCGATCGGCAAACTTCGTTCGTCATCTACTTTGAGTAGGCGCGGCACAATTCATGTTCAGTTTTGCGATTTTCTCCCGAACATTATCTACATAATATTATATTCGATTTTCCCGCCCAGCTTTGCCGAATTAGGCCGACCGAACATGCAAGTAGAACCCTTTATTCACAATCTGTAAAATCAATCAAGTTATCGTTATAATTCATGTTTTTGCTAGACACCGTAAAATACTTATCATAGCCCAAAATCGAAACTCAACTTACACCCACACGCGAACCACAGGAAATTTGTTTCCACCCACATTGGATCGTAATATCATACTTGTTCACCAAACCTTAAAGTCTTCACAAAATATTCTCCTTAAGTTGGCAATAAATTCCGATTCAATCGACCCGGGACCAATATGGCGGACCCCTGGACCATCTTTACAGGTTTTCCTAACAAAACCCTTTGGATAACCATTTTATATTTTTAGGGGACGCCTCGTAAAAATATATTGGTGTTAACATTGTGGGTTTGGTCATAAGAGACGATGTTTTTTTTTTAAAGAAGGGTTTTATTCTTGTTTTGAGAACCTAAATCTATGTTGGTTTTGAGGTTCTGCATGGAGGGTTTAAGGGTATAGAATTATCCCGGGTATGTGTAGCTGTAAAATCTCCAAGTAAATTGAATATTTGAAAGGTTGTGAAAATATTTGTTATTATCAATATAGTCATATATACAACAAAGTCGAGTGTGTAAGACCTACCTAATGATGAAGTCCAGACTCCGTTTGTGTTTAAAACTAGTCTCCCTAGGGCTCTTTTAGGCCCCTGGCTAGAACCATTAACATAAGTAAATATAGTGTCTCATAATCATAAGAGATAGATTTTATCTCGCTACGCCATGCTACGGCGCGTAGCACTTTGCTACGAGCTACGATCGCGTAGTCTATGAAAGTAGATAATTAAAATGACTGAATACAATAAATACATAATATATTATTATAAATGAAAGTCGTTTCGTGTCTGTCTGTGTGACCGCGTTGTTCTTCTAAACTGCGCAACTGATTTTGATGAGGTTTTAGCCATAATTTACAGAATTTATTCCGGCAGAATTATGTGCATAACACATTAATTATGAAACTTCGATATATTAAAGAAAGAAATCTAGATTATCTATCAAAGTCGTAAAAATCGGGCGGGTCTATAGTCACACATATGGATATGGCTCAACGAATGTGGATGAGATTGTGTAGGCTCGTCCCCTTTTACATGGGACTTAAATATAACTGGCGAAATGTGGGTATACCTCGGTACGCTCAGGGCTCGATATCTTGTAGTTTGATAGAACGTAAGTCAGGTAACCGGTAATAGCTTAATAAAACAGGATACTTTCCAATGCCGGTACTCCGGTACCTCCCGGTACTACAAGCCACCCAAATGAGTTTATCGGGAAATTTACCGAAAGTTCTCAACGAAGACTTGGAGGATATGAGACGAAAATCGATTAGCTGTTTTTAGGGTTCCGTACACAAATGGTGCCAAGACCATGTTACTAAGGCTCCGCTGTCCGTTCTTCCGTCTGTCACAGGGTTGTATCTTTTGAACCGTAATAATTTTATGCCTATCAACTGTTTTTTAACAACATTATGGAATGCAATAAAGAATTGAGAATTGAATTGATAGGTAGACACTTGAAATTTTCACAGAGTGTGTAGTACTTACTAATAAAATGTAGTAAAAATAAAATTGTACGGGGATACGGAACCCTTCGTGTGCGAACTCGACTCGCACTTTGGCGGTTTTTTTTTGGTAAACTGCTTTCAAGGTTTACTTATTATGTCTGTCAAATATTCTAGTGATTTGAAGTGGGCGGATTTATAAATACTTATTTTATTTATTTATTTATTTATTTTATTATTTATGTACACACAGTAAAATACATAGAGATACAACATAATTATACTATGAGTACAAAGGTACTGCTTATTTCTTAAGAAATTTCTTCCAGCAGACCTGCGAAAGGAAAAATATGAAAGAAATGTAGACAATAGTGTGTGAGAACAAGAAGAGAAAAAAATTATTATGCGAAGTCTTAACTAAAAATATTAAATATACCTACACATATACGCAAGAAAATTAATATATACTTAAATAAATACATAAAGCTTAAATATATAAACATAAATACCTATATAATAATATACTCATAGTTGAGAGGAAAGATAATGCTCTTTTACACGAAATTTAAACAGAGAAACAGTTTTTAAATCACGAATGCTAGGCGGAAGTGAGTTCCACAATCTTACAGCATGGACAGAGAAGGAATAAGAATAATAGCTAGTTTTATGAGGATGAGACTTAAGGAGGGATCTAAGGTGTGATCTACACGGTGCGTCACGAGGACGAGCGTAAGAAAAACGCTCACGCAAGTAGGACGGATAAGACGGGTTGTGTAAGATGTTGAAGAGGAGACATAAAATCCGAGTGTTCCTGCGAAGGCGGATTGGGAGCCACTTGAGTTCCTTGCGAAGGTGAGAAACATGGTCATACTTTCGAAGACCGAAAACAAAGCGAATACACAAGTTTTGCAAGCGCTCAAGCTTGTTTAATAGCTCCTCGGTAGCATCCAGGTAGCAGGCGTCGGCATAATCTATAATCGGCTGGATAAGTGTTTGTGCTAAGGATATTTTAGTCTTCAAGGGCAGGAGACTTTGAAGGCTTTTCAACGAATGAAAGGAGAAATGTACCTTTCGACTAACCTCATTGACCTGAGCACGCCACGAAAGATTGGAGTCAATTATTACACCCAGATCTTTGGCGGTTTCGGTATAGTCAATGCGAACACCATCGAGATATAAAGGCATCAGAGATGCAACACAAACTGCATTGCGAACGAATCTGCTGCCTATGATCATGGCCTGGGATTTAGTTGGATTAATTTGCAAACCAAATGACTTAGCCCAAGCGCTGATGCAAACCAGGTCATGATTCATAGCAGCAATTGCAGAATCCGCGTCAGCCACAGTAAAGTGTCGGTAGAGCTGCAAATCATCTGCGTAGAGATGAAAACTAGATGAGATTACTCCGGTAACAAAGTTGATGAAAATTGAAAAAAGAAGAGGAGAGAGAACGCTACCCTGAGGAACACCCTCAGTGAGGCTACACCAATCAGAGAAGGACTCCTCCAGGCGAACACACTGAGAGCGCCCCCGAAGATAAGAACTGAACCAAGCTAAAGCGGAAGAACAGAAATTGATTGATTTGAGGATACCAAGTAGAATGTCGAAATCGACTGAGTTGAAGGCGCTACTAAAGTCAAGCAACACAAGAACAGTAAGGGACTTATTCTCCATTGCCCAGCGGATGTCGTCAGTTACTTTCAAAAGCGCGGAAACAGTACTGTGACCTGTGCGAAAACCGGATTGAAAGGGGGAAATTATAGAGTTTGACGCCAAGAAAAATGATAGTTGTCTATGAACTATGTGCTCAAAAACTTTGGAGAGAAATGGGAGAATAGAAATAGGTCTAAAGTGGGTTAATAAAGTAGGATTGTTAGTTTTAGGCAAAGGTATTATGTGAGCCTGTTTCCAAACTGTCGGAAATGAGCATGAGGAAAACGAGTGGTTGAAGATGTGAGTGAGAACAGGATTTAGTGTATTTGTGTTTTTACTTTTGGTTAACTGGTAAGAAACTTAGGATTATTATTTTTTGTACATATATATAACATCACGCCTGCATTCCCCGAAGGGTTAGGCAGAGGTGAACCTATGGTGCACCCACAATTCGCCAGTTATCTTTGAAGTCCCATATAATAGTGGGCGAGCCTGTTGCTATCAACCGGGCACAAATCCAGACTCCGGGCTGCTACTGAGAATTTCCAGATGGAAAAACCAAATAACACTTTGCCTGACCCGGGAATCGAACCCATGACCTCATGCTCAGCAGTACCATGCATTGCGACCACTTAGCCCAACGAGGCAGTACAGAGGGCCTAGACAAGTGACAATCGCTTCCAAAGCGTTTCGTATTTCTACAACGACTTTCAAGATTGACATAAGCTTTTAGATAGCTTATGTCAGTCCTATACATTTTTGCCTTTTCCATCATCGTTATCGAAGATAGAATGTCACTTTGTCTAGGGCCCCAGTACTACTAATTGTTTCTCACTAAATTTACCCTGAGCCCAAAAATAGCTCACTACTTCATAATATAGCGCCTTTTTAATGCTGAAACTACAATTCTTGCTCGCTCGCTGCCGACATTTTATCGGGATTAAATATAATGTTCCATAATAAAGAGAGTATTCGTGGTTGCTTCCACAAAATGTCGACGAAAATAAAGAAATAGATGGTCTATTTTAAAGATAAGAAATATTCTAAAATACTAGCCTTTAATTTCGTCTTTGGCGTTAAAAAAAAGAGTTTCTGCCTAGCCTCGTGGCACTAAGTATCTTTGTGCATTACATGCCAAAAAAAATAATCTTTGTCACTATAAAAATGTGTTGTAACACAATGCGATAATCACATCAAAATTAACCTACCTAGCCTTTGCCCAACTATGTTGGGGTCGGCGTCCAGTATAACCGGATGCAGCTAAATACCAGTATTTTACATGGAGCGACTGCATCTGATCTCCACAACCCAGAAACTGGGTAACACGATACCCCTTAGTAAGACTGGTTGTCAGATGTTCGACGTGACTACGTGCGTGATTCTTGTTTTGACATAATATCCACTAATATGCACTTTCAAGGTTTATCTTGAACTTATCTGGCATATATAAGGGAAAACATCGTAGAAACCTGGAGATAAAGTCAGAAATCGCCAGCACATCGTGAGCAAACGTGGTGATCAAATCGTGGTGGGCTTCCCTACCTGGGACAACAATGGGTTAAAAAAAAAAGCAGGTGGGGCTTGTGGCTAAGTCATAACAACCGCACGGGTCGATACGTCAGGTTAAGCTACGCTTGCCGAAGTTGGTCCGTAGATGGGATCTTTACATATGGAGACTCCTCCGTGCCTCGGAAAGCACGTTAAGCCGTTGGTCCCGGCTGTCATTTGCGGATCGTTGACAGTCGTTACGGGTCGTCAGAAGCCCGAAAGTCTGACAACCAGTCTTACCAAGGGGTATCGTATTACCCAGTTACTGGGTTGTGGCGGTCAGATAGGCAGTCGCTCCATGTAAAATACTGGTATTCAGCTGCATCCGGTTATACTGGAAGCCGACCCCAATATAGTTGGGAAATGGCTAGGCAGATTAGAATAAGAATAATTTATTTGTTCAAAAACATACATACATTTAGATAATAAGATGACACACTATAAAGCCCTGTAATCTATGATCAGATAATGGAACATCTGTGTCTGAATTAGATATAAAATATCTGTATTTCAAACATCAGCGCTCTTCCCCTGTTGTAGGCGACATTTCGGACATTAATTTATTTGACCTCTATAGTCTATACACATTTATAACACAGTTGATTAGAGGTAAATCGTAACAAATAATAAAATAATATAAAATAAAGGGAAATGACAAAATAATGTAGGAGAAACAAACATAAATTAGATTGAAAAATGAGTAATATTATAAATGATTCCAAAGACAAATATGATTCCAAAGACAAATATGATTCCAAAGACAAATCTCTCAATCCTTCATCGATTGGAAAGCACTGGGACAGTATCTACCAGCCGATTAGGATTTCTTTCAATTGTCTGGGTGCCAAATATTTTTATACCCTCAATGGCACCCTCCTTATAACCGACAGCAAAAATAAAAGGTTCTGTATTCGACAGGTTTTTATTTTCGTCGATTATCTCTTGACATTAATCCACAAGGTTTCTGTTGACAACGTATTAATCCGAAGCTTATCTGTAGCATACGATTATGAGTCTTATAAATCAGGGATTAAAGATTAGAGTAGGCTGTATTTTTCGATCATAATTCAGCTGTAATTATCTTCAGGGAATGATGAAGAGTAACCAATTTTAAAGATGGTGTAAGGTTTCAATGATAGGGGTCTTTTTAATTCGTTATTTTAGAGATAGAATATATATTTAGGTTTCCTCACGATTTTTTCCTACACCAACCGTGTGATGACCCGAATTAGATTCTCAAGAAGGATTAACTGCCATTTTGGTATATTTTGTCGTATAACTTAGGACGTAAAAAATACAATAGATGTACATGACGATTGACCAGTCGTGAACCCGAACACGACGTGTTGCCACGCCAACGGTCAATAGTCATCCTGAGGATGCCTCGTTGAGAGGTGAAACACGTGTCGATTTCTTACAGGGTTTTTTATGACTCTTGAGGAATAGTTAAGCGGAATAGGTTACTAATTATATCTACGTTTATTGTATTTTATAGTGGATTTCTGCAAAGTCACGCCTTAATCAATTAACTGACTTAGGACGTCCCTTAGCCGATACAAACCCTGATTGGAATCGTGAAGGTGGTAGCATTGTCCCAGCGAAACTATTTCACTAGGAGTTCTACAGTCCACGGCTCCCATTCGCACAATTTGACAACACAAAACCTCTCCTCTTACGCACACGCGTACGATACAAAGTACCCAATAAAAGTTATTTACAGCCCTATTTTACTATAGCGGCTGAAACTCCGCCCTAGATATCAGTCCGTACTTATTTACGACTTATTAAACTTTGTCATACTCTGCCTCTGAGATTTGTACCACAACAGAATAGATACAGAAGGTGCGGGGGCTTAAAACATCCACTTTGGCAGAATCTTAATAGGAAAATATTATGAATCATCGTAAAAGATCGCAAACTGACAATTCATAATATGATCTGCGTGCGATTCATATTACGAAATAATTCATCTGTTTGATAGTTTTCTATGGAGATTCGTAAAATGGTCCACACATTATGAATTGCTTTTGTGTCAAATTAGAGGAATTGCTAATGACTGCTGGAAATTCTGGAAGTGAATCGCTTTTAGAGGAATTGGGCCGTTTTAGGCCCACAGCTTGAAAACATACTATTGTATATACTCGTAATCATGTTCTTCTAAAGCACTAGGAAGTGGTGAAGGGCGGGATTATTGTGGGTACTGTTTTATGTAATTTTTACGTTCAAAAAGTGGTGACTCTCAGCCTAATTTGCATAAATGACCTTTGATTTTGAGAATTTTTTAGGCGCACTTACTCGTCCTGTTTAAAAGCGATCGTCTCGTGAATATGCAATCCATCATATGCATATGTAACTTTTTGTTCGGAAATCCAGAAAGCGCCCTCTTTCGAACATGGCGCGTTCTGGTACACCGAACAAAAAGTTCGAACGATCGTGGATTGGATTCACGCGACGATCGAGGCGGGGATAGACACTTACGTATAACGATTTCAAACGATGCCAGTTGCAAGTGCGCTTACGCTCGCTCTACGTGGAGCGTGTCTATGTGTGTGTGCGTGCGTTTTTGCTCGTTGTATGGAGCGGACCTTCTGTGTATTTCTATTTTGTGTCTGTACTCTTCACTCAGACAGGGATTTGTATAAGAAAGTGGGTAGACAGATGTAAAAAAGTATGTAGGTAACTTATGAAGAATTGTAGCTTTTTAGTAGCCATAATGATTGTGACACATGTTAATCTGCCTAGCCTTTTCCCAACTATGTTGGGATCGGCTTACAATCTAACCGGATGAAGCTGAATACCAGTACTTTACAGGAGCAACTGCCTATCTGACCTCCAAAACCCAGTAACTGGGTAACACGATACCCTTGTAATTATTTTAATTAATGTGAAAGTGTAAGTCTCTTTGGTTATGTCAAAGTGTGTAACAGTTTCAGAGAAAATCGTTGCTTAATTTCACTAAATGTACACTTATTTTTGTTTCTAACTGTAGATAGGTACACAATAAATTAATTTACGCCATTTTCCTTTACGATTTTTGTTAAATAATTTACGATTCAGTGGGTGGAAACTATAGGAAATTGAAGGGCTGGAAACCGCTACGCTTCAACGAACAGTTCTTGGGGTTTTGAAAGAATTTATAACTAGCTGCGCCCCGCGGTTTCACCTGCGTAAGTCTCGATCCCGTGGGAATATCGGGATAAAAAGTATCCTTTGTCCTATTCCAGGTCATGGTCAACCTCTGTGCTAAATTACATACAAATCCGTTTCAGCAGTTTTAGCGTGAAAGCGTAACAAACAAATAAAAATCTTCGCATTTATAATATTAGTTAGGATGTCTTTTTTTTTTTTTGTGGGTTTGAAATCATCAAATGACTTCTCCCGCTCTGGGTGGAGCGGAGAGGGCGTATCAGACTTTTGCTGACTAAAACCCTCCCGTGTTCCTTCAGTTGCCTGTTGCCAAGGTCCCGGTATCGCTTTCGGACTTTCCCGCAACCGTGGCAGGAGGATGTAAGTCTGAAATCGCCAACCCATCTTGAGCAAGCGAGGTGATCAATGCTCATGCCTTCTCTGTAGGAGAAGAGGCCAGTGCCCTCAGCGGTAAAATAATAGGCGGGCACAATTTTTGTTTTTTAATAATAAACCCTTTGTAAAATATGATATCTACTTCCATTAATTATCTATTAGTATATAAAGATTACAACAGAAGGATACATTTTATTTTTAGCGAGTCATTGAAATATCTTCGAAGGACCATTTAATTTTACTCGAACGGTGTTGAATTAAATAAATTAGGCATATTTTAATACTTACCCATTTGGGTATGTTTAATTTCTTTGCCTAAAATTATTTGAGTGGCACGTTTATTTAAATAATGGGGCAAATAAGGTTTTATGTAAAGGTGTAATACGTATCTAATGTATGTACCTATTTTTGAAATTAGGTACCTATGTATAATATTACGGGTCTGTTAATTAACCTTAATTCAATTGTTATGAGAACTAATCTGGGGTGTAATGGTGGTTTCGGTTTGTTGTTTTTGTTTAACATTTTCACTGTTTTTATGTTTAAGAGAAAGATGTAGGGAATATTCAAAATATGCTGTTGTCCCGCTTAATATCTATGGTTAAATGTAATTAAAGTTGTGGATATGTGTTTTTTTTTTTGTTGCTGGTTACGTTTACGAGTATAAAAAAAAAACCCTAAGCCAAATTATCCTTTTAATAGGATTAGGTTAACAGTGCAACGGACTGTTCACGTATTCGGTAACTGTTTCATGATTTGTCGACGACACAATAAACTGCAATTCAGATCACACAGCGCTAATTACCTAGGTACATATTCTCCTAGACGTTGCCTCTCTTTCTATCGCGTAACTGTTATATCTTCTGTCTACGTTACACTCACTGAATTGGCCCGACAAGACGGGCCCGCCGTGTACCTTCATACCTAAAATGCGGAGTGAATCATCTGAATTCATCTGTGGTCAATAGACCATTAGCTTATAGGTGACGTACTATGATTGCCCTACCTCACCGTGCATGAATATTTTAATCGACTCTGGGTTTTTGGTCTATACATTCAGTAGCATTTTTCTTTGTGAGTTTTATGTAGGGAGGTAATCTTCGGAACTACTAAACTAAACCGATGTTGAAACGTCTTTAACTAATGGGAAGCTATAGTATTGACGAGTGTCATAGGATATATGTTTATATAATATAAATATATAATATTTATATAATACAATTTTTTTAATTTATTTTTTTATTAATTGTTACCTGTTTTGGTTTCCGACAATGGCCTTTTTGTGCTGCGCATACACTATGTTCAAACAACAATAACTCTTAAAGTATTAGACATACAGTTGTGAATTTTATGTCGTATTGTAGCTTAGCTCAAAATCTGTCGATCTAGTAAAAAAAATAAAAAAAGTTGTCGGGGGTGTTTTTGTAGTACAATTATTGGTTGAATTGCATAATTTTTTTCAACTTTCACATTTTTTTCAAAGTTATGGAATTGTGAATACTTTGGTTTGTAATGCAGATAGTAGAAAATATTATTGCCTTTCGAATAAGCCAATTTTTATCTCAGTATGACTAAAACTTTGAGAGATATTTATTTATTTAACCATTTATGCATACACATATACAGACAAGAAGAAAGGAACAGAAAAATACGTACAAAGGCAATAACTATAATATGTTATGATGATATGACGTGATGTGATGATTAATGACATGTTTGTTTTTGTACTCGCTTATAGAATATTTCAAAAAAAAAGCAAAATGGCTGCCACATAGCGGGGAAGTGTATTGGACCCAAGCTTAGAGTGTAATTGTGATTTAAAATAGTTTATATTCAAGTATTTAGAATATCGCTAATCCATGTCCGGACACACATAATATATACATTTTTTTAAACAAGAAATTGTAAAGTAACGCAAATAATTACAGCTAATCTATACTCTATGGTAAAGTTCAAACTACGTCAACATCAAATAAAAAGTGTGCTTGTCATACAAAGTATCGTTTCTATATACTTTGTTCTTATATCTAAGAATAGAGAGAAAACTAACAACGTCATGGTTTCCTTTTCAAATAACTCGTAAAATGAGACCGAGAAAATGTATTGGTTTTAAAAATAGTTTTATGTACTTTGCTTTCGATTTCAGAATGAGGAACAAATAACTAACATTTGCTTTGACTGATTTTATGTTTTGTAAAGATACAGTATTCGGTAAACGTACATTATTCAATAAATATTATTAGTAAAAAAAAAATATTATTATTATATCACCCCATTTACCTATATGTATATATAAATATTTCAACAGTCAATTTATGGTGTACAAAAGCCAAGGCAACCTAATACCGGCATTATCCTTACAATTATAAAACTAAGTCCTCCGCTGCGTCTGTCTGTCGCCCTGTTCGCGATAAACTCAAAAACTACTGCACCGATTTTCATACCGTTTTAAGTATATAATTTGGCAGGTCAAGCCGCGGGCATCAGCTACTTATTAATAAACCAATATTATATACAGGTTGTAAAAAGACCCATCACATATTACTACGCATTCTGTACATCAAATTAAGTAACATTCCACAAAAATAATTGCTGGGAAACGACTTTTATTTTTACCCGACTACGGCGAAGAAAAAAGGAGGGTTATGATTTTGACCGGTATGTATTAATGTATGTATATATGTATGTATGTATGTAAGTATGTTCATCTGTTCGCTTCTATCTTCTAAACCACTCATCACAATTTGACAAATGAGGTATCGTTAGAAGCATCTTGATTGTCCGCTGGTTATAGGCTATGTGACGTCACATTAAAAAATGGCGCCCTCTAGAGGACATAAAGTCAGGAATTTAAAAAATAAAAATGTCTTATCGTCTACGCCTAAAAAGGTATAAACAAGACACCACAGACAGACAAATTAAAAATCCGGAGTCACACGTAATATGTCCGATTTATGCCCTAACACGTGTGACTCCGTATTTTTAATTTGTCTGTCTGTGGAGTCTTGTTTATACCTTTTTAGGCGTAGTTGTGTTTTAGTTTTTATTACTTCAATTTTTTGATGTGAAAAATTGCTGTGTACGGTAGTACGCGACGTAACGCACGCAAAACATTGTGTTTATAGGTGCATGCAACGGTTCAGGGTTCGTGGGGTATTTAAAATTAAGTTATAACATTTAAAACTTGCTTTCTTTATAAAACGTCTGAAAAACTTTGACCTTAAATATCTCCGTAATCAGAAGGTTCCCACGTGTGGTCCAGAACAAAAAAATGTTCACAATGACGGGAATAACGAGTGACTTTCGGCTTCGTTATGCGTCTTTTTACACCCGTTATATTTAAATTGGTGTGATATTTTCAAAACGACTAGAAGAATGAAGGGTTTAAATAAAAATCTCACATACTTCATTATCGTCATATTAGCTATTAGCATAGCAATAGCAATTATCATGCTAAGACTCAAGAATTCACATGCTAATGAAATTAATGCAAAATCGCATTAATTGCCATTACTATTACCTACATGTAATAAAGAAATCTCTGATTTATGTGTGCAGTCATAAAAACCATGCACAGCAGTGGTAGGTCACTAGTTTAATAATAAGTTACATTTCAGGTCTACGATCAATTATCACAACTAATTGGCAGCTGAGCAATTTTCCCCAACCTAATTTTTGTTTGATTAATTTGAAAATACTTAAAGGTACGAAAACCTTAATATGTTTATAATGTTCCACTTTCAATCAGCGGAACGACGCCATCTTATCTCAAATTGCAAATAAGAAAACTCCATTTAATCCAGACAAAGGTAAAGAAGGACAGATTTAATTTGTCAGCAGCCGATTCACTACGCAAGCACGCCAGAACAATAGTGTTGTTAATGAATAGCCTTCCTTGGGCCATACTCGAGAGTCGAGACGGTTCTGTTATTTTTTTTCAAAGGCTTTCTGAAGTAGGTAATACCTTTGCCGCAAAGTGCCGTGTACGGTTTTGTAAAAAGTTTTGCAATTCTTTTTTTGAACTTGTGTCTTCTTTCAATGGAATTTGTTGTTGGTTCTCTTTTGTTTTTGTTTTTTTAATAAAATGATTTAATTTTGAGGAGTTCACTTGATGCTTATTTATATTATTAATGACGGCCAAGATTTGCTCAAGATGCTTTAACTAGGGTTTCCTAAGAAAGCGGTGGCCGCCACATAGCGTCCGCGTACCGACGAATGACGTCACTGAAACGTTATTCTGTTTCTCTATCTTCTTGTGAATCTTGTGAATCTCTTTCTATCTTGTGAATGTGAGAACGTCGTAGGCTTAGTGAACTGTAGACTTTTATTTTTAATTTAAATTTACTTTTAATTTTTTTTTATGAACTTTATCTGAAACTTTTTGAAAGGCCTACACTGTCCTCCCATAACTATTAACACTGTAATTCGAAAATATTGTAAAAGCCATCTTTTAAAAGAGTAACCATGGAGTTTCTTGCCGGCTCTTCTCCATAGGAAACGACCAATTAGAACCGTGCACCTAGCTTCTGACGTTTCATAAGTGCCCATGTAGGCTTATGTGAAATAAAATATTTTGATTTTTGATTATTGATTTCTAGAGAGCGTTTTTTTGACACCTGTTGTCGCAAGTTTCCGGTATCCGGTAACAAGCGCGCGAACGTCATCGAAGCAAAGAGGGGGCGCGCCGTTGGAGCTTTAAAAAAGAACGTCGCTGAGCTACTCACTTACTTTTTGACGCACCATCGTGCAGACAACACCTCTCCGGGTCATTTTATATTTGCGTAGAAGTAATAGGTATCAGCCAGAAATAATGTTGGTATCACATTATTTCTAGGCATTCTCCTTTATCATTGTTTTTAAAAGAAAACTCTTGTTGATTGTGTTAAAAATAATATTATAATTGTAACTAAGTGATAACGAATGAATATTTAGAAAATAATGCATTAACTCACAGTTTTGGAAGTACTTGCAAATTAAATATTTAATTACACGAAGATGTCGGTACTTTGTTAATAAACGATTCTTATGATTAACAAACCGTTCTTTTTCTTAGTACACCGTAAACTCAAACCCCGCTGTCATCATTTTCATTTTCATCAATTTTGTGATGGTCACCGCTCTTCCAAGAAACCAAATTCTTTGCTGCCGCCTGGAATGGTGACAGTAGCGGGTATACTAATCTATACTTCCATAAATATTTGGAAAGTCTCTCTCGGTTACTGGCCGGTACATACTATCGTATTTCCAATTGGTGTTATTATCTACTTAAACGATTATAAACTTTAAGATAGTGTAAATTAATTTTATTTCAGAATGACTAGTATCTAATGATAAACTCATAAAAATCTATGAAATTGTAACGCAATATTTGTTTACACGTTTGGAAACTAAATCGCGGGCGCAGTATAGAGTGGGCGCAAGATAAGTCTGCGCGCGACTCGTGGCGCTGCGCTGGCGTGTTTAATTCTATAATGTATTAATATTTCAAATATTAATAATTATACTTAATATTTTAAATATTAATAATTATACTTAATATTTCAAATATTAAATTTATATTAATAATTTAATCTTAAAATTATTAATCTTATTTTAATACTAATTAATTAGATCATTTTGTACTTATCTTGACTTTACATAATTGCCAAGATGGCGGGCGGCGGCATACGTTTCGTTCCGATTTTAGCCACGCGCAGATTTATCTTGCGCGCAGTCCAGTGACATAATAAGATGATTATTGGAAATACATGAGTTTTACAATACAAAACTAGATTTTATTAACGAATCTGTAATATATAATTGTCGGCTTTATTAATGAATAAAACAAGCTGGATATTGTTAAACAATATAGATGCTATTTTTTTCAGAATGCATTGTGTCAGAATTTAAAAGTAAGCTCTTTGTTGAACAAATTTTTTTTCAGAAATATTTTGTTCCCTTTCTTCATAACATTTCAATCAAATTAATGTTTTCACAGTATTGGATTTTTTAAAGTCAGCCGACCATTTTGAAAAGACGGTTCTATGTTATATTTCTTTTCACCTTTATTTATAAAAACTTGCTGGAATATGTTTCTACCTAACAGAATTGAAAAGAAACCTTTTGGCAGGTAGGTAGGTATTCGAAATAGATTTGATTGTTGACAAAATAACTACAAGACCTATCCTAAGTTGCGTGACATTGGGTCTGATTGGATATTCACTCCGAAAATAATTTATTGGACCCGAGGAAGGCCAGGGAAATGATGGTTGGTTTTATTTTTTTATTTTTTTTAAATCCTTTATTAAAAGGAACCATGTTCTTAACAATCTAGCCTGCAAGACTAACAAGCAATTTTAATATATATTATGGTTATATTTCTAAGATAATTCTCTAAAGAGCTGTGGATTTTGTGAATAATAATAAATAAATAATAAATAAATAAATAATCAGATTAAATTTTTTACGTGATTATTATTTTAAAGCTTAGAATAGTGTTGATTGTACTTTACACAACTCCGATGATGAATTTAATTGCTACAACAAAGTTAAGACCGGGTTTACTCGACACTATTTTTATAAGAAAACTAGCTGCACCCCGCGGTTTCACCCGCGTAAGTCTCGATCCCGTAGGAATATCCGGATAAAAAGTATCCTATGTCCTATTCCCCGTCATAGTCTATCCCTGTGCCAAATTTCATCCAAATCCGTTCAGCCGTTTTACCGTGAAAGCGTAACAAACAAATAAACATACAAACTCACTTTCACGTTTATAATATTACTAGCTTCCGTCCGCGGCTTCGCCCGCGCGGTATGTCGATAAAAAGTAGCCTATGTCCTTCCCTAGGGTGCCACCTATCATCATAATTGATATATATAGAACTCGAAAAATTATGAATACTAATAAATACATACATATAAACAAAATAAACTTAGTCAGGAGAAATAACGACAGAAGAAAAAACGAATCTAGCAAATTAGAGCTGGGATGATTCTGCCAACATCTTACGCATATGTTCACGAGCCTTCACTTTAAATGATAATCGACTAGTTGCCTTTCGTATTTAGTAACATGTTCAATTATACTACCTAAATTCACTTATATTAATCAAAACAACGAAATATTTGACAGCTATTTGCGACGTTGCCAGCTTTCAGAGCGCACCCTCTTAAGGGGAATACGCAAAGGTGGCCCACGAAATAAAAAAATTGTCACGTTTTTTGGTGAGAGGTGCATGTAAAATATTGGTAGGTAG
Source organism: Lithophane leautieri (assembly GCA_949152455.1). Taxonomy (NCBI): domain Eukaryota; kingdom Metazoa; phylum Arthropoda; class Insecta; order Lepidoptera; family Noctuidae; genus Lithophane; species Lithophane leautieri. The sequence goes on from OX424483.1 coordinate 6,859,157, forward strand.
GCATTCAGCTGTGTCCGGTTAGACTGGAAGCCGATCCCAACATAGTTGGAAAAAGCTAGGCAGATGACGTAGTGATGTTTCCACCGTAAAATGCTTCAAGTACATACAATGTATGGATTCAAAACTAAGTAAATTAAAATATAATAAAACTCCAGTTCGCGAATAAAGCAATTTAACGAGCAAATAAATTAATGGTAATGTGTTAATGGGTGTGTGTTACCATTACAGTTCATAAATTCGAACAATTAAATTAAATTTAGTATCGGCTTTGTTTTAAGTCGGATTATGTCATTGTCGATTATTACCCGACCACGGCAAAGCCAATAAAGAAAGACAAAAGAAAAGAAAAGAAAGGAGAAAGGGTTATGATTTTAGCAGTCTATTTAGGAGCTCGTGGCTAAGTAATAACAGACGCACGTGTCGATCCATGAGGTTAAGCTACGCTTGCCGGGGGTTGGTCCGTGGATAGGTGACCGTCTTTACATACCGAGACTACTCCCTGCCTCGGAAAGCACGTTAAGCCGTTGGTCCCGGCTGTCATTCGTGGATCTTTGACAGTCGTTACGGGTCGTTAGAAGCCCGAAAGTGACAACCAGTAACTGGGTAATATGATACCTGTAGAGGTTAGATTGGAAGCCGACCCCAAAATAGTTGGGAAAAGGCTAGGCAGATTTATGTATGTATGTAAGTATGTATGTATGTTTGTATTTACGTGTGTTCCACCGTAGTGCCTAAATTATTGAACCAATTTTGATGAATGAGGTATCAATAGATTAATAATAATTGTCCGGGTGATATAGGCTATATAAATTCTCTCTACTTTTTCTAGTTGTTTGCACATACATACATAACATAACATCAGGCCTTGTTTCTATTTTCACACTAAAGTTTATAAGTTCGGTATTTAGTTTCTGTTATTTTTTAAATTCATTTTATGTATCTTCAACATGGAGGACATTTTTTCCCAGAAATGCAGGCTCGCACTAACCAGTAATGTCCGTCGTAAGAGTCGTAACTGAGATTAAAATGTAATTGATAATTATCTCTAACGGTTTATACGTACGACAGAAGATTTACAATATAATTATTATGCTTGAAATACAGGTCAAGCGGCAAACGGCAGGGTTGCCCTATGCAAGAGCAGTTTACCGTAAAATGGAAGCTAGTTGCATCAGCAAAATACCGGAACTCAGGGTCAGGGTAAGCTACCTACAATGTAGATCTAACCTTCAATACCTCGCTATGTTTACTGCTAACCTAGTACCTAGCTCACAAATCCTGCAAGTTTTCTACTATGTTTGTTACTTTTATCATCAGAGCGAATGCACATACATGTTACTCCAATGCGTTTCAAAGAAAGAATAACTTTAATAGGCATAAATATCTACTATCCTTTGCTAAATAAGGAAAATTAATTTATTGTTTATCAAATAGACTATCAACTTAGGATTGTTCATTCTAAAAGTTGGCAACGTCGCAAATAACTGTCAAATATTTCCCTGTTTTGATTGATTTGGCATTATTACTTTATGGAAATATGAAATATCGCTAACTAGAACTAAAATATTACTAATGAATTTGCAAGTATTATAATACTGGTAACTGTTTTACGTGAAAAAACGGGCGTTTGGAAAGTTTTCAAATACTTTTTTTTACATTTAATACGAAATTTTCAGAGTTACGATATTAATTATTGCATTTCATTATCCATATTAGTATAGTTCACTAGTTATCGATATTTCATATTTCCAAGTAATAAAGCCAAAATAATAAAACAGCGAAATATTTGACAGCTCTTTGTGACGTTGCATGCCCACTTTCAGAATGCACGCTCTTAGATTGTTCGTATAAATGTCACAACTGTCATCTATCACAGTTGTATAAAATTGATAAAACACGGAAAATTGGCGAAATGTGTCAATTTGATAAACGATATTTATTTTGTAAATTGGTAAAAAAAACACTCTTACATGTCAAAAATGTTTTTTTTTACCAATTTACAAAAATAAATATTGTTTATCAAATTGACACACTGCAGCACAACTATCTGCTAACCTTTGCTAAATAAGGAAAGTTAATTTATTATATATCAAATTGACTATCAACTTATGAGCGTTCATTCTAAAAGTTTTATAAAACCGAGTTCGGTGTTTCTTAACTGACTACTCTGCGAAGAAAGACCGAAATAAACTCCGAGGTCACAGTCTCTATTCAAATCGAGACATACCTAATCTTGGTCAGGCCATATGAGGACCATAGGTATGTCTGAGATGGTATTTTGAGGAAATACAGTTTTGAGTAGACCTGTCCGGTCAGTGCACGCATTTGTCAGTCAGTAGGTAGGTTAGGTAATTGTGTAACTCCTCAGAACTTATGGAGCTCAACGGAGAACGGAATTAAGGAGATAACATTTTTTGTGTTATTAAATCATCGCCGATTGGAATTTCGAAACCGTTTGAATTTCGAAGTTATGAACACTTCAACTAGGCACGTAGTAGATTCAACTTCAACTGTTAGAACTGCGGAGCACGTGAAAACTTTAAGTGGAATTAGGGTCGGTCTTTTTCTCCATACAAAATGTCATAATTCGCGTTCGGCTCTCGTCTATTTCCTCCTCCACTATTTGAAAGATATTTTATAAATTGAATAAGAAGGATATTTACTGTGCCCCTATGATTTCCGTTTTGATGGTATTTTCTGAGGTTATCTGTAGATAACCTCAGAAAATGCTCTAAATTACCTGTTTAGACCGCTGTCATCAGAAGCCAAATTTGACAACTGTAAATGAAAAAAGAAAAATATAGGGGCACAGTAAATATCCTTTTTATTCAATTTATAAAATATCTTTCAAATTGGTCCAATATTGGAGGAGGAAATAGACGAGAGCCGAACTAACTTTTTGTATGGAGAAAAAGACCGACCCTATTTTCCTCTTAAAAACTCAATATTTTATTAAAACTGGCATAACCGCATCAGGCCTTCCTGGTCCTTCTTTCTTTTTCGTGTTGTTAGTGACTAACCTTGTGTCAGAGTATTTATGACGCCCAAGGGGCCTTTTACTTGGCTTCAAATGCCGTCGAGAAATAACTCTTCCCTAACTCTTCTCTAACTCGAGAAATAATTCTCATGGCAGCACATGGTTCACACTTGCTATGACACTGAATGAGACACAATAGTTGTATTGGTATGAAGTCTATGGGCGTTTGAGAAGCTCGTGGCTAAGTAATAACAGCCGCACGGGTCGATCCATCAGGTTAAGCTACGCTTGCCGGCGTTGGTCCGTGGATGGGTGACCATCTTTACATACCGAGACTCCTCCCTACCTCGGAAAGCACGTTAAGCCGTTGGTCCCGGGTGTCATCGTGGATCTTTGACAGTCGTCACGGGTCGTCAGAAGCCCGAAACTCTGACAACCAGTGGGGGCAATCCATGTGGGGGCGACTGGGACTATTCCGTCTTACCAACGCGTATCACATTACTCAGTTACTGGGTTGTGGAGGTCAGATAGGCAGTCGCTCCATGTAAAATACTGGTATTCAGTTGCATCCGGGTAGACTGGAAGCCGACCCCAACATAGTTGGGAAAAGGTTAGGCAGATTGACGTCTATGGGCGTTTAGTGTCCTGGAAAGTGTTAAGGAGTGGAAGATCTCAAGCGAAACGTAGTGGTGCCAACGTGATATGCCGAAAATACTTGTTCTCAAAAAACCGTAGCTACAATTTTTAACAACTCCTCGATCAATCAGAATTGGAATCGGAACAACTGTCAACGGAAACAAATGTCAACGGAAACAAATGTCTAATCCATTGCTACAAAAGTTCGAAAAAGAAATCTGATCAACAACTTAACTTATGAACTTATGAAGCAATGGATTAGACATTTGTTTCAAACCGATTCCAATTCTGACCGATCGTGCATTACAAAATTAGAGTGCTGGCTTACCTACTTACTATTAGCTATCGATGACCATTTTTATCACCTCGGTTCTCCTGTCCTTTTCCCATTTTTTTTAGAGTCAGCGTAGATGGTCATTTTCTTCTAAACATCTCTTAACAGCCGTCATATCAGCATTCACCCTCTTCTTAGCCATCATTTTTACACAAGCAATCTTGGTGGAGTTCGCGTTCTATGGTGTCTGCCTACCTCCATGATTTGAAGTTAACATAACATAAACATCACGCCTTGTCTCTCGAAGGGTTAGGCAGAGGTGTACCCTTAGGCACATCCACATTTCGCCAGTTATGTTTAAGTCCCATGTAATACGAGTAGTGGGCGAGCCTACTGCCATCAACCTAGCAAACAAATAAAAAAAAGTTTGTTTTCCTCCATGGGAAGGTGTGAGTTTATATATATCTTTCACATAAACCATCCACCGTTTCTTTGGTCCCCTTATCTTAAATCCGTCCAGACTCATACCGCAAAACCTCCTCACGAGGAGAAGTCTTGAGAAAAGATACCACTAATTCCTTTTGACCATTTATCAGATATAAATCAATTCTTCTTCAATTTTCCGTACAAAGAAAGTGTCCGAAAATTCCCGACATTTTTGGACAAACCTTTTATCAAAAGGGCCTTATTGCGCAGAAAACGGGACGTTTTTTCATCCCAAATCGATAAACCAACATAATAAATATACGGCGTAATCGAATAACCTGGACCCTGAATCCTGTATTCAATTGATTTCGTACTGAATTCAATAATCATAATCGTGGCTTGTTCATTGAGAACACAATGAATTCAATTGAACGAATAAATTCAATTCATCGAGTTTTCATTTGCAAACATTAATATCACTTAATGTGACTCATTTTCGCGTATTTGCAATCATATTTTGTTTGTTTAAATGTCAAAGTTCTGGTGGTAAACCTTTTAGTTGATTTTTATTGAGTTATTTGAATGGGATTTTTATTAAATTGTTTTAATCGAATAAAATCAATCGTATTATATCAGTAAATCAAATAAATCGTCTTACCGTTATAAAACGTATTTTTTTTAAATATTCATCAATTTAATAAATTTTATTTAATAAACAGGCAACCAATTTAATCCTCGGGTAATGGAAATTAAAATGTCACAAACAAACATTCAGGAGCACCTGAGCTACGCGTAAGATTTAGCAAAAAACAAAAAGTACCAATAAAAATATCGGTCGCATATTTTTTTTGTTTACGAAAGTAAGTACCACAAACAATATTAAATCTTACCAATTTTTTATGGAACAGAGATACGCTTTTACTTAGCTTAATACCTTTAACCACGTAAAAGATCCGGCCCATCGTTTATGAAGTTAGTTATTTTTTTCGACAAAAAAGGATAAAATGTTGCGCGAAGTATGACATAAAAAATATAAATCCATGATCTTAAAAAAACTCACCTGTTGTCGGATGAAAGTCGCCCACCTGATGCCACAAACACTCTCCTTGCAATAAAAAAAAATATACGCGCGTCGATTAATTAAATTTAAATCGGCAAAAAAATCCGAAAAAACTAAATTAAAAAGAATAATTTATTGTCTTCGTTCCAAAAATTTGAATCAACGTCAAAAGTTCATATCTGACGCGCGTTCGAAAATGGAAGTCAGTGTTCGAATTTGAAAATTATTGTCCGTTTTTATGGTTATTGTCGGAAGGAGACGTGCACGAGCCAGGCCGTCGAGGGTAAGACTGAAATGTGGGCTGAAAACAGGGGCTGTAGCTACATGGGTCTATGAGTGGGTGTCTCTAGAGCGAGACGGGAAGATGTTGATCTTGTTTGAAAGAACGAGATGGATAGAATGTCGTAGGGGGAGCACCGTCACGTACTAGCTCTGCGTGGCAGGAAGAATTTGTAGGCGTTTATAAACCTTTGATTGAGGTGTCCGAATTTAATAAGTTGTCTTCGGTGACATTTTGTCATTTGGCATGACTGTTGGATCTTGATGAATAGGCCGCCTTGATCTTATTGGACAAGAAGGCGAAATAAGTCATATGAAGTATTTCTTTGACTACGAATTGCCACTAGATATTATTCAGGTTTTTTTTTTAAATCTTCTTCAAAGTTTTTAAACGTTTTGTCATTGGGAGTTCTTTCTTTTGCTTCACGAATCAGGCTTTACACATGTCACCTGCCTTCAGGATGCCTTTAGCTGTTTTGCCTGTCTGGCATATTCTTCCTGGATAAGGCTTAGTTTATGATCTTCAAAACAGCTACGAATCTGATATTCTCCTTTTGTATTGTTATCTGTTACCGAAATTTTCAGTATAATTAAATTTTCTCAGAAATAACGTCAGTTGGAGGAATTATTATGACAAGAATATCATGTGACTTTAAGATTCTTGTTTCCACGTAATTAAAGGAATTTATAATGAAGACCGACTGTTTTAACTACTAAATAAAATCTATTTTTAAGGTAAGTACTCTAGTGTAGTGTTAAAAATTGTTCTCTACAGGTGCCGTATTATAAAGTATTAATGCCACTATTTTTCCAGTGTGAGAGAGAGACGGAGCTAGACAAGGCCGCTAGCACCATCCCGTTTTCGCAGTGGAATAATGATGGCATTAATGCTTCATAATACTATCCCAGACCGTTCATTAGAACTTGTCCCTTGCCCTCATGTTGGCACCATTGCTTGATAAGCTTAGTTTCAATCATATTAGAGTTCCAAATGGCGACTGTCAGAATAGTGCTACCAATCGCGTCACGGGTCAAGCTATAATGAACGCACAGAAAACATCATTTCGAAATTAGAACGGGTGTCTCGTTGTGAATCCACGATGATTTACTTTTAAAAAACCGGCCAAGTGCGAGTCGGATTCGCGCACGAGGCGTTAGACGCTGGCTTACGCTTCCGTATCATTATCTACAAAAACGGCAAAAAAAACACGTTTGTTGAGTGGGACTCCCCTTAAATATGTATTCTGTTTTTAGGATTTGCTGTTATAGCAGCAACAGAAATACATCATCTGTTATCAACTGTCTAATTATGACGGTTCATGAGATACATCCTAGTGACAGACGGACGGACGGACAGCGGAGCCTTAGTAATAACGGCCTTTGGGTACGGAACCCTAAAAACAAATGACTTCGCTTTCGAATTGTGTGCGGTCACTTGAGTGAGGTTCCAAGTGAACTTAACAGAAAGGCGTATTCAGAATATATACGCGCATATATCGTTTTCGCGCTCGGTAGCCATAACTTTAACTGCGTAACACACTTTCAATCACCGAGAGTTTCGAAGGATATTGCTAATCCATTTGCTTTTGCTTCATAGGTTTGAAAAGTTCGTCTGTTCAACTTTAATAACGCAATGAACGTGGGTGAACTGACAAAATGAAACCCATTGCGATCAATTGACATTTTTATGTGTGTTACGCAATTATCCCGCTCGTCAAAAGTGACTAAACAGAAGGCGACTAAAGTGACTAACCAGTAGTGTTATTCTGTAAAAATGTCACAGTGAAAATTTAGGTGAAGTAAGCTATGAAACCCTAGATTCTTAGCGTCAGGTAGGGTGACAGTTCACTTCAAGCTCACTTCACCAAAATTCCAAAGATCAGGAGGTCTAAAACGGCCATATTAGCAATTCCTCTAAAAGCAACTGGCTTCACGAATTCCCAGCTGTCATTAGCAATTCCTCAATTTGACATAAAAGCAATTCATAATTTGTAGACCATTTTACGAATCTCCATAGAAAACTGTCAAACAGATGAAATATTTTTTTAATAACAATTGCACGTAGTTCATATTATGAATTGTCAGTTTGTGACATTTTACGATGATTCATAATATTTTCCTGTTATGATTCTGCCAAAGTGGCCGTTTTGAGCCCCCTTTATGGCTACCAAGAGCGACAGCGATATCTCTTGTATCTATATAGGCCTACCTACAGATGTTATTTATAGCTAAAATATCCAACTAATCTATCTGTTTAAAGAAAAACCAATAAATGTATCAAGTGTTTTTTGTTTTCTAATAAAAAAGTTAGTCCTCATAAAGAATCCACCTAAAGTATAATATTTGCAATATTCTTTATTAGTTTTATGACGATCGTTTAAAAAATTTATTACTTGCCGAAGTTATGAACGTCGGTAATAATTACATGGATTAATAAAAATTGCGGCTTTTGGCCGCTGCTTCGCGGAGTTATCAAAAATATAAAAAATATTCCTTTATGTACTATATCTGCCCGTCTCGGCTTCGCACGGGTAGCACTAATTACCTACCCTACCTACCTATCCTACCTACATACCTACCTACCTACCTACATACCTACCTACCTACCTATATACCTACCTAACCTACATACCTACCTACCTACCTACCAACCCTACCTACCTTACGTATAAACCTTGTCGTGAGAATAACGAACACAACAAAAAAAGAATTATCCAAATCGGTACAGCCGTTCTGGAGTTTTAGTGAGACTAACGAAAAGCAATTAATTTTATGTTTGCCAAATATCATTCAAATCCGTTCTGCCGATTTTGCGTATATATTGATGATTATTTGGATATAGTTAGGATACTTAGTGAATAATTTGAAGAATGTCAGTGAGTGGCGGCAAGAAAGTACCAATTCCTAATTCCCATTCTGAGTAAGACAACTAAAGGGCCAATATCACCAATGATACTGAACTCGATCCACCTAAACTGCGTTCAAGAGCTATCAGTGTCAAATATTCCACAACAATAATGACACTGACAGCTCTTGAACGCGGTTTAGATGTGTTGATCGCGTTCGGTTTCATCGGTGAAATTGGCCCTAAGACTTAGAAATGATTGTTCCGAAATTCCACTGTTTCGAAATCAAAATTATATGAAGTAAAGTTTGGAACTTATTTCATCAACTTGGAATAGAATTTCAACAATGAAAATCCTGTCTGAATGTATGTTACAGTCAAAACTCTCATAACCGGTCAAAACCATTTTTGTCTGGTTTGACTCAAAACTTTTACTATTACTAGTATTAGACTATTACTAGCTGTTGCCCGCGACTTCGCCCGCGTGGATGTCGGTTATTATATACCTTACTCGAGAACCACTCTATCCATTGGTGAAAACAGCATGAAAATCGGTGCAGTAGTTTTTGAGTTTGTCGCGTACAGGACTTTTTTTATAATATGTAAGGATATTAGCAATATTTGTATAATCACGTTCTCGAAACGGCTCTACCGATTTCCATCAAAGTTGCAATATATGAGTTTACGGGGGCGAAAAACGACCTATCTAGGTCTCATATCTGAGAAAATTCGTTTTTTCTATTTTCACCCGAGCAGGGCTCGATCGCCCAAGTCCTTATGCAAAGCGTTTTCTCTATTAAAAAAGAAAAAAAACTGTTTTTATATTTATTTATCTGTACAATGTAGATACACACAGTTACAGGCTCTGACTCGGACGTTAAAAGTGTGCGTGTGTGTTTTTAACATTGTCATAATATTACCAAAGGCAAAGGTTTCTAAAAAAATGTTTGTACTCATCATTGCAAAAAGGTATTTGATTAGAAATTAGTTTTGTTTGCAAGAATCGCAGACAAAACTAGTTTTAACTGGTTAACAGTTTCAACTGTGACATGCCGGTTTCCTCACGATGTTTTCCTTCACGGTTTTTTTTTTAAGGTAAGTATAGCCTAGCTAGAGCATTTACTTGTAACTAAACATCGACCCAGTCTAATGTGTAACTCTTTCACGAACTAAACAATGAGCACGACTCTTGGCGCTTTGTTAAAACTTAATTTTGCAAAGAAACAAGCGAATTTGTGTAACTTTGTTACGCGGGCGACCTACAGATCCGACATTTCAACAAAGAGTAAGCGCGACGTAGAAAGGAATGTTACAGGTGTTCGAAGTAATGCTCACGGTTCGAACACCTGCAACCAGTGTTGCCAATTTGTGGGGATTTCCCCAAACTGCGGGGAATCTCAAAACGATTGGGGATTTTGTGGGGAGAGGACCAATTTTTTTTTTTTTAGGTTGTGATGTCATCCAATGACTTCTCCCGCTGTGGGCGGAGCGAAAGGGCGTGACAGACTTTTACTGATTAAAACCTACCCGTGTTCCTTCAGTTGCCTGTTGCCAAGGTCCCGGTATCCCTTTCGGACTTTCCCGCAACCCTGGCAGGCATGCGTCCTAGCGGACCCCACCAATTGTGCTGACATCTCTTTGAGACGCACGTGGAACACGACGCGCCATCGATCCGGGCCTGGTACTTATCGGACGGCGAGTTACCCATTGCTCGCCGTCCGCAAGCCCGCGCCTATGGTGGCCGGGAACCCGCCTGGAATTCCCGACGCCCAGGGCGTCTCCAGCGGCGGCGGTTAGGGGCGTGAGGGCGCAAACTTGGGGAGAGGACCCATGCGGGGATAATGTGGGGATTTAAAAATTTTTGCAAGTCAAACCAATATTATATTACAAATATAATTTTACTACCTACATACGAATACAATAAATATGAATCAGTCATCCAGTAAATTCCAGTATAAAATATTTTTTAGGGCAACATGTATATGTTTCATAGCGAAAGTTGTTTAGGATGACAGGTAGAATCACCCCCTTGACGGATGCAAGTTAGTGACTTGCATCCGTCATCCATCACCACCCTGTATATCAACAATCTTGGATCATAGATTCTTAGAAAGTTATTATGCTCCTAAACCTTCACGTATATAAATATGTCTTATCATTTTGTTTTCCTTTGCTGCGAAGTAATCTAAGATTTTCTCCAAGTATCAGTCTCAAATAAGAAAGCCAGCTAGTTTTCTATATTTATACTGATTAAGGAATTTGCGTGGGACGTTTACTATCTTATGGAGATTGAAAACGTTATAATAATTATTTTATTTTCAAAATAATCTAATTATTTGAAAATGTTATTCTACGTACGCAAGGAATATAAAATATGGCGGATTTTATCGCGCACTGGATTTTCAACTCTCGGTGTTGAGCCACGCGGATTTTATCGCGCACTGGATTTTCAACTCTCGGGGTTGAGCCAAGCGTTGAGAATCAAACAGAATGCAACCCAGCGCGTCGGAAAACCACGCAGAGAAAAATCGTGTGCGCGAAAAATAATCGCCGCGGGATAATATCGCCCGTGCGAACCTGGGCTTAAAATTGAAAAACCTTTTAATTAGTTTTCCAACGAAATCGTATATTTAAATTTGTATAATTCGTTAACTTATTTAGAGTGGAACATGGTCCAATATGGACTATCAAATACACGGTTATTGGATCGAAGTTTCTTATCCCAAGTAATACACTGCACTCTTGGCGAATGAGAGCAAGGCCCTGAACCTGTGGCGAGACGGTATTTCCTTACTCAAACCATTCGTTCCATCTGCTAAAGATCTTTCACCTGGACATGAGCTGCCTTGGGTAACCTGGAAGTCTTTATACAGACTCCGGACCCAGGTTAGCCGAAGCAAGGAAAACCTGTTCGGGTGGAGATTCATAGACTCCGCCTTGGAGTGTAAATGTGGTGCTGTTCTACAAACGATGGGACACGTGTGCTAGGCTGTGTCCTATCAGCTGCACGCTACAGGAACTCATGGACGCTAGTGCGTGCCTCGGAAAGCACGCTAAGCCGTTGGTCCCGGCTGTCATTCGTAGATCTTTGACAGTCGTTACGGGTCGTCAGAAGCCCGAAAGTCTGACAACCAGTCTTACCAAGGGGTATCGTATTACCCAGTTACTGGTTGTGGAGGTCGGATAGGCAGTCGCTCCATGTAAAATACTGGTATTTAGCTCATCCGGTTAGACTAGAAGCCGACCCCAACATAGTTGGGAAAAGGCAAGGTAGATTGATTGATTCGCCAAGTTTGTAAAAGCCAAGGGAGTTTCGATCCAACGTGTATCCAAATTTTAGCGAAACTCTTTTAAACTGGAGTAAAACGATTTAAAAAAATTAAAAAACACGAAAAATACCTACAGATTATAACTGCACGGAAATTATGCGAGTTTAAATAATCGCAAAGAAAAATCACAATCATACATAGGTATACGTTAACATGATACGGAACCCTAAACTGGCGAGTCCAACTCGCACTTGACTACTTTTTCATTTCATGACCAAACAAAAATTCCCGAATTTACCATTTAACTTTTGCATTAGTAGTTCCAAAGTACTAAAATATATTCGGTAGGAACTTTATCCATTTGGCTCGTTGGTCTAGTGTGAGTAAGCACTGTAGCTACTGCTTATCAAGAGGTTTTTGGCTTCAATTCCCAGGTCGGGCAAAGTGTTATTGGGTTTTTCCATCAGGAATTTTTCAGCCCGGCGTCTGGATTTGTGCCCGGTGGATGGCAAAATGCTACGAGCATTTTGCCATCCACCGGGCACAAATCCAGACGCCTACCTATAATGGGACATAAACAGAACTAAAGAAAGAAAGAAAGAAAGAAAAATGCGTTTATTGGCATTAAGCAAAAGAAAAACCTTAAAACTGTAAGTAATAACAAAAAAAAAAACAATGCTTTTAATGCCAAAAGGGCCTCAGCTCAGCATAATGTCAAATGACAACACAAGGTCACCATCTGACGCTGATTTTCAGCTGCAGCCCACGAGTGTCATACGCTCGAATAATAAACACATAAGGACATGCGTGTGCCCGTTTAAAGAAATTAACACAACAACACACATTAACTGGCGAAATGTGAGTGAACCTGAGATACACGTACCTCTGTCTAACCCTTCGGGGATTACAGGCGAGATGCTATGTGTTTATCCATTTTTTGTACCTACAAAATCCGTGAACACTTCACGAAATAATTATGATAACTGCATTTATAAAAATACATTTTACGAATGATTGCTTGAATTGAATGAAGGCGTAACTGCATTTCATTCATTCGTTCTTTTATGAATGGGTGGTCGGCAGCGATATTCTTTTTTTCTTTTTTATTCGCTATTCTTTGTGAAGCGTTCTGTGCATGGATTTGAAATGGCATTCGAAATTTGAAATGTAACTTTTGGTGCTTTTAGTGAAAGCGGTTTTTGGTAGTGCGTAGATTTTGATACAGCCTTTTATGCTTGTGCATAGAGTTTAAAATGATTTAGTGTTACGCTTTCGTTTAGTTTTGAAAATAGCTATGCTCTCAGCTCTGCCAGTTTTTTTTGTTTGCCAAAATAAAGGTTTTTTATTTACTTAATACTTTATGACACAAATGTCCAGAGGTTGACTTAATACCATAGCCATTTTCAAACCTGTGAAACTTTGGGTGATGCAGAGAAAAACAGTGGTAGGTGCAAAATCGAAAATTGTGGACTAATTTATGGACATAAATATAAGTAATAAAACTATGAATATAATATAAATACCTAATCCTTACTAATATTATAAATGCGAAAGTAACTCTGTCTGTCTGTCGTGCTTTCACGCCAAAACTACTGAACCGATTTAAATGAAACACAGATAGTCTAGAGCCTGAGAAAGGACATAGGCTACTTTATATCGACATACCGGCGGAAGTTAGTTATATATAAAAACAAGCACAAATATACATGAATATACTAAAACAAATAAGACAAACAATGAGACAACACTAACGTTGTTAGTTGTGATGATACTGTCAGTTCTTACGAATGGTTTTCTTAAATGAAAAATTTGGTAAGCTCATATATGTAATTATTTTGTTCCTGGATGTTTTGGAGTGTATTTAAATATCATCAAAACATTTCTCCTTTGGTAGGCCTCAAAGAAACGTACCGTACAGTGAGCAACACACATTCAAAGTCTAAATCCCAAATTGGCACGTCCGGAATAGGACGCGATTCATCCAAAAAGTTGGTCTAAAATCTCGGATGTCTGCTCCAGCCGCGCCGTTTTAAAATAATCTGCCTAGCTTACGTAGGCGGTAATCTGCGCTTCACAGTCTCAACCTACGCTAATAAAATTATTTTTCGCCTAGTTAAAACTTCGAGTAATATTAATTCATATTCCACGTCAGTGAATTTCTTTATTAAATTGTTTGTTATAGACTTATGCACAAAGAGCGTGGGTGAGGTTGCTTTCCTTTTGGGGTGGTCTTAAAATCTGAAGCCGATTGGAGAGAAGACGAAAAGAAAGAAAGAAAGAAAATACATTTATTTAGCACAGTCTAAAAGGCACACAATCGTAACTAATAATATAAATAGGTAGGTAGGCCTTTGGTGTGGGATGCAACGACACCCTTGCACCATCCCATCTTCCTAGCACGGCGGGCTGTGCTGGGGCTGCCGCTGCAGGTGCGGAAAACCTCAAACGGCGCGAATACTCCAATCTCATTGGGTCTTATATGTTCGAGCCGTTTGGGGTTGAAACCATGGCCATGGGGTCCGAGTGCTCACTTAGTCTATCAAGACATCGCCAAGCGGTTGGTCGACTCTTCACGTGACCAGAGGGCTGGCCTATTCTTCGGCCAAAGAAATCAGCATTGCCATACAACATGGCAATGCTGCCAGCCTTTTGGGCACTTTTCCTGCTGACAGCGATGCGGACGAATTTTTTGTTGCACTGTAGTGGTTATTTCCCCCCCCCCCATTTTTATATACATGTAGGTAAATTGATTATAATTTAATTTTATGTAATGTTGGTAAGTGTATTATAATAATTAGTGTAAGTTAGTGTAAAATATTGATTATTACTTAATAAAACAATATAAATTAATATTATCAATGCGAAAGTGAGTTTGTTTATTTATTTGTGACGCTTTCACGTTAAAACGGCTGAACGGATTTGTATGAAATTTGGCACATGGGTAGACCATGACCTGGAATAGGAAGGGGATAGGGCGCAGCTATTAGTGCAATATTTTTAGTTGATTCCAAAATCCGTTTCCAGTGAGTGTGGTGTCCCGCTGGTAATGCGACTTATAAGTTGTAAGTAACTTGGCGCGCGCCGCATAAACCGTCAGAGATACATAAAATTAATGTTCTACAAAATTGTACATCTTACAAAGTTTAACAAAAAAGTCCGCGATAGCATAAGTCTATCTTTTCAAGGATCACAGTAACTATTTATATCTTTCAGAATTATTTCGGAAGCTTTTTTGAGCGGTATTTTGTTAATCCTTATCCAATGAAATATGTTATTAAAATCGGACATTTAATTTAAATTAAAATATGCCTTAACGTCACTTAATTGAAAACTCGTCATGAATACTTTCAAAGCTATCACAAATTCAAAATTACGCGTACCAAAATAATTATGGTAGACAGCGGCGCAGCGCTAGGACAAGAGTTAATGACCTTTTCCTCGGCTATTAGGTGTGTGATATTCGCTTCGTTTCCTTTTAATCCCGGTAGAACGTTCCTGTGGGATATTTTCCAACATCCACGAGGGCGAAGCCGCGGGCAAAACCTATTTAATGAATGAAACAACAAAAGGTCCAGGCATCGTTTATTAGTGATGTAATGAATTCCATTTCACTTTATTATGCTACTCACTCCGGACATGCATCTGTTACCTTAATTTCAGAAAATATGATATTTAAATTTTAAGCATGATAATAAATATATCAAATTAATGAATTCCATTAAAGTTATTTCGGGATCGAGCAGCCGTTAATATGTTCGGTAATATATTTACAATACGCGTGTGGGTTGGCTAGTGTTGGTAGTTACAATTTATCGAAAATTTGCGAGGCAGTCTCTTATTTTAAAAAATGTTCACATTCGCAAGCTGTCAAAAAAAACATCAATTTACCAACATTTTTGACAAGTTTGACAAATTGCGACTTGAATGTGAACGTTTTTTAAGTAAGAGAATTGGCCCTCTGGAGTTTTTTTAAATCTCTTTACACTTTGTTCATACGCTGGGTATCCTCTGCTCTATAAAAACGGGAAGGGAATTCTCCAAGGCTCCAGGAGACCAAAGGAGACAAATGGAGCTTTTGTCAATAATCTTGCTAGATAGATTGTACACTAACGATGTTCATAATCGTACGGTGACATATCCACTGGAATTTCAGTTAAATGTACAAAGTAAAACATTATTATTATTTTAAGACTAGTAGTTAGCTTATACAGGTTGGTAGGGAAACTACTATGGACCCAGTAACTGGGTTTTGGAGGTCAGATAGGCAGTCGCTCCTTGCAAATGTTGACGTCCACAACCCAGTTAATGGGTTACACGATACCCCCTGGTAAGACTGGTTGTCAGACTTTTGGGCTTCTAAATACCTGTAAAGATTGTCCAACGGCTTAACGTGCTTTCCGAGTCACGGAGGCGTCTCGATATTTAATTGATGGTCACCCATCTACGAGCCGACCGCGGCAAGCGTAGACAGAAACACCTATACATATAGCATAAGTAGGTAAACAGTAATTTTTACCGTACCGGGTATTGTTTAATTTATTTACTACCTTTAGAGCAGAAATATAATAAATAATTTTGATATCGGCTTTGTGTAGGTACCTTTAATTAATTGGTGGCTCTCTCAACTTTAATAAATATCCCGTCTAAATTAATCTTATCCGTTCAATTTATAGCTTAGGGGTTAAATGCCTTATTTAATATAAGTTTTACAGCGAAGAATGTGATGCAGAGGCGGCGGAAGGGGTAAGCGACGTGGGCCACCACCTATGGCCTCGTGGTCCAAGGGGCCTTGCACCTTGAAGATTTATGCATTACTTAAAAACCGTGATCCAAATCTTTAGAAATACTTTACAAATCCCAAACAAAACCCTATCCAGAGTGCAAAAATTTTCGAGCTCGCTTCGCTCGCTCTAGCATCATGTATTCGTTAATTGCTCCAATTTTTCCGTATAAGTCAAATGATCAAAAGAAAATCAAATTTGTTTGAGGTAGTGTGCTAAAATTTTGAGCTCGCTTCGCTCACTCGTAAATTCTACGTGCTTCTTAGTTTTCAAAGTTTTCTGCATAACTGTGCGGGGGCCCCCATTTTGTTTGCGTCCCGGGACCCCCGACAGGCTTAGTCCACCACTGCCTTAATCTCGACATATAACTAAAAATATGACAGTGTTTTTAATTTAGTCTTATTGCTCCACTAGAGGGCCTCGCGAAATGTAAGTACCTCGCCCACATTAAATTTAGATCTTGCGCCGCCATTGATGTGATGTTTCGGTAGAGAGGCCTGTACTACTGAAGGCCATTATACGCAGACACAGTATTCCCAGACTGCCTCGTTAGTCTTGTGTTTGCAAGCGCTACTGCTGAGCATGAGGTCCTGGGTTCGATTCCCGGGTCGGGCAAAGTATTATTGGGTTTTCCATCTGGAATGTCTCAGTAGCAGCTCGGAGTTTGGATTTGTGCCCGGTTGATGGCAATTGGCTAGCGCTCTTTTACATGACGACAGACGTAACTGGCGAAATGTGGGTGTACTATGAAATAGAAATCAGGCGTGATGTTATGTTATGTTAAAGAATAACTATAGATAAGTCACTAAATAAGAAAAATAATTTGACAAGAGTGGCATGTGGCAAGCCTCGCTTGCCAGCGAAATCGAACTCTGCAAAATCGGTATTTTATCGGGTGGTGCGTGTTGTGTAATGTGTAGTTTCATGGATTATTTTTAATGATAGTGAGTTTTTAAAGTGATTGTGGTGTTTTCTTTTGATGGTGGTGGTGGTCGCCAAGTGTACCTGCAGGCTAATCTGGTGAGATCTTTCCATACTACAGTGACTTGCTCCTCTCTGCAAGATACACGCCATAATTCCGACATTTTAAGTCACTACAGGTTTAATTGGCTAAATAATGTAGCCAACTTTAAGATATAATGCGTAGGTGATTGTGTTCCAAAATCGTTATTGAGTTCAAGTGACCTTTTTTTTTTGTGAGTGGTCAGTGATGCTCTTATTGTCTTGGGCACGCATACCTAACGGCTTTGGAAACAAAATTCCGCAGCCCCTAAATACCTCGCCAGATGTGGGCGTCCGCGCCGACCCTTAGGCCGCATAGCAATTGGTATTTTAACTTTTAAGATACTCACTATTTGGGTATATTATAGAATGCCACAACGGGGCATCTCAACAAAGCTGACAGTGAAAGTGTAAACTGTAGATTGTGTAGAATATGATATACCTACTTTGATTTACATTCACTCAAACTGCCTGCAGGTGCAATCCTTGAAAAGGGCTTATTACTCGAGCTAATTTAAAACAAATATGACGGATGGCTATCAAGTTTTAACGTTTTTTAAATTTGCTCTATCCTGGGCGCTATTTTAATTTACAAGAAAGGGGTCGCAACAAAAAGCTGATGCTGCAATGTTATTGGTTGATCAGCATGGGTAAGCGTTACATAGTGGCCGAACGCTGCAGGCGGGAATAGACCTTGCGGTGCGCGCCCGCCATAGTACTATCGCGGAAAGCCAGCAAAGGCGCATGGACGCTATTATAGAACCTGGGCGGTAACAGAGGTGGTCATCTTATGCGCGGGATTTTGTTTTTAAAAGTAGTTGGTTATGGGTGTCGGCGATGTAACTATGAACAGAAAAGAAGAATTCGGGTGACGCGGGTCGGGATTTTTGTCGGGGTCTTATTAATTACTTGAGCCGAATAGTGCGCTTTTAACTCCGAACTATATTATTTGCAATCGCATCAACCCGAGGTGAGCAGCGGCGAGCTACAGATTGAACTTGTACGGCGACGGAGCTGGACATAAACAACGAGTATCGGGCCGATCGCGATCTGAACAGTGCTGCTGAAAACGCATCAGAATTAAGAAGAAAAGAATCGAGAAAGCAGTTTAACCCCGCCAAAAGATTCACCGGTGAAGCTGGACTTGAACCATCCTGACAGAGAGAGTCATCATGAGAGACTTGATTAACCACGCTAGGAATAAACCAAGACAAAAGTAAATGCACGAAATCTTAGAAGTAAAAACTGTTACGAAACACATCAAGAAACACAGGACGTGCTATCTCGCACATGTTCACAGACGCGGCAAACCACACCTTTTATATGCAGCAATGCAGTACTAGGCCAAATCCAAGAGAGTAGGCTGACCGATTTACGCATGGAACGACAACCTAAGACAGGACATGGCGTGCTTCAACAAGGAAATCAACTTCTGGATGGACATGGCTGAAGACCGATACAAGATCACGAAAGCAGCCAGCGAGATATACAAGAAACCTGAAACGGACAGCAGCGAGTCCTTGGACAAAGACTCATAAAACAGCAAAGTGTAACACAGCACAGCCGGGAGATAGAAAAGAGCCGAGAACGAAGCATATCTCCGCCAATGGATTCAACGGTGAAAATGGAACGGAGCCAACTGGCGGCGACGTCGTAAAAAGATGCCCATCCTTAGATAAATATTACCCGCCTCTCCACTAGTCCATTGCTTACTCAAGGATGCATATCCGGTAGGCTCGCAAATCCTTCCATATCCCGTCGGGCACGGTCTATTCCCTACCATTACCCGCGCCCCCCGGTCTACTCTTTGATATGCAATGGCTTCTGTAACCCCATGAACCATGAGGCTCCAGGGGCTAGTGCAAATCCTGGGGTTCATTCGATTTATCGAGTCTGGTTAAGCCACGCTGGGGTCGGTGCATTTAATTCATTCATTCATTCAAATAAGAAAAATAATTTGACAAAGATTTTTGTATGGAACAGTTGACGATTTTATTTGAGTCCCATGTTATTGGGCGAGCCTATTGCAACCAACCGGGCACAAATCCAGACTCCGGGCTGCTACTGAGACATTCCTGATGAAAAAACCCAAAAACACTTTGCCCGACCTGGAAAACAAAGTCAAAGTCAAAGTCAAATAATTTATTTCAAATAGGCACATAAAAGGCACTTTTGAACGTCAATGAAAAACAAACAAAGAACTAGAATTGATTCTAGTTGCCCATTCCAAAAGGTAGCTTTCGTATGGAGAAGAATGGGCAAGAAACTCCACCGTTACTCTTTTCAAAAATGTTTACAATATTTTGTATACATGAATTATATAATTATATGTGAAGACCATGCACCCACAATAAGATTACTGTCCCACAAAAGGCAAAAAAAAAATATAAATGGAGCAATGACAAATAAATCAGTTATGTGATAGGTACATGGTGCTCACATATTTACAAACATTGTATAAGTATACGATATTACAATATTCCTAACATCTTTACAAGTAATACTAATAAGACAGTGCGTGATTCCAAGCAATCACAGAGTGTAAAAATCTATGACATACAAATAATAAAATATACAACTAAATTAGCAACCAGTTTGATTTTGTCCAGAAAACGAACCCAGGACCTCATCAATTCTTCCGGTAAATCGATGATGTACCTAATTCAACCTCAATTTCCTACTCGAATACCTTCAATAATAATAACCGAATCTATTATCAAATCAGTCAAGACAATGGCATGCACAAACTGAATTCTAAACCGTACGCCTACATCTCAGTAGATGTTATCACAAGTAATTTGAAGAACAAAAGGTTCATATTATTTGAGCTGAATGGTGCTGGTCCATACGTCATGTTGGTGAACGGGCGCCGTCAGACTGCGGACCTAAAACGGCCACATTAGCAATTCCTCTGTAAGCAATTCATTTCCTGAATTCCCAGCTGTCATTAGCAATTCCTCTAATTTGACACAAAAGCAATTCGTATTGTGTGGACAATTTTACGAATCTCCATAGAAAACTGTCAAACAGATGAATTATTTCGTAATATGGATCGCACGCAGATCTTATTCTGAATTGTCAGTTTGGGACATTTTAGGATGATTCATAATATTTTCCTATTATGATTCTGCCAAAGTGACTGTTTTATGCCCCCTGGTACATTATGATACAGATTGCAATAAAGATAAATTGAATTGTATTACTGAGCCAAAATAACGAATTCAAAATTTATTTAGTGCTAGGGTCGTAACATAGGAAGGTTTTTTAAGATTAATGGAATCACTTTCAATGAAATCTTTGCGCTAGGCCAAGTTAAGCCCAAAGTGAAAGATGGTTTATGTATCTATAGAAAAACATCAAATATTTAAAAAAAAACTAAAGATGGATCCCCGAATGGATTATTTTCATCAACCACTGCATAGGGGGTACACCCAAGAATTTGGCGTACCCATCTCCAAATTGCAGCCCTCTAATCAGGCCTGCTTTGGTAGACACAATAGGGTCTGTTCTAGCTAGTCCTTGCACTGTAGCACATATTGAGATAAACACTACTACAGACAACGTCATGTCAAAATTGTCCAAGCCTTGTGACATAACTGTTGGAATTTCCCAATTCGACTAATCGTGGGAGTTAAAATAAAAGATAAAACAGCATCTCAAAGATCTGACATTAAAACTGATATCTATAATTATGTTTCTATGTACAAAGATACGCGTGGTCATGTCCATATCGTAGTGTTATTCGATAATTCGACCTTTCGCGAAAACCCAGATATTTAGAAAATGGTGAAAAAAATTCTGCGAGCAACTTGGAAGTAGTGCTCGCCGGCCGTTGCCGCGGCACCGCTCGCTTCGCTCGCTCGGCTCGCGCGCTATTGGTCACAGTTGGGAACAGCTGATTTTTTTTTTGCGATTTCAGTTTGGATAGTTGTTCATAATGATGAGTGAAATGTTTCAGTACCGGGCACTATTGCCATTCACCCTATGCAACGTGCCGCTACAGTGGCGACATTAATTTAACACAAGGGTAGGGCTAGTGGCCAGTAAAAATATCATAAAATAAAATAATTAGAAAATTGAAAAATTTAAATTTTCAAACAATCTAAATAATAAAAGCATAACCAATATTGAGCTCACTCTGTGTAAAAGATTCATTCATGAAGCTACCTACCAGCTGGCTTACGTTCTATCGGTAAAATCCTTTGTCGGCGGCATATTTCGGCGAAATTGCGCGGCTTTCCTTTTATTCGCCTACATATGATCCGTAACCCCGGTAAATGACCTCTTCGCTACAGTTCTTTAAATACAGGTTGCTCCAGGATGGTAATTTAGAATATTGTAAATAAATTAATAAAAAATGAAATTAAAATATTTTCATAAAACGAATACGCGAAATCGTATACGTGTTAAATTAATGTCGCCATTGTAGCGGCACGTTGTATACATAAATATTATATAGTTACTTAGAGTGGACCTTCTTTTTGTCTATTTTTGTGTACTATTCCTATCTCCGTAACTCAATATCGTTCAACGATTGCCACTGAACAGATTCCAATCTGATTTGTTACAAAGCTCTCACGTAGATACAGCCTTACGTAATAATAATATATTTTCTTCATATTTAATATTTTACTGACGAAATATTAACGCTCCCGCAGACAGGTGCGGCTTGTTTGACGACGCATCGCATTGTGACTCTGTTTTCATAGAATTTTTTTTGCGCATCTCTTTTAAGCACAATCGCGTCGCACTGTCGCGTTGTGGCTGTCTGCGGGGGCCTTAATGAGGTGCGTGCCTTTTCAAGTTCTTTTCGATAATCCTTTAATTAAATTCATATCTTCTAAAATGTCAAACCTTCTCCTATTTTTATACCATATATTCTTTGAATATTGATAATAGTACACAGTCACTGGCAATTAATATGACACATTGAAATTAAAAAAAAAAAAAGGTTATATCCATTTAAATATTTGTTGATTTCTGCACGACTCGTACCATTGCGACCACAGAACAGATAAAACCTGTTCTGTGATTGTGACATTCGCCAATCAAAAGCTGTTTTGGCATACCGGTATGCAAGCTATAGTTTACTTTTGTGCAAGTTACTGCCCTGTTTATTTGGAGAGTGATAAAGCAATTACGAGGTCGACTACACGTGGCTTTGAAATATTGAGCAATCAAAATCAAAAGTCATTTATTCATACTAGGCGAGTGAGAGTCGGCACTTTTCGAACGTCAAAATTACTTAGTCTAGTGCTTTTGTATGTTGTGTTATGTCTTTTGTGTGCACCAAATAAACGTTTTATCTATCTATCTATTTACTTAAGACAATCCCCCAAAAAGCTCGCCCTTCATCACATCCTAGTGCTTTAGCTGGGAAGAAGTGGCGCAACAAACTCCCACGCAGCACAGCTGTCTGTTCAGTGAGGAAAACTTGATTCTATACAGTTATTTACATGCATTCAATCCCTCCTTAATACATCAAAGAGCTTTGTCTCCTATATTTCCTCTAAAATATTCATTTAACAGCTATAACAAAATTCCTGAGTTGTTCGCACAAATACCTACTAATATTCAGGAACGCCGGGAATTAACGGAATTTTGGCGGAATTTATTAGCTTGGCACACAACCCACGAACCAATACGTAGAGGCTCTTAGTGTAATAGATACAAACGTGTTAAGCCTCATGCAGACTGGCGAGACGCGACACCGGTAATTGTTATACCGTGAAGTTTTCTTAGAAATTGTTATGTTAGAGTTGCGTCGCGCCAGTCTGCACGAGGCTTTATAAGGATATTAGATTGTATCGGTGATGCAGTCAAAAGATAAAGCTAACTTTGTGAATTACAAAATATCATGACATAATATTTCCCGATGGGAGAAGGCAGAGTGACCCACATTTCTTCGATTATAGTAAAAAAAGTTAAAAGTTTTTTGTCACAAATGAGAGCATTCACAAGAATTTGGTACATAATATAGTCAACCTGTCTAGCCTTTGCTCAACTATGTTGGGGTCGGCTTCCAGTCTAACTGGATGCAGCTGAATACAAGTATTTTCCATGGAGCGACTGCCTATCTGACCTCCACAACCCAGTAACTGGGTAATACGATACCCCTTGGTAAGACTGGTTGGTCCTCTTTGTATGTTTCCCGGTCTACTGTGATTGCGATAAATATTAATACTAAAAGCAATATCAGAAAGGCGGATAAAAAAAAACGAGTTACTTACTCTATATTTAGTTTTTGACATGCACGAGGCGATATTTCATTTTCGTTGGTTTGAATATCCGATATATTTTTTATCGAATCTAATCTGATGAAACGATGACACCAATCAAACTCGCTGATTGCTTTCAACACTAAAAATTGTATTGCAATTTCTGTGTATTTTATTGTTTATGCTATTTTTTTCCGCATGGTTTGACGCAATTTCAGCAAAGTTCTTCCTAAAGGGAAACAGTTCACCGCGACACGACTGGTTTTATGGTATGAAACCGACGCGTCGGTTCATACGTGTAGCTAGCTATGGAAGGTATTTCATAGAAATTCATAAAAACTAGTCGTGTCGCGGCGACACGTCGCGGTATCGCCTGCAGTTGCCGCCTGCGGTCGGATACGGAATTGTACCTTTAATTGAGTATCAATAATAAACAGAATTTGTCGGGACACGTCCATCTAATTCAAACGTGTTTTGGGGACCTATAAATATTAATAGTAACTACAACCAACTTGGACGGGATAGAGGTATATTCATTTGAAAAAGTGTCCATCATTAAAAGGACAATTAATCAGTTAAATATTTGCGTTTAAAAGTCTATAAACCTTGAAAACGGTGTAAAAAAGCCGTTCCCCTAACTTCTATTCCGGCATGAGACTTGTGATGAAACATATCCTTACTTAATATTGTAAAGAAAAAGTTATGAAAATTCATATTTCATAAGCCATAAGGCGATTAAAGGGTCTTACATACTGGCGCGACTTGTCGCGCGACGCGCCTTTTAACAAAACAATTCTGTGAAAACTTCACGGCGAACAATGCGGCGGCGTCGCGTCGCGCGGCCCAGTATGTAAGAGCCTTCACACACGGCACCGCGCACCGCTGAAGCGGATCTCATGTCGCATTGGCCTCTAATAAATCCGGAGATGCCTAACACACGTACAACGCCCGACCGCGCGGTTAAGCGGTGCTCTCACCACCAGCGGCGCCAGCGCCTCACACACGGGGCGCCACATAACCACGCAGATCATCGTGGGTGCAGGACGTGTTGCAATTTAAAAATAGTGATCTGTCATCAAACTGGTCAAAACTGCGTTAAATCCGTCCGCGGACAGGCGCGTAAACCGCTCTACCGCGCGGGGTACCGCTACGAAAACTTTAATGCCACCGCCATCCGCGGTGGTGCGCGGTGCCGTGTGTTAATCGCCTTAAACTAAAAAGTTTAATTTTTTTTGGTTTCAGGGTACGGCACATGGCATTAGCCCAAGTTTCAAGAAAATTCGACGCGAAAAAAGAAAGAAAAACCGGCCAAGTGCGTAGTGGCGTAACTATACCGTTTGAGGCCAGTGGCAAATTCATCGGATATGGCCCTCTCTCAAAGTAAAGAAGCTCAACCTGCTTTTTTTATAAATCACGTTGTAATACAAACTCAGTTAAAATAATAATAAAAAATCGAATAATGTAAGTACATAAATAAATAAATGTTTGTTGATTTTCTAGTTACTTTTTATTTAAACAGTGTACTGAAAACATATTTTCTCAAACATGCTTGGAAATTCGAGCATTATTTTGACAACCTTCTTCGAGATAAATCAAAATTGCTGTACTAGTAAAAAACAAGTGACGATGCGGCCAGCAAAGTTACTATGAAAATCCATATCTGGCGTGTTTAGCGGCCAAATAAATTACTATAAAAACTCATATCTGTCGTGTTATTTAAAAATGGAACGAACTTTTTACTTCAACACACGGCAACAAATGAGGTAACTTATCAAAGATTTTATTTAAATTTCGAATTGGCTTGCAAATAGAACAAAGAAGAAACAAATGAACATATTCGCGCATGAAAAATGATAGTTGTTCGTCAGTGATTCTGGAATTTCTATTTAATTTACTCAGTTTGAATTTCCGCGCGTTGTTTGAGAAAAGTACTATACAAGCCTTGGCCGCAATCAGGAATTGATGGACTCGCGTATGAGTGCCTCGGCTTCGCCTCGGCTCTCATTTTCACGGTCGTCCATCAATTCCCTTATTGCAGGCCGCGACAGTAATGTACTATTTCGTATTAGTAAAAAAAAAAACCTTTTACGAGTATTATTTTCAGCTAGTGTTAAACACCATCAACGGGCCATGGAATGTTCGATGAATAGAATACCTAGCTAAGTTAAGTAACCTTTATTGTCCCATAGCATAATCAGCCTATAACGTTCCCACTGCTGGGACACAGACCTCCTCTCAATGAAATGAAATGAAATGAAATTGTTTATTCTGTAACTAGGATATTGGAATCACTTTTACACGTTTTATTATAAAATAATAAAAATAAGCTAGATGAGGTCGGCGTTTCGTATCTGACTACTCTGACAAGAAAGGCCGAAACAAACTCAGAGGTCGCAGTCTCTTTTAAAGTCCAGACATAATCTTGGTCAGACCATATGAGGACCATGTAGATTAGCGTCTGAAATGGTCTTTTGAGGAAAGAACCACAACGATTTGAGTGGACCTGTCCAGTCAGTGCAAGCATTTGTCAGTAATAGTGGAGCTCAACTCAGAACTTAAGGAGCTCAACGACTCGACGAATAGTACCAAAGAAAGGACATTTGGGTAGGTCGCATAAAATACTCAAATTGCCAGACCAGAATGAGAGGAAGTGGGCCGTAATACACCACGCGGGCCCAGAGCGGGTTGGTAGATGTCACATGTCTTGGAAATTTTTGGTACTAAGACATGCGGTATCCTCACGTTGTTTTTCTTCACCGTTTTGAGAGCAGTGGTGATGAAGTAATTTTCACAAAGTAAAGCGCCCTAGACATAAAACTTGACAAATATATTCCATCTTTTGTTATTAAAAAAAACTATTGTACGGCTTCAAAAAATGTTTGCATTTCTATAACCTCTTTTACTGCATCATTAATTACATCACAATGTACATTGCACTGACAGTAGGTTTGAGTTTTTGAACTCCACCCTAAGTGCGTTTCATGTTATAAGCACTATCATATCTTTGTAGACGGGTCTGACAACCAGTCCTGCCAAGGGGTATCGTATTACCCAGTTACTGGGTCCATGTAAAATACTGGTATTCAGCTGCATTCGGTTAGACTGGAAGCCGACCTCAACATGGTTGGGAAAAGGCTAGGCAGATGATGATATCCTTGTACACGGCACTTATTCGGAGAAATATTTTTGTCAGGATTTTAGAATCCTCCTGTGCTCACAGCCCTCTCGGGCTCTTCTGCTGGGGGCCTATGGCATTTTGCCCGTCCAGCCACCATATAGTAACGCCACTTGAGTGTGAGTCGGACTCGCACAGGAAGGGTTATGGTACCACCGTTCAATATCCTACTAATCCTACTATCCTACAAATCCTACAAATCCTACAAATCCTACAAATCCTACAAATCCTACAAATCCTACAAATCCTACAAATCCTACTATCCTACTAATCCAACTATCCTACTAATATTATAAATGTGAAAGATTGTATGTTTCTGTTTGAATTTTTGTTACTCGGTCACGCAAAAAAGCTGAACGGATTTGGATGAAAGGCACACAGATAGTTTATAATCTGCATTAACTTATTTGATACTTTTTATCCGGGTAGTACGTTCCCGTGGGATAATTTCCGACCTCCACGCGGGCGAAACCTAGTTTGACATTATTTTATAAAAACGTCGAATTAAACACGTTTCTTGTATGGTCCCCGTTTTTTTTTTAATTTGATGTTACAGTGGCCATAGTAGTTCACACTCTGTAAAAATCGTAAGTGTCTACCTATAAAAAAATATAAAATTCAAAATATACAGCACTGTGACAGACGGACAGACAGCGGAGCCGTAATACGGCCCCGTTGGCACCTTTTGAGTACGGAACCCTAAAATTCCAGTTATGAAATAATCGTCTTTCAGTTACATGTGACTGAAAAGTTAAGCAATTTCTTACAAACTCGTGATTGAACTTGAAGTAATCGTGTGATTCAACTTGGAAGTTGAAGGTTGTTTTGAACAAAAGAGCAACGTAATAATAACATTACACCTGCTTCGCACGAAGGGTTGGAAAAATAAATAAAAATAAAACTGTATGTGTAATGAGAAGCTCGTGGCTAAGTAATAACAGCCGCACGGGTCGATCGATCAGGTTAAGCTACGCTTGCCGGGGTTGGTCCATGGATGGGTAACCATCTTTACATATCGAGACTCCTCCGTGCCTTGGAAACCGTTGGTCCCGGCTGTCATTTGTGGATCTTTGACAATCGTTACGGGTCGTCAGAAGCCTGAAAGTCTGACAACCAGTCTTACCAAGGGGTATCGTATTACCCAGTTACTGGGTTATGGAGGTCAGATAGGCAGTCGCTCCATGTAAAATACTGATATTCAGCTGCATCCGGTTAGACTGGAAGCCGACCCCAACATAGTTGGGAAAAGGCTAGGCAGATGATGAAAATTATAATGTGTAATGAATTAACTTAGGTTACTTGTGTATGTTGTGTAATGATGGAATCCCACGATCGGCAATATTGAAAGACGGACACGCACGGCAGACGACCACAGACCGCCACGCACCGCGCACCGAGGCGCTTTCGATGTCTGCGACACCCCGTACGTACACCTTACCACGATCCGTCGTCTGGGCTCGTCGGTGTCCGTCCGCAAAATAGCCGATCGTCGGATCTCGGCATTACACATCGACGGCTGCAAAGTATGGCTCTGACCAAATAAAAAACCAAGACAGAGCGCTGCGAACAACACAGCGAAGCATGCAAACTACACCTCGCTCTGTGCATACATGCTCACACGCACAAATATACAGCCAAACTACACCTCACTGAACAGTAAAGTAAGTGCACACATGTTTACAAAACCGGCCTTGCGTCACTGTTGACAGCGCTCCGTCTTGGTTTTTATTTAGTTTAGCTGGTAATCTACGAAATCATGATTTTAGAGGTGAGCGTTTTGAAAGCAAAACTGTTTTAATTAATAGTATTATTGACTTATTTCATGTTGTTAGGAGGAGACATCCTATAGCAAATAGTGGCGTACTACAAACAAGATTTGTCACTCATTCATTGAGAATCCAATAACACAAGTTTCACCAACCGCCATGTCACTGCTTCATAACTGAAATAATATCTCGCAGTTTGAAAGTTCCCACGTTTCCATGTTGGTTTAACTGTTTATATAGAGTGTAATTAAGTTATGTAGCGAAACTCCGCAGACGTGATGGGTATCAATATCTAAAACACGATCATCATCTGCCTAGCCTTTTCCCATCTATGTTGGGGTCAGCTTCCAGTCTAACCGAATCCAGCTGAATACCAGTATTTTACATGGAGCTACTGCCTATCTGACCTCCACAACCCAATTACTGACCAATACGATACCCCATGGTAAAACTGGTTGTCAGACTTTTGGGTTTCTGACGACCCGTGACGACTGTCAAAGATCCACGAATGACAGCCGAGACCAAAGGCTTAACGTGCTTTCCGAGGCACGGAGGCGTCTAGGTATGTAAAATGGACATCCATCCACGGATCAACCGCGGAAAGCGTAGCTTAACATGATCTATCGACTCGTGCGGCTGTTATTAGTTAGCCACGAGCCAATCTCAATATCTAAATGCAATAAAACAGAAAAAAGATTTCATGTTTTTTTTATCATAAATTAAAGCCGAAGAACATTAGAAATATCAAAAGATTTAAAACATAATAAAAATAATAATCAGCAGTCAGACCTACACGTTTCTACCTCGGATTTACTCGACTTTTTTATGTCGCTCGCACCATATTACTCGCGGCCTGTGTGAGAGCGAGACAGAGTGGGGTGCTGGCGGCTCCAAGCCTCGAATAGTTTAAGATAATTGCATTTTGCGGTGTAAGTTAAAAAAAAAGAACATAAGACCTGCTTTATAGTTAGTTCAGTTAATGTGCAAAGTTTCATGATCTAATTTGAAGTATTTTTTTAATATCAGCGGTTTATAGTTCGGTTTAGACCACGGAATTGATAAATAAGGTTGGAAAGGCCCTAGCTCCAATTTTGTATCAGGACCAGTGTCACCGCTTGTCTCCCACTATTTTAATTTCTACACATACGCACTCCTATGTTTACAAATATTTCGCACACAACCAAATCAGACACACATAAATCTCAGGGCAGATATTCGTTCGCACACTAGTACTAAGCCCTCGTAGGCATGGACACACACACACGCAAAAAAGCAATAAAAATTTTCATACACGCTAGTGCTTGATAAAGCCGATATTCTTTATCGATAAATTATCTGATGAATGTATGGGGGAAAATTAAACATGAAATAAATATTAAGAAATATTTATTTTACTTTTATTAATTACAAATAACCTGATTTTTTAATGATAAAATCATCTTTACTGAAATGTATAGAGCAAATAGTACTCGTCTTTGTCGGCATCCAGTTTCCTCTACCTGTCACGTCAATCCATTGTTCCCTGGCGTTAGGTTCTTTAGGAAACCTAAAATTTATAATTTATTGCGTAAGTAAAATTGGATTTTACTTATATTTTAATACTAAATACAATATAGTAAATACTTGTAGATGAGTACAATGATCTCGTATAATGTTGCCAATGAATTCAATTTCTCCCTGTAAATCTGTCATCTACAAGTATTTACTATATTGTATCATTCGTTCAATAATTATTGTAATATTTAATTGACTCATTATACATCTAACTAAAAATATACTATCATTAATTAAATATAAAATAATTCAAAAATAATCTTTGTCCAACGTAAATTTATATTATTTGAGAATTCTATCGATGATTTTATTTAACCACATGGTCACCTCACTATCGACCGTGCATCACGGCCAATCAGGGCAAACGACGAAACGTCAATGGTTGAAGTGAAGAGGACGCGACGCATGCAGTACATTGTAAGCGGACTTAGTAATTGCGTTGATTACGCGAGTACACATCGTGCAATGTATATTTTTTTTTACTTGTTGCAAAAATGTCGTTAATGTTTGGAATTTCATAGTGATCAGAATATTTTTATGTTTTTTACTAATAAAATTATAATTAAATGTTATTTTCGACTTACCGATGGAAAGATATACCCCCTCGCTCTATACTTGCGGTCTGACTTTTTGTTTTACAAGTTATAATTGCACAACACGGCATTTTAAAGCAGAGCTCTGTTCTCCGCAGTAGTCCGAAGCGCACGAAACGCGGTGAATGAATGAATTGGTCGAGTTATGATTATCGAATCATAATTGTGGCGCGCTTGCCACGCCCACATTACCATTCCAACCTTATTTATCTATTCCGTGGTTTAGACCTTTAAACCGAACTATGACTTTGGATTCTTTTTCTATTGAGAAAATTAAATTATCTCAAGGGAACGTAATAAAGGGGTCAAAAGTATCCTATGTCCTATTCCAGGTCATGGTCTACCCATGTGCCAAATTTCATCCAAATCTGTTCAGCCGTTTTTGCATGAAAGCGTAACAAACAAACAAACTCACTTTCGCATTTGGATATGATAGTTAGAATGCCAACTAATATTAGACAATATATTATGCACGTCTATTACAGTACCATAACCCTCTTTCATCCTGTCGAGTCGGGTAAGAGGATGACGTCAGCGCTGGCGAGTGCAGCTATCGACGACCGAGTAAATCCAATAAGATTAAAGGGAAGACTATACGGAGAGCTATAATATATAGCTTTTGCTATTATGTAAGTATATAAAACTGAAAAGAGAAAAGACAAAAATTGAAAAGAGTATGCTTAGATGGTTTGGTCATGAAAGAGGATGAATGAAAGGTGACTAATGATACATAAGGTGGAGCGCAGCGCAGAGCATTTTTCACTGTCAAACAAATATCAACGTTGCGTGCCTAAAAATAAAGCTGGGAATAATAACCTGAGAAATGCGCCTTTTTCTGCTTAGACTAGAATTCCTCCTACGCTGATGTCGGTCGCGTACAGTCGGTCGCGTACGCGTAGCAACGTAGTACGTGCCGCGCACGTCAGCGTCGCAGTATGGTGCTATATAGAACACAATGTATATACGAACGCGCGACCGACGTACGCGACTGACATTAGCGTAGGTGGAATTCAAGCCTTACGCTCTCGAGGCACTGGAAGTTTATTTATTTTCAACTTTATTTCAACTGAAGCAGGGTCGATATTTGATTGGCAGTGACGAATGCGCTGCGCAGCGCCTCGCCAGATGTGCGCCGGCCCTAACAAAATGTATACTTACAAGGAAGATGAGAGTGAAAACAAAGGGAGGCCTTAGAAGTACATAATTAGTAACCTTATTGGTGATGTTGTTGCTGCATCTGGTTAGACTGGAAGCTGACCTCAACATAGTTGCGAAAAGGCTAGGCAGATCCAGAAAGGTTAGGTGCCTACTCAGACCAACCAAAATAGAAAGACAGAGCATTACGAACATCAAAAATGACGCCACCTTTTTATCTATGTTTGTGTAAAAAGGGTTGTCATTTGTTAAAGTTTTTCCCTGTAATTTGGGGAATAATATTTTGGGTAGGATAATATTGTACGAGTAAGATATTGTTGAGTATGGTATTGTACCACAATCGTTAGGAAGGATTCCGAAACAAAACCATTTTTTTTTACATCGCAAAATAAAATAACAATTAAGTACAAAGTGCATTTACATACATGATTTGGAGATTACCTTTTAATAAGGAATTGCTTGTGTTAGGAAACTCCGCTCTTTCACTTAGAACTATCTATTAATTATGAATTGAATGTTAAAAAAAAAATTGGTTTGTAAATTATAGAAAAATTAATTTATAAGTTATAAGGTTGTTGAAGCGTAAATCATAACATCGTCGTGAGTATGTGTCATTAAGTAAATTGTTTTGAAATAAAATAGGTCCTTAATTAATAGTAATAAAAAATAGTAATAAGAGACAGGAAAATTCATACGGATACAAATGCAGAGGATGCACTTGGTAATACCGTGCAATCAACAGCCGCATTGGGTAAATTAGGTAAGTCCTATAACTACATTATTACAAAATAAATTGCATATTTGTAGTAAAAACTAGTAATAAGAGACAGGAAAATACATACGGGTACAAATGCAGAGGATTAACTTGGTAATGCCCTATCGTCAATGGCTACATGACTTACATGAGGCAAGTCTGGTAAGTCCTACAAAAAAAATTACTCGAATAATGGCAGCTTTTGATTAAAACCTTAGGAAAATGAAGAATTAGGACATACTTGAACAAACGTACAGCCGGAACTTTGTAAAACTGAGTTTTCAGCAATTACGTAAGACGATGGAAATAACATCTAAAAAATAAAATTTGGGACAGTAGTATTTAAATTAGCTAGTCTAAGCTGAGAAACTAACTAAAATAAAATAAAAAATACAGTCTCGTGTTTAATTACTGTTTTGATAAAATCTCATTTTTGTTTTATATTTATATTATTTATATTTATATATACTTTATTGTATACCAGAAAATACATAGCGAAAATAAATATATTTAACACTACAAAACATACAATGGGCGGCCTTATCGCTTTCTGCGATCTCTTCCAGGCAACCTTAGAATGGACAGTGATTGCGTGGACATAAAAAATGGGGTTGTCATTGGTGCAAAATAATATTTATTTATTTATTTATATATACTTTATTGTACACCAGAAAATACATAGCGAAAATAAATATATTTAACACTACAAAACATACAATGGGCGGCCTTATCGCTTTCTGCGATCTCTTCCAGGCAACCTTAGAATGGACAGTGATAATAAGTGATAATAAGTGATAATAAGTAGGTACTTAAACTTACCAATAGATACAGTATACTGTACTTAATAGATATATATATATATATATATATATATATATATATATATATATATATATATATATATATGTATATGTATAATATGCTATATAATAGATACATAAATACATACATACTGACTTTAAAAGAATATTTATGTAAGCAACGAAAAATAAATGACGACTACAGATTATTACAGCTACGAGAACAAGATCACAACAACAAGTAATGTTCCTTCACAAGTCTCTTAAATACATGTAACGATTGCGCGCGTTTTATTTGAACTGGCAATGCATTCCACAAACGAGCGGCCTGGACAGAAAAGGATTTGTCGAAGAAAGTTGTGGAATGCCTTGGCATTTTAAGCTTCAAGTTATCTGATGACCTTAAAAATTTCGTATGGGAGTCGCAAAGATACTCGAAACGTTTTTTAAGATAGAGAGGAGTGGAAGGGGAAAAAAGCACATTATACAAAAGGGAAAGAATATGAGCATTCCGACGAAGGCGAATTGGTAACCACTTGAGCTTCACACGAAATTCGGAAACATGGTCATATTTGCGCAAACCAAATATGAACCTTATACAAACATTTTGAAGCCGCTCAAGTTTATCGAGTTGGTTTTGAGCAAGGTCAAGATAGCTGGCATCAGCATAATCAAGGATGGGTAGAAGAAGTGATTGTGCAAGCGCAATCTTAGTGGCAGTCGGTAGAAAATTGCGATTGTGTCGGTTGAATTTGTTTTTTATATTTTATGTACCTTTTTAGGATATCCGCTTTTGATCATACGACGAAGTCCACGATTAGTCGAATAAAGGTCATTATTATCAAAATGATCGGAACAAACCACGCTGGTTTTCGATGGAAGCCATTCTGGATCATTCCGACTATTTCTTATAGCATTTACTTTTATTTTCAATATTACTTGGAAATCTAAAATATTAAATACATAAAAAAAGGCATATATTTATTTATTTATTTAATACTTTAAGCACATAAATGTACAGAGGCGGACTTAATGCCATAGGCATTTTCTACCAGTCAACCTTTGGGTGATGCAGAGACAAACATATAATTACTCGAACTAAAAAATATCGAACGGGGAAATTTCAAATCATATTATGGCAACCCCCGCACTTTAAATGTCACTATTTTCGTTCGTTCATTCGTTCAGGATTTTGTTCCAAGTAACCTAAAATTCATAGTTTACTAAATTAAGAAACGATGTTATTTGAAGTACTTCCATGTGAAAAGTGATTCCGTGAGACTTTTTATGTGATTTGCTATTGTTTTTACAAGTTTTCACTACACAAGAAGGCATAATTCTATTTTTTTTTATAGAAGTTTACTAGACGACGACTCGTGACGTACTAGGAGCGATGAGCATAGCTTTGTGTAGGTGTGTGCGTGAGCCTGTGTGTTTACTTGCAGGAGCATAGTTTTGTGGCTACACGTTTGATGTACCTAGTGCTCCGTCTTTCTATTTTGGTTGGTCTGAGGGTGCCTAGTACTGGCAATCGGCGTGCGTGTACAACCAGATTTATGAACGTAAAGGAAGCAAAAGGGCTATGTAAGAATCGTAGCAGGTTTAGCGGTCAGTAGTTTTTGCCTACCCCCATGGGAAGAACGCGTGAGTTTATGTATGCGTTTGTATGTAGTATATCTTTAGAACCTCGAGAAAGCACGTCACTCTTCAAATTACTATGACATACATTTACAAAGTGAACCTCCCCTCTTGTGTCGAGAACGCTGTAACACTACTTACTGCCTTTGCTTCGAAGTGAACTTTGATACATGAAAAGAAATGTGTTACGTACCGTTCTTTTTAAAATGGGAATTATATACATACTGCATTTCATATTAGGTTTTTTTTTGGATAGTCTATTTCACTCCACTGCAAGCAACTTAGCATTATGTGTAGTTAAAAAAGGGGTTGATTTGATTAAGTGAACTGCTTTCTCATCGCCCATTCGCTAAGCAATCCTATTGGTCATCGGATTAGCGCAGTGGCGCCGCGCTTCCGCGTGCTTTTTCGCGACACTAATTGGTTGCGACTCGAAAAGTAACGTGCACCGCGCGTGCTCCGACCGGTATAAACTCTTTCGAAAAGAATATGGTCCTTCGTTGATTTCGTGCTATAATCCCAGCAAGATACGAACATTAACATTAACTAACGCCTGTGGAAAAGTATGTGTGGTGAAGTTTAGCAGGATTCAGGACTTTGGAACACGACGCCGAGCCGAGAGGAGCGCGAGGCAGTGGACTGGGGTTTGCGGGTAAGCTTTTTCGAATCCTCACCCATAACTACTACGCAAAATGATTGTTAAGATGAGACAGTATTTATTTTTATAATGGTTCATGATTTCGTGACAGTAGTGGAGATGTTAGACTAAAAGTTTTTGATGCACGATTTGTATCTTTTGAAATGCAGTATTTCTAAGGCACGGTTTTTTTTATGGTATGGCCAAAGGGTTTGTCAACAAGCTTCCATAGTGATCCATACAAAAATGATAACCGTGGCCCTACACTCGGCTTATAAACCAATATTCATCTGCCTAGCCTCTTCCCAACTATGTTGGGGTCGGCTTCCAGTCTAACCGGATGCATCTGAATACCAGTATTTTACATGGCTGCCTATCTAACCTCCACAACCCAGTAATGGTGAATACGATTCCCCTACTTTCGGGCTTCTGATACCCGTAAGGAATGTCAAAGATTTACGAATGACAGCCGAGACCAGCTGCTTAACTTGCTTTCCGAGGCACGGAGGAGTCTCGGTATGTAAAGATGGTCACCATACACGGATCAACCCCGGCAAGCGTAGCTTAACCTGATGGATCGACCCGTGCGGCTGTTATTATTTAGCCCCGAGCTCCTCCGGTTCCTCACTCGGCTTATAAACCGCGCCGTAGAAAAAACATGTCTGTCAACGAGCTTTCATAGCTATTTTTCTCGACGAGTTCACAGCTTTGACTGTTGTTCATAGCATCTCTTTTAGTACCTCACAAAGCTTGCATTCCACACAGACATGATATTTATTACAATGGTAAACTATTTGCTCTATCGACAAGAGGACAGGTTTATGAATGAAATAGGTATACTATAGTATGGTTTTCTTTACAAGTCCATTTGGAAAACAAACATGGTGCGTTTACGAGTTTTTATCAATTACATGCTTTATGTTAAGTTCGGCCTTCTACACCGCGTAGCTACCTCAGGAACGGACTCTGCGGTCGGCCTATAGTATCAAACGTACATATACACACATAAATTATGTATATATAATACGGAATCTCGGTATATTGGTAACGATTCTAAGAATTATGGTATTTGACTTTGAAACTTAAAATATCTTTCTTTTGAATTCTTGGTTTACATGACATGACTTTAACTTCGGAAGTCGGTGTGCTTACTTTTCAATTTTCGCGTTTTATCACCGACTTCCGAAAATACAGTAATTTTTCACTTTTTATTTTATGAAGTCGGTTTTTTTTTTCTTTTTTTTTTCACTTTTTAGTTGTGGTACCTACTCTACACAAATTCGAATACCACTACCTGCTATGTAAATAATAGTGACGGTGTCAATTAGAACATCGTTTACATATACTAAGTAGGAATAATACGAAATATTGAAACTAACTCAATAACTACGCGAGCAAAGTTAATCGTGTGTAGTGTTGCCCAAATTCAGTCTTGGTCTTGCAGTCTTGGTCTTGTTCTTGCGTTTTTGCAAGACCAAGACCAAGAACAAGACCGCGTATTTTTAGCAAGACCAAGACCAAGACTGACCGTGCAAGACTTGAGCAAGAACAAGACATAGCCTGCAAGACTCTTGCGTCTTGCAGCTAGGACTTAGCGCTATTTCACTGAGTAGTTAGGTGTAACAGTTCGGTGTATAGGTAGGTACGCTTAGGAATTCTATGAGACGCAAAAAACTGTATCAAAGAATATGAAAAACTGGACCTATGCGCATTACGACTAATACCATAAACATAACGAATAAAAAAATATCTATTAAAATCAAACTGAGTGCATGCATAGTTATGTTTTAACCATCGGCACTTTGATAATGCGGCATCAAAGGTTTTGTACTTACTTCTCAAAGAAATTTGCCGCTTTTCGGAAGTACATGGTTATGATACACGCGCCGGCGGCTTCTTTTGAAATCTAAAACAATCGTTGCCGCCACGCCGAAATCATAACATTTGTGACACTATTTGATTGCCGCCATAGGGCGTAGGTATACTCATGCAAAATAATTTTATTAAATTTCTTATAAGTTGAGGGTTCAATCTCTTTCTAGACAGATAAGTATTGTTCTTTAAAATACAGTCAAGTTATTGTAATTAATTTGTTTTTTTACATGTTTTAGCAAATGTAAGCTTATAAATCATAAATGTTTATTAAGAAACAGTTACTTCCATGGAAAACGACATATAGGTCAGTTGATTTTTCGAATTTCTTATCAAATCTTCAGTTATTTATTAATCTGCTTGATCTTTACTATGGCTATGTTAATTCAAGCTCACAATGTTCCAATTCTAATACGTTTTTCTAAGATTTAAAGTAAACTTTAATAAATAGTAATAGACTAATAGGTAATTGCAAGACTTGCAAGACTCTTGCTGCAAGACCAAGACCAAGACCAAGACTGGGAGCGCAAGACCAAGACCAAGACCAAGACCAGGTGTATTGGCGCAAGACCAAGACCAAGACTGGCTAAGTCTCGTCTTGTTCTTGCATTTGGGCAACACTAATCGTGTGGATGCGGCGCAGCCCGCCACTGCTACTGGTACCTATTGCCAGAACTAACCTGCTTGCCAAGGCACCCCTTACTAGAGCTATCCGTACCATCAATGACCTTCAAACTCAGATTGATGTGTTTACATGTTGTTTTAGTGAATTCGCAAGGGTATTAATTACTATTTGTATTATGCTACAAGCAAAATAATACATTTTTTTTTTTGTATACTATATTTTTGTTAGTAATAATATTACGTAAGGCTTTGTTATTGAATAATTAAAAAAAAAAAGTGTTGTAAGTATATAGTTTAGTTTATTAGTTTCAATTTTAGCTGTCGCATTAGGGTAAACCCTGTAATGGTAGCATAAGCTGTTATAAATAAATAAATAAAAATTTATGTGGGACCACACGGGAAGCACCTGCTTTCAAATAAAAAAAGAATCATCAAAATCGGTTCACCCAGTCGAAAGCTCCGAGGTAACAAACATTAAAAAAAAAATACAGATGAATTGATAACTTCCTCTTTTTTTGAAGTCGGTTAAAAATGAACTATCTACTCCTCAGTGAAGTCTGACTAGAGTCCTTTTTTATTGGCTTTTTTATTTTTTATTGGCTTTTTTTATTTTTTTATGTATGTTACATATCATAGTTCTAACCTAACCAAACCCATTTGGTCGGGGTGCCATATTGTCTATAGCTCAGTTACTGCGATCAATTCGGTTTGTGCGTGGTTGGTCACAGTTTTGTTCCAACCAAGCCCGTTTGGTCGTGGTCCCGTTGTAGCTTAGTTACTGAGACTAAGTGTGAGAAAAGGCCAAAATGTTAAAAAGAGGCTCAATAATTTAAAAAATGTGTGCACCTTTAGAAGCCCAATATGTTTTTAGAGGTAAATTTAAAAAAGCGTACTACATCACATTAGAAGGTCGGTAAGTTTTTAGAGCATGGGTTCTTAAAGTATGTGCAGTCACGGACCATTTTCAGATTTTTTTAAACGCCACGGACCCCTCCTTGCAATTAATATTGTGGAAAAAATTAAATCACTTTTATTGGTAATTTACTCACACGTAGGCAGTTCCGCTGCTCTGCGCTGCTCAACAATAACCAGCGAGAGTGATCAAGCAAATGATGAATTACTTTACTGCACATTTTTAAAGCTTCTGCGGACACCTGTTGCACTTATTACGGACCCCTTGGGGGTCCGTGGACCCCACTTTAAGAAACTCTATTTTAGAGGATCACATATAATGTATATTCCCCATAATTATCTCAGTCTGACTGAACTGATTATTAAACCGTTTCAAATGCAATTTTTGCTATCTTTTTCTCTCGGACACGTGCCGTTCCTACCCTATGCTCGTCTATTTCTATTTAAGTTATAAGTTACAAATTAATGTACTTCTAAGCCGTGGGCCATAACTTGCGGGTGCTCACGCGCAGCTTAGATTCAATGAAGTAACGTACACTACAAACTTCTCACGAAGGATGTTCTTCAATTCTATTTTAGTTACACAATGATCTAGAAATTTACAATCCTCAAAGGGAAATGCAACTCGGATTTGTTTTCTTTGGAAACCGTAACTGTGTCGTATATGTCCAGGCGTTTAAAAGGGGTTTACACGGGTCGATTTAGAGGAGCTCGTGGGGTTGGCTAGGGTTGGTCTGTGGATGGGTGACCATCTTCACATACCGAGACTCCTCCATGCCTCGGAAAGCACGTTAAGCTGTTGGTCCCGGCTATCAGTCGTGGATCTTCGACCGTCGTTACGGGTCGTCAGAAGCCCGAAAGTCTGACAACCAGTTTAACCAAGGGGTATCGTATTACCCAGTTACTGAGTAGTGGAGGTCAGATAGGCAGTCGCTCTATATAAAATACTGGTATTCAGCTGCATCCGGTTAGACTGGATGCCGACCCCAACATAGTTGGAAAAGGCTAGGCAGATTGATATTGACACGGGTCGATTTAAAGTGTGCTATTTATTACTACTTAGTAACTACACTACCAGGGATCGTTGATTTCAAAAAAAGAACTTTAAATCGTTTTTGGTTTTGTTTTATCGATGTGGATGCCCCTCACTCTTGCGGAGTTTTGTTGAAGATATATCACCTCCATGTACTAACGCTGGCTACTGGCTAGATAGAAAACTGTCTAGATTGAAATAGAATAGAATAACGTTTATTTGGACACAGTTCGTGAAACACAAATAACAAAATAAAAAAAGTGAAAAATAATGTTATAACAATAATAGTGTGCGCCTCACGGCTGCGCCAAACAGGTTCATTTCAGCATTAATGCCAGATAGATACTGTCTGACGCTGGTTTTCTAATGAATATTTAAGGACAAGTGACGCGAAGTACAAACAGTTTCAACATACCCAATCAAAATTTGTAATCATTACTTATTAAAAAAAAAAATGAAATAGTCATATACATCGTTTTCGTGTTTCTGGGACAAATAAACCTGTTTCTTATTTCTTTTGTACAGTGCTCCATTTCTACACTCGTACTTTTATATCTTCCTATTATCATAATTATGCTTTACAATATTTTCAGCGGTTTTGCTCTGCAAATCTCCCCAAAAAGTTTTGCTAGCTAATTTATTTTGACCCTGTATTCCTAGGAGATGTTTTAACTTCCTTTCCGAAAATCCTACTTTCTTTTCAATCAAGACAATAACATAATTTTATAGCGTTTTTTATCAGTATTTCTTCACACCTGAGTAATAAATCAACTTTGATTTACAATACGACTGCTATCGACTTCTTTTTTTTCTTTTCCACAGTGTGTGTGTTTCACAGGGTTGTGAAAGCGTAGAAATTCTTGCAAGCGTGTGCGGAGTTTTATTTTCTTTTGCGTCAGTTTTGTGTGGGCGTTTTTCGCGATATTTTATTGTGTTATATTTTGTTTTGGAGGAAATAGGGTCGGTCTTTTCTCCATGCAAAAAGTCATAATTCGAGGTTCGGCTCTCGTCTATTTCCTCCTCCAATATTTGACCAATTTGAAACATATTTTATAAATTGAATAAGAAGGATATACAGGAAAAGTTTTTATCCACTGCGGAAATTTTGACATATTAACCTTAAACCAGTTTTATTAAACACAATTTTTTTATTTTGATGCGTCTTCATACAAAAAAATTAAAAAATCGTTAACGAAAGATGTTTATTTTGAAAGTGGTTGTATGGCTAACCGGCGCCGGCGGCGGCGCGCGGCGATGCGGAACGCGCGAAAGTACCTATCTATCAGCTGTGCGGTCGCTCGATTCGCCGGCGTAGGTATTTACGTGGGTTACTGGCCCTTGGATCTCGCTCAAAGAAATCAAAAATGCTTTCTTCGATTTCGATCGCCAGTCGGGGTCTGCCAGACCCTCGTGCATGATTCGGGGTTCTGAACTGTCCGTGATCAAGCAGCCTTTGAGTGGCCGCTAAAATGGTCCTTTCATTAGGGACCGCGGGGTTAAGGATTCCATGGGCTCACATTAGAGGTATGCTCTTCGTCGCATACATTCTGCGAGCTGCTCGCAAACTTTCACCACTCAGTACATACACTCGCACCATCTCGTAAAACTCGCGGTTACTGAAGTCCGACATCGTGACCGGTAGGTACAAGCACGACACACGTGCGGCGCGGCGCTTGCGCGGGAAAGCGATTAGACGCGACGTCACACGACAGCGCGTGCGGTGAGCGAACTGTCGGCCACAGCGCCTGGCGCCGCCCTGCCGCCCGGGAGGGGGTTGCACCCCCGTGCAACACCGCCGCTAGTGCGCCGGCCGCCGCACGCGCCCATTGATATTATTACGAATAGTTTGTGTCCATATTTTGCTGATTTAAAGTAGGATAAAAAAACAAAAAAAAGTATTGAATAAATAATGGAAATGTGTTCTATTACTGATACTGAACCACCAAAAAAAATTTGCGCACTGGTCAAAAACTTTTCCTGTATTACTGTGTCCCTATGTTTTTCTTTTATCATTAATAGTTGTCTTTGTACAAGCATGTCTGCCAGAGCAGAGCCTGATAAATGGTCCATCGACCTTGTCCGCCAGTGTAACTAAAAGAAAAAGATGGTTGCCACGAACCGGGCACAAATCCACTCCGGGCTGCTACTGAGAAATTCCAGGTAGAAGAACCCAATAACACTTTGCTCGACCTGGAAATTGAACCCACAGACATGAGTTCTCTGGGTTCAGCTTCGGCTCAGCAGCAGGGTTTGCTACACTAGACCAATGAAGCAGTCTTCAAAGTCACTTGAAATGGACATGTCAGTACAGCCCTACCGTTATTGACGTACTGTGTGATGACTGATGACTGTCGAAATGAATTTAATTAGTGCGTCAGAATTGGATAGGAATGTCCACATAAATTGCATTGCTAGAAGGTAGGTATGTACACACGGCTACACATCAAGCTATACATTTCCAGTTTATGCTGGTCTCGCATTGTATAGGATTTCCGTACAATGCGAGGTTAGGTTATACTAGAAATGTATAGCTTGATGTGTAGCCGTGTGTACTAGACCACAAAACAGAAACGTTTTTTTTAAATTTTATTATTAGTATCGAACTGGTCATGGAGGAGCTCGTGGCTAAGTAATTAACAGCCGCACGGGTCGGTCCATCAGGTTAAGCTACACTTTCCAGGTCCGTGGATGGGTAACCATCTTTAGAAACTGAGACTCCTCTGTGCCTCGGAAAGCACGTTAAGCCGTTGGTCCCGGCTGTCATTTCTGGATCTTTGACAGTCGTTCCGGGTCGTCAGAAGACCGAAAGACTGACATCCAGTCTTGCCAAGGGGTATCGTTTTAGCCAGATAATGTGTTGTGGAGGTCAGATAGGCAGTCGCTTTATGTAAATTACTGGTATTCAGCTACATCCGGTTAGACTGGAAGCCGACCCCAACATAGTTGGGAACAGGTTAGGCAGATGATGATGGTTCGAACTGGTCATATTAGATACAATTATAAAATATACAAAAATACAAGGGTCAAATAAACTAGCTAGTAAAACTCCGCAGACGTGATGAGTATCGATATGTAAGGTGTATCTTTCATACACGAAATAATTCCTAGAACAAAAAAGAAAAACAAACAAAAAATTTTTTTTATTTTTTTTATTGTCTTTGTTCTCACCGTTATGAACAACTTTTACTATGGGACCAAGCCTGAATATGTGAAATACTCGTAAA
This sequence comes from Lithophane leautieri, assembly GCA_949152455.1. Lineage (NCBI taxonomy): Eukaryota > Metazoa > Arthropoda > Insecta > Lepidoptera > Noctuidae > Lithophane > Lithophane leautieri. Next base: position 6,902,661 of record OX424483.1, read on the forward strand.
ATCAGCTGGTCTCTACATTTTGATGAGCTATGCGAACATAAATGTAAGAAACAACAGATTTTTTTCCGTACCTCGTGTTTTTGCGTCCACGAGACCAACGAGGCAGTTCCATAACCTAAATCTTACAAAAAAAAAAAAACACAACTAACATCGCGCGGCGTTTCATTAGTCGTCAAGGCCATTGCTAATTTATTTCCGTAAACGAATTTTTTTAGGCCAAAGCTATTTTTCATCTGCAGTCCAACACCAGGGTGTGGCCTGCCTTAGGACTATATTCAGGGTCATTTATCACAACGAGAAGTGCTGAAATTGGTGGGTTTATTTTAAAATAGGTTGTATATTAAAAAGTATAGTGGTGTTTAAGAAATTTAAAAATGGAATGGGACACAAATTGTTATTTTTGAGTCTATGAAAATAAAATATGAAAAAAAAAAAAACATTTCATTTATTCATTCATATTATTTTCACTGTCACTGAAAATTGCTAATAATTTTATAATAATGTTCTTATATTTTTGAATCACGTACGTAACGCCGCGCCGTAGCGTGGCTTTTTATCAGAAGTTTGTGGGAGTTACAACTTAGATGGGTTTTATCAGAAGTCTGTGAGAGTTACAACTTAGATGCTAGATTGGCCAAGATTCCTCAAAGTAAGCTTATAGCAGGAATATCTCTTATTAGCATTGTAGGTTGTTTCAATGTTGCCACCTACAACGTTTAATAATATGCTTGTAGGTAATAGAAGTGGGTTGACTTCAGTAATGCAAAGTGTAATTTTAATTAAGTATCCAAGACATGGCCTCCGTGCCTCGGAAAGCACGTTAAACCGTTGGTCCCGGCTGTCATTTGTGAATCTTTGACAGTCGTTACGGGTCGTTAGAAGCCCGAAAGTCTGACAACCAGTCTTGCCAAGGGGTATCGTATTACCCAGTTACTGGGTTGTGGAGGTCAGATAGGCAGTCGCTCCATATAAAATACTGGTATTCAGCTGCATCCGGTTGGACTGGAAGCCGACCCTAACATGGTTGGGAAAAGGCTAGGCAGATGATGATGACATGGCCTCTGTATTGGCAGTCTACGGTTAAACCTTATATTGTAATTACATCTACAGAATATTATATCTCACGTACAGAATTTTATGGCAAGCTAAAAAGAGCTAAAGAGCTAAAAGTTAAAAAGAGGCTCATTTATATAAAAAAGTGTCAGAAGCTCAAACAGTTTTCAGAGGTTCCTTCATTTAAAAAAGCATACATCATTAGAAGGTCAATGAGTTTTTAGAGGATCTGTTAAATGTTTCCCGACTATTATTACCTAATTATACTTACAGGTCATATTAGTGGGTGAGTCGAGACGTCTGCTCAAATTAGGTTTCCTGAAAACCTGGGCCTGGAAAGGTTGAAAGGGAGACAAAAAAAAAATGTGAATGATTCCCAAATATGATAATCATTCTGAAATTTTATTTTTCTTTAGCTTATCGATAATTAATAATAAATTAATTGATTTGAAAATTGAAGTGCACAGATGTCATCCTCTAACTTCTCCCGCTCTGAGCTGAGCGGGAGGGCGTGTCAGACTTTTACTGGCTAAAACCCACCCATGTTCCTTCAGTTGCCTGTTGCCAAGGGTCCCGATATCCGTTTCGGACTTTCCTGCAACCCTGGCCGGCATGTAAGCACACTTGAGGTACGAGTTATTGAAAAACCCCCATCTATGAAGATTATCTTTGTTACGGCCGGCTTGGGTTCGTAGTCTATTCAGGGATTCTGTTAATTCAATTTGACAATAATAATAATATACTAATGAAGGTACCTATATTATAGCGTAAGTCTCGATCCCGAGGGAATATTGGGATAAAAAGTATCCTTTGTCCTATTCCAGGTCATGGTCTACCCATGTGCCAAATTTCATCTAAATCCGTTCAAAAGTTTTAGCGGGAGCGTAAAAAACAAACAAACTCACTTTCGCATTTATAATATTAGTTAGGATTCTAACGTCTGCCAAAAAGTTGTTATTTAGCTTTAACTCCAAAGCTAAATATAAACCAAAACATACGAAGACGCGGTCATCTCGTGACCCAAATTCGACACAACTGTTGTAGAATATATTTTGGCTCCGTAGACGCTGCAATTTCTCTGGTAACTTTATTGACTAAATCTTACAGAGAGACCCATTTAAGACACACTTTCTTTGTAAAGAGAATATTACTGACGACAAAATACAATGGTTCTTTATTACACAAGGGCGAAATGGTCCGTGAAAATATTACTTATTGTTTAGGTGTACCAGTGCAAGGTCATCGGGGTCGTAGGTATCTAGGTCATCTACGCCGTGAACTAAGAGGTATTGCAGTTTTTATTGACAAACGTTGCTGTTTAATACGGGGTGGCCCAATGCCAGTTGTGCTATTCTGTAAAAACCTCACCGTGAAAACTTAGGTGAAGTGAGCTTAGAGTGAACTGTCACTGCCTTTATCGGTAGGTATCGCTGACAATGACAGCTCACTTCACGCTCACTTCACCTAAATTTTCACGGTGAGATGGTTACAGAATAGCAATGCAGTTCCTTTTTAAACGTCTTTAAAAAGGAGTAGGTTCTCAATTCTAACTGTATGTTTGTTACGCGATTACTCCGCCAATTGTTTATGAATTGATTTTGATCATTATTGGTAGGTCATGTTTCAGAGGTGGTCTCATATAAATTTTATTAACTTTGCTTGCGCATGTTTTGAGTTAGCTTCAATCATACGTATTTTTTCCACTTAATCTATTTCGGAAGCCGGTGCCAAAAATGAAAATTCAAAACCAACACCGACTTCCAAAATTAAAGCTACTTTTCACTTTGTAGCATTTTTTTTGGGAGTCGGTTTGGTTCTTATTTTGGAAAAAGATTTTCGTAAACAATTTTACTGTGGTAAGAAAAGTCGAAACAAAAGGAGTATGTAAGGATCGTCAGATGGCGTTCTGTTGTTTCTGGCGTGAGTTTATGTATTTATGTATCATGGTAAAAAAATCACGAACGTTCTCACCTTTCGGACAGTGGAGGTTACATTATGACCATCTTGATTTTTGGTACGAATAAAACAAAAAACTGCTCCGACTTTAATTGGTTTTTCCATCAGGAATTTCTTAGCAGCAGTTTGGAATTTGGTTTTGTGCCCGGTTGATGGCAATAGGCTCGCTCCCTATTACATTTGACTTAAACATAACTGGAGATGTGTGGGTGTACTATATACGTAGGTACACCTCTGCCTTACCCATCGGGGATTATATATATAACATCAAGCATGTTATATTATGACATTTAAATGACATTTAAAATATACCATATTTGTGGTACCTATGTATCGAAAAATACTTTATGTAGGTAGTCGAATGAAAAAATATGGTAACGAAAAGCAATATTTCCTATCCCGAAAAATTACAACATATTGCAAATAAAATACACGAGTAATTCGAAAAACATGTTATAATATTCGATGAGTTTTTTATATTCGGGTCCGTAGCGGAAAAATACCCTTTCAAGCCTTTTTGACCAAAGGTCGGCTTGGAGGAATAAAGAATAAGAAATTCAGCATCTATTTCACACATCGCTGGTTCGATACGAGCCGGTCTATCAACCACAATATTGCTTCTTTATATTACAATAAAGCTATATATTTTACTTACTCTTATATTTTAGTAGCTGATGCCTGCGGCCGGTGTCGGTTATTATATACTAAAACCTTCCTCGAGACCCACTTTATCCATTGATGAAAACAGCATGAAAATCGGTGCAGTAGTTTTTGAGTTTATCGCGAACAGACAGACGCGGCGGAGGACTTTGTTTTATAATATGTAGGTAGTGATAAGAATATACAATGACCAAAAATAGTACAAGCTATCAAATATGGCGAGAAAAATGATAGAGAATTTTATTGTTATTATTATGAATTTCACTTCGAAATTCGAAAGTGAGCTCATTTGTTTTTAAAGTAAACAATCAGCCAAAAAAAAGAAGTTCACAGTGAGACGCTGTTCGAATTTCGAAGTGAAAAATGATTTTTTAACAGGATCTTACTGTCCGGTTGAAACTAAAGGTATTCATTTTTTTTTTGTCTGATTTGAAATCAGAAACTGCATTGCTATTCTGTAACAATCTCACCGTGAAAACTTAGGTGAAGTGAGCGTGACGTGAGCTGTCATTGTCATCGATACCTACTGATACTAAGGCAGTGACAGTTCACTCCAAGCTCACTTCACCTAAGTTTTCACGGTGAGTTTTTTACAGAATAGCACAACTGTTATTTATATTTTTCTTGATTGATGAAACTAAATACTGTGTTATGTTTATGTGGTGTTATAGTAATTTTCTGATCTAACTTAATCTCATTCGTATATTGTAAAGATATAAAAATGACTTTTCAATATAGATCCCTAGAAGAACGTTACATTAAAATGAAGAAATAACTGGTCCTAGATAAAGACAATTATTTTAAATTAAAAAACAAAGAAACTCGCCTGCAAAAACGCATAACTTAAAACAGAAAAACAAGCATTATAATCTGTAGAATTTTGGTATTACAGGCGGGGAACAAACAACAGTTACACCATATTTCAGATTATTGGTTTGTTCCCCGCCTGTAATACCAAAATTCTACAGATTATAATGCTTGTTTTTCTCTTTTATGTTATGCGTTTTTGCAGGCTGGTTTTTTGTTTTTTTAATAACTTTCTTTATTTCAAGCTTTTTGGTTTTATTATATACATATATTGGAATTGACCTGTATGACCGCGGACGGGCCGCGCGCGGACCAAAAACTATTGTAGTTAATTAGAAAGTCCTTGAAGAATTAACTAGCTTTTATTTGATACCAATATTGTTGTACTGTTTTTTTTAAACCTTCCCCTCCCTTTTTTGTATTTGTAGAAGCAATATATAAATATTATATAGCCTCCTCCCACAATTAAGACGAGTCATTAGCTAAAATCCATCAAGCCGTTTAGGTTACAGAGCGTACCAAACAAATAGACACACATACATACATACATACAAATTCTCGAAAAAACATTACCAGGCAGTCGAGTACAAAGAGGATTCGTGATCGCAGTCCTGTTATATTGTTTATGTTGTTGTCGGCTGCCCAACACACAAGGATGCTGCGACCCTCGAGGTTTTTCCAGGATAAAGAACTGTGACTACATTTTTATGAAGATCGAAGCTACCTCACTCTAAATCAGATTCATGATCACCAAAATTAACAACCAGCCATCATATCCCAAAACTTTTCTAATTCAAAAATCGGTTAACGAATAACAGCACCAGGGTATCAATCATGAGAATTCGGAACTTATCGGGGTCCGATCGCAAAACCAATTTCGTATTTGGAACGGTCGTCTCCCCCCCCTCCCCCCGCCTACGTCGCGTGGGATAGCTACGTAGTAAGTATAAGATTCATTCTGAAAGCACCAGTTGCTCTATGAATGGGCCCATTCAATACTGTGGTGGGTCGTACGCATGCGTGTCATCGATCTGTCGCGGCCGCGCGGGAGGAAGCGCCGCGCGTTTTCCAATGTAACTGATGGGTCGGAAGTCGACACAGAAGTTGATTTTTACTTATCCCTGAGATTGAATGGACAGAGTGGGTGAATACCGACATGATTAAGGGGATAGAATAAAAATAAGGAAAACCACGTTGGAGAATGTTTGCCCATGAGCTGATGAAAAGGCAAAAATTAAAAATTGAAATGTCGAATCACAAAATAGGCAAAACAGCATTAGATGACGACCTCCCCAACAAGCATCACAGTGCAAATGGTTATCAGGCTGCTGTCTGGGATTACTTTTCCAGGCAGGTGAAGGAATCATCAGTGGAATTACGGAAATGAATAAGCAACAAAACCAGAAACGATAAAAAAGTCAAAAGTTTTATCGATGATTTGAGGTTGGAAGTATCGGTGAGCAATCGGTAAAAAAATCTGTATTTGCAATGTGTAAAAAAAAAAAGATCTAATAAAAACCATCACCAATAGTCAATATTATAGTTATTTATATCCCTCTCGGGCGTCCTTAGAGGTACTTTCCCTCCATGTGGCATATCCGTGGGACGCCCTGTATAGTGTCCTTTTAGGTGATGTTCTTCTGAATGGTCAGCTGCGTAGTACTCGCAACCGGCGTGCGTGTATGACCAGGTGCCGTATTATGAAGTATTATTGCCACCATTTTTCCAGTGTGAGAGAGAGACGGAGCTAGACAAGGCCGATACTATCATCCCGTTTTCGCAGTGGAATAATTATGGCGTTAATACTTCATAATACTACCCCAGATGTATGAACGTAAACGAAGCAAAAGGAGTATGTAAGGATCGTAGCATGTGGTATTTTGTAGTTTCTGCCTATCCCTCTATGAAGGCGTGAGTTTATATTAGTTTCTGCAACGGTGGAAACGGTGAAAGACAAGAGTTCAGGAGTTTTTTTTTGTAGTATTTGACGTTCGAAAAATATATATTTTCAGTGTAATTTAATGGTTTAGTATTGCAATTAGTCAACATAGATCTTTCTTCTTTATAACTATTTGAGGCCTGCATAACATATTTCATTCTCCATATTTTAATAAGCACTGTCATCTCGGTATGCAGTTACTTTTCAGCCACATGATCTTTTGCACAATCAATCCATAATTTTCTTGGGCTTTCTTTTCTTTCTCGCACCCGAGTTTCCGTAGTCAAATTGATTATGATGTAAAAAAAGACTGCTTTGTTGGGCTAGTTGCCGCTGGCGCTACTGCTGGGTTCAATTGCCAGGTCAGGCAAAGGGTTTTTCCGTCAGGGATTTCTCAGTAGCAGCCCGCACTCCCGGAGTCTGGATATGTGCCCAGTTGATGGAAACATGGTCGCCCCTTAGTTCATGGTAATTAAACATAACTGGCGCGGCATGAGTTTATGTAGATAAAATATATATGTTGATTTTCCGACACGCTAACCAAATGGAAAAGCGCGTTCATCCGGAATGTTACGATTTTGGCAAATAGTGTATATATGTATACCTACAAGATATAGGATCACACATACATACATTCATGTTATACCACATGTATGTTATGGTAATATAAATTGGTTCTATAAATAGACGCGTCTATATTAACGATAATAATGTAATTATAGAAACATCTCAATAGATCCCTCATTAGAGTGGATTGTGAGGACTTTGTCAAGTTTTAAGTCTAAATTGAATTCCACTGCTGGGCTATCATAAGCATAATCAGCCTATAATGTTCCCACTGGTGGGACACAGGACTCCTCTCGGTGAGATGGAGTGAGCCGTAATGCACCACGCGGGCCCAGTGCGGGTTGGTAGATGTTTCATGTCTTCAAAATTTTGTTTAGCACATGCCAGCTTCCTCACGATGTTTTCCTTCACCGTTTTGAGAGTAGTGGTGATGAAATTATTTACACAAAGTAATGCGCCTGCCTGGGTTGAACCCACGACCTCCAACTGCTTCGCCTGCTGAATTAAGACCATTTCAAAGGTCTACATAACATTCACAACATACTAATTTCACGAGTCTGGTAATAGTTTTTTTAAATGATAATAATATATATAAAAAACGCCTCGTCTCCTCAAAGAAGGTACGAACATTGATCACCACGCTTGCTCAAGACGGGTTGGTGATTTCAGACTTGACTTGACAGACTGTAAGTTAACTGTTTTAAATTATTCTACAGATATTTTATTTTTATAAGTTTAGAGCGTTTACACCCAACGCGTATTTTCTTTACAATCATCTTGACTACAAAGAAATGTCTATGTACTGCATAAACCATAAATTTTTCTTTTGAACAACTTCGCTTAGGTATTTCGTGTGATGATAGAGTATGCAGGAGAATATAAAAAGTCAATCAATCTGCTAACCTTTCCCCAAATGTGTTGGGGTCGGCTTCCAGTCTACCCGGATGCAACTGAATACCAGTATTTTACATGGAGCGACTGCCTATCTACCGACATAGCCCGAAGTATTGCCAAACTTAAGTGGCAGTGGGCAGGGCACATTGCTCGCAGAAAAGATGGCCGATGGGGCCGAAAGGTTCAGGAGTGGCGACCGCGTACCGGAAGACGTAGCGTTGGAAGGCCCCCCACACGGTGAACCGATGACCTGGTGAAGGCCGCGAGAATGCGCTGCATGCGAGAAGCACAGAACCGGTCGACCTAGAGGCGGTGCTTGGGGGAAGCCAATGTCACACGTAGTCACACGGAGATTTTTAATTTGTCTGTCTGTGGTGTCTTGTTTATACCATTTTAGTCGTAGTTGGGTTTTAGTTTTTATTACTTTTTTTTTTTTAACTTCTATTTGTCGGAGCCGGTCATCAGTACGGCCGCTAAACGAAGCGCGGCACGTGACCCGAGTAGTGGCAACACTAACACGCGGCTAACTTCGTGCTACCGAGCCTAGCTAGCGGAGGGGCCGGGCGCCAGGGGGAGCTCTCTTGCTTGCTGACCGTCCTGGAGAACAGAACCTCTAGTCTAGGGACTGTCCTACGTTTCATTTGGCTTTAGGTTATTGTGGTTTATTGTAATTTGTGGCTATAGCCATTTATAATAGCTATAGACGTTTTTTTAAATCACAAATTAACACTATAATATAGCGTTAATTTGTGATTTTAATAAACGCCGTGTATCGCACCCAGTGTGTTTTCATTGCACGAAACCCATCTTCTGCCCACAGCATGTCTGATTCTAATGGAATAAATACTGACGATCTCCGACATATTTATAAAAACAACACCAATTTAATATCCCGAAGAAAGTCTGAGTTATTCGCACATTAAAATACTTTACCTACACAGAAAAAGGCATCATTACTGAAGTAGACATAAAACTCAGCAAACTCAAACCTCGTTGCTTTGAAAGGAAATAACAGCCTTGTTATTACATCGTCTAACGCTACAAAGCGCTGAAAGCGATAAAGCTGCTTTAGCAACATTTTGTTCCTTTGCGTAACTTTTCAGTCGTGACAATGTATATGTAACTCTACTCATCTCATACTGAGATTCAGTGAGTGTTCCTCTTTGGATATAATGATGTCGTTCCCTTTTAAGGGTTCCGTAGCCAAATGGCAAAAACGGAACCCTTATAATTTTATTGTGTCCAGTTTCGTTTGCCCGTCTGTCTGTCCGCCGGAATCCAGGATCTCATGCTTTGTAGTAGCACTTACGACAACTAGACTCGGACCAAGACTGTAAGGCCTAGGCCAAATTGTAAAGTATCCGATAAATAATTTATTTCTAAAATTATTTATTGATTTATATTGGCCTCATACGTTTTTTAAATTCTTTTTTTAAAGCTGTTTACTTCTTCATTTATTTGGTGTTTTTATAGAGCGAACGTGTCATTAAATCAATCCATGGTATTTTTACCAGATTCCGCTGACTATTTAGGAAAAATTACGACCAAAAGAAATAACTTATCTACAAACAGAAATAATTTCTGAATGGGAAAAACTACTTATAAAAATCAAAATAACCAAGCACCATTCCTGTAGGAAGTTTTCCGTCTTGTAACTAGATGGCGTTGGCTTCGAATTAGATCTCGCTGTGGGTTTTGGTGTAAAGGATCCATCACGAAGCCGCTATCCATACGCCATCTATGCATTCTGTCACAGACTACATAGAGATATTACCATGGAATTAGTATGTACTGTGATTACTAATCCACCCAAAACTAAGCGGGAGTGCGGTGCTTCTGATTAGACCATGCCCCACTTGCTGGAGTGTCCAAAATGCCCGTTCACCTGCATTTCGGCTAACTCTGCTGGGCTTAAACAATATGAATGCAAAAAGAAGAGAATCGCACGAAATTAAAATCACATCATACTCGCACAAAATCATACATTTCTTTTGTTTTTTGGAGTTCCGTACCCAAAGGGTAAAACAGGACCCTATTACTAAGACTCCACTGTCCGTCCGTCCGTCCGTCCGTCTATCACCAGGCTGTATCTTATGAACCGTGATAGTTAGACAGTTGGATGGGGGGATGCAATGACATAGACACTAGCGCCGCGTCTATCGGATTTGAGTGTTGGCGCGGACTATACAGAGATCGTTCATAAACGTCATTTTTTACACTTGAACCTCTAGTGAGACTGCCACTTGCTCTATAAGAGCGTTTGCCCACTTATCCGTATCCGGTTCGTATTCGATTTGACGAGGGAATATGCATGTGATTCAATTAAGAGTCAAGTATTTTTTTTTATAAACTATATTACTTCGGAAGCATGCCTCGATCAATATTTTTGAATAATATTTCTTTTTGAGCGGGATATTTTTTTTTTAAAGTGCCAAGTAACTTTTGGAAATTCAAATACTTGAAAAGCGACGCTATTGGTCAGAGCGGATGTGACGTAACAGTATAGTAAAACAATCAAAATGCCAATGAGTTTTGTAGGAGTGTTTGACATTGACTGACACATCGCACGCTAAGAACGAAAGTGACTCAAGTCAACATTTGCGATTTTTGGGAAAAGAATAAAATGTGTGCGACGGATTGAACATTTTCTATTCATTCTAGAATAACTTTTTAATTTGAAAACGAAAGTAACGAATTTCTTTTCTATAATATTATTTGGCTTTATTACGATACAACGTGTAACTCTGGTGCGGCGAGTGTGAAGCGCTCAAAGACAAAGAGATCGAAAAGCCCTTTAACCCTGTCTGAACATTAATGGTCTGTTTTTAATAAGTGTGATAGTGTATTTTTTGAGTCATTTTGTTTATTTAACTCATTTTACTAAAAATTTTTGATAGGTCACTTTCGTTCTCAGCGTGCAACTTTTTGTTTGTTTTCATAGAATGTGCCGTCACCACACCAAGCGCGCCAAATGGAGGGCGTTTAAATAGCCCGGGGTCGGTTGGATATTTTTAACATTTTTTTCAAGTACTTTATATTACTTTTTTAGCGTCGGTTTTTTTTTAACTGTTATTTGGCGATGTAAACTATCGAATAAAAATATTTAAAAAATACATGCATATTCTCTATTGTATGGACGTTTGTGCACTCATGTACACATCATGGGCAAACGTCCTAACTTTCGCTCAACTCTCGCTTAAAGTCGATGCGCCAAGGTAGCCTGCGAAATTGCATTGAATGACTATTTCATGAAATCATGACATTTGGCACTTTCATGAACTTAGAGAGTTGTATTGGTGATTCTAATGTTTATGATTCTGTAAATCCATATTTGTTACGGGCGCAAATCATATTTAGATCAACATACAACTTGATACTGACCTGCAAATTGCAAAAAACGTAAGAAAATTATAATTTCGCGGGTTACCTTAGCGCATCCCCTTTAAGCGAGAGTTAAGCGTTTTTGTATATTTTGTATACCTCTGATAGTGAGAAAACCGATCCCGATCCCGATCGGTTTTTCTCATTATCAGAGGTTGTTTTCTAAACCAAGTTTCTCACTTCTCTAAGTGAGAAACTTTACTAAACTAACCAGGTTTACTAAAAACCTTAAAGCGAGAAAAATATTTCGGTTCCTTGAATTCTCGCTAATCAAGGTTTTACTGTAAGGAAGAAAAATGGTTCCTATGGAAATAAAATGACAGTTTATAAGGATATTCTCGTTTAATTCCTAGAACTCATGAGGTAAACAATACTAAACTATAATCATACCAATTTCAAACAAACTGATTCTATTCGGACACAACCTATATCGTGTAAAATATTCTTTAGACAAAATTTTGTACCACACACATTATGTTTTTTTATTTTTTGTAAAAAAAGGTTTTAAAAACACTCCATTCGATAATACTTGCAGACAAAATACTGTATTCGTAGGGACAAATCATTTAATTTAAATTAACGAATACTAAAATTAAAGCTACGTATTCTAAAATACATAAATACGCGATTAAATTATGTTTTTTTTTATAAAAAAAATGTTGTGAGAGAAAAACTTAAAGAGAGTGAAAAATAAAAACAGAGAACATAAAATTAGATAACAAACAACAAAAAATAGTGAGTTTAATGCCGATTCGTAACAGAGCCAATTATACTATCTATTCCTTTAATAAACTGTGAATAAAGTTAAAACTAATTTTATAATAAATATAATATAATACCAGCCTAATAATGTCCCACTGCTGGGCAAAGGCCTCTTCTCCTGCAGAGAAGGCACGAGCATTGATCACCTCGCTTGCTCAAGACTGGTTGGCCATTTCAGACTTATATTAAACTATAAGTGCAGGTTTCCTCGCGATGTTTTTCTTTCACCGATGTACTATCGCGGAAAGCCATAACTAACCACCAGAAGGACTATTCTTGCTTGCAGCGCTTGACCGCTATAGAACCCGGGCGGTATCAGATGTGGTCATCTTGTGCACGGGATTTTGTTTTGAAAGTGGTTAGTTATGGGTTTTCGCGATGGTAAGTAATGTGTATATAACTTTATTCAGAGTTTATTTTTCAGGGGTTTTGCCTTTAGTTGCTTTACTTATAAAAGATGTTTAGACCAAAACGTTTCAAGGTATTTCTTAATTCAATGTGACTAATTCTCTATGGCACGGCCTATTCTGATTAAAATAAAATACATGGGAAGGTAAGTACTAGTTATGTATGAGTAATGCGAATTTCAATGCTTCTTGTTCATTGTAATTGTAATTATCAATTTAATCAGAAAGATTTTTTGTACATAAATCAAGTTCGAGTAAATTCACAAGATATAAAAAAGTAATATTTTATTTTGCTAAGACAAAATCAGCGTTGTACATAAAATAAAATTCAATATTTATTTAAAAATGCTGTCACATGAAATTACCTACTGAAATAGATTTTTTACCCGACTACGAAGGGTTATGTTTTAACTGCTGAAGATGAAAGTAGAATATAAATTAAAAATAAAGTTATGCTCAAAGAAAATGACGTAATATAGGAACAACTGAATAGAGCTTAATATGCTACAAATACTGATACATGCTAGGAGTAGGGTATAAACAGTTTTGGTCACAAAAACGGTCGACAGTCGACCATTTTCTAAAAACTAAATGGCTCAAACGGATGCCAGGAATCAAAAACAGGAATGCAAAAGGTATATTTTAGAAGGACAAAAATATATATTTAATACTGAAATAAAAATGTGTTTTAATTGTCTCAACGAGACTTCAGCTTTGTCAGTGAGAGTCGAAAGAAAAACCTACACAAGTCTAAAAACCCAAGTTTCGCTGAAACAATTTAAACAATTATAATTATTACTTAAATGAAAGTTTTATGGCATTTTATGGCTACCTCATGAATCACAAACATTAGCACTCGTTTTTTTTTTCTGTACACTAATGTCCTAATGATTTTTTTATACATTAATATTTTTTTTACCAATATTTCTGTAACAATTACATTTTATTAACATTATGTTTTAATATATAATCTAATCTTATTTACAAGTTGTATTTTGTTATAGAATTGACCATTTCATTAAATATGTTTTTTTTTATTAAATATATTTTTTCCATTGTAAAACTAGTATGTTTTGCGATAATTTCTGATAGTGAGGTGTTATTTTGGCCACCGAAAGAGTTATTATTTTTGAAAAATGAGTATTTTTCTATCAGAAATCATCTCAAAATATGATATTGTCATGACTTTTACCCTCCAGGCACAAAGTGGTGTTCTTAACCCAAATTTTATTGCCTTATATTTTCTTTAATAATTTCACGAAGTTCTACATTTAATAATACTATTCGTAAAAATGTCTTTTTCATGGGGAAGTAATAAATATAAATATTTTATATAAACTATCAACTAAGATTGGTCAGGATTTAGGAAATACACACTTTTAAATATAAATTATATCTTTGTTTTACCAACAGCCTTTGGAAAACAATTTTTGTAGGTTGAAACAGTGAAGACTATTCCTTGATAAAAATTAGCTGCCAGTTTGCCAAGTAGTTATGTCCAAAAATTGGTGTTAAAACAAGATAAACATGCATGCATCTGCACCTACGGGTTATTCACATTATTTGTTCATACATTTGTAGGAAAATAGTCTAAACATACGTCTCCACACTATTCATAAATCGCTTCAATAAATTCAACAATAGTTTTTAACTAATTTTGTTTTGGCACAAATCATTTGCCACTACGTTTCATTCCGGTTTGTGACTAAGGCACAAGTTTTGAGGGAATCTACTAATTTAAATAGATTTTGTTAGATTATAGGCTTATTTACGACGTAAGGGAAAGCGTCTGTAACCGTCTTTATGGTTCTAACAATCCATTGACGTGCCTTATCTATGATTTAATTGTCAAGTCAAAAATTCTACAATACATCATTCAACCTTTTTATTTTCCTAAGACACTAGGCACTTTAGAAAATAGCCCGAAATCAGACAAAAAAGGGTTATTCAAATTCTCATATTTCCACATCATTCACATTAGTCAAATACATGTTCGATTTTGTCACTTTCAAAATTCACTTTTGTAAATATCCTCTGGTCAGTTGGTACCGCTGGTCGACGGTCCTAGGTTCGCTTCCTGGTGTTTGTACTTGTGTGACGTCATCTGGGACAGGCCGAGGACTGCAAAGCCGCATTGTAGGCAGTGGTAGTGGGTTTGTTTCTTGCTGTGGATGCATTGAGGCTCGTAGCCGCAACCTGTGGAAAAATACAAACAGGAAGAATTCAAAATTAAAAAAAACATTGAAAATTAAATTAATCACATCCCTCCCTTCATGCTTTTTCCCTTCAAATCGGAACACAGCGAGGCTGCTTGGTACCAGAAAGAAATAGGTATAGTGGATGTACGTACTTTTTCGGATGAGAGCCCTTCTAACAAATAATCTATACATATTATAAAGTCGCTTTTCGTGTATGTCTGTATATCCCCGTTGTTCTTCTAAACCACGCAATAGATTTTGGTAAGGTTTTCACCATCATTTAGAGAATTTATTCCGGAAGGTTTATGTGTATAATACGTTACTGTTAAAGTTACAAATAACTAAGAAATCTCGATGTTTTGTCAAGTCGTAAAAACCGTCCGAAGCAGGAGCGGGTTGCTAGTAGATTATATAGTTATAGTACAACATAATTATTATTACAAGACCTGTGTCTAGCGTTTGACAAACTTTAAATAATAAATCATCATCACGCCAGTTTTCCCCGAATCTATGCAGAGCTGATTAGTTCACCCATATTTTGGCAGTTATACAACGTGTAACGTTAAATGCGCAAAACCTGAATATAGTTTGATCAAAATAACGAGCAAAATCAATTAAACCACATTTTAATATAGGTCACATTTTTCAAAAAAACTTTATTAAAAAACGTTGTCGTGTCTATTTATTAATAGGTCAAGCCATCACATGCGCAAACCCGCCAAAATAGGTAAACAAACACAAATTGTTGTCGACCAATTTAAATTTTCTAATACGCGGGATAATAATAGCTTTTATTTCAATGCAAATACGAATCTTCCAAAACTAAAACAGCACATAAAACCTTTACGATTTTTTTTATCTCTGAAATTCAATTGAATTAAAAATCTGTTGGGGTGTCTGAGGTTTTGCGCATTTAACGTTACACGTTGTATAAAACTCCCATGTTAACGATTGCAGACAACCTGGTCAATGATAGTTGAATTTGAAAACTTACCTTTGCTAGGCGGAAACTTCTCAAACCCAGCCGCCTGGATAGAGTCAAGCTTCTGATGCTGCCGACGATGAGCCACCACTTTGTTGGTGTCGGTGCACACGAAGTCACATTTCAAACAGTGGAAATGAGATGCCTTGTTCTGTCCTGTTCCTTGGGCAAAAGAAACGTCCAATTTAGTATAGTTTAGAATGGTCCTCGAAATGGGACCAGAAGTGGTAAAGATTGATAGTGAGATAGAGGTGGTAGAAGACGGTAATTTGGAAACAGAAACGAGACTAAAATGTTATACTGAATCAAAACATTCAGTAATTTCAAAAGCTGTATCTCTTGTTTAAACTAATGCAAATGAAACCAAGCTTTTTATAAAAGAACCTTTAATTGAGATACAAACAAAATATTAGACAGTAATTTTTTTTTGTTGTTTCAGCAACAAAGTTTGGGATTTCAGATTTGGATTTTTTCAGAGTGGTATGGTTCTTTATTACAAAATTCTCAATTGATAGGAGGGTATGAGTAAATGGTATGTATACTAATGTACGTACGAACGGAATAATTACCGAATGTCGAAGCGTGGGGGCACTCGGGACGCTTGCAGTACACGTTGGCGCGATACTGCTGGAAGTCACCGCCCATTAGAGTGTCCAGTCTGAAAAGAAAATGGTTGTGTTATCATCTAGAAACCCTTTTTTATGTAAATGATAATACAACTGTATAAATGTTGGGTGTACAAATCAAGTTTAGGTTTCTATATTAATGGCAAAGCTTGTCAGTCGGAATATTTATCAAAGTGCAGCAAAGCGATGAAAAATGAAAGAGTTGTGTGATGCATTTGAATTACTCGTCGTCTGTCAAATGCAATTTTCTTAGAAAATGTTAGTTTCTTTAAGAAAATGGAATAGTAGAAAGAATTTAATTTACCTTTCGTGTCTGGCTGTGTGTTGAACGAATCTAGTCTTGTCACAGAAGGAGTAGCCGCAATCCTTTCTCGTGCAATGAAAGTGGGTTTGATGCTCCCTGTAAATATAGACACATTTATTTAAAAGTTGCTGTTGAGGCTTGAGTAAAAATTATCCTCTTCGGCTCATAATAAAAATCTTTAGTAATGGCTAAAAAAACTCATAGTGTTATAAATTGATGTTCATGACATCAATTTACAACACTATATGAGTTTTCCTTTTAAGATAAGCAAAGAAAAGCATATAAAAAATTCAAATTCTCATTATGTGGTTAGTATGAACATAAAATTGCAAAAAGAGAATTTGCTATGTTCCCAATGAAAATGATATTACATTAGCTGGTGCTGATGAAATAACAGTAAATGATGATAAAGAAAATAGAACTAATCTAAACGAACCTGTATCCACAATGCTGATAAGCGCAGTCCTCGTTGAACCGGAAGCGGAGGTACCCCTCAGGGATGGGCTCGTCCTTCATGACGCGCATGTGTGGGCCGCGCGTCGTGTGCGTTCTCCTGCTGACGTTACACACAATGTTATTATGGAGTTAAAACTTAGAGATCTTCAAAGATAGAGAAGAAACATAAAGAAGATGGGACAGTTGTAAGTATTGGGAAATATAGAAAATGGTCTGTCTGATGAGATGCTTAACTATGGTGATAAACTGTAATAGTATTAAAATAATAAAAAGAAAAGAAAGAGAGAGAGAATAAAGAGAATCTCCTAAAAATGAAGATCGCATCAAATGACTCATTGCGGCAATGCAAGCCCCAATAAGTGAGGCTGAACTACGTAACAATACATAGAGATAAGGCAGAATAAACGAAAGAGCTTCCCAGAAATGTAAAGTGCTAGCTTTTTAAAACAATATAACAATGAAAGAAAATATTTATTCTATAAAGAACAATACACGTTACAGCATTGCAAATTACAGAAGGTAGTTCTGACTGTAAAAATATTTCTACTCACGTCTTGGCTATCATTTCAGCCTCCTTGTCCAGCCCTGGTGGTAGACCGTGACCTTGGAGCAGACTCTGTTCCAAAAGCAGCTCCGGAGGGTACAGCATTGTTGGGTATAGAGGGAATGGTGAGCCACTGGAAATAAGAAAATAAGCATCTAGATGTTTTTTTTTTAATCACATCGTTTTATCTCTTTTCCTGCATCTCACCTTATGATAAGTGATGATCAGGCCGAAGGTGGAAGCGAGCTTCACCCGAAATCCTCAACCACGGAAGAACCGGCTATCATACCTCTAACTGCCGAAACACAGCAATGCTGTTAACATTGTTGTTATGGCGACAGACTTAGATGAGATGGCTAGCCAGGCAGACTTAGAACAAGCCCTACCACCAACCAAACCGAGTAGAAAATTTTGCCTCCCACTGGGAATCGAACCCGGGACCTCTGGGTCGAAAACATATGTTGTAACCAGTAACCGCTAGAGCCCAGAGGGGGTAAAAAGTTCTAGAAAAAATCATGATAGTAACTATTGAAATGGATTCGAAACCAAAAGATTGGGCGATTGATCTACTTACCCCTGAGAGAATAAAGCCACTTGTGCCAGCCCTGGAAGACCAGCCAAGGATGCTGTATACTGCTGCTGCATCTTCAACTGTTCTTGTAGACTGCCTTTTCTGCCACCTGCTAAGTACTGTTGCAGGAGGAGGCTTTGCACTGCCTGTACCTAGAATACCAGATAACAAATTAGTATCAGATGACAACGATAAGGTAGAATTGAAAAAATATATCATTTTGGAATATACTTTGATAAAAGTCAAGAGACGCATTGACCCTTCAAAAATCAGACAACATGCTATCGTAGTTTTAACCAAAAAATCTCATCATGGCGCAACAATTTCAATATATTCTTGTGTTTGATTTTCCGAGACTTGTTCTAAGAATCTGAAGATTAGTAAGTAAACGTTATAATTTTAAGAAGTTACTTATTTACCTGATCAGCAGGGTTTGGAGGTCTCTGGCTGTGACTTGGAGACGGCGCCTGACTGGTCGAAGATGATGATGCAGTAGAAGGTAATATCGAAATCTCAGGATATTCCCTTTCCAATGTCTCCTGTGCGCAAAAATACAATCTTAGTTGAATGGTAAAACCATGAGGTCAGAGGATGTGAATGATAAAACCAGGAATATTAATTTGAATGAACCAAACGTTTCTCACAATACAAATGAAGACATTGACGCAATAAAAGACAATGGCTTCCCTGTTATAGACAGCAGTATACATAATAGTCTCAAATTTGCTAACGTAGACGCTATATGTATATTGCCAGGCTACTTTGAGGGACTTTCCTTACATTGAAATCAAGGTAGATCATGATTTAACAAAAGTTATTGTTAGAAGGGTACCGCTAATGTGTTTATCAACCAATGATTTTATTTGAAGGTATAATAATTATTTTATGGTAACTTTACTCACCTTAGTAGCAGCCAATCCAACTGGACCAGGCTCCATGGTATTGCTATGTTTCTTTACCATGTGACTGAACAGTAACTTCAAGTCTACATAGGCTTGACTGCAATGAGGACAATGATAATGCAGGTTCATTCCCGTCGAATTCTTGTTCAGTGGACAAGTCTGATCGTGGCAGGAAGGTGGAATAGTAGGGCCTGTAACCTTTGGGGGCTCAAAGTTCTTCTTCTGGTCGTAATCCATGCGAGGTTTCATGTCCTTGGATGGAGAGGCATCGTAGATGCTTCTGGGTGATGGTGATGAGGTGTTACTGCGAAGGTGTGATGACGGGTAGAAGGTTCCTGTCGCTTTTACTACTGGAATAAAAAGTGTTTCGAGATCAGTTAAAGGAAAATCATTTTCTTGAGTATAATAATAAAGTAAATAGTCATAAAGTGACGGGTAATTTGAAAGATAATAAAATTATAAATTATTTAAGATACCTATAGGTGCACAGAAAGACACTCACCGGACACGCTATCTTGTTCTCTTTCAAACTCACTCTTGATCGAAAAGTTTGCAGGCGTAAAAGACTCATTAGGCTCCTTCATAGAACTGACACTATCCACTGACCCCCTTTCTTTCAAAGAATAGTCCTTTGCTTCCTCAAACTGCTTCTCCTGTTCTGTCTCACTTTTAATCACTGGGGTTCCTCTCCCATGTTTATGAGTAGCCAAGGCTGAGTATTGAGTCAAAATTGCTGGGCAATTATTGCCTTGAGCACAATGAAAGTGGGAGCGTAGTTGGTTCTTGAAGCAGCTCTTTCCTCCACACTGGTCGAACGAGGTGAAATAGTCAAAGCCTTCTAATAGGGGGCTGACGCCATGGGCTTCCCTCATATGGGTTTCCATGATAATGTGGGTTTCGCCAGCAAAGCTGCAGTTGAAGCAGTGAAGGTGGAGTCGTGTCAAGCGGAGCTGGCAGCTTGGGTATGATGATGAACAGGTATCAGGGCTGGTGAAGACTTCGAAGCATTGGAATTTGATGCGCTGTGGAACGAGACAAGAATATAAGTAATGCAATCCCTTTAAAAAAAAAATACAGTTTTAAAATAGTAGAGTTAAAACGTAGGGTATACTTACAGGAAATTCCTCAATTGTAGGAATAACCGGCGAAGGTATAACCGGTGGTAACTGGTTACTTTTCGGTAACTTGAACGATGTAAATATGGCTTGCGGAGTAATATTGTCAGTCCACACTTCCACCACTCTGTTCTTCGGTGGTCTTCCTCTTTTTCGGCTGAACATTTCATCTAGTGAACTTGATGGGTTCACATGCTGTGGAACTACTCCAGGACTTGGTCCAAGGTTCAATTGAGCTTGTAAGTTAGGCGTTAGTTGTGAAGACAAGCTTGGTGCCATTTGAGCAAGCTGCGCCAAGTTCGGCGGAAGATTCGGCAGACTAGGCACTTGACCAAGTTGAGCCGCCATATTCGGATGCAACTGAGCTGACAATTGCGGCGTAAAGTTCGGAGCAAATCTCGACGCTAAATTCGGAGACATAGGACTTAGAATCGCGTGTTGGCGATGATGTTCAAGACGCCGGAATGGATGCTCTTCAGATGAGAGGATGACTGCTCCACAGTTCTCCCAGGTGCAGTGGTAATGGGTGATGTCTCTGATATGTTGGCAGGCTGAGTTGCCACATGGGTTGTGCCGGGTATACGTCACAAAGTAGGCGTCAGTTACTTGGTTCTGTTGTTCATGTTCCATTACGTGTTTAACCATGGTAGTGTGGCAGCTGTGGGTATTAAAAAATAAATGTTACAAAACATTCATCAACTAAAAAGAAATTTTATCAGGTAGCAGGTAGGCCAGAATAATACTGCTATTTTCAGAAAACTGAATTTTTTAAGAAACCAGTTTACTAAGGGGGTATCGTTTTACCCAGTAACTGGGTTGTGGAGATCAGATAGGATAAAGAGTAAATCCAGAATAATCTTGTTGCAGCATTAAAAGCTTACCTATGAGCCATCTTGCAGCCATCGGCTAAGCAGTGGTAGTGTTTGTTGAAAGCGCTGCATTTGTTGCATTTGTCTTCAGCCTCTTTAGCTCCGTTGAAAGTTTCTATATACTTCCTTGATGCCTCTTCAACTAGCGCTGGATTCTGTAATTTAAATTATTTTTCATAAGTAAATCGGTATTTTGATCTAACTTCAGCTTATTTGTAAGTTTGCTTTTAACTTGTGTGCTCTCATAGTCATGTAACAATAATATCCCACTCAATATCATAACATGACTCTATTAACTCTAACAAAACTTGAGTGGCATAAAATCCTTCAATTAGATTCCTGCCACGTCATCTCATAATCACTTCATTATTATGACTAAGTGTAAAATTGCTACTCACGAATGGATGCGGGTAGTCCGAATCCATCATTGGATTGGACATGTCGTCATCAATATGAAGATTCCCACCAGGAGAATACATGCTTAAGTCTGCACCTTGCTGCATCAGTGCGCTTTGAATCACCGATGTTGGAAGCCTGTTGATAACAATATTTGTTTTAGTAATGGTTTGACTATCTCGTTGGATTACTGCTGCTACTGCAGGGTTTTTCATTGTAAAGTTTTATTCGGTTTTTCCATTAGAAATATCGGAACTTGGAAGTTCGTGGTATGACACTCCCGTGCCTCAGAAAGCACGCAAAGCAGTCGTGTTGGGTTGCCGTCCCATCGAACTATGAGAGTGAGGGAAGACGGAGCACACACTTTTGTGTTATCTCAGTTGAGATTGGCCGCGACCGAAAATCGTTCAGGAGGATGTTATTATTTAGTAAGTATAGTATTCCCAATACGTATTTCAATTGAAGACTGTGACTCAGATTTAGTTGCAATGTCATTCATGATGAGATGTGTGTTCGGAATAAATATGTGTGATTTAGTTGCTAAGTACTTGAAGACGTACGTGGTTAAGTGCATGTAACTCATGCTATAATCCCTTTCAATTATGACACGCCATCTGCTACCGTTCCCATCATTCCTTTTTTCTTCATTATGGGCAACCGTTTTTATATCTTGGACTATACAACTAATATGTTTTCTCTTGTGGACATTGTACGAAAATTTTTGATACATGAAATATTTTGTTTCAATTTGAATGGCCGTTCATTGTACACATTCGTTTGAAAACTGATAATATTTATTATACTGCGATCTTCTTGCTATTATTAAACCCAACATTGTATTATTGTCTTCCTAATATTGTTTGTATTAATTACATGATGGTACAGTGACAATATTACGGTGGCTTAATCTGCACGTGCAGTGTTAACATCTGTCCTATTGTATCGATCCAGAGTAACTGGATCAAGCGCTGGATTTAAAATCCTGGATCAATGTAAATCAGCAATTATACTCACCCGAAACTCATTTCCTGTTCCTTCCTCTCATGCTTCCTCTTGTGTGTGAAGATCTGGCTGCTGGAGTGCAGCACATAGTTACAATGAGGCCTGATGCAGTGGATATGGTTGCAGGTCTTGCTGAACCTGCAGTCCCGGTACGGACAAGCTTCATTCTTCATGTACTTCTTGAACCCATCCTTGGATAGAGCTTCATCTTTTATGTGATAGGTCTTGTGTTTTTCTGTGGAGAGTTGATTATGGGATAGGATTGTTGCGAAAATAGTCGCTTTAAAAACTTTGAGGACATATCGTCGCAGCATTTTCGCCTTTCCACAGACGATTTAAAAATACTTATGTATCATCAATTATTTTAAGTTAATCTAATTTTGTTATATTAAATATGTTAGTTGGTTAAGAGTAGAGGAGAACCAAAGAAATGCTGTATGGATTGTGTGGAAAATTATTTGGCTAGAAAGCAGAGGGAGAACTACTGGTATGGCGGCTAAATCACGGGTGTGAAGGGGGTAATGATTATGTTTATTTTATAACTAGGTAATTTTTTTAAATCAAAACTGTTGTCAGATTTACCATACTCACCCATGTCAGCCTTATTCTTGAAGGTGTAGGTGCAGCCAGGTCTTCTGCAGTGGAAGTGCGTGGTTCTTTGACCAGCAAAGACACAATGAGGAGCAGCACAGCTCTCAGTGGCTCTGAATCTCTGGAAACCCTCCTGGAGGATAGCAGAGTCCTTCCTGTGGTAATTGGCGTGCATTTGCACGTCTGAAGTTGATATGTATACCTGAAGAAAAAAAGGTATATCAGACGATGATAATTTATTGCTTTTTTATAGTAAAGATTCATGGTTTTATTTTCATAATCACACTTTTTTAATCGGATATCTTTCACACTTCAAAGTCTATGTGAAATTCTTCGTCTATTCCTCAAGTTGCTGCATAGCATTTGTTTTACTAAACAGCTTCCTGGAATCATTAGTTGGCTATTGTATCTCTAATTAGTACAACGTTCTCGATAAGTGAAATAAAACCTTGGAAAAAGTTGCAAGTTAGATTGTAACAGTTGCGTTTACCTCATTAGTAACATTATAACTCCTACGTAACGCTTGAATGGCTGGCTTAAATATTGATGGCAGTATGAAGAAATAAGTACCAAGACAAGCAATTGATTCGGTACCAGCTAATGCTAATTTCAAAAAGGGGTTAACATGATATTTATTTTTATAAACTTCGTCCGTTTATAATATTCTATCTACTGTTGAGTTAGGGGGACACCAAAGGAAAGGTTCTAAGGATTTCAATACTATGTTTATTATCTTTTTCTTTATGTATTCGAAGCTATTTTTTCCTAAGAATATATAAAAATGTATATTGCTTTAAATTAAATTAATAAACTCCAGCACCGTTTTACCGATAACCATGAAACGTGTATTTGTGTATTTTTTCATGGAGAAGGTAGTATTCTTATATCTATATAAGACAATGAGTCTGACATGAACCTACTGAGCTTATAAGCTCTATAGCTGCAAACGAGATCAATACGTCACTTCCCGTGTGTACCACCTACAGTAAGCGAGTTACTGATTACATCTAGAGGATGGGCAGCATCCTGGCTTTGTGGTTGTATCATCATTCTACAATCACTAATATGTTTTCCATGGAGTGCATCCTTTTAATATCCGAGAAACACAGTCGAGTCAAAACAGTTTAAAATTAAAACCCCAAGAGACTGTTTTAGTATCCGGATACTAACTATCTACAAGATAAATTCAAAATCCAACTAATTTTGCTCAAAACTATCTACTGAATAAATTAACCTGAATTAACCACGAGGTAGTGAAATAGACACAATTTTTTTTGTTTTTATTGGAAATTAATTTTAGGTTGCATTGTCTAAAGGTGTGTATATGTTTTAATGTGTCAATCCAAGACTAATGAGACACAATCTATTGTAACTATACCACGGTGAGGCCAACGAGATCAATAAGTAAAAAAATTAAAATTATTTTATTGATTAAAGTAGTGATCGAGATGATGTTAGCGATGCTGATGATAATAAAAATAAAAGCTTACCTTATCACAGCCATCTTGTATGCAGTGGTAGTGAGTTTGACTGCGGTTGTGGGGGCATTCGGTAAATCGTTCAGAACAGTCATCCAGAGGAGAGTATCTCATGAAGCCATGGGCTAAGGACTCGTCACGTTTCTTGTGCCACTGAGGAGAAAAAATTGATTTGGTTAATTAGAGGAATTACGTAATGACGTTACTGGTGATGATGTAGAAAAAAATAATGATATATTATTGACAAGAGATTTAGAGATATAATTAAGATTGTAGAGGAATAAGAAAATACAAGAAGCAAAACAAGGACAAGGAGAAAATTTGATAGAAAACTGTTGTAAGAAACTGTAAAAAGTTGTTAAAAGCTATACACATAAAGCGTAATCAGTCTATGAAAAATGTTCCCACTGCTATCCTGGATATTACAATTTTTGTAAATTATATCTCCCTATTGCTTCTAGCTAGGGCTTACCTTGAAGTGCCTGATCATCTCTTCTTTCTTGCAGAAGACCCTAGCTGTGCAGTCCATGCAGTGGAAATGTTCTCGGTAGCCCAGGTCCTTGCAGTATGAGGAGCCGCATTCCAGAGTCGAACTGTACCTGTTCAAACATTCAGAAGATCAGTAGAAATATATAGTATATTTGGATTATCTACATCATGGGAGCATCGAATGCTACTAATGTATGTAATACCACTTTATGATTTTTGTGTTAGTTGACAAAGTATGTGATATAATGATTTTTTGTTTATTGACTCATTAGTCATTGGAGTCGCTGTTGCCATCTGAGTTCAGATCAGTTTAAACAAACTCATTCGTACAAAACTTATTAAAAATCATTACACAAATTAATATTTGGAGCAAAAAAACTACACATCACGTCATCATGACTTCTGATAACAATTTAATAACTCAAAATTGATCACGAGAAAAATTCACGCTCCACCGTACACTATAAAAAGTGACAGCTAAATTATATAAAGAATAATTTCAGTAGCTATACCTCTTAACATATCTGGAGTAGTCAACCGTAGTTTGCAAAGAATTCTTCCGTGCCTGGTCCAAGTGATTCAACGCAGAGAGCAGACCTTAACAAAAACGAAAAACACGTTGATACAAACAAAAAACTATATTATGCTAATACATATCGAAACAATCATAACTAACGATACATTCATCCATTCCTTTTCCGTCAAACTTATTCTTTTGTTTGGAACAGCCAAATCACCTCCATGCATCATATTCAAACGAACAATGTAGTGTTTTCATCATATTTTTAAACTAGCGAGTCTTTTGGTTGGATTTCGTGCGCGTTTGCGTTACACGCTTCATAGTTAGAAGTTTTTAGTTCAAAAACAACTTAAACGTCGGGCGGGTTGTGTAAGCGGCCCCTCCCCGTATCAAGTTTTGGAGTATCAAATAAATTATTATGGTAATTAATCAATGTTTTCTCCTAGTCACTGCGGAGCGGCCCATTGTGAGTGATCGTTGACTCTTCGTCTACGTACACTGGTGCACGAAACTGTTTTTGTGTATCGATTCGTTTTTTAACGAGACGAAAGATGTTATCTTTTAAATAGAAACGAATGTGTGGATCGGGAATACGTGTTTAACACGTTGAAATTTTTATTTGGGAAATTGAAGCGTTTCTTATTGATGCTACGGTTAAGATTAAGTTTAATGCGCTTGATAAATGAGTTCGCGATTTTGCGAATAAAATAAGTTTTCGATTAGTGCCACGAACATGGTTAGTTTTTAATACTTGATTCATGGCGTTTTAAATTATTCTCAAGTTTGAGAACGGAAAAGTACCAAAGAGTTTGAAAAATACCTATGAATGAGGAAGGATATATGTTTGGTCCAGTTACTACAGTTAATTACAGCGCTTCTTTGTCCACCAACACAAACACTTCTCCACTCATCGTTACAAGATATACACGTATGTATTGTATTGAAAACTCGCGTGTTTAGTTTTAAAGAGAATTAAACTTGAGACGTTGATGTCGAAATACCGTCGCTTTTTTTACAAAATCATTTTTGAAAGACGAATTAATACCTATACTTATGTAGATTAGAGTTGAGAACACAATGGATGTTAACATGTAGCTAGATAATTTGTGTGTTACATAAGTCGTGCATGAATCGTGATTGTAATAACGGATTGGGTTTTAGTAAGAGCAAGTTATTATTAATGAATGAGGGTACACTTGCTTCGTGTGTTTAGAGTTGGCGAAATTATGTGTTAATTTTTCGGCGAAATTTATGAAGAAAGCGATATAGACACGTTTATAAAAGAGCTGCTACAAATGCAAGTTTCTGAGCATGTAGCTTTCATGTTTGGTCATTTTTGTTTTCAAACTATACTCAGTTTGAAAAATAAAGAAAATTTTAGCAATAATCGTGATGATTTTGGTCATTCAGCAAGAATTTTGTAATATGAATATGATTTTTGATCTATCAGCCCTAAGAGATTTGGATGTAACGGAGTTAATAGCTCACGACTTGTCGGCGATAGTGCGAATATAGAAAAACAATTGAACATCGACAGTACTTCGTGTTTATTGCCTCTAATTTATGGAGATTACAGATAAGATTAGTACCGAATAAGACAGTTATCGAATATAGTAAATTATAACACGGTTATTAACAAAAAGAAAATATGTGATAACACACGAACAAGCAATAAAAAATTGGGGCAACATGTTCAAAATATAGAAATGAATGTTAAATTGAATTAAGCAAATATTTAAATAGCAATATATCTATTAATAACATTAAATAAAAAAGTAGCTTGGATTTAACTTCAGTAAGTTATAAAGGCGATAAAAAGTTTATGTCCCGTTAAGATCATTTTATGCAAATTAATTTGCTTCACTATAAAAACGGTTGATTTCTTTCTTCAACTAACAACTAGGTCCCAACTTAAAGGAGATTGCAGTAATTCGAAAATAGCAAGAGGCTGCAAACCTACATTAAAAAATTCTCATAATTTAAGCAACATATTACTTCTTTTGGGAGAGGAAAGTATTCTCCATACTCCTAATTAACATGCCCATATAAAATTCATATCGTCGGAATATTAAAAATATACGTGGCGCCTTAAATTTCAAATACCGATGGTACCAAAAAGACAATGGGTGTTCGAATCAGATAAGTACAGACATAATAAACATCCATAATACGGTGGTAGGTTTTTTAGGAAATTTCGTAAGATATTGTGCCGGTTCATTCAGCCGAAACAATGGCTCCTCATAATGTCCTATATAATGGGTTTTTGAACTCGCTCAACGGAACCACGAGTGATCGAAAGTTCTTAGTACTGGGATTTATGATTCCAAGGAAATTGGGTGGGGACTTCCTTTTGAATTTGATTGTCGTTGACAACTGAATGCTGTAGGGGTCATTGTTGTCAAAGATTGTATATCACCGGCGATGTTTATAAAGATTGCAAAATTACAGAAGATATTAAGAAGTAAATACGGAGAGATGATAATGAAAGAGTTGATATTTGAAAACTATATAATTTTATTTGCAAGGCTAACAATGGTGTATCATATCACCAACAAGCAAATAAATCTAAACCGCAATTCAAAATTATCAAATTGTAACAATAACTCTTAGCGAATCCATAAAATTGATTCGCTTCACTCTATCTAGGTCCATTTTTTTAGCAGATAAGGATGTAATATAAACAGATAAAATGGATACTAATGTACATAATGACTATACAGATCAACGTGAGTCTAGAAATAATCATGACTATACATATAAAAACAACAAAAAGCCAGAACTGTGTTGGCAAAAAATAAACAACGAAATCGATATTATTCACACGATTCTTGAGTTCCGACGGATGAGAGTAACACATTGCTCGGCTTTATCTTATGAAACTATTAAAGTAATTTGCATTACTCATTTTGATGCTGCTAAAGTATTCCGCAGTAGCCTTTTAAAGGAATCTTTCTAGATAAGCTGTCTGTTTTGAAGAATTATTCTGACGCCTCCACCATATTTATAAATTATAATCATTTTATCCTCGAACACAGACGATTCATTATTTTTGGCAAAAAAAATATACAGAACCGAAACTACGTGAGTGAACTCAATAATTTTTAAATTTCCTGAGACAGCTGTGACCCGAGTATGCTTGGGAATCCACATAATCCTTCTCTGGCATTTAGTTAAGTGGAAAACGAATAAATGTCAATGTGTACTGTTCCGTTTTGGACACAGTTTACAGTTCTATGACTAATTGAAATTAAAATGTCACTTAAGATTTAGATAAACGGATTTGTGTGGCCGATTTTTAACTGTTGTTCGAAGAATATTGGTTTCAAATGCTTTAGATCAATCAAGTATGGGATTTAAAATTGTTTCCTAGAATCACTTTAGATTATTTTTCTGATAGACTGTTTTTGTCTTTCGTTATTTATTAATGTATGAGTGATCGGTCAATTATAATCAGAATCAGATTTTTGCCACATTACCGTTAGCTACTTGTATATAAACTCGAACAATCTATAATCATAAACTTTGAATACTGTAATCAATCTACTCGCAAAACTACTTTTCCTTCAATGTCGATCACCAATCATATTACAAATTAAAAACGGATACTTTCAAAACGCATTTGATATCTCTCATTAATTATTCCATTGTCTTCACATCGACAATCAGATCATCGTGCAAGAGTTCAATAACTGCATCAATTTCTTGCATCAGTACCCGTCTTCCATCTAAATTGACATTTACTCTCTGCAAGTATGTCTAAAATGTAAATGCGGTTACTACACACACCAATTCACGTGTGTTCGCAACTATTTGCGCTTTTCTAGCAAATGCTGAATGATCTTCAACTTTATTACAACTGCATAAGGAAAAACTCGATTTGTCCAACTGCAAATTCCAAACATCTTTGGGAATACATGTCCAGTTTAACCTGATATGTAATGTTGATTACTTTATTAATGTTTTTATTGAAACGAGAGATCAAGTTAAGTTGGGCTCCGCGGTCAATGTGATAGTACATTAAAGTGAGGCTGTATCGTATAGGAGGTAATGAGGCGGGGCGATGGGTGTACGTACGGACAAAGATCTGACTATTGACATACACGAGATCATCTATGTATAAGTATCTACTTAGAATTCTTAAGCTTATTAACAAGTTATGATGTCGAAGACTTGTTTTGTGACTTAAAATATTAACGGCTACAAAAACAGAAGATGAAATACTTATGTATGGTCTTCAGTAGAGAACGTTATTGAATACAGTACATGTATGGAAGTTCTCGCGTATCTAATTGAATAAAAATATGAATCTCACATCCCAATTTGTTCAGAAACGAGATGAATCATATCATTACTTGGAGCGTTACTAAGTCAATTGATGACCAATTTGAATATACTGTTGGAATCATCTTTTGTAGCCAACTTTGACCTGTATGTCCAGGAATTAGGATTGTAAATTGGGTGTAAAATGATTTCTAAGGATGTATAACACGTTTGTCATATTCTTAGTAATTTTTATTACAATATTTCGTGTCGAGATGTACAGATAAGGGGCGATGTCTAGTTTTATTTTTCGTAGGATCAATTCTTATTGTGTTGAGTATTAAAAATACGTTTTAACGTTTTCCTGTAGCGATAGTACATATTTTTAACAGGTATTCTTATTGTTCTGTATCTTCGAATCTTTTTGTTATAATCTTTATTATCGTCACATGATTTTAGTGTTACATATTTCTAAAGTGCCGTTTTCCTCATGATGTCTTAGGTAGATAAACAAAAATCCTCGGGGCTTCCCAAGGTTCAATTCCCGGCCCCACTTTATTTAATCTCCGAAAAGTCAAGTTGTCAATCAAAATCCTAATGATAACGGTGAAATCTGTAACTCGATCTCCGAATCACCTTATTAAGACCATCAGTTAAGTTATAATTGCCGTGTATTGTGTACAGTGTAGTTAATTGTCCATATTAAAGTTAGTAATGATCATTAATTACTTGCCAATATGATTTCAGACGTTTACACGGGGCAGGCGGTCGTAAACTCTAGTCGGCGGATGAAAGAGCCGAGATAATTATGAACGTACACATACGTAGATCAAATCGGGATCCATCGATCGATAAGGGATCTAGATATGTTGCACCGGCGATCACTTGTTCGTATTACGTTTGTTGATGGCAATTTTATGTGCAATGTAACGCCGGATGACGTACGCTTTTTGTAACATTGATTTGTTTATAGTTAGATATGGCGATGAAATTGATTATCGTTTATTAAATCTCTATCTGAATTGTGTGTTTTATGTGCAATCATGTCTGTGTCATTACACAATACTTCTGTACTAATTCTGAATCAGAATTCTGGATAAACTGTACTTTTATGTGTTAACTGTACAATTTTATACTCCTAACCATTCTTTCATTGGAAAACAATTTCATCAACTGTTTTTATACCTTCTTTTGATACAAAAATAATTATTGATTCATATAAACCTATAAAGTGTAAAATAAATCTAACAATTTCTATGTCGATGGGAAGTGATTCGCCTTCACACACCATGCGACTGCGTTGTAGATCTTCGTCTTTGTTCGGGCATCTCCGTCGTCTGCCGCACGCGCTGATTGGAGTAAATGATTCCGCATGATCTTGTTTGGTTTTGTTTTGTTTACTCTGTCTCATTTGATGGTTTACGGTTTTGTTTTTAGTTTTGTTCGAGCAGTCAATTAGAACGGACGTTTTTGTTTTAAGAAAGTATTGACATAGATTTTTGATGGATTAAGAAAGAGATATCATTTTTTTTTTCATAACACCAAATTTTTCGTATGTTAAAAAAACTTACGAACTTATTTGCTTCAAAATAAATAATGATATAAAAGGTTAAACTGTTCAGAGGGCCTAGACAAAGTGACATTCTATCAGCGATGATGGAAAAGGAAAAAATGTATAGGACTGACATAAGCTATCGAAAAGCTTATGTCAATTCTGTTGAAAGTCGTTGTAGAAATACGAAACGCTTTGGAAGCGATTGTCATTTGTCTAGGCCCTCAGGATTCATATCGCTAGAATGCCATATATTAAATGAAAACTGACCTAAGAAAGCACAGGAAGGCAGAAAAGCAGAAGTTACATCATTAATATCATTTATAGAGAAGGAAACGAACGACATAAAACGTAATCGCACGCGCATAATACCAAGTGCACGTCCAATTTTCTCAACACCTGACTGGTCTAAACTTCGGGGCGTGGTTTCTAATACAAAATAGGTAATTGGCTTGCGAATCGAATATTTTTGTGCTGCTTAATGTCACGAGTGATGCGGTCACACGATATATAAAGATAAGCACGTCATTCACGGGATTATGTTGGAAAGACTATTCAGAAACGTACCGTCCCGACAATTGGTTGGAGATAATTCATTGAGTACTGACTTGACGATTAAAATTAATGTATGAAATATGATGTAGCCAATTTAATCATGAGATATTATCAATCGAAAAAACTATTAATTAAATACAGGAAACAAAAACCAAGATGCACCTACCAATAATAACGTTATAGATCCAATTATAATTGAGAATTTGGAGACTCCTACTTACTACCTCAACTACCAATGGTATAACTACTGTAAATAAGGACAATTACGTGTCCACAAGGTGGGCTACCTAACTACATGAACGTGCACTAATTGAAAGAAAAAAAGGAATTAAAGCTAAGAACACAGAGGGGCCACAGCTTGATGGATAGACGAGCGCCGAGCTTCGACGTCGCGGATCGATTATGTGGATTAATGCGGCGATAATCGATACTTTTTGCTCGTATTTCGAATCGATTCTTTTTGTTTCCGAGCAGGTGATATTGACTGCTCCGTGTAGGTACCACTCGTATGTATTATCTTTAGTTTATGGATCTCATTATCGATTTAAAATATCAAGATTGTAATAAATCTTTTGAAATTTTGTTGCGTTTCATTCGTGAATTATAGTTTTGTAATGTGTTACATTTGTTTTCATCCTGTTTGTTATTTTTCTTATAGGCTCCTTCCGTCGACTATAGTTTTCAAAAAAAAACTTATAGTAACGTAAAGTGTCTCGCAAAAAGTAAAATAGTAGACCACACACGACAAAACTGACTCAAGAAAAGAGAAGGTCCGTTCCTAAACGATATACTCAGACAAAACACCAGAACTAACTGATGAAATACACGCTAATTGACGGTTTATGGACAATTAGTTAAGAAACTCACCACACATAAACGAACGATTTCAGACAACTTCTAGCTATAAATTATCCGCTGAAACATGAAAATCCGTACCCACTGCTATTAAATGTGACACTACATCTTAACGTAGAATTATATTAAACGGATGAGAGGCAATTCAAAATAAATCATAATATGGAAACACGACACGTTTGGGCTCTGAAATCTAAATAGTCTATTTATCTTCACAAAACAGTAAAGATCCATACTTATGTATGTACTAATCAAGAATTCCATCGAACATGGTCTAGACTGCAGTAATTTCTATATTTGTACGTTTTACTAATGTAAGAAGACTTATGTTTGGCGAGGGATTTCGTCTCGTTTGTACAAAATTAAACTTGCCAAATTAAGATGGCCGCGTCTCTATTGTAAATTACTTATCATGCTTTAATAACGATGGTATCTAAAGCAGGTATAGCTGTAGTAATTTTTCCTTCATCATTAACAAAAGAATAAACTTCTGCAAAGCTTTTTATAGTAACAGTAATATCATAATGTTCCTCATTCTACTTCATATGCAAAACAATGCATATTTCATTAGCATTTGAAGGATACGCGGAAAAAATCACTTAAACTCCCTATGTATGTTCATTTCACAAAAATGACAAGCGACCATTCAAGGTAACTGTCAGTTTGGTAACATGTCATACATTTTGAACAAAGATCTATGATAAAATTGATAGTAACAAGGTTTCATAAACAAGATACAATGATTAGTATAAAAATAGACTTAAAAACGAAACATCAAATGTAAAGGCATTTCAAAGAAATGTTAGCGAAGAACTACAAGAAATGGATAAATAACATTCAAGTGTGTACAGGGATGGTAGGATGAAATAAATAGACATCGCAAAGCAAAGAGCTTGTACCGTAAAGGTACCTTTTACCTTTTATAACATAAAAACGACCACTAAGGCGCGTCCGGGTCATATAATGCATTATAATTTTATACAAAGATACAAACTGCAAGAGTCAAATGAATATGCAAAAGCGACTTGCATGTAGTGCGATTGAGTTATTGTGATCGCTTGTTCGTGTGCGTAGAAAGGAACGTCGCCATTCTGTTCGACCTGCGCAGGAGTGCGTAAACGTACGCCTGTGTGTTCAGCGCACACGCATCCGAAGAAATGCATATTTTATGACGTCTACTCACATTCTGTGCGGTGCCACAAAGAAATTATACGCGCATTAAATCCGTGGAGGTGTGATTTTTTTTTATTCATGCTTTTTTTTTGCTTGTGACCTTTACGAGAGTTTTAGATAGGTTTTATTTAAGATGAAGCGAATTATATGGACGATACGCTTTGTAGTCGAAAGTTTGGTCAGGAATTCTGATTCGAGTTGTAAAAACGAATTGTTACGTTTCGCCTACACAAAATTAACTTTTCGAATTAGTAACCTCTTTCTTTTTTGAAGTCGGTTTAAAGGTCGTATTTCGGCCAATTGAAATAGATTTTCCGATGGGCTTAATCACGTTAACTGTTCGTCAATGACAGGACAATGTAAGTATAGCTCGCAAACCCATAATAATAGGTATTATGGTTTCAAATGACAATGCCACATAAATAGTTACAGGTTGCGAAGTTGCTAATCTTCATGAGCTTATGAATTGTTACATACTAAACGATTAAGTTAATTTTTGGAAAAGGTTTTTATTTAATTTGACAGGAATATTATGTATATTTATATACAGAAATAGAACGAGCATTCATCACCATGCTTGCGCACTGCGTTGGAAATTTAAGAGCATTTTTTTTTTCCTGTTTTCTTACGATCTTTTCCTTCAGTAATGTCCAAGATTCACTTTGAAGGTTCATAATAATGAGTTTTTTTTGTCAGATTAAAGCTAGCAACTCTTGCACGGGAAGGCGTTTAGGCGGGTCAAAGAAAATTTGCAAAAAATATTTGTCAAAATAACGACTCCACAGTTCGTATTCCCGGGAGGATACGCAAGCAAGCGTCTATGTTAATTACCAAAGACTGCTGATGTGCACATGTGCCGCTCAATGGATGCTCTGTCCTATGTTCAGCAACTCCATAGCGGAAGGATTCGCTTCCTTTTCATGCTAACCGGGAGATTTAGAGTTCCGTGATGTCTGGGTTGTAGATTTAGTAGTGGAAGATTAGAGATTCTTCAAGGACTATCTAATTAACTACAATAGTTTTTGGTCCGCGCGCGGCCCGTCCGCGGTCATACAGGTTAAGGGTCTTACCACAAAAACCTAGACACTTGTCCAACGCGTGTCTAATGTCAATTTTATGTTAAACTCCATACAGCAATGTCGTGTTTAAAAGGTGTTCAGGTTAAACAACTGATAAACACGGTTTTGTGATAATAAGATAATTAATCAATTTTCTACCTACTTCCTTTAGTTTAGCGGGTACTACTCGTAGTATGTCATTATCAAAATTCTGTGTTCCGTTTCATTTAATTCAATAGAAAAGAGAGAGAGGGCGGCTGTCCAAATTCAAAACCTAGCAATTGACATTTCTCAAAAAAACGGTGTTTTTGCATATTTTGACTTGATAGATTGATCAGAGAGATTGATTGAGATTGAGACATTTCAGTTGCTAGGCTTTGAAATTGCACAGCCGAGGGATATGGTTAAGAATACAGTGTAATTTTTTACAACCACGTTTTAGAAATTGCTAAGATATTATGGAAGTATTACACATACTGTAAATACAAACTGTTTTTTCTTCAGAACATTCAATGTATTTTTTTAATAAGTATGAAGTGGACGATGACAAAGGCATTTCAAAAGAGTCTGTTATCCAGCAGTAAGTCCTGATTACGAGTTAATAATTACACCAGAGGCAAACGTTCCGCTAGAATTCTTCTGAGCATAATTATTTAATGATCTGAATATAAAAGCTAGAGGAAAAAAGTCGAAAGAGCCATTTTGTACACAAAAAATTAATGAAACTACTTAATATAAATATGGCATAAAAGCCTTTATGGAATACTGTAATTGTCAGTAAACTAGTAGACCGGCCACATCCGTCACGACAGTTATTATTCCCGACTACTCAGAAGGCCATTGATCATTATAAAACTGTACTCTGTAATTATCAATAACTTTCCAAATTGGAGTTATGAATTAATAAATGTCAAAATATAACACAGGAAATAATCTAGATAAATAATAAAACAGAAACTTGAAGTACGGTTAATTATAATTATTAAAAAGAGTCCGTCAATAAAATGTTTCGATCCGATTTCCGAAAATTTCGAAAACGATCGCGAATCGATAAAAAATCGGTAAAATATCAAAAGCAAGTGCTTCCGGCTACGGGATACTAACTGATCAATAAAAAACGACAATAATTAACTACTACTACTTATAACTAGTTTGTCAAATTAAACGATTTTTACGACCAATACAATCCATATATGAATTGTGTTGTAAATGTAAAGAAATCGTATCAATCGGAATCTAATTTAAAGTACAACAACCTAATCGATTAGAATGGATTAATTAATCGATTAGAATCGTTTCGGCTTGATCTCAACTAAATTAGAACATACGTAAGCAATCACGAACATTTTTATTTAGACCGGTTAAGCGCGAGTTGTCGCAAAGAAGTGGTTCCGTATATTTTAACCAGTATTGATAAATGTTTAATGTCTTCATTACAGTAAAAACATGATTGTGTCCTGGAGCGTTTGTTAATTGTTACTCCGTATTTTTCTTTTAATTATCTGAAGCACATAGAGCATCAATTCAAGTTTTTTTCTATGAGTTGTGCTTTAATTTTACTTAGTCTTCTTTCAGACACTTTTTTGTATTACTTACGTTAAAAAAACATAAAAGTAAGTAGGTAAAAGTTGCAAAAAGTAATGAGCAAAAAGAAACATTCTATCGATAATAGTAGTATCATAAAGAGGCGAGTTTGTATGTAGGAGTAGTCTTTGAACTACTGATCCGATTCCGAAAATTCTTTCACTAATCGGAAACTACCATAATGCCGAGTGTTATATTTTATGTCAAAACAAGAAATTTCACGCAGATGAAGGCGCTCGCAGAAGCTAGTTCAAAATATAAATATTTCAAACTATCTTGTTAACAAGAGGGAACCCAAATCAATGTACAATCGAAAAATAATCCGATAGAAAATAGTCGATAAATATCCATGAACCTCGTAATAAACAAGAGAAACATACGAACAACGCGTTTTAATTATTGTAATTAACAGATTTCTGTATAAATTATAACTCTATCGCCTCGGGAACACTTCGACTAACACAATTTGTTTAGAATAAGATAGAAGATACGTTCCGCCTAAGTTAGAAAGAGAGGGAAGGTAACTGAAATGAAATAATCGGCGGTTATAATCGGACAATCGGTTGTCACTTTTCGATAATTTATTTTATGAGCTCGGATATAAATGGGAGTAGTTCTTATGCGAAAGTGCTTTTATTGTTCTTTGAATTTTGTTGCGGATCTTGTAATGTTATTTCTCTCGTCTGGCAGAAATAATATTGCTAAAAGGAGCTCGAGCTCGAGTTTGTAACTCTAGTAGAACAATTTCTTTAAAAACTTCATGGAAATTGTTCTACCAGAATCGGGTCGCACCGTCGCGTCTCGCCTGTCTGCGACCTTTATGATTAATTCCAGTAATTATTATATTTATCGAATTTCTAAAATATTGGAAGAGCAGTTATTATTTAGATTTCTTTGGATTTTACTGGCTGTGTTTATATAAATAACTGTTATTTCAATGAATCTTGCATTTTGGTTAAACTTGAAAACTACATCATGAATTTCAATAAGTTACTTTAGTGATTTATCGAATTAAAAACAAATACAAATGTAAATTTAAAATTAGTACCTACAAGATGCATGTAAGTAATCTACTAACGATTAGTAGTAGTCCTATGACTACTATTGGCTATAACTACAAAGAAAAAAAAAATAAAAAAAAAAAAAATAATAACGAATCCTAATTCCTAACTAATATTATAAATGCGAAAGTGAGTTTATTTGTTTGTTACGCTTTCAGGCTAAAACGGCTGAACGGATTTGCATACAAATTTGGCACATGGGTAGACCATAACCTGGATTAGGACACAGGATACTTTTTATTCCGATATTCCCACGGGATCGAGATAAATGCAGGGCGCAGCTAGTTTATAAATAAAATCATTATCTTTAGTACATTATATAGTTATGTATTTATTTTAATTCCATACTTATGCTAATATATGATTACAAACGGTCTCAGATGTGCCTCAGCATTAATTTCCAATGAATTGTCATTGAATTTATTCGCGAGACAAACCGACGGGCAGACATGTTAATGAAGCTAAACGTAATGACTGAATTAACAACTAATTTTATGTATAGTACCTTAAGGTTTACATGGAAAAAAAGAATGATTTGAGTGGAAGAAACTGGCTTCAAAGGCCCGTATTACAGAACCTCACTCAAAACTCAAGCATTACTTAAAACTCGTTAAAGCCTTTTAATTGGTTAAAACTAGTTTGAAGTAATGGTTCTGTAATACGGGCCTAAGACCCTCTAGTTTTAGTTTACGTATTTTTACGTACGTATTTTTTAAATCAAGAGAGTGTTATTCTGTAATCGTTAAATCGAAACTCGAACGCTACAGAGGTTTTAAAACTCAAACTCAAAGAATTTATTTCAATTAAACCATTTACAGGTACTTTGGAATTGTCAAAGGGTCGGTTAGTCATAAAGATGAAGCTTCTTGACCATTCCAAAGCGAGTTTTCAAAATATGACCTCTAAAGAAAGTAAGGATTATGCTCTCTCCATTGTTTCCCACAGCAACAACAATTTAATTCTGTAGCCTAAGATCTACAATGCCGAAAGACATCCACCGCTGGACTTAGGACCTCCCCCATGTGTGACCCCAAAAATTGCCGGTCGATTCTGTAAATATCTCACTGTAAAAACTAAGGCGAAGTGAGCTTAAAGTGAACTATCATTCCACCGGATGCTAGGGATTGACACTATTGAGAGCTCACTTCACCTAAGTTTTTACCGTTAGATTTTTATAGAATTGATCGGCTGGTCGTAAAGGACATTCGTAACTGGGATAAGTCCAGTAGCCTAAACCTAAGAGCAGCCAAAGTAAGTATTCTGTAAAAAAACTCACCGTGAAAACTTAAGTGAAGTGAGCTGTCATTCCAACTGAAGCTAGGGATTGACACTCATGACAGTTCACTTCAAGCTCACTTCACCTAAGTTTTCACGGTGAGATTTTTACAGAATAGAACTACACAGCTCCTCGGTCTAGTGATGTGACCTGCTTACGCGACATGTCGCAAGCGACTGCTCGAGTCGCACGACAATCACTGCGACACACCGGACGCACTGAAACTAAACTATTATACGTAAATGGGAAACGGTGTTTGTCTATTAATGCAGTCCCCTCGCGTATACAGGATAAACGGCACAATTGGAAATGTGTGCGGAGATTTTAAATTTTCGATAGGATTGACAGGTTGAATCAAAGTCGAGTTTTAAAAACAAATGACTGTCTGTCACGTTGGTTAATTCATTGAACGCAAATGCAACTGCTGAGCAGGAGGTCATCCAAAGTGTTAATAGAATATATTTATTTGCTTTAAAACATGGTACATTTATCTTTAAGGTCTTATTTATATAGTTGTGATCTTACATGTTTCACCATTTGTTATTGTGGTTTTGACATTAGGAATTTCTCATTACCAACCTGGAGTCTGGATTTGTGTGCGGTTGATAACAATTTGGCTTGTCCTCTATTATGTACATATGGCTACACATCGAGCTATACCTTTCTAGTATAAGCTGACTTCGCATTGTAAGGAAATCCTATACAATGCGAGATCAGCATAAACTGGAAATGTGTAGCTTGATGTGTAGCCGTGTGTACATGGGACTTAAACATAACTGGAGAGATTTGGATATACTGTTCATCTCTTATGTAATGTTATAAAATTATAGGCTCGAAGCGAAGTCACTTACAGATGCCTAGTTAACAGACAACTGTCTTCATTCATAATAATTTTTTTAGGCATACAGTACCATATTTCCCCCAAGCCTTTTCCCATCAGTTTAAAAACTAAAAATAGTCATAAAACACATACAAGAGCCCGTCTATTAACGTCACCCCGAGCTCCCTGCGCCCGCGCTGGCAATTGAGTGAATTCGCCTCTATTGAGCAGATTAGTGCGCCGAGGTTTGTACAATTACTGGGGGAAGGCGCGGGAAGTAGGGACCACTGTTAACTTAAAACTATGAGGAATTTTTGTTGTGTTATGGTTATGAGTGAGAGGGAAGAGGTCAGAGGTTTGTTTTTTTTAGTTTGGTTTTGACTGGTAAAACTATCTCTCTAATGAAAGTTTCTTTACAGATAAAGAAAAAACGTTTTCTGTTCACCATGTAGGATGGGGTAGAATTCATAATGGAATCAAAATATCAAAATCAAAAATCATTTATTCAAACTAGGCTGAGAATCAGCACTTTTCGAACGTCAAAGTTACATATGACAGTCCCCTAAAACGCCCATCCTTCACCACTTCCTTGTGGTTTATCTGGGATGAAGAAGTGGCGTTACAATCTCCCCAGCAGAT
Organism: Lithophane leautieri; assembly: GCA_949152455.1. Classification (NCBI taxonomy): domain Eukaryota; kingdom Metazoa; phylum Arthropoda; class Insecta; order Lepidoptera; family Noctuidae; genus Lithophane; species Lithophane leautieri. The sequence continues at coordinate 6,942,963 of OX424483.1, forward strand.
ACTCGAGAAGTGATACACGTGAAGTCCGATGAGAAGCGAAATTCGGGGCGCAAGAAAAATATTCAAGAACAGTTATGCTATTCTGTAACCATCTCACCGTGAACATTTAGGTGAAGTGAGCGTGGAGTAACTGTCATTGCCTTAGCATCAGTGGCTATTGATGACAATGACAGCTCACTCCACGCTCACTTCACCTATGTTTTCACGGTGAGATGGTTACAGAATAGCAATGCAGCTCTATTTATTTAGAAAATATCATGAATGCAAGTATTATTTTCAGTAGTCCAAAATGTGGGTGCTACACACTTCTGCTGAACCCTTCGGAGAACACAGGCTGTTATGTTTTCGTAGTAAAGTTTATAGCAGCTGACACCTTGTTCACAAAAACAGCCGTTAATTAAATGATTACAACACCAACGCTTACAACGGTACATTATATCATTAGTATTGCTTATAGAATCATCTTCAGGCTGAGAGAGGCACCTGTTGTATGAACTTTGGACCTAACACGCAATTGTCTAACACGCACTTAGGATTACTGTTTAGGTCATAAGGATAATAGGATAAGATGTGACCCAGGTCTTGAATAATCTCGAGGTTTTTAAATTATAATTTTCTTTTCTTAATTATTAAGGGTCTCTACCTTAGCTCAAATTCACTTTTTATCTCGCTCGCACCATACTACTCGCGGCGTGAGTGAGAGCGAGACGGAGTGGGATGCTGGCGGCTCCAAGCCTCAAATAGTTTAGATAATTGCTTTTTGCGGAGAAAATAAATGAAATAAAAAAAGCATAAGACCTGCTTTATCTTGCTTGCTTTTTTGCTTTAAGTTCAGTTATTATGCAAAGTTTCATGATTTAATTTGAAGTATTTTTTTAATACCAGCAATTTATAGTTCAGTTTAGAGGTAACTTTGGTTTTTTTTTTCTATCGTGTTTTCGTCAAACATCTGGACCTAGCATCAATCCTCAATTTTAATATAAATTTATTTCAAAACTAATGCTGCAGTATTTTCAGCATAACGGAGGATCATGCTAAGCTATTTGAGGTCTGGTAAGTAAATAATCTAATTAGTTAGTTTTTCCTATTACTATTTCTTTTTAACCGCACCTAATACAAGTTGCTCTAGTGATCGTAAACACTACTGCTGACAAGAGGTCCTGGGTTCAATTCCCGGGTCGGACAAAGTGTTATTGGGTTTTTCCATCTAGAATTTCTCAGTAGCAGCCCAATGTCTGGATTTGTGCTCGGTTGATGGCAATGGGCTCGCCCCCTATTACATGGGACTTAAACTTAACTGGCGAAATTTGGGTGTATTATAGGTACACCTCTGCCCAACCTTTCGGGGTCTACAGGCGTGATGGTATTTATGCTAATACAAGTAAGTGGTGATCCGGAAAACGAATTCCTATTTGGTGTAGAGTATTATTAATATTTTCGGTATTGTCCTTTTGGTTTTCGTAGTCAAAAAAGTGCTAATTGTTAGGTTATTTTTTTTCTTTCTAATTGTTAGGTTTCTACGTGTATACGACAGTATTTGGGGCGAACATTTTTTTCAAGTGTCATTCTTAAAGCTACTACGAGTACTAACGAAATACTTAGATAGAGTAGGAGGCACTGCCAACTGTTTGCCAAGTCCATTGTCCATATACTGTCTACGTAATTTTTAATTGTGCATACCACTCGTAAAATCGATGAAAGGCCGTCAACAACAAACTATCTCTTCAAAAAAACGCCTATAGGCAAACGTGTGTACAATCACACAACCCGACTTGTCGCTATTTTCACAAACTTTCTCGTAGGTACCACAAATATTGTAAACCCACAGTTCAATGCACGTATAACCAAATATTTGTGTGGAATCGTTAATTAAACCAGAAAATGTACCAAATGAGCGATCATAGAATAAATTAGAGTTGTGTTATTTTTCACGGTACGGTGTAAGAATGCGGCGTTTTGTGGATATCGAACGGTGTGTTTTCAATGTGTTTGACAAACGCATAATAATTAACTGTTAAGCTCTTGTTTGCATTCATAATGAGGGTTTTGAAAGAAATGTGTTGAGTTCGGAGTCGACGGAATAAAAGAAGTTGTTATGTTTGTCGAAAAACAAAACGCGGTTCGCTTCCATGTTTAGTGAAGGACTAGGGATACGACCATTTGTTTTACCCGACTGTGCCGAAGCTCAAATGAAGGGATACATTTTTAGTTTTAGTAAATAATATGCTCATACATTCCTAACATGTTTTAATAAAATCTCGCCTGTATTTCCCGCAGGGCTAGGCAGAGGTGTTATATTTGAGTCCCTTGTCTAATAAGGAACGACCCTATTCACATCATCCGAGCACAAACTTAGACTCCGGGCTGCTACTGAAAAATCCCTGACGGAAAAACTCATTAACACTTTGCAGGGCCCGGGTATCGAACGCAGGACCTCATCATGCTCAGCAGTAGCGCTTGTGAACACTAAACTAAAATTAATTTCATTTTAATGATCAACAGACATTATTATTTTTGCTAATTATGTCCGTTGATCATTAAAATGAAATAAGTTTTGATTTATAAATGACTTACTAATTTTAACTTCGTCTATGAGCCCAGATAATAAGTACCCTATGTCCTTCTCCAGTTTAAGAGCTACCCCTGTACTAAATTTCATCCAAACCCGTTCAGCCGTTTTAGCGTGAAAGCCTTACAACTAGCAGCGCCCCGCGGAGCGCACCGCGGTTTCACTCGCGTAAGTCCCAGTCCCGCGGGAATATCGGGATAAATATCCTATGTCTTATTCCAGGCCATGGTCTACCCCTGTGTCAAATTTCATCCAAATCCGTTCAGCCGTTTTATCGTAACAAAGATGTAAACAAACAAACTTTTGCATTTTTTTTTTTCGCAGGATACATAGGTAGGATAACTCATACCATAATTCTATCCTAATACCTAAGTACGTTATAATATAGGACCTAGATAATCCCTGGAAACGTACCGCGCCACCTGTCATCTCAGGCACGAACTAACGTCGCCCTGTGAATACATCATAAGCTAACTCTACCGACTCCGACTAATCATTAGCCCCATTGTTTATTCAGCTATTGGAATATAACGTAGGTGTATAGGTACTTAGGTGGCTAGGTATTTGATGTACCTAAAACGTAGGCATTTTAAGTGTAGTCATAGCTTGGGACTTGCTGTCACCTCGCATCGCACCAATCTATACTACTAATAAAACTGAAGAGTCTGTAAGTTTTTTCTTCCGAAATTAAAGTAACTTTTCACTTTTGTTTTTTTTTTCATTGTGTTTTTTGGACGTGTATTCCCGTTCGTCCCACTGCCGTCGTCCCACTGGTGGGACGAACGGGAATTTAATAAATTCTATTAAATTTATTCCCGCTCGTCCCACTGACTTTGTTAGTGGGACGAACGGGAATGATTTAGTCATTTTATTTTTAATTCCCATTGGTCCCACTGAATAATTTGAGTCTGGTTGCTGTTCAATTATACACTTATTTATCCTAACTAATACTATAAATGCAAAATTGGGTTTGTTTGTGTATTTGTTAGGTACAGTTTCACGCTAAAACAGCTGAAATGATTTAAATGCAATTTGGCACATGGGTAGACCCATGACCTTAGGTTAAGACATAGGATAGATACTTTTTATTTCTGTAGTACGTTGCATGCATACAAGGCGGTATTCTGAGCAAAGCACTTTGTGCACAATTTATGAGCATGAGCAAGTACCTAACCTAACAAAAAGTACTAGGCTTGCATAAATTCAGAATAGTATTTCAATCATTCGTTTTATCTATACTAATATTATAAAGAGTTAAGATTTGATTCGTTTGTTTGTTTGCATTGAATAGGCTCCGAAACTACTGAACCGATTTGGCAGAAAATTGGTGGGGAGGTAGCTTAGAACCTGGAGCCGGACATAGAATACTTTTTATCCCATTCTCGGTAGGGTAGATAGGCAGGGTACCTACCCTACCTATCTACCTACTAGAGGCATAATACTAATGATTGAATTCATACAAGCCTAGTACTTCTTGTTAAGTTACTGCTTAGAAATTGTTCACAAGATGTCGTGAACAGAATACCATCTTGTTTGCATGTACCGAGCCACCGGGATAAAAAGTATCCTATGTGTTAAATAAACTGTCTGTCGTTCAAATTCTATAACTTAGATAAAACTTATGATTGAAATACTATCCTGAATTTATGCAAGCCTAGTACTTTTTGTTAGGTTAGGTACTGCTCACAAAGTGTTTTGCATAGAATACCGTCTTGTATGCATGCAACGTACTACAGAAATAAAAAGTATCTATCCTATGTCTTAACCTAGGTCATGGGTCTACCCATGTGCTAAATTGCATTTAAAAATCATTTCAGCCGTTTTAGCGTGAAACTGTAACTAACAAACAAACAAACAAACTCACTTTCGCATTTATAGTATTAGTTAGGATAAATAAGTGTATAATTGAACAGCAACCAGACTGAAATTATTCAGTGGGACCAATGGGAATTAAAAATAAAATGACTAAATCATTCCCGTTCGTCCCACTAACAAAGTCAGTGGGACGAGCGGGAATAAATTTAATATAATTTATTAAATTCCCGTTCGTCCCACCAGTGGGACAACGGCAGTGGGACGAACGGGAATACACGTTTTTGGAAGCCGGTTGTTTTATTTTCTTGTAAAAAGTTTTTTTTTTTGTTTGTTTGTTTGGACGCTCTAATCTCTAGAACTACCAGTGGGTTTTTTTTTACATTTCATAGCCAAATTCTTGAGGAAGGCTAAAGGCTATTTAACGTCGAACCCTGCCTCATTCGTAGATCTTTGACAGTCGTTACGGGTCGTCAGATCCTCGACAGTCGGACAACCAGTCTTGCCAAGGAGTATCGTATTACACTATAACCTACTGGGTTATGGAGGTCAGAAAGGAAGGTTCCATGTAAAATATTGTATTCAGCTGCATCCGGTAAGACTGGAAGCTGACCCCAACTTAGTTGTGAAAAGGCTAGGCAGATTGATAGAAATGATTTGGGAAGGGATGCATTCATGACTAAGGGCTTAACGTATGATAATTTTCCAAAATCTAGACAGTAATTAGACGTTCTAAAAAAAATTCTTCATATGCCTACTGTTGGACAAAGGAAAGCTACTAAACGTATTTTCGGCAATTCTAATCAGCTGCCAAACTCTCTCAATGGTTTTTAATGCTACCTTCGAAAAAAACTCGATAAAAAATTGTTTTTCTAACTCAATCCGTGATAATTGTTGTATGTTCAACATGGGACCTAGTTCACAATTTAGTTCTAATGTTAACATTCTGAAACCTACGTCCTAATTGTTGCTAATCTTCATAAGTATGGTTCAGTGACATTTAGCGAACGTCGGAAACTAACTGAAGGTACTAAATGATCTGCTTCAGTGATGAAGTAAAATGATTTCACTTGTTCTGTTTTCAGATATTTTTTTCTGTTCGGAGTCCAAACTTCGACAGTTTTTGTATTAAAATAGTTTTAGAATCACCTTATACTTAATAATAACTCGAGTCTGTTTTTTGACATTAATGTCAGTAACTCGAGACAGTAATAATAATGATAACACTTTTTAAAAAGATGTCATATTTGCTTTATTAGCTGTTAAATGAATGGGTACCCGGAATAGACTAGGTGTATGCCCTAGATTCGTTAATTTGCTAATTTTTTACCGCTCCAAAAAATCCGTAAATCTTTTAAATCTAAACAATTATTTATTAAAATTGATAGTCCAACATTGAAGGTGAAAGCTCCAATTATCTGCACAAGACTAATCCTAAAAATCGAATTATGATTATAAATAAATAAGAAGAATGTTTTTAATTTTTATTTTTAGTATCCAATAAATCATATTCTGCGTAATCGGTGTCTAATAACACTAATAAAATTCTTACGGTTCGTCCGATTCGATATAATTTCGCGAATGATACAGGCAGGTAATTAAACAGTCGTATAAGATTTTTTTGGTAATTCGATTACTCACCGCTCGCCTGCAGTTTCCTTTCTTGAGAGTCGTCTGCATCCATCGAAGATTGCTTTTGGAAGAAACCCTAAAATAAAATAAACTGTATTGAGTTTTTAATTAATACCCGTTTTTCTTGTTAGTTTGGGATTTATCGAGTTTTAGTATTATTTTGAAGTAATTACTGACCGGGTGTTACAAGCGAGTTTTATTTCAAATGTCATTGAATTACGTTTTTTTACCAACAAAAATGCGGTTCCATAAAGACTAAAACGGACCTCGATCATTTTTTTTCTGTTCTCACAAGCCAATTTACATAATCTCGTTTCTATTCTTATCTGATCTAACAATTTTATTGTACAAACAGACCCATTATCGAACAATACACACCTGCATTTGTAAATTAGCTAGATCCTCTAAATTTTTCCTCATCAGAAGGTTTTGTTGCTCAAACTCCGAAACACTGTTGGCGGCGCTCGAGGTCGCTGATTGTTCCTTAATAACAAAAAAAACAGATACTTATCATTCTTTAAATCTAACTTTACATTCTATTATAATCGCATACCATTCATACGTGTGCAAATGTCCGGATTATTGTCAATTTCAAAGAATTGTACTTAAGAATTTAAATACCATTGAACTGACTCGAACTCGAAAAGGAATAAATAGGTATTTTATTTATCTGCCTCGCTCATACAGCGCTAATAAATCTTCTTATAGCAAGACTAAAGTGATGATATTAAAAAATATGACGATTGGATGCAAAATAAAACATTTCGGGCAATTTGCATATTTTCTCAGACCATATATTAAAGTAGTAATCTATTATTTGTTACCTGTCCATCAGTATCTCTTGATACGCTTAGATCAAGAGTTTGTTCTCCATCATCAGAACCACTTCCATCTTCTTCCTGACCTTGAGATCTGTTGAACAGCCTCATCGACTGCTGGTTTATTATTTGTAACGCTCTTTGTCTGAAAAAATATACATATTAGTTTTTTACCCTTAAAATGTAAACGACTAAGCCTCTATGTTGATTTATACCTCTGAGCTTCGATATCATTATCAGGTGTTTTCGGTGGTGTGATATTAGTTGAGCCCTCATCTTCTGTAGCTGATGAAGATCTTCTCATACTCCTGTCAGTTCCATCGTCCATTCCAGAATCATGCCGTCTTTTTAAACCTAAAGGCAGCTGCGTGAACGGTTTACCTAGAAAACCAATGTTGTTTAAGACTTCATCAAGAATAGATAAAATCACAATAATCTAGTTGTCAAAATGTTTGGTCGTAAAGTTAAGAAGATTATTGTCATAAATTTTATAATAGTGTGAAGTTATTCATTTATAATGAACTCACCTTGAAGAGCTTCTAAAGCTCTAATCTGGCCACTGATAGCATCAGCAACTTCATTAGAAGATAATCCGTATATCCCGAGCAGTTCCTTCATGGTATTCATAGCATAGTCTCTCAATATTCTATTTGTAGCATTTGATGCGTCTCCATTCTGCTGCGTCTCATTCGTCTCCATTTGTTCTTGGTTCTCTTCTAATCTCTCATTTGCATTTATATCCTGACCCTTATCCTCATCTGAATCCGAGTCCCTTCTTCTCGGAGGCGAGTTAGTCTTTATTAGTTGAGATATAGCAAAAGGATTTTTGGCACAAAACGTCTTATTTTGTAAATTACTAAAGTTTAGGACGGTCCGATCTCTCTCGGCGCCCTGATTTATTTGTAAACTATGTATGTACGAATGTTGAAACGAGTCTACTTTCTTATCCTCCGGTAACCTATTTTGGTAATTTGAGTCTATGTTTTCATTGGAGTCAGTGCTTAGTCTTCTGCTGAGGTCGACTGCGCCGCCTTTTAGGAGACTGAAGTTTTTGACACCAATTTTAGCATAATTTCCATCATCCTTATCATCTTCACCAACGTTTTCTGGGGTAGTTCTATCGTTTCCGTTGATAGGACTGCCCGTGTCATCACAGTTCGCTCCATTGGAGTCGTCGGAGAAGGCGGTTGCGTTCGGAGCACATCTGGGCTTGAAATTTTTTCTCTTGTTTCTTTTTGGCATGTTGTAGTAAGGGGACATGTCGGTGCTGTGCTCCTCCTGGTGGTCTGACGACTCCGGCCATGACGACGCTTCATGATGAAGGTAAAGAGGTTCCTCCGGCGTTGGCTGTAGTCTCTCATGGATAGATTCCTGGTGAGCAGCCATCGCAGTAGTCATTGCAGTATTTGGACTCTTTCGAGGATCACAACCTGAAACGAGTCCGTCCTGCGAAGACAAACGAATACGTTCAGTTTTATATAAACAATCAAATTAAACTCAATACATTTTAGCGTCCAACCATAACAGTGATTCATTTTCGTTCAATTTAAATTGAAACAATGTGTTGAGAAGAAACAATAGTCTTTTGTTGACAATAAGATTAGCTGAATACTGTGGAATGTTTTGAATTTAAATTTTCTCTTCATTGTTTGGAAATAATAAAATTGATTATTAGCACATTTTGTTACCTGGGGAGAAACTTCATGGAGCTATCATTTCCTAATTGGCTTAATAAATATTTTAATCAGTCTTCAAAATCAGCCAATAACTGTGCATCATCTGAAACAAAAAAGAAACCCGTGTAAGTAAATATGTTGGTGAACTTAACGGCCAAACAAGTTCGTTCCGAAATTGAGTAAAATTACATATCACGATATAAAATATACGCTAGATAATGTAGTCTAGTCATTAATTCCATATTATTACTATAAAATTACTTTTATAATGAAATAGAAGCTAAAAATCAGTTCTGACACGGAACATTATTGGGGCAAAAAATTCTTCAAACACGAAAATTTCGCGTAAACCAATTTGTTGTTAAAAAACGTTCCGTTTTCTGGCCGTATTGACGTAATGCTCTGTAATTTAAAAATAATTATACGAAAAAAAATCCACATCAAGTAACACGCATCGATCAAGTGAGTCGGTTTGAAATTAATTATATTCAACATATTAGATCTATTTTCGAGAAAACGAGATTGCTCGAAGCGAGGCGAGAAAAAAACGTGTATTCATGTCGAAATTGGTAACGTGGTTTGGTGTACAATTACTTATTAAAAACTAATACAAAGATATGGCCTTCGGCTTGCAGGTCACAATAACTATCGATCTCTCGTTATAGTAAGTGGAACGTCTCAAAATCGGTGTGTTTACCCTACTTTTTGATTTCGGACGTTGACTTTGAAATGTTCGGTTCTCAGTTACATGTTTGATTGTTACAAGTAGCCGACATGTAATTGAATGAGTTATTTTAACTTTCCGTTAAGTTCGAGATTTTAACTTGGTGTGTGTCAGTTAGAAAGTCGCTATTTTCGATAAATTGAAATTGCTATAAAATTCTTATTACAACACTATATGTAGTCAATTTATTCGATTGTAAATACTTTGCCTTCTAGCAGGCTTTGGTTGAGCTACGCTTGCCGCGGTCGGTTCATGGATGGGTGACCATCCATTATATATCGACATATAAAGACCCCTCCTTGCCTCGTAATGAACGGTTAGGCTGTTCGTCCCGGCTGTCATTTATAGATATTTGACAGTAGTTAGGTATGGTCAGGTCAAATGGTGGTGGTAGTCAGATAGGCAGTCGCTCCATGTAAAATACTGATATTCAGCTGCATCCGGTTAGACTGGAAGCCGACCTCAACATGGTTGCTGGGAAAAGGTTAGGCAGATTGATTAAAAACAAAAAAAAAATTAAAAAAAAAAGGACTAATGTTATTGAAAAATTTATAAATAAAATCCTATATTTCAAAATTTCGAAATACGGTTTATGCTTTCGAGAGTTGACCGAATGTGACATAAAAGTATTTAAATTGTGAACCCCTCATCCGGCTGTATCTCCGGTTTTGACATTATAATAAGTGAATGATCTAATAACACAGCACATGTTTTAGAAGTATTGTCATAAAAAACTTCGTCAACGTCTGTTCAAATCATCAGCTTTAATGAACACGGTTTTTTATTGGAATGTTCGTTTTTGTTCTAAGTATTTTTTTTAAATATTTGGAAACTTATAGTGTTTTAATAACAGTAATACTTACCTATTAGGTTGTTTGTATTTCAAATTACTTTATTATTAATATCAAAATAATAATTATTATACCTATAAATGGTTACTAAGAACCCACTTCTGAGAAGTATTTTTATTTCATTCGTTTCAAAAACCCTTTTAAAGTTTTGACAGGGTATAAACCGTGATTTGTGTCACAAAAAATTAAGTAATATAATTTTCGCGGTTTTGCAGGAAAAGATAAGTTAAAAATACCCATTATTAGGTTTTTTACCGTTTCCCTTAAAATCACTAATCATAGGTTTCTCCAAAAATGAATAATTTTTTGATTAAGATTAAACAAGAATTTTATTTTAGGGAAATTATTTTAACAATAGCACTTTAACTAAATAGTCACTCATTATTTTTAATTTCTGTCACGGTACGTTGTACCTACATTTTTTTTGTTTCTAATCTCGTAACCGATGATCGGTGCCTCCACCCTTCACTAGGCATGTGACACTGTTGACAGTTGTAAATTGTCGATGTCATGTATCGATATTTGTGATGTGTAGAGACGGGATATTATCGATATGTCCATCTGAGACCTTCCAAACTCGATATTTGTGATAAGTTTGTCGTAACAATATACTACCTACCACGTACTACCGAAATGAGTGTTTTCGTAACTTGTTTAAGTATTGAGTTCATGTTTGATAATTATTTAGTCGTGATACTATTTTCTAAGAAAAATATTTAGCTATGAAAAATTTTGTTCAAGTATCAAGATTTTACAGAAACTGGTTTCATTGTTGGAAGTTTCAGTCGCTGAAACTTATAAATAAGAAGTCAAGAAGTATAAAAGTCAAATGATAACAGGAAACAATACCACAGCATTGTCGTAACAATACTAAGAATACAAATCAGCTGATTTTCCTTCTTCGCTTAAACAGCGAACGGGCACCATTTTATTGCTCAATTCAAATGAAGTAATCAACAATAATATACTTTTCTCTTGCTCATATCATCGCGCCATAACATTACAGAGATCAGCACCCATGAAGGGCCACATTGTCCTTTAGACGACACAAGTAAAACCATTGTGGATGCTAACAGCTACTTTAAAGGCAGAACCGCTCCATTTTGGACACAGCCTTGGTAGGAACAATATCCAATAATAACAATAAAACGATCGCAGTTATGCGCGCGCGCATTATTAATATTGATCGGGATTCAACATGGCGGCCAAGATGGCGTCGCGAATAGCGGAAACGGATTAAATTGAAATCTAGATTGGGTGCGATCTAGTTCTGTTTGTTTAATGATTTAATTTAGATATGTTTCATGCATAGGCTTGTCTGAAAAAATGATGTCATTACTTTTTTGTGGATCAAGGTTTTTTTTGTCAGGTATATTTGATTTGGTGTCGAGCCAAAAAGTAATATGCTTACCTCCTTCTAAAAACCGTTAAATTATTGCTATGACACTATAAGAAACATAACATCACGCCTGTATTTCCCGAAGGGTTAGACAGAGGTGTGCTTATAGTACACCCACATTTCACCAGTTATGTTTAAGTCCCATGTAATAGGGGGCGAGCCTATTGCCATCAACCGGGCACTAATCCACACTCAAGGCTGCTACTCAGCGATTCCAGATGGAAAAATCCAATAATAATTTTCCCGACCCGGAAATTGAACCCAGGACCTCAGCAGTAGCGTTTGCAACCACTTCACCAACGAGGCAGTCAGACTAGTTAATATATCAGTACTTTTTAGGTAAGTTTTGTAGGTTCACGAAAACTCATTATGTAATTCTGTTGCACTTCAGTGAATAGACACGTTATTCTTTGTATGAGAGATTCAAAATGATCTAGTGCACTGGAAACATGTTTCGTACAAAATCGCCTAATTTAGTATTAAATATTGGTAGTATCCGCGTTAAAATATGAGACACAGCTTCGGATTCCGGACACTAATCATTTGCTCAACAAAGGAAAATATTTTGGGAAAATTCATCAACTTTTGTCATAAAAATATCTTTTCACAAAGCTTTGATTACGCTATTCAACATCTTTTACTTTTATATATCTCAGAATAAAAGATAAAACAGTCCCGTAATGTCGCAATTCTAAGTTATTTTTCCATTACAGCCCGATCAGCTGATTATGACAACTTTTAATCTTTTTATCTTATCTTTAAATCTTAATTACGTATCATAAAAGATTGCACAAGTTAATGTTTTAAATCTTTTTTAGATTAATTACATTTTTCTGACCTTTGCCATTGATTTTGTGCAATTTTTTTTGTGTTCTATTATATGGCTTTATAGACATATAATAGATAATAAATAGACAATAGGTTTTGATTGCGGTGTTGTTGTAATAAATAGTCTTAAATGTATTGTAATAATGTAATAATACAACTGTTTGACAATTGGAAAGTGGTAGTACTCGTAGGACATGGAAGTGCTTGATTCGGACATACATTTGTTTGTTAGTTAGGTACATGTGAACTTGATTGAGGAGCTCGTGGCTACGTAATAACAGTCGCACGGGTCGATCCCTCAGGTTAAGCTACGCTTGCCAGGGGTAGGTCCGTGGATGGGTGACCATCTTTACATACCGAGACTCCTCCGTGCCTCGGAAAGCACGTTAAGCCGTTGGTCCTGGCTGTCATTTGTGGATCTTTGACAGTCGTTACAAGTCGTCAGAAGCCCGAAAGTCTGACAACCAGTCTTACCAAGGGTTCTCGTATTACCCAGTTACTAGGTTGTGGAGGTCAGATAGCCAGTCGCTTCATGTAAAATACTGGTATTCAGCTGCATCCAGTTAGACTGGAAGCCGACCCCAACGTAGTTGGGAAAAGGCTAGGCAGATGATGATGTGAACTTAATTGAGAATGGTAATTATTTAATTGATCCTCGAAAAACTTAGTGACGATCTAAGGAAATTCGCTTTTTAAAATTCATGAACCTCTAAAAACTTATTAGGCATCTTTGATGCAGGTTTTTTTTTTAATACTTTAATGAGTCTTTTTTTCAACTTTCGGAATTTTTCTCACAGTTGGTCCCAGTAACTAGCTAAGGCACCCCGACCAAATGGTTTAGTTACAATACTGTAGATATTTTTTTAGAACCTCATAAGCCTTTTGTAATTGCACTCATAGGACCACGCGCGCCTCAAATAGATGTCAGCATAATTGACGGGGTCCGGTAGGACCGATGCCTGCCAGGGTTGCGGGAAAGTCCGAAAGGGACACCGGGACCTTGGCAACAGGCAACTGAAGGACCACGGGTGGGTTGTAGTCAGTAAAAGTCTGACACGCCTCTCCGCTCCGCCCAGAGCGGGAGAAGTCATTGGATGATTTCCCACCCTCAAAAAAAAAAAATGGCTACCGATCGGTCCTGTCTACCCAATATCTTTAACAAAAATGAACCGTATTGAAACCCGCTATCAAAATTGTCTGTCCACAAACAAGTTAACAATGGATTGAACCACATTCCTGAGTTATTAGAGATATAGTCAAGGTCCATTTGTACTAAATGCATGTATGTTTTTGTTGCAATGCTTTGAGTAGCGAGCGATAGCAAAAAACGAAAAACAAATTTACTTCAAGAATACTTTAGAATGGAGAAACAAATACATGTAAAAAAGTTATTTATTTATTTATGTTTATGCAGTAAATTGTTTTTTTTTTGTGTCTCGCGGTAAGCATCATTTGCCAACACTCAAATGAGCAAATACCGTTCCAATTGCTAAAGTTAACAGCTCCTTATTGCAGTAATCACACAAAATTAATATACACAAATAACAGTGTTATGACAGATTGGGTATTTGGAAAAAAAAACATTAATACAAATCAAAACTTGCATCTTGAAAAATAAACTTTGACAAGACAAGACGACCTCACAATAAGCTTGGTTAAATAAAAACACATTTACCCGAGTAAATGACCAGTATGGACAAAAAACCTTGGTGTCATTAATCATTTTACGTTAAAAACGTATTATAATATATTTGTCTTGCTGGCTGTACAAACTTCGCTGCAGCAAAAAACGAAACGTAAGTACGCTTCGTAATTTGAATACCATAGATTTTTGAACAATTCCATTCTTATTTTGAATCTAGATAAGTAGTGGAAATATTTTTTGTATGTAACAATATTTTAATAGTCTGACTCATTCTTCTCCATATGAACCTACTACGCTTTGGAATGGGCAACTAGCTTCACCTTTCTGACTGACCGACCCTTTGACAATTCAAAAGTGCCTGTTAGGCCGCTAACCCACTGGCGTTTTACGAGGGTTGGCGCTTCTCCAACGTCTGCGGAGCGCCAATGTTGCGCAGACGCGACGTTAACGTCGCGAGTTACTAGTGGTAAACCGTCAACGTTGCGCTAACGTCGCCAGTTTACGCGTTTTTTGGCAACGGGTGCATGTGTGCGACGTTAACGTTGCATTCAGTGGATGACCTGAAATAATTGCTTTGAGTTTTATTTTTGATTAATATTTTTTGTGCGTTATACTTTTGTTGCTAACCATACGCAATAGGATATAAAAATTCCTAACAGAGACATTAGAATGTTAATTCAACAAAATGTTAATCTGACAGGTCGCCGTTATGATACGCTGGTAATTATTCATTTAATTTATAATCAATATAACTGCAATGATTTACTTTACTTAGAAGTGGAACTAACTTGGTATATCATCACGCCTGTTTACCCCAAAGGAGTAGACAGAAGAGGGAGAGAGACCTTATACATAATCAGCCTCTAATGTTCCCACTGCTGGGACGCAGGCCTCCTCTCAGTGAGAGGGAGTGGACCGTAATCCACCACGCGCGCCCAGTGCGGGTTGGTGGAGAGACCTTATATCGAGCCCAAATCCAGAATCTTACTTTATAGAGTTAAACTGTCAATTCTTGTCTTCTTCTTTTCGTGTGGTTAGTGACTAACCTGGTGTCAGAGTTTTAAAGCCGCCCAAGGGCTTCTGACTTGGCTTCACATGCCGTCGAGAAATATCTCTCAGGCAGGTTTGTGTTGATGTTTTCCTTCACCGTTTTTAAAGTAAGTGATAATTGTCACTAACGAGAAACAAAAGAAGTTTAATTTGTATCGCCTTCTGAAGGCCAATCGACAGTTGGGCGGGGCCGTTCATCCGGGCTACTGAGACATAAGAAGAACACAAAATTTATTAATAATTGGTATAATGATAATGAGGAGCTCGTGGCTAAGTAATAACAGCCGCACGGGTCGATCCATCAGGTTAAGCTATGCTTGCCAAGGTTGGTCTGTGGATGGATGACCATCTTTACCTCGGAAAGCACATTAAGCCGTTGGTCCCGGCTGTCATTCGTGCATCTTTGACAGTCGTTACGGGTCGTCAGAAGCCCGAAAGTCGGACAACCAGTCTTACCAAGGGGTGTCGTATTGCCCAGTTACTGGGTTGTGAAGGTCAGATAGGCAGTCGCTCCATGTAAAATACTGGTATTCAGTTTCATGTGGTTAGACTGGAAGCCGACCCCAACATAGTTGGGAAAAGGCTAGGCAGTTTTTTTTTTTACGTATAATAATGATAAAAGTTTAGAATTGAGTTACTCAATAGATCTTCTGGGTGTCTGACTGTTTACTAATAACAGGTATAATCAAAGATTCAAACCAAAGATATAAATAATGTCTAGATAGACAGTCAAAGCTGTGAACTCGTAGAAAAAAATAGCGTCCAACTGTTACCGCTAAATGCACGCACAGAAAAGCACAATGACGTGGCGCGACTGTAAAGGCTCTTACATACTGGCGCGAATTGTCGCGCGACGCGACTTTTAACAAAAAAAAATCTGAGAAAACTTCAAGACGAACAATCCGGCCGCGTCACGTCGCGCGACAAGTCGCGCCAGTATGTAAGAGCCTTAAGATGTAGCTGTCACGCAAACCAGCATAACAAAGTTGGCTTGTTTGCTTTTAGTTCTTTTGCAGCGCGATAATCTATCTAGACATATATAAATAATAAAAGATTCAAACCTCTACTTTTAATTTAAATCTGACACTATTAAATCTACAATCTGAAGCTCGGAACGTGCGATTTTTAATCAATAAAAACAATATTTATACCGAGGCTATGCCCACGGTTTTATATAAAATACTTAATTATAGTTAACAAAAACTTTGCCTCTGGCTAAAATACATAAATTGAGAATTTTAAACTTGCCGATTTCGTGTGCGTTTTATATCTATTATCTATTAAGTGTCTTTGTCTGTCTTTTGAAAAAAAGTAATCGTAATATTTTCGAATAAATTATTCGAAAATGAAGGTCTTAATTTATATTTAGCTTTTTAGATTGTAACAGTCAATTATAAATTATAAATATTATATTTATATTAGAAGTAGATACACGCTTCGCAAGTGGCACGTCAAAACTTAGCTAATTAGCCTAGTTACGTATAGTCTTGACTCTTTTTCACTCCCGTTAATTATGACATGCCGTCCTACTTCCACGTGTCATATAGTTATGACATTGTGCAGTTTTTTAAGATCGAATGTTAGGTAGAAAACCTATGTTGCGGGAAAGTCCGAAAGGGATACCGGGACCTTGGCAACAGGCAAATGAAGGAACACGGGTGGGTTTTAGTCAGTAAAAGTCTGACACGCCCTTCCGCTCCGCCCAGAGCGGGAGAAGTCATTGGATGAATTACCAAACTCGAAAAAAAAAAAAAAAGCTATGTAACCTATGTACCTCTTTTTACTTATATTATCATTGGTAACAGCAGCATAATTGAAATACATTTTTGTTGTAATAAAGATTCAGAAACACGTTTAAAAGCAGGCGGAGACTCGTGCGCAGCTTATAGAGTCATGTATGGAAAACAGATAAGATATACTAGTTGCGCCCACGCCGCTAACTCGATCTAATTAAATTATAATATCGATATGAAACCTATTGAGTCGATTGCTTTTCTGATAAAAATTGTAATCGAGTTTTATAAAATTTAATTTAGAAAGCTTTAACAATAATTTGGTAAGCGTAACATGTTATTTGTTTATCTAACGCGCAAATCGTAACTAGTTTTATGAGAGTACCTACTTACCTATCAAAATTGATTTTGGCAAGAGTGGGTACATCTAGTAATTTGTGCAGAATAAAAAGCAATCTCTTCCACGTAAAACATACTATAAGTTCACTATCATCTTATTATTATCTAAAAAAAACTGTTATAATAAAAAAAAGAACATTCTAATTTCAAACATCGTCTCCACTCGGTCAAATTCGGGAGCGCAGTGATAATTCAAAGGCGCGTATTCCAAGTGATCGTTATAGGCCGTAAAGTCACCAATAAAAACGATTAGCGGGCATTTGAATATTCAAATGCCGAACGTCGCTTCCAAAATGTGAATGAAATGTGTTACCGGCTGGTTAGAGTGACTGTTGCATAGAGAGCACTTTTTAAATATCTTTTCTTTGTTTTGTTTTATGTTTCTGAGTAACGCACTCTTGTAGACGTTGAATTCCGGAAGAAAGTTTGGAGTCAAAGTTTGCGGTTGCGGTTAAAATTATAATAGTCATCTATATTTTAATAATTATAGGTCTTACAATTAACGCCAAACTCTCAATAAAGTGTTCAGCGATTGGAAACCCTGAATACAATTTTATTAACCACACAATATTAAACTTTATTAATAAAATAATATATAACAACAAATCTGTTTTCTATTGCATGAAAACAATACATTTTACACAAAAACAAAGTAACAAGATATTTCGTAGCAAAGAAAAAAGATTTTGACGTAAACCAAGCTAAAGGTTCTACGTCGTAGCGTCTACGAGATTCGTAGCTCTACGCGTAGAAGCGGAACTGCGCATACACAAGCATTCTTGCTTATTTGTCGAACATAACTGATTGAAACTCTTTTAAACGGACTTTTATGTTATAAATTTATAATTGAACTATTGAACATTCTTTTTAACCGACTTCAAAAAAAGGAGGAGGTTATCAATTCGTCTGTTTAAAAAAAATATATTTGTTTCCTCAGAACATTCGACTGGGTGAACCGATTTTGATGATTCTTTTTTATTTGAAAGCTGGTGCTTCCCGTGTAGTCCCATATACATTTTATTAAACTTGCTTGCGTAGTTTTTGAGTTAGCTTCAATAATTACGTATTTTTTCCCACTTAGTTTACGTAGATGATATCTTATTTGACTCCGTCACTGTTATTTACTTAGCAGGTAGTGGTATTTTAATCTGTGTGGGGTAGGTACCACAACTAAAAAGTGAAAAATAAAAACTTTTTACAAAAAAAAACAACCGACTTCTAAATAAAAACAACCGACTTCGAAAAAAAGTGAAAAATAACTTCAATTTCGGAAGTTGAAAAGCAAAGACACCGACTTCCGAAATTACTACACTATTACACATTTTTTGTGTTTTTTTGTGTAAAAAATTTATATAATAAAACCACTGCTTCCTATTCATTTTGATTTAAAAAATAAACTATTAAAGAAATATTCTCAGAGTAGTTTAGTGAAGCTTCATAATTAATTACTTCGAGATAATATTTTACCTTTTGAAGAAATCAAGTTTCTATAATAAACGAATGTTTTTATAAATTTTTGGAAAGAGTTAAGAGGGACTCATTAATCAAAGTTGATATGTGGGACTATGCAGTAATTAAGCTTAGAAGTTCTAATTGGTTAACTGTTTAAGATGGAGTTTATTAATCATTGATGTGTCATCAAATTGGTGAGTGTTGCCAGTAGTTTTATTAATTTGTTCATAATTCCCGGATGTTTTGGTAAGTATTGCAGTGAAGCTAGCGTGCAGTTACGTAGTATTTGCAACAAAAAAAAAGATTATGAGGTTATGAATTATGAATTATGATAGAAGTTGTTGCATAAATGCTATAAAAACTGTAGTTAAAAAAAAAGTAAGTAAGTCGAGTCAATCAATCTGCCTAGCCTTTTCCCAACTATGTTGGGGTCGGCTTCCAGTCTAACCGGATGCAGCTGAATAACAGTATTTTACATGGAGCGACTGCCTATCTGACCTCCGCAACCAAGTAATTGGGTAATACGATACCCCTTGGTAAGACTGGTTGTCCGACTTTCGGGCTTCTGACGACCCGTAACGACTGTCAAAGATCCACGAATGACAGCCGGGACCAACGGTTTAACGTGCTTTCCGAGGCACGGAGGAGTCTCGGTATGTAACGATGGTTGGATGGTTGGATGGTAGGTGGTATGTGGATGGTGGTAAGTAAGTCGAATAAGTATGTGTATTTATAGAAAGTTACTCTTTCCACGAAATTATTACTATACGCTTTTTAAATTACAAAGATGGAATGGACCGACTACTGTTCTATGACGTCACAATTCATTAGCTACTGGCCGAATACTCTCCCTTACACAACATGAGCCTCACAAAATAAAAGTTAAAAAGTCAACGTTCTAAATTTATAAAAAAAAGCGTTCGAATTATGATTTAAAACGTGTTCCGGTGAAACTGGCCGTCGGACATATCTAGCGGCATTATACGCGCGGTAATGAGTGTGCAGAAGAGTGGAAAGGACATTAGAATTTACAATAAATTAAGGAAATAGGGCAATGAAATAAACGAATCAGTAAATGTATGAAGTTGAAAATTAGAAAAAACGTAAGAGGAAACGCAGAAATAGAGTACGCACATCATTCGGATTGAACAAAAACTAAATGCTAAAAAACAGTCAGACAACACCAGAAAGATAGATTTATAGAGTTGTAAATTTACTTTCAATCGATTCCGGAATGTAAATAGATAAAATGCATTAGCTACAAAATATGAAAGCACTTTTCTTGTCTATGATACAGTTCAAAGATAAAAGCTTCATCAATAGAAAAAATTCCGATGTCCGCTTCGCTCTCGTGTCTAACGAAGATAGTGTACTTTATAATAATATAATGTTTCAAATATTTCAAGGCTAACCGTTCTCAGCTGTCAATCATAATAAGCTATCTCACTCTTTCTAACATACATATGTCATGATATATCTCTCCTACTCTACCGTACGCCCGATCGACCGCCGCGAGTTCTTTATTTGAAAATTTGATTTTAAATGTAGAATGAATAAGCATTATCTTAAGGAATACGTTCTTTTATTTGAATTTTTAATTTCTTTTTTCGGTTCGACTACTGGCTTTGTGATTATTTTTCTTTATTCATTTCGACCAGGATTTTTGTGCTTTTGAGATTTATTAGGAGATGTAAATGTGTTCGGCATGTGTTCGTTTTTTATTCGTTTCCAATTGACGTCGGGCCTTTATTGTTTGGGAAAATTTCGTGTTCTCATAATTACAGTGATTTTTATTTCCTCTTATGTTCTATCATTATTTGAGATCTATTATAGAGATTCGCGGTAACATTCTGCCTTCATTGTTTATGTAAGTGGATACTTTCGGAGTAATGGTAAAGGAATTTGTTCAGGAATGTGTCTCGTGTGTTATTGTAAGTCCAAGTCGTCATATTTGATAGAGCGTAAGTGCTGTTTCAGCGTCTGGACGTCGGCCCACGTGTTGAGACTGTATCTAATTACTTTTGTTTTAATCGTTAACGAGTTAGCGTCTGCTGTTTTACTATAGAAGGTTAATGACTGATGGATGATGTTGGCATTCAACTTTTTAGAGGAAAAGGCGTGGTTACGAGGCTTTAACACTTCATCTTGGGAGTCTTTATTAAGGTCAAATGGAACTGACATCTTGCCAGATGCGGGTGATATCAATGTTAACTTTCTTCACAAACCAATTCAGATGGGGATTGAAAACTGATATTCAATAGTTAGATCAATCGGGTGGCTTAAAACGGCCACTCTGGCAGAATCATTTATGAATCATCGCAAAATGTCACAAACCGACATTTCATAATATGATCTGCGTGCAATTCATATTACGCAATTCATCTGTTTGACAGTTTTCTATAGAGATTCGTAATATGATCCACAAATTATGAACAGCTTTATTGAAATTTAATGTTAAATTAAAATTAATTAATATAAATTACGGTTATTTTATTAATAATTAAGTCATTTTCATGCAGCAATATTTACACCAAATATGAATTGAATTGATTCAGCTAATATGTGTCACCATTTTGTGGCAAATTAGGGGAATTGATAATGACAGGTCGCAATTCAGGAAATGAATTGCTTTTAGAGGAATTGTTAATGTGGCCATTTTAGGGTCCCTGGTCTTTTATTTATGGTTGCTATGCAACTAAATTTAAAACCTAGAGCAAGTTCTAGGCACATTAGGAAGCTCCTAAAAGCGGGTCCCTCTCCTAAAATATGAAGCTACGAAAGCTTCGCACATTATCATTAAATGGAAGGTTCATTTAAGTATAAGTTTGCACATTAATACGAACCTATTATACTTAATTAAATTACTTAGTCACAGAACACCAATGATAAGCATAAAGACCACCTAAAGCTCAGACGACCCACCGCATCATTACCTATAACGAATCCTACGCACAAATCTGCGAATCGACCAACGTAATATAACACTTCATATATTATAAACAATACAAAAACTGTTATTGTTAACATAACACTATATACGGTACGGACCTTAAGTTTCTTCTCAGAAGCACTCCCCATATCAAAACATCACTAACAAACTTACAAATGCACTCACACAAATACATTCAGTTCAATTTTACATTTTAATCCAAAGGTGTAAAGCTTATATCTGCTTTAACGAACGCAAAATTATTTTAGTAATAATTTGTAGTAATTTAAAGTTTGAATTTGAAATTGGAACTGCTGGCCTGTTATAAGCGCGTTCGAGGATTTTATTTTTAAACGGGTAAGGTTCTAAATTCAAAGGCAGGTCAGTTGTCAACTGCATTGCTAGTGATGTGCGATAGTGTCTAATAGGCCGTTCTTTAGTCGAACAGAGTCTGTTTATTTAACGGGTGTTGATTACAACATTATTCAAAATTCGTTGGTTTGAACATTCTTTGCGAATGTGACGTTTCCTACTTCACGAATACAATCTGTAGGGATGTGCGAATGTTTATTCCAAAATCAGTGTTTATTCGAAAACTATTAAGTAATATTGTTTAATCGAATGTACCCCGATTCTTCATTCATCCATTCAGTAACGAACGCATAACGCTACGTGCTAAGTACGACAGACACGCATTTCTCTTCCTTCGCATCACACACCTATTTAAAACTCTGCTATACAAAGAAACGTACCACAATAATCCGAGAGCCTAATTAAAAACCACAGTGACCAGTGACAGTTTGCTGTCTGCCAGCGAAGTCAATAATTTAATATTAATTGTAAGCGGAAAGTTACCTATTTATTATGTAGTTTAAGTGTCGATTAGTCCGAAGTGGATACGTAGAGGCACGGTACAGCGCGAGACATGTTTTTAATATTAAAACGCTAGTTTTCCACCTCATCCAGCGCCATTTTCCTGTCATTGAAGGACGAAGTGACAGACTGGACACTTCGAAATGCGTTTGCGCCAACTGTGCAATGAATTATTAATGCCATTTTATTATGACTATATTATATGGTAGGCGTTTTGTGTCCATATTCTGCCTACTTACCTAAATATAAATGTGGAATACAATGGAGGTGGATGTTGGTTTGTATGTAAGGTTATGTAGTTCAATGGTTCCGTGGAGTTATTTTTATGAAGGAAGTTCAAGTCTGGCTTTCTAGTTTCTACATATGACCCCGTAGACTGTGTTTTTTTTTCTGTGCGTGATCGAAAAATATTTGACTGGGAGTTGATTTCACTTTTTTTTTTTAATCCTATTGCTCGCCTCTTTTGTCTAGTAGTTGCAAGCGTTACTGCTGAGGATGAGATGATTGGTTCGATTCCCAAGCCAGGCAGCGTTACTGGGTTTTTCTATCAAAAAAAATTCAGTAGCAGTCCGGATTCTGGATTTGTGCCCGGTTGATGGCAAACATAACTGGCGATATGTGGGTGTAGGTATTATAGGTACCTGCCAGGGTTGCGGGAAAGTCCGAAAGGGATACCGGGACCTTGGCAACAGGCAACTGAAGGAACACGGGTGGGTTTTAGTCAGTAAAAGTCTGATACGCCCTTCCGCTCCGCCCAGAGCCGGAGAAGTCATTGGATGATGTCCCAACCTCAAAAAAAAAAAGTAATTATAGGTACACTTCTGCCTAACCCTGCAGGGATTACAGGCGTGATGTTATGTTATTTCTTATAGGTATATCCCTAACCTGTGGTGATTAGGCCCTTTTATATCTTCGCAAATTAAACAGTTGTATTGGTCATCTCAGTGTTTCGGTGTGCATCTACCAAAGTCCAGTACTGTATCCACGTCATTGTTTACTTTGGGCACAGTCGCCGCACTTCAATAGTTTCTTTGTACATAAATATTTAGTTAATATTTCAATTATTTTATTTACATTTTTATTCTCCGAATCAGCACTTGAATCGAGCTCGGATTTCGGTAAAAACAGATGAGTTGTTCTTTTAATTAAGAGAATAATAATTTTAAACATTGTGTAAAGTACTGTTCAAAGGTGAAATATTATCTGAAAATCATCTGTAACAACAGAATGTTTGCAGTTGGAATAAGAGTTTATACATCTCTCAGCAAAAGACGTCTACAGTTGGACAATAAAAAATGCCCAGCTAATTTAAAGCCCCAAAACAATTTTATCAAAAGGAAGCCCACTTTATACCTCTACATAACAGAACTTTTCTAATCACAACAAACATCTTTGACAATGCTGTAAGCCTCGACTCACGCGCAGACACGTCAACCGGCTTATTGCACAACCACTGATCGTCGCCAACCACGCACGATGGTAGTAATCTCCTTTTTTTTATAATTGAGTAATAAATCTACAGTTTTAAGACTTTTAAGTGATCATGGTTATTTATTAGATCTACATTCATAAAGATTTTTTTTTTCGAAAATATTGTTTTTTCAGCGCAATTATTAAATCTATTTAATTTTTTCCTTCGCCTGGTCTTGTGATAAATTTTATTATGGACTTGTAAGTACATAATAAAATGCAAGCAAGAATAGCATGAGGTGCTCAGTCACATCAACAAAATGATAAAAAAATATCGTCCCGTCGTAGTCATCGACAGCCTCTTAAAAGCCTACATCATATGCAAAGTTCCAGACAGTAACTAATTATATACTTAATATTGAAAACCACACATGAGCCTCAATCTAAGCCCCCAAGCCAATCTACACCTAACGAATATTAAATAAAGATTGTAATTACTATACGTAGTTAAAAAATGAGCAACAAATTAAATCGCTTTGTCTTTATTCTAGGTCAGTGCTAACGGTGATAGTATTCATGTAAAGTCTAATTGTGTTCTTTATTGTAGGTCTAAAACATTAATTTAAACTTTTAATAGCTTTCATAATGTTTCGGGCCTACAGTGTACCTATTAGAAATCGAACTATCTAATTGTAAACGTGTAGAGAATGGAACGTTTTCGTAATTCGAATTTGGAACTGTTATAAAACAATTCGGAACTTTAATTATTCGACATTGAATATTCTTATTCGATTAAAGATGTTTTTCGAGATTGCGCAATTTAAATTCGGAACAAAATATTTGTCGTGAATTCTATTATTATTCTATTATTCATCTATTCTATTCTGTATTTTTCTTCTATTCTGCTTCTTTTTGAAGAGATAGAGGTATACTTGGGCGTATTTATTATTGAATAAGTTCTTATCGAAGCTTAAAATATTGACCTCAATAAGCGACTCGGACAGATCAAACGCCAAACTGACAAATACCCATCAGGGCATTACGTCTCGCCACAATTTAAACAACGGATGAAGAAATTCCAAGCAAGTTTTAAGATTACAATTTCGAGTGGCTAGATAATTCACTATTTAGCATACAAAGGAGAATTACCGTCGAGTTGTGCGTCCGTATGTCACACAGTTTATATATAAGAGGCCACGCCTTGTAGCTGTCATATGTAGCCTAATTAGGCATGAGTTGCGTTGGGCAACTATTAGATTTTATTATGAAATTACGTGCAGTATCATTTTACAAAAGTGTTCGGCTTAACGGTACTTGTTTCCTGTGGTTATCTGGATTCTCTGTTACTTGCTATGAATAGTGTATTAGACGGATAACGGTGAAGTGATGTAATACATAGACATTGCTGACATAGACAATAGAAAAAGCAAGAACTAGACTAGGGATCAATAAAAAAATATAGCTTTTTTGGAATTGAGTAGATATTTATGACCGAAATCAAACACGATTTCCGCGTAAACATTAATTTATCGACGAAACGACTAAAACAGTCATTAATCAAACATTAAACCCATAAAAGTACATAAAGGAAACGTGACACAATTACAATTTCAAAAAAAGATATCTGTCAACTGTCAACGCGTCCACAGACAATAAAATGGATACAGTACGTACATATATAGTTAATAAGCGATCACCAGGAAGGCGCAATACTCCGAACTAGTGTCATTAAATTCCTCACACTTTCTTATTTAAATTCATAAATATCCGGTGTAAGTGTATTGTTATTGCTACACACGTCACGTCCGACCGATTGCGCACAAACACACACACATACCCACAGACACACATTTTATATATACGCACTTAATAAATGTAGGAGCAGTTATTATGAAGATACACATAAAGCTTCATATCGATTCGAATACTTTCATTAGGTTCAGTTTTTAACGGTCGATTTGGAATTTCGAATATAGAACTGAACCTAAAGATTGAAAGTTTCCGGTAAATTATCTGTTTTAAATTAAAAGAAGAGGAAAGCTATCGAACTGTGATCTTTTAAACGAGTTTGTTAATGTTTTATTGGCGTAAAAACTAGGTTATTTGTTACAAATATTCGCAATTGCACCAAATAACGAAACCGATCTATCAAAATAAATGTTTTTACCAGTAATTGACAATTTTATTACATATCAATAACTTGTTTTATATAAATCGCAACTAGGTCGTTGTGTAACCGCTATCTACATGCAACATTTTGTAATTCTGTTCTAATAAAAAAACTGCAAAGATCTATTCAATATTTTGCAAAATGGTTACAACCACGCATTTACCCAGTGAACTTGGAGCTCCGTATCCTATATATTAACTGTGACAAGGGTTCAAATAAAACTGGCCAGTACGCAATGTATAGTACAATGAATTCCATTTGCTACACAATAGAGCACACACGATTCCAAATTCAAATTTTAACTTTATAAAAAAAGAACAGTTCGCTAGTGCTGTAGCCGCGGAGTATTATTCGAATAGACAGGCGCGAATAAATTGATAAATAAGTAAGTAAGGCAGGTTTTTGTGAAGTATGAAGATTACTAACTTGAAATTAACATACATATCATACATACTTGCTGGAATGAACAAGTTTTTATGCGGTTAGAAAACAAAGAATCTTACTTTATTGCTTACTAGGTGAATAACGACGTTAATTAGCTAATAGCTTCCTCTTTTTTGCTGCGGGAATATTGTATAAAATCACTTCCCTGCATAACAATCGTTATGGTCGATTAGACATAAACATCGGAACAACGGAACGTATTTTTTCGATGATATCTAAAGCACGTCACTAGCAAAAATTTGGACGCGCGAAATTCAAACACGGATCGTATTATTCGAATTTCGTATTCTTAATTCGAATTCAATTATTATTTTCAATTACCGTAGTGCCTGCGGCTCGAGCACCGTGTGCTATTGTCCTACAATCCTACATTATTTTTTCGTTTTGAGCGTTGGTTGAATAGTGAAATTTTTACGTAGGCTTCAAACATTACATTCCTTAAGTAGACGAAGGTTTTTAATTTGAGGTAAGAAGTAAACAAGCGATCGTGACTAATTTAAAAAAAAAACAATGGCCCTAATTGCAATCAATCATTGCAACGACATTGCCTGCTGACTTTTAAAATGGCTTTAATTAATTTTGTCTTATCGTAATAACTATGTCACTACATAATTCATAATTGTAGTTGATAAAAACAATATCTAATATTTTTATTCTAATCTAGTTAATTATCACCTGGAGGCTTGCGTGACGTCACCGTTCCAGTTTCGACAAGAGCGTACATTTTTCAAACAAACAGACAGTTTCGGATCAACTCAAGATTAATGATCTCACTAACAGACCGAGTCAGATTTCGCAACACACAAATTACCGGTACAAACCACTTTAGCAATAAACAATCCGACCGCTCGATTAGGAAAAAAGTCGATTATCGGGTTCAAAAATACGATTACATCACTATTCTGTTGAATTACCGCGTGATATCAAGAAATCGATTTTAGAAAAATAATTCACTCGAGGAAACTGTCAGTCATTGTATTGTTGTTTCTTACATTCTATTACGAGTTACAAAATCAAAATTTAAATCAAATTATCGCAGATGAACTTCGTTTTTCAAACAGTTTCAATCACTGGCTTGTTAATTCTAAGAAATATTAAAGCTGTACAGTTTGAAGAAATTCAAAAAAGGAATAACAGACGCCGTTGGTAAACAGAGCTGTTATTATAACTGGGGGGAAAAAAATCTACCGAGTTCGTCGACTCCTAATATTCCCAGCCACTCGAACATTTTATAGTGAAAACACTTCAAAACTTATATTACTATTTCCATACTTTAATTACGTACTTACACGCCCACATGGACGCCATGGCACACACACGCACGCCAAGTAATTATAAGATAAACATATGGCCTTCTTAACGCACCAACTCAAATACTTATAGGAATATAAGGTTACTTTCCTGTGCGTAAAAAGTTCGGCTGTAAAAAAGTTGTTGAAAAATAATTAATGGGAGGTTATTTATTTCAAATTAATTAATTATCGTTTGCATGTTAGAAATGTTGTCTAATTAGAAGAATGTTGTATGAAATGTGGTTTTAATCTCTGTTTGATTTCACTGTCTACAAGTCGGCTGCAGTTTTTTTTTTAAATCTTTTCGGGCTGTGATAAAGCGTATCTGACGTAATACAAACAAGGTTCAGATAGATATTACAATTTTATCATTATTTGTACAGACAATAAAACAATAAAATATATGAAAAAATCGTTATAAAAGTAATTGCTCATTGTTGTATCTATGGAATTGTGACTGGCACGCGTCACGTCGCAACAGGAAAAAGAACCCGTTCCACATTCAAATTGGAATAGAATTTGAATAGGTACGCAATTGTCATTGGTTGACAATCAATCATTATGGTTTTTGAAATTCGAATTCCTCGACATACGTGAGGTTCGATTTGATCAGTGAGTGGATAGTTGCCGCCGGGGCTAGTCGCCCATCTGATAATACATTGTTAGTTTTTGTTATGAATCCTGTTCTCAACGATTTCTATTTGAGTACAGACACGTAATGTTTATTGTGATTAGATGTATGATTATGGCGGAATTACGCGATCGTATGGTAGCGACCGATTGTTTCTGGAGAATCAACTTTTAATATTTTTTATTCGAAAACTGGCTTCGTGGAACTTTAATAGCCATCTGTATAATATCAAGTAAACTCTATTCGTTACTAAACGATGCTTTATATATGTAATTTAAGAGGTTGGGTTGCTTAGTATCAATCATACGAGCCTAACGGAAGTAGACAGTCAAATATATCGAGTGATTAGACATTTTTGGCTAATGAAGTCAAAAACGGGTTCGGTTCAAACTACTCTAATTAAATACGTCAGGTTTAAAAGTAAAACTACCTTATAACTTCGCAAAAACAAGATAAACGGAAGTTTTATGAACATAGAATCCCATTCAATAGTAATTTACTCTAACTTAAAGGAACTAACATACTATTATCATCACGCCTGTATTTCCCGAAGGGTTAGGCAGAGGTGTATCTAAGTACACCCACATTTCACCAGTTATGTTTAAGTCCCATGTAATAAGGGGCGAGCCTTGTCATCAACCAAGCACAAATCCAAACTCGGCTACTAGTAAGAAATTGCAGACGGAAAAATCCACTATCAACTTTGCCCGACCCGGGAATCGAACCCAAGACCTCATGCTTCGTAGTATAGCTTGCAACCACTAGACCGACGAGCCAGGCAGGACTAAACCGCCAACTGGGTACGATTTCATTCAGATGTTAAACCCTTTTTTGTTTTTTTTTTTGAGGTTGGGAAATCATCCTATAACTTCTCCCGCTCTGGGCGGAGCGGAAGGGCGTGTCAGACTTTTACTGACTAAAACCCACCCGTGTTCTTTCATTTGCCTGTTGCCAAGGACCCGGTATCCCTTTCAGACTTTCCCGCAACCCTGGAGCTGTTAAACCCTGACACTGTCATAACCAAAGGCTCGAACCCATGCTCAGAAGTCGCGTTTATAATCACTAAACTAGACCAACGAGGCATTTAGATACAACTATCTCTACAAATATAGGTAGGAATATAAAAAAAAACTTAAAAAAAAAAAGAACCGACTTCAAACAAAACACTAAAAAAGTGAAAAATAGCTTTAATTTCGGAAGTCGATGTCTTTGCTTTTCAATTTTCGTTTTTTGCCACCGACTTCCGAAATTATTATTTTTCACTTTTTAGTTATGGTACCTACCTCACACAAATACAAATACCACTACCTGCTATGCAAATAACAGTGACGGAGTCAAATAAAATATCATCTACATAGACTAAGTGGGAAAAATACGTAATTATTGAAGCTAACTCAAAAACTACGGGATCACACGGGAAGCACCAGCTTTCAAATAAAAAATGAATCATCAAAATCGGTTCACCCAGTCGAAAGGCATGAGGTAAGAAAAAAAAAAAAAAAATTATAACCTCCTCCTTTTTTTTGAAGTTGGTTAAAAAAACAAGTAGCCACCTTTACCAAGTACCCTTAACAGTTATCTTCATCAAATTATAATATTTATTTCTGTCCTCAAACGTTAAGAACGTCAAACACTTACCCAAGATGGCGCATGGCGGGAAAAAAAATCTACGTCTACCCGCGTATTGACAGAAAGATTTTTGTCATTTCAATATTGTTGAGGAATTATGAGCAGTACTTGTGGTTCGAGGAAGTGTGTTCTTTGTTTTCCATTTTTACTGACAATGGAGAAATTTCTGTCATGTTTTTAGTAAGATCAAAAATTTCTTAGACTGGATGCGGAAGGTGGAGGCGTTTTGATTATTTAACTAGGGCGTAGATTAGATTCTGTCTGTTTAGTTCCATGTTATAGAAAAAGAGCCTTTGGCGGCATCTACATCGTCACATGCGAACTACGAATCAAAGAACTGACGTCACACAAAATCCTGCATCGCGCAATTAGAGTTTACCATACGATGGACATACAACATCCTAACAAACAACACCCGCCTAGTCGCAGGGTCCTCCCTTTTCTATAGAGAATAAGTCAACTTCCTATTTATCAAATTCAAAGGTCCAAATTCCGGATGGCTACTCAAAATTGAGTAACAGTTTGTCTAAAACTGAGAATTAAGTTGTTAACTGTAGTTTAACAGCAAGTTTCTTCATCAATAGTAACAGCCAAAGTAACAGACAACTGTTCTTCCGCGCTGTTGGATTTACAACCCTCGCCTTAGCGCCGAGGATAGAAAATAGAACAGTGCAAAAAAATAGTGGACTGTTACTTTGGGCGTTACTTTTGATGAAGAAACTAGCCGTTATTCAGTAACAGTTAAATCAAATTACACAAGTAGTGTATTATCCAAAAAGATAATCACCATTACAGGAGAACTAAAAGTTAAACTTTACGCAAAAAAATTACAAAAAAGTCCGCCATTAAAAAAATGAAATAGCTAAAACACACCTCCACATCATTGTGCGTCAAACGCTTAAGCTGTAAATAATTGGGACTAAAAAAACCTATGAAGCTATCTATAAGATGTTAATAACTGTTTTCCATCAAACAACGTTTCTAATCGAATTCTGACAGAATAAATTTGGAGCAGCGTCAAGTACCGTAGACGCCGTAGGGTATCAACAAATTGTATGTATGACCTGCATGAGATTGTTACGTGATTCTTTAGCGGTAGAAATTACAGTTTTTGTGAATTTTAGACGTATTTCTATAAAGAATTTATGTTCTATGGTCTTTCTTCGCCTTCGGATAAGTTCCGGTAGTGTTTGGTTGATAGTGCGGGTTTACCCATGTACCAAATTTCATCCAAACTCGTTGAGCCGTTTTAGCGTGAAAGCGTAACAAAACAAATGTACAAACAAACTCACTTTCGCGTTTATAATATTAAGTTATAGTTATGGTTATAGTTAAAGTCTGTCTTTTAATGCTCGTAGAATTATTTTTGACAGGTGCAAATGTCAAACTCCAAATTGAAAAAACAAACAACAATTACTTGAAATGTCAAATTAGTCTACGAGATTAAATAACAGTCTTTAACATTCTCTGGATGTAATTAGCTTTAGTAGACTCGACTCTACCTAGGTATAACTCAACCACACTCTTCACGGTTATAGGTAGATTGACATGTTGAATTGTCTTTGCTGAATTAAACTTCGATTTCAAGATATTTGTGTCTATGAAGATCGGGGAAAAAGTCCTTAAGAGAATCCTAAATCAAAACCCTCCTTTGGCTTTGCCACAGTCGGAAAAATACCAAATTTTAACAGTGCGCGATTACTCAATCACGTGAAAAATAAAGACCAAACCAGAAACTCAATATCGCAAAAAGTATTAGTCAGTAAAACTAAAATGTTACCGCTTCTGTATGTAATTAAAAATAATTTATTAAAACCAAACTAGTCTGGCAACAGTTGCAAGTATAGGTTAAAAAAATAACGATAATTATACGTTTATTTGCATAAAATTGCTTAAAGCTTAAAGTTCATATAAATAACAGGAACTTTTATTTTTGATCATTAGTTTTTTAATATATGTAACTGCTTCGTTAGTGATCGGTTTTATTTTTCACGATAAATTAGGCTTCTGTCAAGTCAAAATATCGACGAGAAAGAGTTTTAGTCCTGGATTTTATACAGGGTTATTGGTTACACGTCGGCAATCTGCTATGGGGATGTAAGAGAGGTCATTTGCAACCAAATGACCCCTGATGACTGCTAAGCCATTGTGAACAAATTTCGAGTAAATTGACATTTTATATTTTAAAATGTATGAAATAAATAGAACATCAAATGACTCGAAAAATTCAATTTTTTTTGCTTATGAGCTAAAAGAGGTAATTTGAGTGTAAATGACCTCTTCTACATCCCCCTAATGGATTGCCGACATATAACCAATAACCCTGAATAGTATGGGGAAATCCCGAACTATATTTTTGTGTTACTATAGCTTCTGCTTACCCTCAAAGCTCATCAAGCTTCATCTTTGGTTTTGGTAATTCACTTCATGCTCTTCGTCTTTTCGTGTTAGTGACTAACCTAGTGTCAGGGTTGTAAAGCCGCCCAAGGACCTCTGACTTGGTTTTGCATGCCGTCGAGAAATATCTCTCAGGCATGCCGGTTTCCTCACGTTGTTTTCCTTCACCGTTTTTAAAGCAAGTGATACGAATTATCCAATACGCACATGAATCCAAAAAGTCAGAGGTGCGTACTTTGGGTTTGAACTCAAGACCTATGACTTGACAGTCCGACGGTCACACCACTAGGCTGCCCTGCTCTTCTCTCCGCTAGACTGTACTTCATGCTTAAACATTCTTAAAGCGATGACAATCCATTTGCGAATGTGTTAAGTATTTGCGGATTAAAATTGATCCCTCCCGACAATTATTTTGATTGCATGCGAAAATCATAGCAATAATAAAATTGTTTACACAATAACGAATACCATTAAGGCCATAGTGTCACAATGCATATAAGTCTATATAGTTCATGTTCTATCGGCTAAAAGATATTAAGCTCCAGATAAAGCTAATTATTGCCCAGTTAGACCGTGTTTGGGCAAAAATCTGTCTCTACGTAGTGCGAGATTGTGAAATGATTATATTTGAGTTACGGAATTTGCTGTTTAATTGTTAGATTTTGAACCAATCAAATATGTTTCCATAAGGGATATAATGATCACGTTTGTGTACGATGTTTTGTGGTAGGAATTAAATTTCATGCATGCTGTGATAGTGGATGGGACATATTCAAAATAAATTACTGATTAAATATTTATCTGTCAGAAGTGACTGCAAAAGTAATGCATACAAAATATTGTAAAACATTTTGAAAGAGTAACTGTGGAGTTTCTTGCTCATGCTTCTCCATACGAAACTATAACCTTTTAGAAAGGGGCAACTATAGATATAATATATTTTCTTATAAATTTTGACGTGTCTTTTATGTGTCTAATTGTAATAAATGATTTGACTTTGACTTTGGCAATCAAGTAAAAATCCAGAAGCATCCTTGGTTATCGTTGAGAAATCATAGGTACCCATAATCCTAAACTTAAATCAATTGATTGGTGACCACAGCATAAAAAATAATCAGTCTGTCAAAGATTAATTTTCTAAAGCGGCTATTAATAGGTCGTGAATTCGTGATGTATTTGACTGAAAAATAAATGAATTTTGACATCTCAAAATCTATCAGCCGTAAATTACAATAACTCTAATGATACTTTCAACTATTTACCCTAATTGCATAACCATACAACACACGACTGAACCATTATTTTGTTCTTATCACGATCTTCATTTCTTACATCATATGGGTTCATGTCACGTCAACGCATAAAAATCTTTTGATCTATGACCGCTACCTAAACGCATGTGATTGGTCGGACACCGCATAAAATTAATTACCTGATGCAATAATGTAGGCGAAAAGATACAGTAGCTAAGTACAGAGTGATGCCTTTTTTTGTCGTGAGCGATATGGGATAAGTGGTGCAATTTGTCGTCGGGCGAATTTATGTCGCGAAAGATGAAATATACTTCCAAGTTTTGATCAAATTAGTATTGGTCACTGTATAGCATCATAAACAACAAATAATTCAAGAATTTTAATTGATCTCAGTGAATAGAATAATATGCCAGTTAGAAACTGGATTATAAAGTTAATTAACTGCATAAACTTAAACCAATCGTTAACATTCAGTTACCAAAAATCTACCATTCATCAATAACGATTTCTAAGCCCCAATCTGTACTACTTTTAAGTTCATCACCAGACCAACGATTTGTCGCGTGGGTGTACTGGTCTCGTCATACTGTTAGCGTTACTCTGTGGTGTGTGGTAGCAACCAGTATGAACGTTATCGGAGTCGTGGATCGAACGTAGTATTATTTTGAGAAGTAATTATTAATGTAATGGCCACCGAATTTCAGGCCAATGCAAACCAACAATGGCTAATGAATAATAGAAAACTGGACTGTCCAAGTAGCCGATATCGAACTAAGATAAATGATGAATGCGTTTTCGGTGGAGCTTATTTTTTTAAGTAATTATCTTAGGAATTTGTTTTGCTTTCTTTGCGTAGTTGCCGTCGTAGTTAAGTAGCGGTTTAAGTTATTAAGTTGCTTGATTGACTTTTAACGGTTCCGTTCCGCACCCTGCCAACGAAACCCGCGGCTAACCCTCCGCAGTCCGTCCGTCTATCTGTCAGCGGACTGTAAGTTATCATAGAGACAAATTTTCATAGAGTATGTATTTCTATTGTCGCTATAACAACAAATAAATCAAAAAACCCAAGAAACATAAATTTTCGGCGTTATTTGCTCGACTTTATAAACAATTGCTGTATTTCTTGAACCATAATAGGTAGACACATGGAACTGACCCTTCGGCCGGTTTTTCAACTAAGTTATTATTATAGTTCAAAGGTAGTAAAAACCATAGGGGTAGGTAGGTAAAAGTTAGTGAACTTTGCATTCACGGTTATTTAAGCTTGATTCAATCAATCTGCCTAGCCTTTTCCCAACTATGTTGGGGTCGGCTTACAGTCTAACCGGATGCAGCTGAATACCAGTATTTTACATGGAGCGACTGCCTATCTGACCTCCACAACCCAGTATCTGGGTAATACGATACCCCTTGCTAAGAGTGGTTGTCGACTTTCGGGCTTCTGACGACCCGTAACGTCTGTCAAAGAAGTTCTTTAATCAAACTTATTTATGCTTGATTAAGGAAACGAAACAAAAAAGTTTGTATCCTAATTTCGTGGTCTTGAGAACCAGTTAGCCAAATAGCAATTCCCAATACACTGTGAGAATACCACCGCCACAGGATGAGTGAAAACATTTGCTGTGCGTAATAACCATTGGTAAAAAATGGAGTTGGATGATTTCGTTAAAGAATCCTCAGGCCGGTCTCGTATACGAAACTCCGACGTAAATTTGACAAAAGAATTTTATGAACGTATAAATTCGCAATGCCGGGGAACGTCATTCGATCGGTGCAAGTTAAGATGATTGCATATCGACGGATTTCGGCGGTTCGATTTCGGAAACGGAATGTTTATTTATCTTTGTTACATTTCTATCACTGCTAAAGCTATTTTTGATGTGGTTGTAGAAGTTTCTAGTTGAGATTTCTGCTTAGATAAGCAGCCTTAAAAAAATATTATAGAAGGTATTTTTATAGAATACAAATAGTTTAAATAAGTCATAATTCAAATATTTCAGTCATAATTATGTAGCTTTTCAAGCTGTCACAAATTTTTCACTAGTTACAGTAGGTTTCTTGAAAATGTACCCTTGCAAAAATTGAAACCGAATTATCCATTTCCGAATCCGTCACTGAATCAACAACCTATCTGCAACCGCCCTAAGTCCAGATTCGGCGAAACATCGTCTTTTTGCCGCCAGTTCTCAAGTCGTTCAATTACGTCCGAAATTAATGATTGAACACATTTTTAACGTATACGTATTCACATAAACCCACACATAGAGATGAGGAGCCTCTCACAATAGGATTACAACACCATAAATGGACAAGCACAACCAGTTATGATCGCTTATGATTCGCTTATATTTGCTGTTTAATATTTTTGTTACTCTTTTGTTTCGGATAGACTGTGTTCGTGCATTTTAATTCAGTTTTAGTGATACATGAATTATTATTATCATAGCTTTGTAGTCGCTTTGTATTATATTCCAATATGGCGGGGGAGTTAGTAGGGGTGCGAAAAGTTGAAAATAGTTTCGGTATACTGTATTTTTTTTACTGTGGTTTTCGCTGTTTCGAACTATTTTTCATTTTTGCGAAAAACTTTTAATGAGTTCTTTAAAAAAGAACCTAAATTGTTGGTAATTAGGTAATTAATTAAGAATACAAAATTCCAGTAGAAAAGGAATAGGCAGGAAAAACAACATGGCGGAATTCGTGCATGACACTATGACGACGGAAAAAAAAGGGTACAAACATTGTCGATGGCGCTCACATCATTCCCGTAATAATATATTTTTTTAAACTTCTTTTTCTTCTTTCTTAGTACGGCTACAGATGTTTGGTATAATATTAATTATTTTTCACAGTACACATTTTAAGTTAATTAAAAGATAATTGAGAAGTGACCATTTAATTATTGCATTCAATTGGATGTTTTGCGACATAATTGACGTTTATTTATGTAATTTGCAAATTATATTTTGTAGCACAAGGTGTTATGGATACTAGGTACTTTTGTGCTATTGTTGATTGGGACCTGGACTGGTAGGAAGCTAGGAAGTAAGAAATAATAGGCATCAGGTGGAGTCCAACCTTAAATAGGCACACGTTATCTCAGATCAGAATCGAGTAACAAATAGACAAAAAACGCAAGATACAATATGAATTCTTAATCATAAAAATTGTTATTCATAATGATACAACAATCCATATCCGTAATGTTACCAAGACAAAAAATACGTTTTTTTTTTTCAAAGTCGTTTACGCATATATAACCGCTTATAAAACTTTGTCGTAATAAAACTTATGTTTTTACAGTTTATACGCACTTCTATTGATCGGCCGATCCATTAAATATCAAACGGAAGCTCATAGAAACATAACTAGTAAATAAATTTTAATAAACCATGTTAAATGAAAAAAAAAATGTGTACATAATAAAATTCGTTGTCCGGACCAATATTTCAAATTAAGAACAATTCAAATCAAATCTTCGAATTCTCGTTAGAGCAGGACGCCCGTAGGGTTGATGACCCGTTGAAATGTCAGCACATATCTATCCCTCTCGCGCGAGTAACTTACACATATCTTCGTCCCTCTCAGACGAAGAGATGTTGATCTTGATACGTCACATTTTTAATAAACGAACTCCGTATGACATGGCGCACGGAAATTCGTTCCAATGATTAATATGGCCGCTCCATTCGTATGAAACTAATATAACTTTGTTTTTAAACGTTATTAGAAATATTGATAGTTCCATGTCATTGCTCGTGTTTGTGATCACCCGATAAACGTTTCGTAGATAGAAAGTATGACAGAACTAAATTGAATGCACGAGAGAATGAGCGCGTAGGCAGCAAACGCAAAAAACGTATGGAACCGACCGTCTGTTTTACAAATCTATGCCTATGTATACTTAGGTTTTATTGTTTTTTAGGTAACGAATTGTAGTTAAGTGTGCCTTCGCGTATCTACGTACGTCAATTTTCGCATGGTTGGATATTAATTAGAACGGTTCTGTGTAGAGGAGTCCGCCTCAATAACGTAATAATCTTGTCGCCGGTGGCGTTTTTGGCTTTTGCTCGAATTCTTATTTTAATTTTGACATTAATAAGTACGGCGGCGGTACATGTAACAAAACAAAATGAAAAACGAGCGCAGCGATCCAACACAAAAAACGTTAGAGATGTGAGTACTAGACATCACACCGCGTTTCATTACATCTCAAATAAAAAAGTTCATATTTGACGTTTAACAAATTGTTCCTTTTTCACATCGACCAATGAGACCATTGTGTTCACTCCTAATGGCGTGTTCTATTTTCAAATCTCATTCTCTTTTCAAATCTCGCTCGCCTTTCAGATTCATTCGAATTTGGAATGCGTCGGTTGGATACATCCGTACGTTTTCCCACACGACTTTTTAGTTAAATGAGTTGATTAATTGGACGTTAGTCTTAGTTTGTGCGCTGATTGTTGTGTCTCGGTCTTGTCTTCATGTCGCAAGGACCGCTCGTGTCGCTAGCAAGGTACAACATACGTACCTACGCCAACAAATAATTGCCGTGACCATCGTAGACATGACAGAGTGGGCCCGCTAACAAAAGTGAAACATCGATATATGATATATTGCCATCACATAAATTGGCAACGTGTCCGCGCGGGTGGGCATAGAGTATTAAACTTTTAATCTAAAATATGCATCAGTGAAATCCCCGAAACGGCCAAATGTCGCGTATCTAGCCGAGCGGGAGATATTGCCGAAATGCATAAACATCAAAGGGTTTTTTGTTAAAAAAAGATTTAAAATTGAAGGGCGCGTCCCCATATAGGCAAAATGGCGTCCGAGATTATAATAACGATTTTAAAAGTCCCCTCCGTTTTTTATTTTTAGTTTTTTTTGGGAAGGGTTGGTTAAGTGGACTTGGGGACCGACGGAAAATTTGACACTACAATGTTTCAAAAAATAGGGCGCAAGTTTTGCATGTTTGTGTCCGAAATTTGAGTATGGTTATCGAGGGAATAGACTATCGATCGATATTGCGAAGTGACAATATTCGTCGCTGTTTTGAAATTTCAATAGACGGGGATTATAGTTCAGAGACCCTTTACAAGGCTAAAAAAAAACATTTTTCAAGCCACTGTTGCGCTGCCTTGGTTATGGAGATTGTAAGAAAAATGGAACTGAAATAATTTGATCCTCATTCAACAATTTTTGGGGTTTATTCATAAACGATGATTAAAGTTAAGTGACGTTCAAACGTCAAAAATGTATGGTTAAACAGTCGCTAAACATTACTTAACTTTAAGCAACGTTTATGAATAAAGGGGTTTATGATTTGAATCTGATGGAAACCACAAGCACAAGAAAAGAAAAATCCTGTAATTTTTGTGAAAATGTTTGGAAAAACATCACTTTAACAAACCTCTAAACTACATCTAAGATTTTTAGTCAGAAGCCGTGCACTTGCTCTAGAGCATATCATACCTACACATTATGTCAAGAAAATTATAGAAACCAGAATATCATCCAAGTAGAAAGAAGCAACCAGTTCGTCTTGTCTCCTCATCCTGACCCTTCCAGCCTTGGACTACAAAACATATCAAAAAGACACAATTAGATCCCATCTTAACCCTACAATGCCAACGGTTCAATACAACATGGTAACTAAGACCGAGGCCGCAGTGATTCGACCAATTTAAGGCCAAATCCGTACCAATTGTCGTCAGAGACGCTTTTATCAATAAAAATAAAAATCCTTCGAGGAAGTTACCAATTTGTTCGGGCGTTCCACGATGATGGTGATTTACGAACAAGTTTCGACTCTATTTGTGGGGCTTTAAAGTTGAAAGTTGAGTCATCAGTTGTTTTGATAGATTGTGAAATCAATTAAATTAGTACTTTATTGATGGGCTCTGTTTATTGGTGCTACTCGTTGATTTTAATACAATGTTATGTTTTCATCTGCTTTGATATTCGACTAAAGTATTTAAATGTCGAACGTTGAATCAATTACTATTGCCATACTTTAGATACATTTTAAATTAAGAACACAGAATTTAAATTATGTTTGTAATCACAAATGTCATTGAAATTGTAGCTTTTAAAATACAGCGCAGTATAAAGCAACACTTAGCTAATGTTGTGTAAATAACAGGCGTTTATATGGCAACAATTATGTATTTGATTTCATTGATTACCCACTTAATTACAAAATAGGACGTACAATAGACACAAACATACCTAATTATTATTTCAAATGCGATCTATAATCCTTTTAATTTGATTGCCCATTCGGTATTCACGTCCCGTTATTTGACGCAATAAGCAATACTCGACCATAACCAGCAACAATAAATAGAACCAACAAAATTATATTTTCCGTCTATAATGGTAATGGCCGTTTGATACACCGAAAACGGCGTAGAAAGTAGAAATAATAATATATTTGACGTATCACGAACGAATATTTTCACCGAGACGTGAGCGGGAACTGAACCCCAGTCCTGCATACTGATTGCTTAAGTTATTGCGACTTTTCCGAACGCATACGTTTCCTCGACACGTTTTCTGTGGAATCGCGCGATTTTAAGCCACAGCGTGCAATGCTGCGCGTTTTGAATGCAGGCAGGCACGCATAGGGTTAACTGACGTCGATTTGTTGTATAATTGATTACATTAGATTATATTACGTGTGCCAGCGATAGATTCAGTGTAGCGTTCATATTTATTATGAAATTGATTTACACTGCAACAGACTCTTTTGCTCTGTCTAAAATTTCATAAAATTGACAATAATCCTAATGACATCGAATGAATGAACGAAAATTGGGAACGAATTTGAAAATTAAATTTGGAACGTTGACATTTTTGAGCACGTACACTGTTGCTACCTGCGTTAAATCAAGTGTTCTATCATTCTACACCTACCTTACAATAAGTAACATACGTAATATAAAATTTAAATAACCAATAAACTGCCAACAGAAATATCAATAAAAAAAATAGAAAACGATTGTCGACTTCATCCATTGTGAAACAGTTGAGCGCATGCGTAACCCGCATATTAAGAACCGTCGCTAACTACCAGCGAAAACGGGAAACAATCGCCGTTCCATATTTGAAATCGGCCGTTTGAATATGGAACTATTTAAAATTTTGAATCCGTTTGCGTTATCGCCACGACGTGTTGGCGTTTTCCGATTGTTCTTTTTATGAATTTTTATTTTAGTGTTGTTACTTATATCCGTTTAATGATAGTTTTAAGTAACGGTTGATAGTTCCACATTTAAGTAGAGAGGCATATCCTGGCGGTGTGCATAAAGCGTTCGCCAATGAAAGAACATGTCGTTTATGTCAAAATTACAGCTATTAAGTCATGTATGAGTCGAAATCCCACTAAGCAAGTCTACAGTTTATTCTTTTTGTCTTAGCTTTGAGTTTATGTGCTCTTTTTCCTATACTTTAAACCTTTAAAGCTAGTTGTTCTAATTTAAGTTTGTAGTATCCGTTATTAACTCCTAAACGCGATGCATTAATTTCAGCGGTGTAAATTCCGTCGACACAAAGTGCCAAGTGAGACATCGATCAGAACAACAAAAAAGTAACAAAGTATTAAAGTTTTTTATTATTAAACATTATCCGAATATGTTTCACAAAGGTGGAACAATCGCATTGTTTTAAAATCCCACGGTGCAATCATCGGAGGGATTTTTATGCGATTCTATTATAAGTCAGTTACTTTGTAACTACAATATTGTATTCATTATATCGAGAGCTTTTTCTACAGCGGATAGAGTTCGGAATTTGAATAATCTGTATTGGATTGTGCAAGGTTTCGAATTCTGAATTTAAAAAACGAACAGCTGTGGAACCTTTTGAATTATAGTTAGGTACCTACCTACTTTCGAAGCATAAACTTAGCTGAAAGCACGCGTTACATGCCAAAACCTCGAATTTGTTTACGATGAACTTTTCGCTCTTGCACGAATTAATCTATACATATTATAAATTAAAGTTGCTTTTCATGTTTGTCTGTATGTCCGCGTTGTTCTTCTAAACCACGCAACAGATTTTGATGAGGTTTTCACCATCATTTAGAAAATGTATTCCGGAAGGTTCATGTGTATAATACGTTAATATTAAAGTTACCTAAAACTAAGAAATCTCGATGTTTTGTCAAGTCGTAAAAACCATGCGAAGCAGGAGCGAAGTGCTAGTTTAACATAAAACTTAAAAGATCGATCACATCTTCATAAAAATACGGCGTAAGTATAATACGATGCATGTGCTTATTTTTTCCAAGTGAATCCGCAAGAAAACGAGCGAACTTTCGACAATAACATTTCGAAGGCGCGTAGTGTCCGCCACTCGGCCGGAACATAAATAATGTTAATGCTGTATAAAAGGCGTTTTTCGATGAATTTATTCCCAAAAACGTCCGCTTTTGTGGCGAAACCAGGCCCGGGAAGTATAAAGTTGTCCATAAATAATTCATGACGTACACTTTTGGGACTTAGTGACTGCTAACTTGCACTCCTGGTAAAATAGCGTTTCGACTTCCCGAACTGTCACAATACTTTTTTTTAAATTTCACCCAACACCGTATACGGCAGTCATTAGTCCGCCAGTTCGTTCGTCTGTTACCCAATCATAATATATTTTTTCAAATTAAAATCCTC
Organism: Lithophane leautieri; assembly: GCA_949152455.1. Classification (NCBI taxonomy): domain Eukaryota; kingdom Metazoa; phylum Arthropoda; class Insecta; order Lepidoptera; family Noctuidae; genus Lithophane; species Lithophane leautieri. The sequence continues at coordinate 6,985,248 of OX424483.1, forward strand.
ACAACACATTGTTGTATTCACAATCGATATCTAATCTCGACCGAAGATTATTAACGACAATTATCTTCGAAAAGTAAGTACAGAAAAAAAAAAAAATACTTCGTTTTGTGAATACAGATGGACAGACAAAGAGCTGGCTAAACGCAAGTCACTTCATACGAATTACCGCCGCTTTGTTTCAACGTTCGACAGACAAAAACATCATTTTTAATATCAATACGCCCGGTTTCGATTCGATACTCGAATGTAATTATACACATTCGATTATAATTATTGAACGAATAAAGCTACGTTCTAATTAAAGTGTCGATGCTCCACAAAACCGTTGTGAAAAAAAAGTTCAACGCTCCAGAAATTCCGATTTTGAAAATTAAAGAGCTTTGCGTTTTTAGCGCCTTTTATCGACGTGTAAATCCTTATTGGACGATTGATCATTTGGTGAGTGTTTTTAAAAGTAGAATTCGGAATTCAAATTATGCAATGTCAGTATTAAGCTTAGTAATGTCAATTAGGTCGTAAAACCTTGTTTGTTTGCAGACAATTTTAAAATTGCTTTGCGTGAAGATTCAAAAGCGCAATGTGAGCTTTGACTGATTAAATGGACCATTACAGCGATTGACAATATTAGCGTAAGCCCAATAACTGAGGGAGCCTAGGTAACGCCCTTTGTTAATACGCTTAGGGCTCTAGGTTCCATTTGGTTGATTTAACAGCCCTCGGACAGCCAAAGCCATAGATATAACTACTGAATACACTTTTTGGCATTGTCTGCTGATCATATAGGTATAGGCAATGAGATTACGAAAGGGGTCCGGTCACATCAATTATTTTTGTGAGCGCTTAGCTTTCCATTTTTAAAATAAACTCATCCTTCATGGGGAGGGGACTTTAATAAAATTACAGTTGGTACATACAAGGGGTATTTTTTTTAGCAAGAACATATTTTTAGTAGTCGTCGTGTGGCGTAGTGATACTGTATTTTTGGTTGAAATTTTAAACTTTTTTAATTTTTTTATTGGAGTACTTAATTCTTTTTCTTGTTCGTGAAAACTTCTATAGGCGCGTTGAGCACTTTTTGGGTAGACAAAAATTATGGAACTCGCGTCATCGTCACCGAACGCTTGAAGAAATGAATGAATGTTACATAGTTTTCGCAGACTTGAAATTACTATCATTTACTTAAGTCTCAGATTCGCAAAAAACTGATAAATTCACATTGATATTGCAACGACCGATACACTGAAGAATTTGAAGATACCATCACACCAGTGGCTCTACTTGATTTATTGGTCTTTATTATCCTCGAATAACTTCATTCCTTCGAAAATTTTGGTCCTTAGAAAGTAAAGGACCAACATTTAAAAAGAAAAGAAGACCAAATAGTTCATTCATCGGTCATTGTAGTCATCAATTCAAAATTTAAAAGTGACATCCGAACGCGAGAGTGATAGTTGAAGATTGAAGTTTATGTCATCGTTAACTTGACATGATGCAATCAGCCCTTATATAATCGTTTTTCTTTTTTTAAATAAAGTGTATTCGTTTTACGCCTTAGTTTTATATTCGTATCTAGTTTCGACTCACTGTTTCCGAGTAGGGTTCGTGACAAAACGTCGTATTTGAGTCGATGATATCGGTCGCCAATTTCTAAACATGGTGTCCGGCAAAATACCTGGAAACAAAAATGAAAACATTAGTTGATACGGAATAAGATGAGAATTCTGTTTACGAAGGAAATAATAGAGGATTGCTCCGGATTTTATTAGGAAATGTTGTGTTGTTAAGTTTAACACGTCTGAGAAATTGAATGTCTTCTTAGAATCAGACTGGAGTCTGCAATAGTTGTTGGAATGTTTCAAGATTTATTACAAGATAAACTCTATTTAATTGTATAAGTACCTAGTTTTCCATATCCAGAGACAGACAGACTAGGGTCTGTTTAAAACTACCCTAAATTAACGAACTCCTTAATTTAATGGTAGCTAAGTAATTAGAATTCAATTTACCCTCCTCATCGTATTAAACTTACGGGAATCGTATTTCTCAAATCGACACTTTGGTCTTCGTACTTGTCCCAAGACGTCCATTCGCAAAGCGCGAATCAATTTCAATTAATTTAATTAACACGAGCCACAATTAAGTTCCGAATTCAAACGTTCGACCAATAAGAGATCGATCGCCTTCCAAATTTAAAATCAGATAGCCGAACGCCGACACAATGGAATGGAACGAGCATGACGATTCAAATATTTTCGAAAATGGAATATTAAGTGAACGCCATTATGTGAACGAATGATTACTAGACGGTAACATGTTATTAAAAGAATATATTTCGAATACGACTACACACGTGTACCTATAAGAATAACTACAAAAAATAAAAATGTTCAGACTTGTTTTTCCCTTTTGGGAGGAGCAGGATTCGAAAACGATTTCAATGCTATTGTAGTAAGTAGTACTCATTGAATGAACGTCAAATTAGATTTGCATGTTTGACATTATTTAGAATCTTATTTCCATTTGTGTGGTCTCCAATAGTCTCCATATTACAAATAGGACAAGCGATTAATAATCTCAATAGAGTTACGACATAGTATTCCAAGAACACGCTAGTTTCCTCTGCAGGTAGGTACATCTCATACATACAAAAGGGTGTCTATTATCCACACGCCTCGACTCCGGCATTCGATATTATATCGATTATAATATCATAATAAGAAGTCCCCATTTGCGTATTGGGGTCAACGACTTGCGTATGCTGGCCGCGTGTGATGCTATGCGTCAAGTGACCCCTTAATGCGACTTATTGGTTACTCATTTAAAGTGCACGCGCACAGACTAAAATAACACCAACAACGAGAATATTTCACACTGTTTATTTAGTTCCCGACATCGAAGCATTTTTGTACTCTGTGGCTTATTGGATTCACCAATTCTTATAAGGGAATATAAATTATGTAATAAACATGAATTTCTTGTCATTTAAGCATCAGCCATAAAATTTTATCATCGAATCCCCAAAAAATCTTAATACGAAGATTATAAATGCTGTGTGCACGAGTGATCGATAATGCAACTGTCTACGATGTGGTAACATCACTGTGTCATTGAGAACGCCTATAGAAAACGCCTACGCGTGTCGAAACAAAAACAGATCGCAGTTCCACAAAACATCATTAAATTCAATATTTCGTTTAAAAAGCACTCCACATATCTGGACCATTAATCACTAAAACTACCGACCTTCAAGGAGATACATCGGAATAAAATCGCCAATCGAAATAAAGCACTTAAAGCGAAACGTCATTATCGCACAACATAAATAAAAAACGCAGAAATCGAACGCAAAAATTGAATATCGAACTCGATTTAAAACAGAATACGAATTTTAAAAATACGAGCGCGGCCGAGCGGCATTAATTAAAAATTCTCGGTAGAATATTCAAAAATAGAATTCGCATTCGAACGCTCCTTGTACGGATCCCAAGTTTGAATTTGGAAGGAACAAAAGGAGGAGAGCGCGGGAGCAACCCTTTTAGCGCTGATAATCTGTTGGTCGGCCGTGTTGCGGGACGTTTTTTATTTGTTGTCACTTTTTTGTCCGAACCGAGATTGTACACAACATTCTTTACTTCGAAACGGAGCTTTTTAAAACTCGCCTCAAGATTTATTTCTTTTTTATACGCCTTTAATAACGAGTCCCCGTCCGATTTAATTGACGAATGGTCACGAGCGAAATGTTCAAACAATTTTAGAGGTCAATTTTGACTCGACATTTAGTAATAAGTATAACGTTATTAATAATTACTTTTACTTTACTAGAGCTTATGAAACGAGACTGGGTTAGAAATGAGAGAGCGCTGTTCTGTGATTGAAATTCGTGGCAGGAATCGAATATAAAGCGACCGGTACCAAGTTTGAATTGCTTCGAAATATAAAAATTTAAAAATAGAACGCAATCCTTCCGCCCTCGGTCGGGCGGTTAGTGCTTTACATGAAATATTATTTTATGGAATCAACATCTGCGTCTGTGGCGATGTGTGCGTGTGTAGTGGGAGCGAGCGCGAGAGGGTTTATGTACACAAGTGAAATTACTTAAAAGTAACACGCCTCAAGTGGATGGGAACGTTTTCAGAACTCATTTCTTTTCAGTTTAATTTTAGAATCACATGTTTGGTTTTCAAATTTATTATCAGAGTTTATTAAGAGTTATGTCATAAATTTCGGATTTATGAGATGGCTTTAACGAGTAACTGATATATAGCTATGTCGAATGTATAAACATGAAGAGATTAGACGATACACTAGAATTTATAACATAATAATATAATGTAAAATTAAAATCAAAAGTGATAAAATGGCTTGTTCCCTCTCGCATCATAAAATTCGTTTTACAATCCCGTCCGAATCGTCAAATCACTCGTCGCGGGTTCATTTTTTAAAATTGGAACGAAAAGTGAAACCCTTCCACTTTTAAATTGCTTTCGTCATGCGCTCCCTTGCCACTGTTGAGTTGAACAACAATGCGTGGATTTTTTTAAACTTTAATGTCATTTGTCAAAAATATATTTGAATAGAGAATGTTTAAAATGTTTTTTTTTTGCCGTGTCCACTGTCCGAGTGTTGGATTAGATGTTTCGTTAGTAGCAGAAAATGTTACCGTCTGAACTGATTTTATATTTTATTAATCGGAGCTAAAAAAGACTTTACCATAACTGTAGAAGAGAAAAACCTATGAAGGATTAAAAAGAAAGCCGAATACAATTATAGCAAATCATTTAATTCGACAAACGCAAAACGAATCCATTTCTTACAAAACCAATGAATCAACAAAACCAGCCGAAAACGTATTTTTTACTTCCATTAGTCGATTTAAACCGTCATCTCCGAAATCATCCGAAAAACTAGTTATTGTGATATCGTCAGCTGTGTTAGTTTAGAGATTACGACTTTTTTGTCTACCCTCCATTTTAAATTTAACTCTTTTTACTATTTTAATATTTCTCGAACAATTTTAGCTTAGGGCGAGGGTAATGTGTTCTGATATAAAGGGGTACGATATTTTTAGTAGTTAAGTTTACATTATGCGGGCGGCGTTAGATTTAATATTTCTGATTGAATAGCGGACAATCTTTATTGAAAGGGTTCATGGATTTTAGAGATTCTTTTTAAATTCATTTTTATGGCTGCGTAGTGAATTGTATAGTGGTATTAGGAATTCTTTTGTAACACACAGCGTACCGTATATAATCGTTGATATGAAAATTTCTCTAGACTTTTCCATTTTCCGACAACGTGGACTAAAAATATGCAGATTTAAAATACTTTAATCAAAGTACTAAGACAAATGTTAATTAATTCTAATTTCAGCAATGAAGGCAATAACAATTAGTAAGCATGATTTTTAAAATTAACAAAAAAATCATCTACGATTCGATTTACAAAAAACAATTAATCCTTTGACTTGTCAACATTATTTAAAAAAGGAAACCCTTACACAATTAAAATCGAATAAAAACGATTCGAAAAAAGAATGAGATCGGATTCGTAAAAAAAGTAGGGTGAATGTCCTTGTGGAGGGAAACCCGCTAAAACTGAGAACTTCGATTCGTTAGTCAAACATCGACGTTTTTTATGCGTGGGTGGTGGAAGAACGTCGTACTAAAGAAGCATTGGATATGAAATATGAATGGAAGTTGGAGTGTTGTATAAGGAAGTTCAGTCGAACACACGTTGGGTTTCGGTTTCATAATACATTAGGTGTCTTTGTTAAGTTTCAGTAAAAAATGCGGTACAGATGTGTTTGATTTTTGTATGTTCCATATACGGGTGAGTTGGAGGTTGGAGGAAAGATGAATATTAATTTTTTTGGTTCGTAATTCCTGTTTTTTTTTGTTAACGGATTTAGTTCTTGGAGTTTTAAAGCGTGACTAGAGATTTGGGAATTTCCATCACGCTACTGAAAATGATTTAAGTATTTATTTGTCAAACTTATCTCGAAATGGAAAACCTAAAAGTGACTCAGAAAATATTTTCCAAGTTCTTCAAAATCTTTTAAAATTCTCAGCATGTAAAACGAAGCAGTTTTCAAAAGAAATCATAAAAGTCTAACAAAGCCTTCTTTCAGACAACGAAACATTCCACTAACAAATTCACCGATCACTTCTTAACAACTTAACAAAATAGCATCTACTAAAGTAAACATAACTCACTAACTTGAAGACAATCCTCATAGTTTACGAGATAAGTGTTAATAAAACAGTTGTAAACTCTCTTTATTATCGCTTCAACAATAAACACTACAATTTCCACTTTGTTACGTCTCCACAACTCGTGATTTGCTGAATTGTTAGTTCCATTTTGTAACGAGAATTTCAACTTTATTACGAGGAAATAAAGTCGTTATTACGTTGGAAGAATAAGCTGAGGACGTTGTCTTAACAGTGTGTGGTTAAAGTAATGAGTAAATTATTTTGTTAACGACAACAAGTATCGTTTTGTTTTATTTTGGGAAAACTTGACTAAATAATTATATTTTCTAACGTAAAGTTTTGAGTTTTCTTCATAGTGCGATAAATCGCACTTTGAAGAAAACTCAAAACTTAAAAAAATAAAAAAATAAAATAGAATAAAATTCTTATTCTAAAGAATAAGAATTTTAAGTATTCGAAATTGAAAAACTGGAACTCTATACTTCGAATTTCAAACTTCTACGCCCGTATTCTAAAAACAAACTCAGATTCGAATCTCGATTAAAAACTGATGGATCTCTTATTCGAGATTCATGCTGCAGCATCGTTTTAGAACACGGACCTTAATTCCTAATTCAACACGTTTTTGTTAGAAGTTCGAAATACAAATTGTTTGAACATCGTAGATCTTCGTAGTTCGTAACTATCACCCGAAGTAGATTGTGTTCTGCAATCGAAGTCGGGGCAGACGGTCGGCTATTTGCGGAGATACGTTTTGTTATTCCAAATGTAACAATTCTGTTACGTACTCCCAGCTAATGATGTTTGTGTCAATATTCTGCAAAGTTTACAAAAGTGTACAAATTATACCTAAAACTTTACGATGACCTGGTGAAGGCCGCAGGAATCCGCTAGATGCGAGAATCACAGAACCGGTCGAAGTGGCGATGCTTTGGGGAGGCCTATGTCCAGCAGTGGACGTCTTTCGGCTGAAATGATGACGATGACTTTACAATTGGTTAATATTTTACAAATATCAATTTTAAATCAAGCTATTTTCCAAAGTTTAGAGTCAAATCTTTTAGTCAGCTCTACTTTTCTTGAAAGTTTCAGGGACATTGTAATTTATGTCCAAAACGATATTAAAGACAAACGGACCTTCACTGATGGAACTTAGGTAATAAAAGAAACCGTAGCGAGATAATTTCCCACCAACTTTGAAACCGCGTTTTAAAACGCCAATACGTCATAAAGATACTCATACATGAGCCGCATCCCCTAATCCTCCACAAATCCAGACACATTAATAACAACAATATTTCGTCGGTAACTAAAATAGTGTATAATATTAATTAACCTGCGTACGTCGCGTATTTCATTTTAATCGGCGTTTCTCGTTTTCGCACAACGCGCGAGAATGCGCCCGGGCACCTGTCCCGCACTCTGTTATGTTGCGCACTTTGTATGCGCACTGCGGACTTAGAAGTTATTGTATTGTTTTTTTTAAACGCACGTCAAATTTATTACGATAGCGGAATGCTATCCATCCACATTTTCTTCATAATTTTTCTCATGAAATTCATTAACAGTCAAAGCAGATAGGTAAGTCTTAGTTTTTGTTTCTATATAGACATCTACAAAGGACATGCAGGTTTACAACAATAATGACGGCTGCGTAAATATAAAATACATCAAAAACAATAAAAATGGAGTCAACCACTGTACACGTTAATAGACTACGCGGAAAGCGAAACGATAAATCTGAGTGCATTTTTCGCAAACGCATAAAATCCGAACGCACCTATTATTGAATCGGAGCTGCACTGACGAACCTATTGCTATCTCATTCTGTCTCAATACGCGGGTCTCTCTCACTCGGTGCACGCGCCGCTATTGTGTCTGGCGCTACTCGGTGAGGAGCCTCCGACTCGCTCCCGCGCCCTAGCTCCGTCACTTTCTAACGCATGTCAATGCATTTTATTGTCGACGTTAATGGCTCTGATTACAAATGTAAATTTTCAGCGCGCGACGGCGTTGGTTGGACTTTTTTCTGTTCGATTTCTCTCTATGGTATTAAATTGTAGCAGAAATTAATAGCGCACATTTATGGGCATGCTCGACTTTTTTTAATTTTAAATGTTCTATTGTTGTATTGAATAAAAACGGGTTTCAATAAAAGATTTACACTAACTCTGGGCCGTCGCTTTATGGTTTCAAAGTCCACTGCTAGTTTCTGTAGTAAACGACCAGACAAAAGCTGTAAACATGTGAACTTGATTGCAACTGATCTGCATTAAATTAATAACAAATGATTAGTTGATCCGGCGTACAAAGCGCAGCCAATGCAACTTAGACCAAAATAAAATATCGTTGAGTACACTACGCACGTCGAACGCACTCTGACGGACAGACTTACCTATTATTCGCATATCAGGGCACTTTATTTATAAAACCCGCCCAGTTTCTGCTGACATATCCCCTTTGAGTGATTTTCTAACAAAAGTCAGTGTGTGGGGGGCGCATCGCGGGTCTCGTTTAGCTGGACGCGGCTACAACGGTTTCCCAACCGAATACCGTTCGCAAAAGATCTCACACGGCTGCCAATTTTCAGAAAGACAGAGCTAAAATAATTGCTGCAAACGCGCCCTATTTCGAGCGGCGCACTACAGTTTAGATACGATTTAATTCTAGAACATTATTATCCCACTGTTCATTGCAACCAGTGTTAGGTGCGAATCGTGGTCGGATCATTTGAATCTTGAAAATCGAACTTCCTATTTCAAAAACTGACAGGTTCGAAACGTTGGGTTGTGGATTCGAAATTTGAAAGTTAACAGTTTAATTTAAGATTCTTTCAAAGTTAAAGTAAAGACGTTATTTAAACATTGAGACATCTGTTTCCATAACAATGAGTATAAAAGTTAAACACAATAAAAGCTTTGATCTGATTACGAAGAATGCTCATTACAGTGTTACTGAGAACAGTGTGTTTATTTTCACGCAGATAATTTTAATGGACATTCGTCTGTTTCACGGCTCGACGTGACACCTTAGATTATAACAGCTAACAGCATTTCAACTGAAACTAACGACGCCCATTATAACCTGACTGCTGCCATCAGAACCATTAAACACAAACAAAATAATTGTCACAGTCACATCAAACATATATAGGTTATAAATCCAAAGACACGACGCAAATTTTGGCAGTATGTAACATTGGCAACGTTACAATACATTACACGGAATGCAATTTCTGTTTACTTGCATTTCTTATGTTACTTTGCGATGCGTCAATAGAGCGTGCGTGACATTTTTCATTTAGTCATCCCTTCCCTAAAATAATCCTAACGTAACATGTGACGTTGCTTATTTACAATTGAGCACAGAGCTAAAACTGTTACAAAATGGAAAAACTATCAACGGTAAAGTTAATAAGTAGTTCGCAGGAGTACGTCACTATCGAGACGCATTCGACGTAATATTTATGGACAGTGGATGCGAGGCGAGCACGCGAGACGAAACTATTCATCGACGCTCATACTTACACCAATAACCAGACGCAACAACAATTACATTTGCACACAATAACGAAACGTCAAGAAAGAAAGCAAAATAATCCGCTTTTCTAAATTCGAATACAAAGAGACGTTCGAAATACGAAAACGTATCGGCCAATAGCGCTAGAGCGTATGCCAACAATTAGGAATGCGTTCTATTCCACATTCAAACGCGGGTGTCGTTTGAATTTGGAATAAATTATAATTGTATCAATCAGACGCGTGTACGGACACGGCCGTGTCGCGTTACGTTCGGATTTTAAAATCCTCCGAATTATGCACGGCGCGCGTATTAATTAAATTTATATATGAACGACAGTGACAGAATTTATTCAGCGGCGTTATTTATAAATTCGTCTAAATGTCACGGGAACAATGGAGTGTCCGTGTCTATTTAAGATTGATGAGTAACGAATAATCCCTCTTGTTGTCGGAAGGCGGAAAGTCAGTTGCGTAACGCTCCGGACTCTCGTATGAGAATGTCAGATTACGGCCGGTATTATTTTCGGTAAACGATACGTATCTCTGTCTGTTCGAATTCGACGTTGCGTTTAATGGTTTAAGCATAGTAAGTATTCGGTCGGGCGCGGACTAATCTTGACTGGCAACCGCGATTTCACCCGGAGATCAATGGATCTAACATTTTTTAACGACTCCGCGGCGTTGCAGAATTTTAATGAAAATCGTGATTGCTTCTCTAAAGACCGAATTATTATCATGGATTCTTAATCGCCGCTAAAAGTCGTCTTAAAATATTCTTCGGACGCATTCATCAAAAATAAGAAAATAATTAATACTCGGTTCGGAACGAGAAACGAAACATTTAGAATGGACATAACAATAAAACAATACGCCGCTCGCAAACCGAAACAAAACACAGAAAAATATGAATTCCGATCGGAACGGGCCATGGAAACAAAAGATGGCGGATTTAATGAAATGAAATAAAATATAAATTCCTTTTGCAAGCGAGAATTCTTACATTTTTAATTTGGCAGCGTGGAATGGGGCTAAAAACGGTCAAATTCCAGATTCATAAGCGACGGGCGAATGGTGATAGAGTGTGGAGCGAGTGTCGCGCCCGAACGAAAACGAATATTCATTTTATTGAAGATCAATTCTACCGTGGGTTGTTGTGTTGGAGATGTTTTTTATAAACAATTAATTACTTTTCCGATTTTAAATGAATTATTGACTTTATCACCTGTGGGGCGCATGCGGCGCGCCTAGCCTCAGAAGTAATTTAATTAGTTTTGGTGTCAGAAAGATTAAAAAGCTCCTGAGCAGATTCGTGATCTATACGAACAAGTTACTGGCATAAATTAGCTTCATGTCACAAAAAAGGCATCGGTTCTCTTTTTGAATTTTAAATGTAGTTTGCATTCTTGCAAGCATTTATTCTTTTTAGATTCAAATGTAGAATGTAGGTTTGAATTAGGAAGTGCAATTATGAGTTCTAACTCGAATTGTATGACTGAAAGTTTGATTTGCGTCTTTTCTTGTAACCTTTATCTACCCACAAATGAAAGATATGAAAGAATATTTATAAAAAAAACCTCATGATACGTTCCTGAGCGCGGAACATATAATAAGTGTGGCAGATGCTGTTCAATATTGAGACGAAACAGACCGCCTTCCAATTCGATGACTAATTCCAAGCGAATTGTTTATTTGTTTCAGCTTTTATGAGTAAACGTTGTCAGTTCACGGGAATCTTTACGATTATATCGATAATATTGGTTTATTATGTTGTTTTAGTGTTATTGGACTTTTAGGGTTCACGGTGTTCTGGTTTCATAAGAAGGTTTTTGACCATGAAAACATTGATTAGGGAATCCTGAATAACCTTTCTGATAGTGACACTCACAGGTTTGCATTTCTTCTTTCTATATGCCAATTTATCTGTAATAATAGATCGCCATGATTCCCAAAGTTCAATAGAGTCTCTATTAGCTGGTTTAGACATTTTCCATAAACTTGGATAGAGTCTTTTTAATTGGCGTAGAGATGTAGAGATCATAGAATTTAAAAAGAAGTAGAATTTTAGTTAATGTTGACATGATATCGACAGTAATGTTTAAAATCTATATACCATCAGATTTTTCGTGCTTTATCAGTGACTATCGATGACAAGAAGTTCAATTTTTCTAAATCAACTGAGTAATAGTTTTTGTAATAATTTCAAAAACTTTTAATTCACATCCCTAATTCTCCTATCAGTTCCAAATTCAAAAACATTCCGCGATGACAATCAGCCATCATTTATTTAAAAAATTCAAACGTCGAATTCTGAGAAACAAAAAACGTTACAACGAACAAGTACCAACATAACAATTTTAATATTTTAAACCGATCTGCGCAGGAGTAATAAAATCAATCATATAACAAGATACGAACAATTTTTACATTTGCCCTCGGTTCGAATTTAGCTTAAAAATAGACGTTTTGAGTGGTTTCCAGGCAGATAAGTTGTATTGATGTGTTTCAAGCAGACGGATGGATGGTCCATATTTTAGGGTTCTTCGTGATTGTAGGATAATCCTCGTCTTTAATGGTTTATGTTTATTTATGGTGGTTTTTTAAGTGTTCTGTTCCTTATAGAGTAATTTGTCTGGTTTGTTTTAGTGATCTTGTGTGTTTAGTTGAAACGTTTGTTAAGTTTCATTAATGAAACTCTTGGTAAGATTAAATAGTCTTTGATCTGAGTATCTATTTGGGTATTTTAATTTTGTGCAGCAAACACAATGGAATTAATAATACTAATGTATCAATCAACCTGAAATCTCCAAACTCCTTCTAAAAATCTCAACTACAAATTAAACACAAAAAATCAAAACACAATCACGTAACAAGTCCATAACCCAACAATCCCAAATATTTGTTTACAAACCATAGATTACTCCATCAGTACTGTAAACATTTTTCTCAACACCATAAGAGCTAACACGTCAACGACTTCGAAAGCCGCGTCTTTCGAAGTCTTGAAGCCGATGTTTAAAGTCACAATGGCGGGCGTGGTCGCGAGCTAGCGGCGAATAATTACACCTCCCTCCCCCTCCTCCCCTGAGGTCTAGCACCTCCCCCCTCCTCGTTCATTGAGCATTGTCTTAAGATGTGACCTCTTGAAGGTATCAACTTGTGTATGGAAATTGAGTCCAATTTGTCTGAAGAAAGCGGGGAAGATGTGGTGTTTGACATTTATGTGTCGCAGGCGCAGCGCGTTTAGATGAGATTGTCTTTTTTCAGGATTTGTTTAATTTAGATGGTGATTTTTTTTCAGTGCTGTTAAATGGGTCGTGAAAATAGCTTTTGTAATAGGTAGTATAGAGTCTTAATATCATAGTAAGTAGCTTATTGTGAAAACACGGTCTTATTGGAGTTGCCAGACTCAATAAAGCAAAAAAGTGATCAAATTCATTTTTATTATACCTAACTCAAAGCTTATCTTTTGCATTTCAGTAAATATCTTAATAACACATCAATTTCAGTCTCCATCAAAGCTGAAACCACATTAAAAATTACCATAGCCTCAAATAGAACGTTTTTCATTCAACTATGATACGTCCGTTCGTAAAAGAATGCGTCGGCCACCCCGCGTGCCTTATTGCGAGTACGTGAAGTTGGCGCGTGCGGTCATCTAGTCAGCATACACAATACGACAACTTACGTAACACACAACGCGCCCAGAATTACAGAATCGCGATTTCTCTATCACACCTTTCATACAAGAAACCATGACAATACAACCGCTAGACAATTTATTGTCTACTAAAAAACGTCTAGACACAAAATTGTAGTTAAATTCATGCGTGTTCAGTATAAACGTTGAAACGACATTCTTATCTAGTGGCGTTCTACATTCAAAATATAAGTGAAGCAATTGAAAAACGAACCGAACTAAGTTCATATTACTGGCCGCTGTTCCAAATTCGAACGTATTCAAATATCGAACGAGATGGATGACGCGGCCGCTGGAACATGTCTCACACAAATCATTTTTTGTATTTTTTGTTTTTAATTTTCTCTTTACCGTACTTCTTGCTGTATTCCACACGAGTGTGTATTTAAATTGCAAATACGTTTAATAATATTAATCATTAGCTATTTAGTCAATCTTTTCTATTTCTAAACTCGTAAAACCGCAGCGTTCCGAACCGAAACATTCAATCAACCGAAAATTTAAATAAAATATTACTCAAACTTATAGAATCATAATGTTAGACGTGGCTGGCTGGTTTCGGCGGCGATATGATCCCATTGATTGATGGGTGACCATGTTTCGTGTGGAGCGGATAAAACCAGCATAATAGGGGTCGCGTTTTCAAACAAAAACTATGTTCAGAGAGGTTAAGTTAAAATGGTCGTTATATTTTTCAAGTGTGTTGACCCCGAATGCCGTGGACTAGTATCTACAATGTTTTGAACTTAATTAAAAATGTATAAAGAATTTATTGCGTGTCAAGACCGCCCCCGTGCTTGTGGAGCAGATTTCTGTTAATGACCACCAATTGATAGCAATATGGCGGACAATTTGGTCGTCACTGCGTGTTAAAAAGACTGATTTGTGAATGTTTTCTTGGTATTTATCTAATTTCCTGTCGGTATCGGATGACTGGCCTCGTCATACTGAGTCAGAACATGAGAATATAGAGATGAGGGATGCTGTTTACTAATAGAACTAACTAAAACGTTAACGGATAGATTTTTAAGATCAAACGTTTTTATGGAAAAAAAAATCAGTTTTTTATAAATAAACACTTGAAATTACTAATGACATGTTATGATTCTGGACATTACTGAAATCAGTGTTGGAAATCATCGTGAGGAAATCTGGACTAATTAGGTAGTTAATATAATCGCCAACCCTTAGTGATCAATGCCCGTGCCTTCTCTGTATGAGAATGGCACAATAATAAGCTGAAATTATTATTTTAATAATAATCTAAAATAGAAATCATGTACACGAAACTAAAATTATCGATCAATCATCAACTTCAAAATTACGTAAGCAACACAAATAAGTATTGGCACCTAATATTATTTTTTATTATTGCCTAAAGCACTTGTTTACTTATACGCTTCCTACACGCCACACTTAAAAGAGTGTGTAATAAACTAATAATGATCAACTCAACTTCACTAGACAAATCGATACAAGCAAGCTTATAAACTTATTGAATAGTCGATTATTTAAGCAGCCTAATCGATTATCTGCTTTAGAAAGTAATGAGTGCATTCAGAATAAGTTACTATGTTTGTGAAACGAAAACCGAGTCGTAATAATCGTTAGTTACCGAGATTATAACTAAAGCATGGTCGATTTCTTTCTAAACTAAAAAATCAATCATCCACACTCACAGGCGGATCATAAAGAATCATTCCCGTTCTATTTTCAAAACAGAAATTTGAATATGAACGGAAAGCTACATTCGAACGCTCCCCGTGTTTGTAATTCGTCTGTTTGAAAATGGAACTTGTTGTTCTTATTATGAATGCGTTAAGGATGCGCAAGAGCATGCGTCTGACGGTTTAGTAACTGATGCATTAATGCCTCGAATGATCTCTTACGTTTTTTTGTTCGACGCCCGGAGATTGGTCATTACACATCTGAATATGTGTTCTCCACAAAAAGTTGGATCACGACTCGGTAAAAAGTCGAAACGAGTCTTGTGATGTAAGTAGATAGCAAACGTGCTCTTTATGTTATTAGAATTTGAAGTTTCCGGATTGATTTGAAAGTTTTTAACGGGCCGAAACTATTTGGTGGAGAGCAAATTGATTTTATTGTGTTTCTTGGGTGTGGTTTCTCATAGAATCTAAGCTTTTGATCTTGTTAGATTTACAAACAAGCTTTTTACTGATGCAACTGCTAAAGCGTGCAAAGTATTGTGTTTTAAGCAATAGAATTCCACTTGAATGTCGAAATAACAAATAATAACTGCAATACTAGTTTTCTTCGTGAAAAGCTTTTCCATTTCAAATAGTGTGTTAAATGAATCGATCATCAAAACATTCAAAATATGTTGCGCCATATCGCTTGTCGCCGTCCTCCGTCCTCATAATTAAACGTTCACATATTCCTTAAACACGAGAATTAACCCCAATTGAGGGACCGCTCTATTTAAATTACTCGTTACACTATTCAGCTTTCTGGAAGTATGAGACACGTCACTAATCTATATCGCAGCTGCCAGATGTAAGTACTTTAGTCGATTTTTGTGTTGACATCACTATTTTGTTGTTCGTTTTTCTTTTTTTATGATTAATTTTTTTGAGTTGTCGCATTGTTGATTAAAGTCGATTAAATTGGAAATTTTATTTAAATTATTATATCTGTTGTTTTATTTAATTTTTTTAATAACTTGAATGAGCTAGAAAATATTCAGGTATAATTGAATAGCCACCAGTTAGATCGTTTCCGAAATCAATATATTGGAAGTAATTCTTTTTTTTTTGCAAACATTTAATGTTAGCATAAACTTACTGAAATTGGTAGGTGCATGACGTGAATTTATCGTGCAATAAAAACAAAGTAGGTAAGTATCTAAAATAGTAAAAAAAAATCCGATTCAAAAAAATGTTCTACTCGTTCAGTAGTGGGTTAGCGAAAAATAATAATGTTATTTTATAAATAACGTGTTTTACTTTGAGTTAGAGCGGAGAAAGAAGTTCAACACCGCGTTTCCTGTTTTTGAAAGACTCACTTTATACTTTATAGCTTTTTTTGTTTGCAACCGGAATAACAAGATGGATTTCCGTTTTCGTAATGCACAACTACAATAATAATTTCGCATTAAAATAAACTCGCTATTGTGCCTTTGTGGGATATAAAATTATCATAAGCGAAACACACAAGTAATAATCTCATATTTGAGCCCGTCCCGTCCGCCATCTTTAAAAACAATGAACGTTATTGTCTCTTCTTAATTCCATTTTTGAAAAAATAATCCATTTCGCATTTCATCGCGAGTGCCTCATTGATTACTTTTGCACAAGACAAAAGGAAGCTTATGAGCTAACAAATACAGTCGTTGTCTGCATGTAGTATCAAAGCGCAGCTGTGTTCTTGAAAATATTTGCTTGAAGAAAACTGGATCTTATCTGAAGGGATGAAGGGTGAAAATGGTCCGCTAATTGGTTTACGGGAATTGCATATATGAAGAGCGGAAAGGCGATACTGTAAGAAAGGGATGTGGAGAATGCACGATTTTGCAATGTGTCCGTTTATTATGATAATTATGCGACGACAAAATCGAATTATTTCGATACAAAGTATAATAATATTTGTCTTATTTGTTAGTGTTGATTTTATTGAACACGTGTTTACATTAAAAATTAATAAATTACCTTCATTTTTATCTGTGACGCAGTAGATAACGCAAATTAATGTAGGTTTATGTGTCGGTTTTTAATTTATAGACAGCATTTGCATTTTTATTGGCAGTTACATAAAAATCAGCATTCGTAATACGTGAAATAAGACTTGTGACATTTTATTTTGTGATTTAACAATGAGTGAGTCTTATTAGTTTTATGAAGATCAAGATTTAGTACTAATTTTAAGCATAGTAAATTATGTAGTAAAAAAGAGCTTTATTTGATAGTAGATAAGTACCTACTTATCTAAACCTCATTCAATAAAACTAAATTATATTTTTAAGGACCAATTTTAAGCTTCTGATGAGCAAGTATTCGAAAAAGTTTTCAAACAGAAAAAAAAACCACGTAGCAGAATGTGGGTGTACTATGCTATACATATATACCAGGGGGCTAAGTCTACTAATTTACAATAGTTTCAATGGTCTCGCAATGATGAGTTTTTGACAATTTTGTATAGCAAATCTGTCAAAAACTTTGAGTGGTCTGTCAGACCATTGACTCGTTAGTAAATTAGTAGACTTGGCCCCCAGTACCCCTGCCTAGCGCTTTGGGCGTTGGTTGTGTTAACATAGCTTCACGCCAGTAATCCCCAATGGGTTAGACTGAGGAATACCTATAGTACACCCACATTTCGCCAGTTCTGTTCAAGTCTCATGTAATAGGGCGAGCCTATTGCCATCAAACAGGCACAAATCCAGAGAAATTAAGAGAGAGAAGAGAAATTCCTAATATGTATTATAAACTTTGCCCGACTTGGGAATCGAACCCAGGACTTCATGCTCAGCAGTAGTGCTTGCGACTACGACACAAACAAGACCGTCGTGATGTAAATTTTACAGGGAAAACGTTTAAACCCGATCACCGAGCACCATCATTCAACAACTACATTTATCTTCACATCACTTTAAAAATATCAAGTTCTAAATCTGTCAACAGACGTAGAAATTTGTTATAAATAACTGAACAAAGTATAACTACTAATTTTAAACAAACAAGTCATTCAATTCAAATGAAACAGCCCCATCGAACCTTATTACCGCACTGGAAACCAGAAAAACATAAAAACGTATAATAATTTCCATTTCTGTATCGAATTAGAAGTGATCAATTTATAAATTGCCTATTTGCAACCATAAGCGGTTAATATAGCCCTTAAATGGCTGTTACTTGACGTGACAGACAGACAGACAGTCGATACACTACTTAAGGACGGCAAACTTGAGTACTTCTGATATAAATGGCAGCCAAAGCAATATTACTAACTAACTATGTAGTTCTACAGCCGCATGGGTCGATTGAATGCTAAGCTACGCTTACCGCGGTCGGTTCGTGGATGGGTGACCATCCATTACATAATATCGAGACGCCTCCGTGCCTCTGGTCCCGGCTGTCATTCGTAGATCTTTGACAGTTGTTCCGGGTAGTCAGAAGCCGAAATGTCTGACAACCGGTCTTACCAAGGGGTGTCGTGTTTCCCAGCAACTGGGTTGTAGAGGTCAGATAGGCAGTCGCTTCATGTAAAATACTAGTATTCAGCTGCATCCGGTTAGACTGGAAGTCGACCCTAACACAGTTGGGAAAAAGCTTGGCAGATTGATTGATTTATGCAGTTCTTATTAGAAATTGATACTTGGTATTTTTCACTTTCGATAAAAACGTAATTGGACTAACACAGTTTGTATTACGCCATTTCTTGGCAAATTAAAAGAATAATTATAATTGTTGGAAAAAATGCTTGATTTATCACGCTTTTTGTGAATGAGACACAAGATAATAATAGATTTTCTTGCGTATATGTGTAGGTATATTTTTAATATCTTTAGTTAAGACTTCGCATAATCATATTTTTCTCTTCTTGTTCTCACACACTATTGTCTACATTTCTTTCTCATTTCTCCTTTCGCAGGTCTGCTGGAAGAAATTTCTTAAGAAATAAGCAGTAACTTTGTACTCATATTATAATTATGTTGTATCTCTATGTATTTTACTGTGTACATAAATAATAAAATAAATAATTTATAAAAAGAAAAAGCTTTTAAAAAGCCAATGCATTCTGAACTTAGGTTCGTACTTACAGCTAATAAGTTCAAATGTGGCTGTGGCGGTACCTACATCGCCACATTCGAACTACGCATCAAAGACCTGACGTCACACAAAAATCCTGACGTCACAAAAATCCTGCATCGCGCAATTAGAGTTTACCGTGCAGTGAACATAATTATATACAAAAATCCAATATCATTCATTGGGCAGTTGCCCGCCAGACACAACACCCGTCTGGTCGGAGGATCCTCCCATTTCTATGGTGGATGAGTGAACTTTACACCCTGTTCCTCATACCCCCTAAATGGCCATCTAATATTTTATCTACGAGTTATAGAAAATTTAAATACATTTTCTCTCAGGTTAGGAGGATCTACATTTTACATATTAATGGCCATTATTTAAAGTTTTCATTTCACTGTAGAATTCTAGATGAATTTTCCCGAGTTTTCAAATACATCACGAACTTTGGCGCTCAACTGACGAAGTTCACAAAACTTTACTGGTTAATGTAACATAAACATAACAAAACATCACGCCTGTATTTCCCGAAGGGTTAAGCAGAGATGCACCTAAAGTATACCTACCCAAATGTTGCCAGTCATGTTTAATCCGAAGTAATAGAAGGCGAGCCTATTGCCATCGACCGGGTATAAATCCTGGGTATTCGTATTTCATCATCATCTGCCTAGCCTTTTCCCAACTATGTTGTGGTCGGCTTCCAGTCTAACCGGATGCAGCTGAATACCAGTATTTTACATGGAGCGAGCCTATCTGACCTCCACAACCCAGTAACTGGGTAATACGATACCCCTTGGTAAGACTGGTTGTCAGACTTTCGGGCTTCTGACGTCCCGTAACGACTGTCAAAGATCCACAAATGACAGCCTGGGTATTCGTATTTGTATAAACGAAATACAGTTTAGCTTTTAACGTTAAGTTTAAATGAACATCACAAAAAGTCATAACTTTCTCTATAATCTAATCTAAACACGTAAGCTTATATTTCTCTATTATGTAATAAGGATAATTAATTACTAATAACTGTAATTCATTAACTTATTATCCACCTTATTATTGGGTCGAATTCGAATTGGGTATATTGGGTAGAATTCCAGTCTATCCAACTCTTCAGCTAAATCAGACAGTTACACAAAGCGTCTGCTATCCGGACCTCGGTCTTATAAGAGCGTTCCTATATCGTACGGACAGTAACGACTAGCCGTATTGTCCCGCGTAGTCTTTCAGGAATCTACGAATGGTTGTTAGTAACTTGTAATGTCCGACTATCTTCCGATATGTTCCTAATGTTATAGGTAATGTCATAACAGCTGGTATGCATTTCACACTAAAAATTTATAATTTAAGTAAACTATTTAACTAACTTTTATGTTTAACACTTGTACAAATAGTCAATATTGATCACTGATCATATTGTTTCCTGCACCTTTTTTAAGTGGAATAACTGAACTTTTGGTCCCGGCTGTCATTCGTAGATCGTTGACAGTCGTTACGGGTAGTCAGAGAAGCTCAAAAGTATGACAAACTGTCTTACAAAGGCGTATCAGGGTTGTGGAGGTCAGATAGGGAGTCGCTCCATGTGAAATACTGGTATTCAGATGCATCAGGTTAGACTGGAAGCTGACCCCAACATAGTTGGGAAAAAGCTAGGCAGATTGATTGCAGGTAACCCTATTCTTTTTTTGATTGCATCGTACAGCTCTTTTCTTACGAAAGAAGTTTAGTTCCACTAATTTAAAAAAAAAACTTACGCCTATCATTGACAAAAAATCGAATTTCAAAATTCGCATTCCAAATCGGTTGGACGGCATCGGAACTTTTTGAAAATCGACTACTTTTATCGATATCGTTTAAACGTTCGATATTTGAATGAATCACGTGACATGAGTCAGGTCCATTGTTCGTACACAATACTTACGTCGACTCGAGTAAATTAGGAAATGTATTTTTTATTGGAAAGCCACTTGGAATTACAATGGAGGGTAATATATGACACACGTACGAGTTTCCAGTAAGCGGCGTGATAGTATTCGAAGTTCGAACGTTATCGTACGCTGTCTATGGCCGCCCATTGATGTTTTTAAAAGAACTTTACGAGTGTTGCCCACTAAAAATATTAATTAATTTCCCATTTCGTCGAGTGTAGGTGTGTTATTAATAGTTGCAAACTTGCAAGACTTGCAATGCAACTGAAATTCATGATCCTAGGTGTTAAATTGTTTGTTGACTTACATTAACATAATTATAACTTCCTCTTACATTTGCAAGTTGTTTATCTTGCGTAAACTCAAACATTTCCCGTTTCGCATTGTTTTACTCAGAAGTTAAAGAAAAAAAATATCTTTTATTTATATAACAATCACGTTCGGCTCACATTGATTGTGCTCGTGGCTAGTGACGTCACCTCCGCCGCCTGATAAGGGCCACTTCCGGTCGAAATCCTGACCGATGGTAGAATGAATGACTGACCGAATGAACGGAACGAACGACCTTATTCAAAAATTGAGGACGAATTTTTCGCATACTGCATTTTTGGAGGCTGGTATTATTTGTAAAGTAACTGAGGTTTGGCGATGTGTTGCATAAAATTATAATTTAATTCATAATTTATGATTTGTCAACCATATGTCACGCGGGTACTGGGTAATCAATTCATATAGACTTATAGGGTTGAAATAATTATGACTAATATAAGCAACTTGTGCGTATTTCATCAACATAATAAAATAGTCTGTGCTTACATTTTAATTGCTGACAAAATTGAATAATATATTACTACAATTTCTGTATGAACGGGCCCGACAAAGTTTCTTCAATTGGCAATTTGGCAATGCAATGATTAACTAATACGTAAACTTCAAAGTTATTGTTAATTTTATAATTGCAGTTAGTACTTATTTCAAACATTAAAAGGTGTATTTTTGTTAATTGTTAAATAAGTAGCTTATCTATCAAAAATAGAGGTTTTTAAAGAAGTAGGTATTTAAAAAAAAAACTTATTGCTCTCTGGTTACCAATAAGAGAGAAAAATCTTTTATCCTTACATGTAATAAAACAAAGTCCTCCGACGCGTCTGTCTGTCGTCCTGTTCGCGATAAACTCAAAAACTACTGCACCGATTTTCATGCTGTTTTCACCAATGGACAGAGTGGTTATCGCGTAAGGTTTTAGTATATAATAACCGTCATCCACGCGGGCGAAGCCACGGGCATCAGCTAGTTTTAAATATTATAAAAAAAAGGCATCTTTTTGTTAAGTAGATAGCTTATATAACAAAAACAGAGCTTTTTGAATAAGTATTAAAAAAAAAAAAACTTATTGGTCTCTGCTTACCAATAAGAGAAAATAATCTTTTAGGAATAATAATCAATTATCTCTAAATTCTCTACCCTGAAGTAGTTTTGAAAACCTCAACAGCTGGACAATCCTAGAACCTTGATAGAGTTTTAAGACGCTTCCTCACAGGGAGCATTCGCCTGTAAACCTTAATGCTATAAACCTTACCTACGAACTAACTGTGTTACAATTTATTTAATTATACATACGAGTACACCCCTTTGCAAAAAAACTGGCACCTTTTCAGTCATTGGCTTTTCTACGGATAATATTAATATTTTTACTATGTTATTACCATAAATGACTAGTAATTTCTTATTATCAATAAGAATATCGTTTTTTGGCTACACCCCTATTCCAGCAGCGCTACAATTTTACTAGCTCTTATTGCTTTTTCTGCCATTGCAATCGACACAAAGATATCTGTTTTAAGTCACAATAATTCTGGATTATGCGACAAACATAAATTATTCTACTAAAAATAACGAGAAGTTAGTTTTAGTTGCCAGG
The DNA here is from genome assembly GCA_949152455.1 of Lithophane leautieri. Classification (NCBI taxonomy): domain Eukaryota; kingdom Metazoa; phylum Arthropoda; class Insecta; order Lepidoptera; family Noctuidae; genus Lithophane; species Lithophane leautieri. The sequence goes on from OX424483.1 coordinate 7,008,289, forward strand.
ATAACCTTTTCACCGCCCACCCGCAAAAAGTTAGTAAAAGTCACAAACAGAAAAAGGGATTATTATTGTTTTAAACAAAAGTTTCGAATTTGGAATTACCTTTTTTTTTATACCCAGACTCTTTATTAAGTGCCAGTAATATATTTTGGCTATTAAAACCTCTTTACAACTAAATGATTACCAATAATGTAAAAAAATCAAAACCGCCTGTTTTTTTTGCAAAGGGGTGTATATACCGATGAGTGTTCATTATATGTGTATGAGTGGAGACCGCGTATCGGCAAGCGTAGTGTGTAACGCCCCTCATCTAGATGGACCGACGGCCATACAAAGTTGGCTGAGACAGACTGGATGCGGAAGGCTGAGGACAAGGTGTTGTGGCGCAGCTTGGGAGAGGCCTATGTCCAGCAGTCGATAGGCTGAGTTGATTGATTGATGTATAAACCTACGTACATAAGAGGAAGTCTGAAAGTGGCACCGGTGACTGAAAAGTTGTGAGTATGAATGTCGATGGCTATAAGACTAGGGGAAGACCAAAGATGATGCGACTCTGACTTTGACTTTGCAAAGATGATATGGCTTGGATGAGGGTGACTACTGAGATGACGACTAATAGAGAAGTATGGAAGAAAGGGACCACAAATAAATTGGGACTTGGGCGCTGACCATAAATAAATTGGGATAAGGACAGGAGATGATGAACCTATCCTGCTGGTTTCAATTACCTCTCTACACTAGCTAGCCGACTACCCAAAGGGCAATGGAGAGGTTGCTCGGAGTTTCCCTACGTGATCGAATCAGAAATGAAGAGATCCGTTAGGAGAACCAAGGTAACCGACATAGCCCGAAGTATTGCCAAACTTAAGTGGCAGTGGGCAGGACACATTGCTCGCAGAACAGATGGCCGATGGGGCCGAAAGGTTCTGGAGTGGCGACCGCGTAGAAGACGTAGCGTTGGAAGGCCCCCCACAAGGTGGACCGATGATCTAGTGAATGCGCTGGATGCCAAAAGCACAGAACCGGTCGAAGTGGCGGTGCTTGGGGGCGGCCTATGTCCAGCAGTGGACGTCTTTCAGCTGAAATGATGATGATGCTGATGACTAGCTAGCCGTATACGGCCTGCGCAGTCCACTTGCAAAGCCCTAGCCGATACAGTGGAACATTGTAATGTTAATTTGTTACATTACAGGCGAATGCTCCCTGTGATGGAAGCGCCATAAAACTTGATTTACAAAGAGTCCTGGGGGCCTAACACCACCGCTTACAGCAGTATTATTTTAATATTACTTCAGTGTAGGAAAGAGATCAAGCTCTACAGAAAGTAGTATAGCTCCAACTCTTTCCCCGACTAAAATAAGATTCAAATAATACTGCTGCAAGCAATGGTGGTAGGCCCCCTGAACACTATCACGACATTTGAGATGGCAAAAAAACTACATTAAAAACTATCCATATTTGCAATAACAAACTAGCAAATAAATGTATTTATTAATGATGTGAGGGAAAAAACCTCATTATATACCTACATAGTAATTTTACAAAACATGTCCACTTCACACTTTTTCATTATGTAAGTACTAGGAATCCATAAACTCAAGAATATTATAAAAACAAACAGAACAAATACATTTTTGGATTTTCCTCATTCTGAATTCGTGTTTCCGAGAATTGTCGCAAAAACAGCGGAATTTTAATAAAAAACTTATAAGGTGTTATTTGATTTGGTAACAAGGTTCCGTATGATCTAATTTGAATCTGTTTGGTTTTGCGCAACAGCACCAATGTGATGAATTTTCTGAGTTTATCTTGGACATTACAGACATTGTGAGGAAACCTGAACTTTAAGTTAATATGGTCTCAAATCTATTTTTTTAGGTCTTATTCATTACTTAAAATTAAAATAACTAAAATACTATACCTCTTTACACGAACCTAATAATAAATTAATACATATTTAAAATTAAATACATTTAATAATTTATATTAATACCAGCTTCCGCCCGCGGCTTCGCTCGTGTGGTATGTCGATAAAAAGTAGCTTATGTTCTTTCTGAGACTCTAGACTATCTGTGTACCAAATTTCATTCCAATCGGTCTAGTAGTTTTGGCGTGAAAGCGCGTCAGACAGACAGAGTTACTTTTGCATTCATAATATTAATAATTAATATAGTAAGGATTGAATTTCTGCTTAGCCCTCTAATTCCTCTCTCCTAATTGTGCTGTGCCCGACAGCGTCCGAAGTGATCTTTTTACTTATTGTACCATCTATGTAACACGCTATGGAATGCAATAAATATTGAGTATTGAGTATTGAAATCACCAACTCGTCGTGAGCAAGCGTGGTGATCAATGCTCGTGCCTTCTCTGTATGAGAAGAGACTTTGCAAGGGAATATTTCTTTTTGAAAGACTCCTATTTTCTACAATTTACGTTTAAAGGCAATGCAGTGGAAGTGTTTATTTAATTATGATCATTCAGTATCTGAATTAGTCTCTGGAGGAGCTCGTGGCTAAGTAATAACAGCCACAGGGGTCGATCTATCAGGTTAAGCTACACTGGCCGGGGTTGGTCCATGTATGGGTGACCATTTTTACATACCGAGACTCCTTCGTGCCTCGGAAAGCACGTTAAGCCGTTGGTCCTGGCTGTCTTTCGTGGATCTTTGACAGTCGTTACGGGTCGTCGGAAGCCCGAAAGTCTGACAACCAGTCTTACCAAGGGGTATCCTATTACCCAGTTACTATGGGTTATGCAGGTCAGATAGGCAGGCGCTCCATGTAAAATACTGGTATTCAGCTGCATCCAGTTAGACTGGAAGCCGATCCCCATCATAGTTGCGTAAAGGCTAGGCAGATTGATATGTTTGTATAAGTCTCTACTTTTAGATAACTGAAGAAGTTACATTTTGGATTAGTCTGGAAAGGAAAGGAGCCAAAAGTTATGGCATTATTTGGTAGATGTATATTATACAGTGGATTAAATTTATGATGATATGGCTAGAAGAGAAAGTGACTACCGAAATGGCGACTTATAGAGAAATATGGAAGAAAAAGGTATGTTGCGTCGACCACAAATACATGGGATAATGGCAGGAGAAGGATAATAATATTGGACTAAATTATTGATTGATTCTGGTCAGTAATAGTGCCCAATTAGTGAGCCAAGCCAATTTTCTACACTAATTCTAACTAATATTATAAATGCAAAATTGAGTTTGTTTATTTGTTTGCTACGCTTTCACGCTAAAACGGCTGCCCGGATTTGGATGAAATTTGGCACATGGATAGACTATGACCTGAAATAAGACATAGGATACTTTTTATCCCGATATTCTCACGGGATCGAGACTTACGCGGGTGAAACCGCGGGGCGCAGCTAGTCCTAACTAAAATTATAAATGCGAAAGTAAGTTTGTTACGCTTTCATGCTAAAACAGCTGAACGGATTTGGATGAAATTTGGCACAGGGGTAGACCTTGACCTGGAGAAGGACATAAGATACTTTTTATCGACATACCACGTGGGAAAAGCCGCGGGCGGAAGCTAGTAAAGTTATAAAGAGAAAAGATTTTGTATTTTTGTTTGTATCGAATAAACTCAAAAACCACTGAACCGATTAAAAAAATTTTTGCACCCGTAGAATGCTATATTGTCACTTAGTAACATAGGTTATAATTTATAAAGATACCACGCGGGCGAAGCCGCTGGCAGAAACTAGTAAGTTGTAAAGTAACCTAACAATGATATAACCAGGGTTTAAAATTGTAACTACATACTAACATGAAAAACAAAAAGTAATTTAGATATTTTTCATCGCATAAGTCTCGCTGTCGGCTTCAATGTTTCTTTCAACAAATTAAGTGCTTGCCAAACAAAATCATTGTTCCTTGCCAAGATAATCTTTAAAATTTTCGATACAGACTGTTGAATTAAATTCTTATTGTCTGTTTTAGATATTTTGGGTTGGATTTACCTACCTAACAGAATAGACAGATATTTAAAAAATCAATCTGCCTAGCCTTTTCCTTGATCACAGGAAATTGATGTTTTTTAATGAAAAAATCGTGACGCGAAAGTAAAAAAATGTCATATAATTAAAATTAATATTGATTGCGTCATGCCTGATTGCTGAATATTAATTACATATAGGATCAGCTTCCTTGGGTTCCGTTCCGATAAGCATAGACTAAAAAGCTCGAACTTTTAGAAACCATAGCTTATTTATACAGAACCAGCGAGACATCCCTAATTTACACGGTTATTACGACTTGACGAAACATCGAAACTTCTCTATTATACGTCAGGTTAATATTACTGTTTATACACATAAACCTTTGAGGAGCTCGTGGCCAAATAATAACAGCTGCACGGGTCAATCCATCAGGTTAAGCTACGCTTGCCGGGGTTGGTCCGTGGATAGGTGGTATTTACATACCGAGACTCCTCCGTGCTTCAGAAAGCACGTTATGCCGTTGGTCCTGGCTGTCATTCATGGATCTTTGACAGTCGTTACGGGTCGTCAGAAGCCCGAAAGTCTGACAACCAGTCTTACAAAGGGGTATCATGTTACCCAGTAACTGGGTTGTGAAGGTCAGATAGGCAGTAGCTCCATGTAAAATACTGGTATTCAGCTCCATCGGGTAAGACTGAAAGCCGACCCAAACATAGTTGGGAAAAGGCTAGGCAGATGATACACATAAACCTTTCGGAATAAATTCCTAAAATGATGGAGAAAACCGCATCAAAATCCGTTGTGTGTTAGAAAAACAACGCGGTCACACGAACGTCACAAACAAAAGTGACTTTATTTATATGTATAGATATAGATTGGTTCATTATCCGCATATGATTTATATTTAAAGTCTTTAGACAGTCAATTATCAGCCATAATTAATTTGATAAACGACTATAAATATAACTATTTTGATTTGTTGATAGCTGGAACTATGATTGGGTTTACCAGTGGTTAACTAGAATGCATCTGTATAACGGGTGTAAAAAGACGCTTAACGTAGCCGAAATTCACTTGTTATTCCCGTTATTGTGATCATTTTTTTGTTCGGGACCACACCTGGGAACCTTCTGGTTACGGAGATATTGAAGGTCAAAGTTCCAACTTTTTCAGACGTTTTTTCAAGCAAGCTTTAAATGTTATAACTTAATTTTAAATACTATTTACTACCTACATACCCTGAACCGTTGCATGCACCCATAAACACAATGTTTTGCGTGCGTTACGTTGCGCACTACCGTAAACAGCGATTTTTCACACCAAAAATAAAAGTAGTTTCCCAGGAGTTATTTTTATGCAATGTTACTTAATTTGATGTACAGAAGGCGTAGTTGACGGCTATGTGATGGGCCTTTTACACCCTGTATATAACTACCTTCTGGGGTAGTATTATGAAGTATGAATGCCATCATTATTCCGCTGCGAAAACAGGATGGTGCTAGCGGCTTTGTCTAGCTCCGTCTCTCTCTCACACTGGAAAAATGATGGCATTATTACTTCATAATACGGCACCTGTACTAGACTTCATAAAGTTTACTTATAGTTTACTAGCTTCCGCCAGTGGCTTCGCCCGCGTGGTTTCTTTATAAATTACAGCCTATGTTACTCAGTGATAATATAGCATTCTACTGGTGAAATAATTTTTTAAATCGTTTCAGTGGTTTTTAAGTTTATTCGTTACAAACAAAAATACAAATCTTTTCTCTTTATAATATTAATGTTGTGTATTTTTTGTCCCTACGTAATACTAAGTTCAGGTTACATAGTTATGTTACTATGACACGCATATATTCCCCGAAGGGTTAGGCAGAGGTGTACCTATAGTACACCCACATTTCGCCAGTTATGTTTAAGTCCCATGTAATCGGGAACGAGCCTATTGCCAACAACCGGGCACAATTCTAGTCCCAAGGCTTCTACTGAGAAATTACTGATGGAAAACCCAATAACACTTTGCCCGACTTGGGAATCGAACCCAGGACCTCATGCTCAGCAGTAGCCATTGCGACCACTAGACGAACGAGGCTGTCAGTATTTTTTAAGAACCATATTTTTAGCAATGTCTAATCTATGGCAACCTTGCGGTTTTTTTTTTTCTGTTTTATTATAATATAACAGTCAGTTTATAATATTAACAATGGTAAGACAGATATAAATTGCAACCTTGTTATTTAAATAATTATACCTATTGATATGTATCTTGTTACTACTAATTATTATCGATCAATTATAATAATTACTTTATCATTTCAGTTCTAGCCTTTAATGTAGGGTTTTTAAATTGCATTCCTAAGTAAAAGTATATACGATGTCCATCATCCTCATCATCATCTACCTAGCCTTTTCCCAAGTATTTTGGGGTCAGCTTCCAGTCTAACCGGATGCAGTTGAATATCAGTATTTTACATGAAGCGACTGCCTATATGACCTTCACAGCCCAGTTACTGGGTAATACGATACCCGTTTGGTAAGACTGTTTGTCAGACTTTCGGGCTTCTGACGACCCGTAACGACTGTCAAAGATTCACGATCCATGACAATATTCCATAGATATTAATAACCTTAGTATTACTAATAGACTCGCCCCCTATTACATGGGACTTCAATATAAGTGGCGAAATGCGAGTGTACTAAAGTACACCTCTGCCTAACCCTTCGGAGAATACTGGGGTGATGTTGTGTATAATACTAAAGAGGCCCAACTAAGCAGAATTACACTTTCAAAATTAAAAAAAAAGTAGAATTCCAATATGTTGATTGACCGTAAAGGTTCTATAAAAGAATAAAATCTCTATTGTAGGGTATACATTACAGTATAACTGCCATAGTACAAAGAAACTGGGGTAGTTGTTACTATAGGTACACCTCTGCCTAACGCTTGGATAATTACTGGCGTGATGTTATATTCTGTTATGTGTTACCAAGTCCTCATCTGCCTAACCTTTTCCCAACTATGTTGGGGTCGGCTTCCAGTCTAATCGGATGCAGCTGAATACCAGTATTTTACATGGAGCGACTGCCTATCTGACCTCCACAACCCAGTAACGAACCCAATTATGTGTTACCAAGTAAAGCCATATAAAAATTAAGTTAAAAGTTTGAAAGCTCAACACGAAAACACGTAATATAGTTTACTTAAAAGCTGAAGCTTTTAAGTAAACTGTAATATTTATATTGTGCCTAAAGGTACCTACCTAATACTACCAAAAATAATAGTACAATAGTCATAAACAGTTATTAATATTAGTTCAGATAAATACAGTACTCAAAAGTAAAAAAATAACTGTAAATCGTGTGGAACAAACTTTTATTTTCAAAACCGCGCGGTCATTCTGAAAGTTCTGTTAAAAAACCCTCTGTAACATTCTTTTCAGTAAACTTTCAGACATCTTTGTTTATGTTTCAAGTATTGTAGCGTGAACTTTACAATTTCTATAAACGAACAGTTGTTTTAAAACTTCGTACTTCACAATCAACGTTAAATTGAAATCTTAAACAACTAGAATGAATTCTATTTCTTTGTTTTTCATTGACGTTCAAAAGTGCCTTTTATGTGCCTATTTGAAATAAATTATTTGACTTTGACTTTGACTTTAAAGCTTTTTAATCTAATAACAAAACGCATAACTATATTATTCAAAATTGCAAATCAACAAAGTATTGTTAACAAATAATTTGTTGATTTATCTGCACTTTCAGTTACAGATATCATTCAGTATTCAAACTCAAAGAAATTACAACAAAAACATCTAATAAGATTCCCGATTTCCAACAAAATCTCACATTAATTCCTCTTACAAACCAAACTATCTGCTTACCCCACTCTCTCACAGCATGAAGATACAAAAGATACATATCTCAAGATACTAGAACGTGCATTTTTTCCCTTATCTCAGCAATCGAGATCAGATACTGAGGAACATCTAGTATCAAAGTATGAAGGGTCATAGGTCGCTTGGTTAGAAGATCGAGCTCAGACCGACGCTGTAGCGAGAACGATTCCCGTTTGATGCGATATATACTAGTTGATATAGTTGTGTTTGACCTGACAATTGAATTTTGTATGTTGTGTTAGTTTGAAAATGAGCTCGTGGCTAAGTAATAACAGCCGCACGGGTCGATCCATCAGGTTAACCTACGCTTGCAGAGGTTGGTCGTGGATGGGTGACCATCTTTACATACCGAAACTCGTCCTCCGTGCCTCGGAAAGCATGTTAAGCCGTTGGTCCAGGCAGTCATTCGTGGATCTTTGACAGTCGTTACGGGTCGGTTGAAGCCCGAAAGTCTGACAACCAGTCTTACCAAGAGGTATCGTATTACCCAGTTACTGGGTTGTGGAGGTCAGATAGGCAGTCACTCCATGTAAAATACTGGTAGTCAGCTGCATCTGGTTAGACTGGAAGCCAATCCCAACATAGTTGGGAAAAGGCTAGGTAGATTGATGTTAGTTTGAAGGGTATAAATTGGAGTTTCAACATAGTTCGGCGTTTGAGCTGGAACTAGGATATTTGTTTAGATAATCAATTTCTAATTTAGTGACTGATAGATAGATAAATCTTATTAATTCGTTAGTAAGCTATTTCTATATAATTTATCGGTAGTAGTTGTTGGTTTATAGCTGTTTATATTTTCATCATCAAGTCATAAATGTAGGTAAACCTAACTGATTCGTTTATTTTTATTAAAAACTAGTGACCCGCTCCAGTTTCGCAGTTTTTTACGACTTGACAAATCATCGAGATTTCTTTGTTATATATAACTTTAATATTAACGTGTTATACACATAAACCTTCCGGAATAAATTCTCTAAACGATAGTGAAAACCTCATCAAAATCTGTTGCGTGGTTTAGAAGAACAAACTCTGATAAACAGGCAAACACGAAAAGCGACTTTAATTTATAATAATAATTATTTATATACAGGGTTACTGGTAACTCGACGTATTCCTTGCAGGACGTCATAGTAGGGTTAAAATGCAACAAATTAAGCCACCAAATGTTCTACCGAAATTCAGTAGTTTTTGAATTAGTTCAGTTTTAGTTTTTTAATGAAAAATCCCAGATTAAACCATTTGAAACCAATTTAAAAATGATTTACGGCGCGACAGTACTGAAATTTAAGTTATTATCATAGTTGACGCCGTAGCAGACCTTTGTTAATAATTAAAAGTTCAATAATGCCTAAAACTTTGGCAAATATCACTAACAAAACATTTAATTTTTGTAATTTTTAGCTCTAAAACTCTTAACTAATTCAAAAACTACTGAATTTCGGTAGAACATTTGGTGGCTTAATTTGTTGCATTTTAACCCTACTATGACGTCCTGCAAGGAATACGTCGAGTTACCAGTAACCCTGTATATCCAATGATATTAGTAACTGAAAGTGCGGATAAATCAACAAATTAGGTATTTGTTAAAAATACTTTGTTGATTTGCAATTTTAAATAATGTAGTAAGGTATACGTTTTGTTATGAGATTGTAAAGATGTTTATATTTTTATCGTTATAAACGTAGGTAAACCATACTGAGTCGTTTATTTTTATTAAAAATATACAACATCGGAAACAGATAATTAAAAAATGATATTGTTGTAGTCAATTTTTGTTTTCAATTGATCACATATTAATTTGAACGATAATGCTATCTACTCTATAATGTTAATAAAGTAAAGATAACCATTATTAATTATTAAACAATAGGATAGATCACTAAGTGATAATGTACAAAAAAAAAAAAAATTACCTAACAAAAGTTTTCTAAAAGCACGCACTTTTGTAGTAAACTTGTAAAAATGTTTTCCATTCATGAAGGAGTTAGTTTAACCCTTCAAATCTGGCGCGCTTATTACGCTGTATTATTTTGTAAGTAGTTTTTGTAATAAACAAATAGGTTCTGTGCTATTATTAATTGTTAAAAGAGTAAAACAAAATAAAAATCTTACCTTCATTTAAGACATCCAAACTTGAAATTAACTCGACAAAACAACGCGGTGGTCATGCACAATGTCACTCCTGTTTATCACCATAAATCCATAGTGTCACACACACACTGACCACACAGTCTGACAACACAGTTTATATAACAAATCTATGTATTTTCTACTAAAACTTTTATTTACAGTCACCTGAAATAAAAAAGTTTCAATGCTAACTTCGCGAGAAGTCGAAACTAAATAAAAATAATCGTCCGAAACACGGCAAATGTAACAGCCGCGCGCGAATTACTCACGCGACTGAAAAAATTGCCACATCTGCGTAAGACTCGGAAACTAAATCAAAATACTGGCTAGGAGAGGGACGAGTCAATTGAGGCCCCACCCTTCCCCCACCACCGACCGATACGCAAAAACATTCATAAAAACCACGCTCGACTCCTCCGCGAAATTATCAATTGTTTATATCACGGCAAAAATGTAAACCCGAACGGATTCATCTCGACAAAGCCCTAGATTAAGCAAAACATTAAACAATTAAGAGTCACACAATAGAATTCCGACAATGTCGAAATATTTAAAACAATACACGGTTTAATTTGTACGAATCATAATAATAAACACGGCGCGTTACTGTGTTATCGAAAATAATCGATTCTTCGAATGCGTTTCGGTGGATTATTTTTAAAGATGGAAACCTTAGTGCGGGTTGTCGGCGCGAGTTTTCCCGCGCTCCTGGAAACGTGCGTGACGTCAGAGTGCTAGAGGTGCGACCGTGCGCTGCAGCCGCCCGGCCACGAATAAGTCGCGCCGCGCCCGCCGTCTCCGCTCGGCGTTTTTTTCTGCCAAAAAACTAAGAAAGGGTCTTTAGTTTAGGGTTAACTGTATGCCCGACAATGCGGATGATTTTTTGTAAAGTCTTTTGAAACTGGAGCGCGTTTAAAATACGCGCGTTGACCTTCGACATATCGCGGTGTCGCTCAGCGCAACACTGAAGCATTGTCTTACATTGCGTTTTTTGTTTTTGCTCCGATAACATCTGTTCTGTAGCGACCGTAACTTGTAACTTGGTAACGCAATGGATATGACAAAGCTCCAAGTTGCGTAATTGTAGACCTTTGCCATCTAAGTTGGTAGCGTGTAGTTTCTTAACTTGAAGTTTTTGTCAATTTTTTTGTCGCGAGTATAAGAGGATATAAGTTCTTTAATGATATTATAATAATGTCCGTACGAGGGCACTGGCCACTGTTCACTTGATGGTTAATTGAAGAGTTAATTTAATTTAAAATCTTTATGTCAGATGTTGAGAGGTAGGCACAGCTCTAATTCGAATAACGTCGAAACTTTAATCTACCTTTATTTCAACGATAAAAAAGTATTCTAGGAAAATTTATGATCCCATAATATTTACTTTTTATTAATAAATAAAGCTTGTCTTAATAATATTACTGGTTTACCATCTTGGCTTCGAATTTTGATTGAAATTTGCATAGATAATAAGCGTAGTAGCAAAACTTGCACAGATGATAAGCGTAGTAGCAAAACTTGCACAGATGATAAGCGTAGTAGCAAAACTTGCACAGATGATAAGCGTAGTAGCAAAACTTGCACAGATGATAAGCGTAGCAAACTTGCATAATATAAGCATAGTAGCAAAACTACTAATACTTAGCTACTTCTAAAGGGCTATAGGTAAGTACCACTTACCGAGTAATTACGAGACATAACATAATATCACACCTATTCTACCCGAAGGGTTAGGCAGTAGTACACTCCCATTTTATCAATTACGTTGTAAAGTCCCAGCGTGTAAAGTCCTGTTTTTGAACCCAGGTCGGGCAAAGTGATATTGAGTTTTTCTATCAGAAATTTCTCAGTAGCAATCCGGAGTCTGGATCTGACCCCGGGTGATTGCAAAAGGCTCGCCCCCTTTTACAGATTATTATATTAGATTACTAGCGAAATGTAGGTGTACTATGGGTACACCTCTGCCTAACCCTTCGGGGATTACTGGTGTGATGTTATGTTGTGTTAAGTTATAGCAACTGTGTAAGTACCTTATTTAGGAGTCTTGCCTGATGATTACAATTGCTGTGACTCATAGAAACAAAGCATCCCAGCCACGTCACAATATTGTTTTGACAAACAGACAAATATACAAACATGTGTGAGATTTAGATGCTGGGAATGGAAACTGACCTATTATCAATATAATTATGTAGTCTGCATTTGCAATGGTCGTAGGAATTGGGTTGTATAGAGGTCAGAATCTGACCTCTATACAACCCAATTCCTAGGCACATCGTAAAAACAACTGACTTCCAAAAATAACACTGTCTCACTTCCAAGTGAAAAATAACTTTAATTTCAGAAGTCGCTGGCACAAAACGAAAATTCAAAACCAAAGACACTGACTACCGAAATTAAAGTTATTTTTTACTCTGGTGTTTTTTTTTTTTTTGTAAAAGATTTTAGTTTTCACTTTTTAGTTGTGGTTTCTACCCCACACCAAATTAATATACCACTATTTGCTATGAAAACAACAGTGACAGGAAGAATTATAACAGTATTAAAATACACAAAATGGATTAAATACGTATTATCGAAGCTAACTAACTCAAAAACTACCCAACCTAAGTCAATATTTACTGGGTTGTAAGCTAATTTTTTTTAAACAGCGTCAGTTGGTACACTTTGTGTTTCCATCTAACATTATGCTGAGCTGAGGCCCTTTTGGCATTCTAATGGTTGTTTTCTGTTTTATAGTTTTAATGTGTATTTTTCTGCTACAATGCCAATAAACGCATTTTTCTTTCTTTATTTGGGACCAGCGCGCTAGCTTCCTCTAAAAGATGAAAAACAATTTTTTAAATCGGACGAAAATATCGATGAACATACGGGACCCATCACATAGCCGTCAACTACGCATTCTGTACATCAAATTATTAAGTAACATTGCACAAAAATAATTGCTGGGAAACGACTTTTATTTTTGGTGAGACAATCGCTGTTTACGGTAGTGCGCAAGCAAAACATTTCTGAAAAAGTTGGAACTTTGACCTTCAATATCTCCGTAACCAGAAGGTTCCCTGGTATGGTCCAGAACAAAAAGAATATCACAATGACGGGAATAACAGCAAGTGACTTTCGGCTTCGTGAAGCGTCTGTTTACACCCGTTATATACGTATTATAAAAAAAAAACATACAGACGAACATATTAAAAATCCTCATCCTTTTTCGAAGTCGGTTAAAAATAGGCTGACGAGCTTCCCCTCCGTCACTACAATCACCAGATAAAGTGCGATCACCAATCTCTCTAGCAAGTGTGGTGATTATGCACATAATATTCTTGCTAAGTGGTAATTGATAAGTCAGAAATCTGATTGATTTCTGGTTCGATTATTAACTGTTATGATATTTCTGATGAACCTCAGATAAATCAGGATAAAGAACAATGTGGGAGTATTCCCGTTTACGCACCAATTTTTTGAGTATCTATGCATTAAGTATTCCCATTTCAAATACCTTTCGTACTAAGTGCATATAGGTGCTCAAAAATTGGTGCGTAAACGGGAATACTTCCAATGTATAATAGTCTATCTGTGGATGTCAACTAAAGATATCAAACAGCAATAAAGGGAAGATGGATGTCTAAGATGGATCGCAGCCAAAACCAGCACTAATGCGGTCAAAAACAATAATAAACAACTATCCTTTGTTTATTATTCTTTTTGAGGAAGCTTGAGTGGCGGGCAATCGAGCACGTAGTCGTCAGCACACCGCGGGACGTATGACAAAGTGAAAAATAACTTTACTTTCGGAACTCGGTGGGAAAATTTAAAATACACATCCAAAGACACCGACTTAAAGTTACTTTTCACATAGTAGTTTTTTTTTTTTTTGGAAGTCGTTTGCTAATTTTGTAAAAAAGTTTTTTTAACTAAACTACCTCTAATTGATGTTATCTAAGATTCATGGAAAGTGTGTTTTGAATGCTAAACTTCTTTTCCATTTACATTAAAGTGACTGCTCACTGACGATTGTTTTTTCGAATTTAAATATGAAGTAAATCATTATGAAAATATTATCTTCATGAAAATATTATCATGAAAATATTATCTTTCTAGTTTTCTCACCTTCCAATAATGCATAGAGTTAGCCAATAGTTTCATACAATTTCTTTTATTTTTTTTTCATTTATTCGGTTGCGATGTAAAGAAAGAAAGACGTATTATAACGACTATGAAACAGGCTGTAAAAATTAAATATCACTACATTATCCTTTCCCAAAAGACTCCGCCATTTTTAAATCCACCGAAACACAATCTATCCGATATATTAAAAGCTAATCAAGATAACAAAAACACAATAACTAAAGAACGTAATTGCGTCGCATATCACACTAGTATATAGTTCGATTCCCAGCGCGTGAAAATGTCACCGGTTATTTTGGCGCGCATTCGAGCGTCCGTCAGCGCGAGCGCAGCCGAATCTATTGTGATTGGATGCCGTAAGATAAACGGACGGCCGATGTACAAATATTAGATTTTTCAACGACGAATTGTGTGGTTTTTGGGCGGTGGTTTACCTGATTTATTATTGTAGATTTTTTACATTATTTTATTAGCGTTTTCAGTTTAAATATTTTTATGACGTAGGTATTTTCGCCGTGGAAGAGGGCGGGATGAGCTGGAGAATACAAACGACCGGTGACTCACATTGTCCCTGGATTGAAAGAGCTGGAACTCATGGGGGAGGCCTTTGCCCAGCAGTGGGATTATACAGGCTAACAATCAATCTGCCTAGCCTTTTCGCAACTATGTTGGGGTCGGCTTCCAGACTAACCGGATGCAGCCGAATACCAGTTTTTTACATGGAGCTACAGCCTATCTGACCTCCAAAACCCCGTAACAGGGTAATACGATACCCTTGGTGAGACTGGTTTTCAGACTTTTGGGCTTATGACGATTCGTAAAGATTGTCAATATTCAACGAATCACAGCCGGGACCTTGCGCTTTACGTGCTTTCCGAGGCACGGAGGAGTCTCGGTATGTAAAGATGGCCATCCACGGAGCAACCCCGGAAAGCGTAGCTTAACCTGATGAATCGACCCGTGCAGCTGTTATTGCTTAGTCACGAGCTCCATCTCTTCCTTGAGCATCCTCCATGATGCAGGCTAACAGTAACAGGTATTTTCGAAATTTGTAGCTACTAGAAAGGTTTTGTCTAACGTCACCGGTATTGATTTATTTTAATGTTGAGAATCATGAAACTGCAATATCATAATAGTCTCTTGTAAAATTAATTGGAGCAGTATGTTTATTTTAGGAGTACCTAGAGTTTTCGTAGTCCGCTATTTTCGTAGTTAGTAGGTAGGTATCTACAGAGGGGCTTGTGGCTAAGTAAAACAGCCCCATGGGTCGATCAATCAGGTTAAGCTATGCTTGCCGGGGTTGGTCCGTACATGGGTGACCATCTTTACATACCAAGACCCATAGACATATAATTATAGTATAGAGTGCGCGCAACAAACCATGAACAGTAGACACGGGTTTGAACAACACGGCGTTCCTCACCACACTCACTCACTTGTCAGTTCGAGATTCGTTCATTTGTATGTCACAGTGAAGCTGTACAAAATGTTATTTTGAGGTGTTGGGACATTCAATCATTTTGTATGGGACATTTGAAGTGCCTCTTGTATGTCCTACCCAGCAT
Source organism: Lithophane leautieri (assembly GCA_949152455.1). NCBI lineage: Eukaryota > Metazoa > Arthropoda > Insecta > Lepidoptera > Noctuidae > Lithophane > Lithophane leautieri. Next base: position 7,023,956 of record OX424483.1, read on the forward strand.
TAATCTATAGCTCACTTGTCTACGATGCGCATTAGGAGATTTGTGCGATACACGCACTCTATGTAATATTATATCTCTATGCCAAGACCCCTCCGTGCCTCGGAAAGCGCGTTAAGCCGTCCTGGCTGTCATTCGTGGATCTTTGACAGTCATTACGGGTCGTCAGAAGCCCGAAAGTCTGACAATCAGTCTCACCAAGGGTTATCGTTTTGCCCAGTAACTGGGTTGTGGAGGTCAGATGGGCAGTCGCTCCATGTAAAATACTGGTATTCAGTTGCATCTGGTTAGACTGGAAGCCGACCCCAACATAGTTGGGAAAAGGCTAGGCAGATGTTGATAGGTAGATTCATGTAGTTTGTTTGGCTGTATGCTTAAGTTTTCCTTGTTTGGTAACTAAAACACTTATAGCTGTAAATAATATTATACAATAGTAGACAAGATTAAAAAGTGTCCTTTGAGTTTTTGTCCGCTAACCTTCTCCATACGAACCCACTAATTGGCGTATAACTTTACCTTTGCGAATGACCGACCCCTTGACAATTGAAAAATGTCTTGTAATTGGTTTAATTGAAATAAATGCTTTGAGTTTGAATTAGATTATAGAAAAAAAATATGTTACAAAATGAACATGTCTGTCACGTCGGGATATTTCGTAGCAAAGCGGTACAAAAACTACGGACTACGAATTTTCTGGCAATGATGATTTTATGAAAGAAAGAAATAAAGAAAATAGGTACGTTTATTTGCGGCAAATGACGCTTAGAAAGGGCTAATAACGAAAATAACAAAGTGGGGGAAAATAATGCTCCACATCCACGCAAAACGGCCATCACTCAGCATAATGCTGCAACCCTATGCAAAACAGAGCCCCAGCGCTAGTTTTCAGTGACAGCCGGCATTGACGTGATGACGTCCATCGGTGCAGCATCCTTACATGTTATAAAACAAAGTCCTCCGCCGCGTCTGTCTGTCTGTTCGCGTTAAACTCAAAAACGGCTGCACCGATTGTCATGCTGTTTTCACCAATGGATAGAATGGTTCTCGAGGAAGGTTTTAGTATACAATAACCGAAATCCACGTGGGTGAAACCGCGGTTTATAATAAAATAACAATAACAAAATACGAACTAAAATAAATACAATAATCAAGTTAATGTTAACAAAAATGTTTTATGGTAGGACTTAAACTCACCTTTCAAACTTTTCAAAGGTAATTTAGGGATTTATAATATAAACGTTGCTTAAAGTTATGTAATGATTAGCGAGTGTTTAACTATACAGTTTGACGTTTGCGTGTCACTTAACTTTAAACAACGTTTAGAAATAAACCCCTATAATATTGCTTTGCTTCTCAATACAGTCATTACATTCTAACTCATCGCCGTTATCTTTTGATTACGTAAAAAAAAAGCAAAAAATACGTGTCCAATATTTTTTGCCACCGACTTCCGTAATTTTTAACCGACTTCAAAAAAAGGAGGTGGTTATAAATTCTTTTTTTTTTTTAATGTTTTTTACCTCATAACTTTCGACTGGGTGAACCGATTTTGACGATTCTTTTTTTTTTACAATGTACCTGACGACAAACAAAAGTTTTGTCATCCTGTTTGAACGTAACTTACTTAACTTTTCCTTTAATGATTATTGTTATTAAATAATTATAATTTTATCTATTCCCTGTTTCCTGTGTAAAGTGTGTAGGTTTTTGCTTACAAGAACTATGCACAGTATCAACAAAGCGTTAGCATTTATTTCCGATTTAAGACGGGACTGATTTACCCACTGTGAAGGTAGGTAGTTAGATACTTACATTGTTTTGGAATGGGGTATTTATTTTATTTTTGAGACTAAAAAAAAGTCTGCCTAGCCTTTTCCCAACTATCTTGGGGTAGGCTGGGTTCCGAACCCTAAAAAGTATGTACTTTGACAGTCCGCACTGAGCAAAACTGGTGACCAATGCTCTCTCTCAGACCAAATAAAAAACCAAGACAGAGCGCTGTCAACAGTGATGTGAAGCCGGTTTCGTAAACATGTGTGCACTGAGTTTGGTGTAGTTTGATTGTAGTGTCATTGTAAATAGTTATAATGTGTGAGCGTGCATGCACAGAGCGGTGGTGTAGTTTTAACATGCTTCACTGTATTGTTCGCAGCGCTCCGGCTTTGGTTTTTATTTGGTCTGAGTGCTCTGTATGAGATGAGGCCTTATCCCGTGAACACGTTAGTCCTAATATTATAAATCTCAAAATTTTAACCTACCTAGACTATGACCTGGAGAAGGTACTTCGTTCATTACGATATTTTTTATCCCGGTAAGTAGATGGATTTTCATACAAACATTGCCGGCCGGGCGCTCGCATGTATTCTACCAATACCGCAATTTCGATTTATCTTGAGCATTGTTTATTTTGACAACCTTTTTCAACATAATGCTCGAATTTCCAGGCATGTTTGAGTAAAATAATAATTCAATTCAGTGCCTTTGTAACCCTCGTTGCAGAATGTAAAAAGTCGCATTCATTAGTATTTGTAGTGTGATTTCCGACGACATAATTACTACATAAACGCATTTTTTTTGTTTCCCTTGGTAAATTGAATTTATGAATATTCTATGTTACCACATAATAAACTATGCGATTTTACTTACTGTTACTCATAATAACATAATCAATGAAAAAAATTATCAGAATTAATAAGATTTTTTTAAATAAAATAAATTTATACATGAAAAATTACTACAAAGGTTTCGTTTAGGTATTGAACTACTTATTCGAAACACAGGTAATTTATTATTTTTTGTAGTTTTTGTTCCAGAGCACTGTGTTTCTCCGTCCTGACATAAGTGATTAGAGTAACCACTAACGTCTTGCGACGTTGTTATCATGTAAAGAAAACAATGTTAACTGTTTGTCTGACGCACTGTTTGTTAATTGTAACATGTAACCTTTCTAGCTCTAGCGAACAACCTACAACCTAACGTCAGCTGTACCTAGGAACAATATAATGGCTGCAAAACTGACATCACAAACATCATGACAAAACTTTCTGTTAATGGTGTGTGACTTCTTCTTTGTGAGTTAATTTACTGACATTTCTATCCTTCGCTTTATTGACATTTGTAAATGGATATACTGTCATTTTAAATTGAATTTGTTGACATTTGTAATATAATCTTCTGACTTTCTTTTAATTTAATTTGTTGGCATTCCGAATGTTTTCAATATGTGTATTTTATTTATGATTGTAATGTTGCTTAATGAATGTTTTCTTGTTTATTTTTGGTTTGTTTAGTAAATGTATTATATTGAATAATTTTGCATGCCGTAAGGCAAAATGTATCGGGACGCTCATCAAAATAACCGTCATATCTGTATACCTACATTATTGGCAAATAAATGATTTCTTTCTTTCTTTCTTTCTTTCATCACAATCATAAGTTGTGATAATGTTCGATAACGAAATCGAACATGGAGCCACGAAGAATTTAGAAAAAAAAAATTGATTTTGTTTTTTTCAAACGAGTGAACCTTGCAGTAGTTGCATAATTATGATGTTTAACATCTGCTTGGCTTAAAGTACCAACCTCTCGGAAAATGGGTTGGTTAGTCCCATCTGATGGCAAACTCTGTTATAGTTGACCGTCAGATCAGGTTCACTCGCTGGTGACATCAAATAGCGCGCGCTTCTCCGGCTTCCTGTTACTCACTTCCGTCCCTTTTCATGAAATCACCCAAAGATTGCAGGAAAGCAAGAAAAAAGATGTGACACTTCAAAAAATGTTATGTAAATGTAACATTTATTTTTAAAAGGGCTATTAATTGAATTTAAACTTTAAAATCATTGTTTTTTTTTGTCATCTTGAAACACTTATAAATAGAAGGAAAACTGGGTTATACCTATTATAATTATAAAGGTGGCATGAAGCTTTGAGTGCGCGAGTCCGAATCACACTTCACAGGTTTTTATTTGTTTTTTTTCCAGGCATAATTGCCCATAATGTTGTTATTCACAAATTATTTTTTAATTAATTCGATTTTTGTTAGTAGCTCAGCGTTGCATGCAATAAACGATGAGTTTACAGATATGCTAACCTAGCCATTAAGTACTAATGACTCATTGCACGCAAGGCTGCTTTTTGCATCGGAAAATAATTTTCATGTTTACGCTCATACCAAATAAAAACCAAGACAGCAATATAGTGAAGCATGCCAAAACTACACATCCGTTCTGTGCATACGCACACATTTACAATAAAAGTACACCTTAGTAAGTGCACACATGTTCACGAAACCGGCCTCACGTCACTGTTGACAGCGTTCTGTCCTGGTTTTTTATTTGGTCTGAGTTTACGTCTATGAACTTCATAAAGTATCTGCAATTTTGTACGGAGCTGACTTTTTTATTCCTCAAAAGTTAGAAAGTACTACCAAAAACTGTTTCTTTCCCACAAAACACAGTATAACCACCCAGTTTTTCTCCAAACCCATCAAAATGGAAACTAATACCAAAACATTCTTCTGTAAAATCAGCCGACTTCACAAAAAGCGGTACTAATAAAACATTCTGTTTGGTGAACGTTAAAAACACTTAATTGTTCGACGATTGTCGAAATTAAAAGGTTGATGAACAAGTAATAACTCCCTATACACATAAATGGCACATTTTTCGACGCATCACGTACTGGGAAGCGTAGGGCTGGCAGCGGAGGAAGAACTGTGGGAATTTCGTGCCCGCAACTTCATCTGAAATTCATACGAGTACAACCGACTTCCAAAAACAAAAACACTAAAAAAGTGAAAAATAACTTTAAAATCGGAAGTCAGTGTCTGCTTGTCAATTTCCGGTTATTGCCACCGACTTCCGAAGTTAAAGATATTTTTCACTTTTTTGGAAGTCGGTTATATTTTTTTGTAATTTTTTTTAGTTGTGGTACCTACCCCACATAAATTACCACTTCCTGCTATGTAAATAACAGTGACGGAGTCAAATATAATGTCATCTACATAGACTAAGTGGGAAAATTACGTGATTATTGAAGCAATCTCAAAAACTACGCAAGCAAAGTTAATAACATTTATATGGGACCACCTCGGGAAAATACCCTTTCGAACAAAAAAAGAAATTTGTATATCGCTTCACAATTGGCGAAAATATCGAAGAAAATACACAAAAAAAAAAATACACACGAACATAGAACCTCCTCATTTTTGAAGAAGTCGGTTAAAAAGTAGCCTGTGTCCTTCTTCAGGTTCCAGCAGGCTATATCAATCAAATTTTATAATCAAAATCATTTATATATTTGAATAACGTGTGGAGTGTGGAGGAGCTCGTGGCTAAGTAATAACAGCCGCACGGGTCGATTCATCAGGTTAAGCAACGCTTGCCGGGGTTGGTCCGTGGATGGGTGACCATATTTACATATCGAGATTCCGCCGTGCCTCGGAAAGCACGTTAAACCGTTGGTCCCGGCTGTCATTTGTGGATCTTTGACAGTCGTTACGGGTCGTCAGAAGCCCGAAAGTCTGACAACCAGTCTTCCCAAGGGGTATCGCATTACCCAGTTAATGGGTTGTGGAGGTCAGATAGGCAGTCGCTCCATGTAAAATACTGGTATTCAGCTGCATCCGGTTAGACTGGAAGCCGACCCCAACATGGTTGGGAAAAGGCTAGGCAGATGATGATGATAACGTGTAATAGTGATTGGCCGGTCGATCGCTGAAAAGTAGCGCTGGGGCTCTGTCTTGTATATGGTCGTATTACTCTGAGCGATGGCCGTTTTGCGTGTCGTAGCGCATATTTTCCCCCGAATATTGTTCTTTTCGTGTTTGTGCTCTTTCCTAGCGTGACGTTTACCGCAAATAAACTTATGATATATTACTTATTTTCTTCCTTTATCGGTTCAGTGGTTAAGGCGTGAAAAGGTCAGACTCGCAGAGTTACTTTCGTTTTTAGGGTTCCGTACCCAAAAGGCAAAATGGGACCCTGTTACTAAGACTCCGCGGGCTGTCTGTCGGCTGACGTGTAAATCCAATACACTGTTACTCGAGTTACAGTTTTTTGCCTTAATAGCGCTCATTTGATTATTTCAAAGCAGGTACATAATCCCTATTTTTTTTTTTCATTTTATAGTATGTCCCTACAAGGAGTTATGAGCACATAACGCCTTTTTCTCGAAATAGGTATTTCTGAGATACAGTGTTTTGGATTCACACGTCAGTCCGTCTGTCAGCAGGCTGTATCTCATGAAACGTGATAGTTAAACAGTTGAAATTTTCACAGATGATGTATTTCTGTTGCCGCTATAACAACAAAAATACTAAAAAACAGAATAAAATAAATATTTAAAGGGGCTCCCATACAACAAACGTAATTTTTTTTTGCTCGTTTTTATAGATAATGGTGCAGAACCCTTCGTACGCGAGTCCGACTCGCACTTGGCCGGTTTTTTAAATATTAGTATGGATTATACTTTCTGGGCAATGTAAGCCCTTATAAAGCTGAAAAGTAATTGACGCGCAACATTTTGCTCAGTACCTAGCGTGTTGACTTGTTGAGTGACGCTTGGCAACAACGTCTGTCTAAAGCAAAGACCAACCGTGCCAATGCCGATCAAACCGATCATATTTTGTACCATCCCACAACGTTGTAAATTAATCTGCAATGTTGTTCAATATTTTGTTGAGCTTGAGTTAGTTAATAGAGAATATGCATGTATATTTTTTATATTTTTATTCGATAGTTTATATGGCCAAATAATAGTTTTAAAAAAATCTACAGCAAAAAAGCAATTTAAAGTCCTTAAAAAAAAAAAATTAAAATTGCCAACCGACTCGGGCTATTTAAACGCCCTTCATTTGGCGCTTGGTGTGGCGACGTCACAGTCTATGACAACAAACAAACAAGTGTCAAGTCAATGTCAAAAAAAAAAAGTCAAACACTCCTACAAAACACATTGACATTTTGATTGTTGTCATAGAATGTTACGTCACATTCGCTCTGACCAATAGCGTCGCTTTTCAAGTATTTGAATTTCCAACAGATTTTAGGAACTTAAAAAAAAATCTCGCTCAAAAATAAACTTTATTCAAAAATATTGATGAAGGCATAATTCTGAAGTAATATAGTATAAAACAAACAATACTTGACCCTTATTTGAATCACATGCATATTCCCTACTGATTCAGGCGTAACTTTGCGGAAATCACTACATTATATAAAACAAAGTCCTCCGCAGCAATAACTACCACACACCACACCACACAAAAAATCTATTAACAGCTCAAACCTCAAGATTTAAAATATATTTATATTAGTAATTTATCAAAATGTGTTCAAACAAAGTTTTTCTTGAAATCATTTGTTTAAGAATGTCTCATTTACTGGATTCGTAATTGTTCATTAAAAATGTATGCTCGTATCTAGAAATACTTATGTTAAGTGTGGATTAAGTTAATTAAAGCACGATTACCAAGTTAAAGGTATAGCAAGCATACAAATATGAGCATTATTGACGCTGTGACGCAGGCTTGGCGCCGGAGTGTTCGGCATTAGGACTTGGAGTCACGGGTCGGATTCCCTATCGCATTGAATCCAATAGTGACATGTTATTCTTATAAAGTATAACTCATTTATCTTTAAAACGATCGCGAGTCCTTTCATCGTTATTTCTGTGATACTCGTACTCTTGTATTTTCCCGAGTTTTCCATAAATATTAACATTTATTTACTTAATTCTCTAGCGGAGTAACGATAATTACATACTTAATATTTGTATTATGTATGAGTGGGTTGCCACTAGGGGTATTAGTAGACTTGAAAACTACACTTCAAGTGTGGAATAGGCTCGCCTCATAGACCTACATGGGACTAAAATATAATAGGCGAAATGTGTTTGGGATGTGGGTGCACCTCTACCCAACCCTCCTGGGAATTCAGGGGGCCTAAACCGGCCACATTAGCAATTCCTAAAAGCAGTTCATTTCTTGAATCCCAGCTGTCATTAGCAATTCCTCTAATTTGACATAAAAGCAATTCATAATTTGTGAACCGTTTTACGAATCTGCTTAAAAACTGTCAAGCAGATGAATTATTTCGTAATATGAATTACACGCAGATCGAATTGTCTGTTTGTGACATTTTACGATGATTCATAATATTTTCATAATATTATGATTCTGCTAAAGTGACCGTTTTAAGCCCCTGGAGTAATGTTACATAAGACGTTATTCTATCGTCTATGCTACTGGATCTCCAAGAGTCTCTGGTCTACCTAAGAGTTCAAGCCACGCTGTTTAATCATAATAATCCATGGTCAGTCCTGCCAACCCTGGTCAGTCCACAGCGGCCTGTGTGTGTATGTCAGTGATACTCCGCACACAACTTGTTGTCCGTGTTGACAATAAATCATACCAATGTATTTGTGATGGCGATGGCGGCGAACTAGGGATGGGACACGAGATGTTATTGTAAGTCGATGTTTTGAAATTATTTATTAGTGATTGTTGTTGATTTGTGTTGTTCTTTGGGTCTCCTTAATGCAAAGCTCTCTAAATAAGTTTGCTCCGTACACCATTTTTTTGAGTGAAACGACAATTAATTAAAATTAAGCATTTCATTATTAGGAGGACGCGCGGGCTCGCGACGGATAGAAGGAGTCTAGGGAGGCCTTTGCTAAGGCCAGGGACAGCGAAGGCTATCAGAAGATAGTTATGAAAAGGTTATTAATTCTTCTTCAAGTCAAGACAAATATTTATTGAATAAGTACATTAGTTTGGTTTTACTTTTCCCATGACCTGATTATAATTGTTGGAGACTTTCCTGCAACATGAACACCAAACGTCAGCAAAACCTCATTTTTTTCGGGGTCGATATGGTGATTCACCCATAATCACCATGTCGACCCTGAAAAAATCGTTATCAATAATTTAAGGAAATGATAAATCCGCACGTTTGGCTCACGACCACCCCGCCCTATGCGTACGTGTGTGTGTACCCGACACAACGTCCGTGTGTGCGTCCGTGTTGCATTTCTTTCTCGTATTGTAATTTATTGGTGTGTAACGAAGTTAATTATTACGATTTTTGTATTAAACGTTGAAAATTATTTTTAGTCTTGCAGATGCAAGATCTGTTTGTAACTTTTTTACAATGAAACAGCGTCGTCGACCCGTTTTTGCTTCGATATTGTATTATTAATGATAGAATGTTGTTTTGTTTGTTATTCTTTACTGTAATGACGTCTATTTTAATATTAATTCAACGTAGCGGGTAACGAGAATTGCTTCTGTTTATTTTTTGAAATTGTAAACTATTTTTATGTGCGTTTTGAGACTCCTTAAATAGTTAAAGTAATTATCTATAATTATATCGAATATTTTTTCGTCATCCTAACTAATATATTATAAATGCGAAAGTGAGTTTGTTTGTTCGTTACGCTTTCACGTTAAAACGGCTGAACGGATTTGGATGAAATGTGGCACATGAGTAGACCATGACCTGGAATAGGACATAGGATACTTTTTATCCCAATATACCCACGGGATCGAGACTTACGCGGGTGAAACCGCGGTGCGCAGCTAGTATTACTATAATTTCATAAGGTATTCAATAATTGTGGGGTTGATACTTAATTACTCTAGTTTATACGATAATTAAAGTTAAAACATATTTTCATCACCACTGCTCTCAAACGGTGAAGGAAAACGTCGTGAGGAAACCGGCAAAACCAAAAATTCGAAGAAATGTGACACCAACCAACCTGCCCTGGACCCGTGTGGTGGATTACGGCCCACTCCCTGTCCCCAAGAGGAGGCCTGTGTCCCAGCAGTGGTAATATTATAGGCTGATCATTGCTAAGCAACCAATTATTACAACCGAACTTTCTGATTTCAAGCGTTACCATAAAAAATGGCGCCACGATTTTTTGCTCACGGAAATACTCTTCGTCATCTTCTCACAAGAAATTCTTAGTTTACCTGCTTAAATACTACCATCAATAATAAAAATACAAAAAAAAAAAGTAACCGGATCGAATTTCAAAAATACATAGGGTTAACCCTAGTTCACAATGTCGAGACCTCATCAGGAAATGGGGTCAATTTTTTAGATTTTTTACAAAAAAAAAAAGAAACTTGTAAAAAAGAAAAAATAATGATAACAATTCTAAAGTGATCTACTTTGATGCTCACTCTGCGTAAAGAGATAACCCTAGAATTGGGGTGAATCGGGGTGAAACGTGGGAATTTAAAACGGAGGGTAAAAGTTCGCAAATATAATGAAGTTCCAAGGTTTATCTGCATAAACTTAGATTTTTTGTAAGATTTATCATCGAGCTCAAATGTCTTCGGGTTAAAAGTTTTTTTTTAAATTTATGCGCATTAATTATAAAAGTTATGGTTCGTTTTTATTAATTTTGAACTGATTTTAGTAGGTAACCAGAATAATTTACATAAATTAAAATGGCGTCTATAAAATTGTGAATTATTGCAAAAAAATATGTACAATACTTAGTTATTTTTAATTAATAAGATTGAATACCAGTATTTATTAGCTTTCGTATAGCAAATTTTATTTACCCTGCAACATCATGACACTAAAAACTATGTGACGTTTTGTTGCAATTAATAGGTAGACTCAGATAAATAAAATGTTACCTTACCTACATACAATTTTCTCTGCCTCTACCTCGACTACCTCGTTGGTCCAGTGGTTGCAAGCTCTACTACTGAGCTATCCTGGGTTCGATTCCCAGGTCGGGCAAAGTGTTATTGGGTTTTTCCATCCGGAATTTCTCAGCAGCAGCCCGGTGTCTGAATTTGTGCCTGGTTGATGGCAATAGAATCGCCACTATTACATGGGACTCAAACAACTGGCGAAATGTGGGTGTACTATAGATACACCTCTGCCTAAGCCTTCGGAGAATACAGGTGTAATGTTAAATGTTTTTTTTTAAATTGAGGCAAGACACAAGTGTTTAACTTACCATTATTAACATATAAATTACTGAATATAATTATATCATTCCTTACACGGCTTTTAGCTATCCTACATCTATTTTTTTTTAAATCATTATCAAGATCAGCCTCACAGAAATATGTCCTTTAATTAATTACTAACGTACTACTGAAGTGATTTTAACATAGCTAGCATTGATACAGCAGCTGCTTAACACGTTCAGAAACCTGTTTAAGTTCTATACGCATAACTTAGTTGCTCTACGTAAACAGTAACTTACAATAGTAAGTTTTACGATTCAAAATCAAAGAAATAATACGAAATGACCCTTTCAGAAGTAATCTTGTGATTAATAATTATTTTACAAAGTATTTGAATTGACCTTTTATTAAAAGTTTAAGAAACGATTGTATCCAAAATTGATTCATTCAGTAACCCTTAAAAATCAATACAATTAAATTGTTTACACAATTGACCCGAGGTCACACACGTCTCGAATTACCTTAAAAAGAAACAAATTCCCGGATTTCGCCATTCAATCCGCAAAAATTCGCAAGCATATCGAATTCTACAACTGACCTCTTTTTGGTAAAATAGGGCCAAACAATGACCTTATGAATCACAAACGTGTGACTTATGACCCCGGCGACCTTTTTTCTGTTTTTTTTTTGTGTTCGCAGTGGTCAAAAAGGGGCATCTTGGCCACGATTGTGATTCGCGGACAATAGCTTCTGATTGGTGAAGCAAAAACGCAATCACTGAAGAGGTTATAGAAAAAACTTAAACGCACGTTTTTTGGACGATCGATTTTATGAATATCTTGTTTTTTGGTTTGGTCGTGATATCTAGATTAATAGGAGCTAAAGGATTGAAGGCACTTGGTGTTAGGATTACATACTTTTAATACTAATTATATTAAGTTTAGTAAAATATTAAAAGTAGGTACTTACCTGAATAACAGATTTAAATATCCACATAATTTATTTTTTAACAATACTCAATAGGTAGGTACTAACTTCTACTAAATTGTTCCAGTATCTTATATTATAAAACTTATTCATAGAGCAATAAATTAGACTTAAAGATTCTAAAAAAAAAACCTAATGACATAGCACTTTTTCACCAAAAACCGTTATAAAACCAACACAAAAAACTCCTACAACAGCACAATATCTATAAAACTCTCAAATTACTGCAAACAGTTATAAATCAAAGTACGAAAAATTATTAAAAAAAACTATCTCACGCGTCTTGCGATCATCTGTTGTCAAGGGGTTGAACTTCGCGATTTTTTAAAAAGCCCACAATAGCGGAACCCTACCTAAACAGTTAGAAATAAAAAAAAAATGCGGAAGATATCGTCTTTCTATTAAAAAAGGGCGATTAAAGACCGTATCTAACTCTTTCCCATGGGTCTTAACCTCGCCGAACTTTTTTGTCAAAAATTGAGACACCTTTGCCATCTTTCCGTTTTTTTGTAATGTCAGTTTGTAGTTATATTCGCGCGTTGGATGCGCAGGGGCGAGGGGTCGGGCCCTCGCGTATTGTGGAGCGCGAATGTAGCAGGTGGGTCACAACGTACCCCGCTCGCATTTTAGGGTTTCAATAAGATTCTTTTCTTGAAATTTTGATTAATTAATTTTGTTTTGTTTTTTCTATTGTTTTTTTTTACTTTTTCGGGAGATGCTGACTGTTTATAGTTTTTAATAATTTATAAATGGAATGCTCTATACAGCTATGCATTTTCATGTTTTTTATTTTTATTTGATAAACAAGTAGAAGTACCGATATACTAGACTAACTGGTAACTAAAGTTTAAAGTCATTACGATATTTTAAATTACAGCTTCGACATTTAAACACAGTTTTAAGTGGTATTAAGATCCCTTTTCAATCGAAGCCACTTCTGGCCCTCCTGGCCCCGTTTGAAGAGATTTTAGCGTCCATTGAAGCTTTTATGGCCATCTGCGTATTGTACAGCAAGATTTATAATTTTCGTCTACAGTATGATACGACTTCTCCCACGCTGATTAAAACAGAAAACTATAAAATGTTTTGAGTAGAGCGGGCTGCTTATTATAAATTTTAAATAAATAAATAAACTAAAGTCTGTTTTTTAATCTCGTAAACTAATTTGACAGGTGCAAATGTCAAACTCCAAATTGAAAAAACAAACAACAATCTCCAAATGTTAAGGAAATCAACTTCGTTTATTTTACTATTTATAAAACTGATTTACAGGTAACATCATAGAAATATAATCTTATATCTATGGGTAACAAAGATCTTGTAAACTTTTAAAATGCGTTCTAAAAACATCCACAAACTCATGCCAAATAACTACTTTTGCAAAACACAATCCAAATCCAATTTCAGAATCGAAATTATAAAATAAAAACACGAATTCGCGGAATCTTGGAGTTGAAATCGTCGCTCATATTGCGAAAATAATTTCGATTACTGATTGCGGAGTTGGTCGAAAAAGTCTTCGATCAAAATAGGCATAATTACGGTTTCGGCTAAACGGGCGACGCGCGCGCACGAATTTTCCGAAAATTACACTCCGGCACAAAAACGGAACAGTTTCGGAAATTCGCTGCGTCCGGCCGCCGACCGGACCAATGTGAAATGTGTGTTTTTCAAACTGTTTAAACACGTATGATGCATTTTTGTTTCTCGTCATTATTGTGAATTACACTGATATTTTGTATGGAAAACTATAAGTAGGTAGGTACCTATGTCAGATAATTGGTACGTCATGTCAAAAAACCTAATTTATAATGCTAGTCTTTTGGAGGTTATAATATATATTATAATATTAATTTAATTAATTATAACATTAATTATGATTATGAATTATAATTAAGTCTTCTTTTATTACTTATTGTTGGTATACTTATAGTTTGATTGCAAGACAAGCTTTTAATGCATATTTTTAATAAACAATACGTTATTGCTATCCCAGTTCCCAGCTCGGTCTAAGGCACTTTATCATCGATTCAGCCAATTGAGTTACTATAGGAGAGCTTCCTGCCCTGAGAGAGCTTCCGCGGCCACTTGCGTGCTAGGTTGGTAACACCTAGATACTACCTATTACACAATAGAAGAAAATAATTTTATTAAATTTACTTTATTTTATTATTAACTTTTTTACTATTGATTAGAACCTTGATCATATACAACGTGTAACGTTAAATGCGCAAAACCTGAAAATAGTTTGATCAGAATAACGAGCAGAATCAATTTAAACCACATATTAACACATGTCACATTTTTCAAAAAATCTTCATTTAAAAGCGTTGTCGTGTCTATTTATTAATAGGTCAAGCCATCACATGTGCAAACCCGCCAAAATAGGTAAACAAACACAAATTGTTGTTGACCAATTTAAATTTTCTAATACGCGGGATTATAATAGCTTTTATTTCAATGCAAATACGAATCTTCCAAAACTAAAACAGCACATAGAACCTTTACAATTTTTTAAATGATTTTTTTCTCTCTAAAATAGGTTATTGAATTAAAAATCTGTTGGGGTGTCTAAGGTTTTGCGCATTTAACGTTACACGTTGTATAATGACTAAGAAATAAAATTAAAAGCTCACTATTATGGGAACTTAACCAAACTTATGCTACCAACACATTACTGTGTCGTGACGACACAAAAAATCAAACGGATCTGTTCAGGACAACGTCAAATCACAATGAGTTTTGATTGGCTAACACTGCGTCAGAAGGCGTCACGACACGACACAACCCAGTAATATAAATCAGGCTTTAGTTCAGTTTCACAATTTCTAAAAATGAACTTTAGAAGAGAATTTTTTTTTTGGCTTTTTTTTTTTTCACTAAACTTTTACATTTATAAGTCTATTTTACCGATAAAAAAAGGAGGGGGCTATTTTGTATACTAATTTTAGATACTTACCTACTCTAATAAGTACCAATGTTAGCATATTTTTTTAATTCTTGGCAAAGCTCAAATTCAAAGCTTGAATAGGTTCTTAGTAAGTTTAGCAAGAATGACGCACGACAAAAGTATTAAACTAACATTGCTTGCGTAACACCTTGAAAAAACTAACAAAGAACTAAATGCAAAGCCACGGCCCTCAAAACTTTATTGTATGCAAAGATCACCATTTTATAGACAACCACATCATCTACATGACAAAAATGACTTTAAAACACATTCACTTTCGCCGCTCCTATCGCCATCCCGCTCATTTGAAAGAAAAAGTCCGCTATCTCCTTCACACTGCGCGTTTAAAAAATGTACAACAAAAATTCGGACGCGCAAAACGCTCCACATAGTTTTTAAACTGAGATATGTCAGTTTTGTTTCAAATTTTGTTAAAATTAATAACGACTCGACGACCAGGCATTTTTGTACGTCCACAACGTAGCTTTAATTAGAAATATTTTGAGATTCGCCATTTTTTTTTTCGGAATGTATTTTATTTTTGTCCGCGTTTTGTTTTATTGGTGAAGGTTACATAGCTTTGTCAGAAATGTGTCGAATACTTTTCGTCAGTATGAGAGTATTTATTTTTTTACCAAGGGGTCATATTTTACCCAATACAGGCGGTGGAGGTCAGATAAGAAGGAGGAGGTCGGAGGTATTTTTGAGTTACCTACATCCACCTTGAAAACTACATTTAATAGCCCCCTCACACGTATGGCAAGGCAATATAATGATAGGTCCAACTTGACGGATTACCCTATTGATATTTTCTCTATGAGTTTCGCTTCATACAGACGCTCACTATTTAAACAATACGATGAGTGTTCGTCTGTCTAGCTGATATTGGTTTGATTTGTAGTGTTCTAGATTAAGGTCCACTAAACACACTTTTTATTGTTCTCCTTTGTCTCTTAATGTTCATATGTCAATGTCATGCATACCTGTCATTTGCATGGTTACTGAAATGCCTATTTTTAGATGTTAATTATTTGAATTGAAAGTGACTGTGCTGTTGGTGTGCTTATGATAAATAAATAAATAACCAGTCGCTCCATATAAAATACTGATATTCAGCTGCATTCGACTAGACTGGAAGCCGATCTCAAAAAAATTTCGAAAAGGCTAGGCAGATGATGATGATACGTATTTATTTTGGAGCGGATTACAAATTAAAATTTTTGATGATATTAATTCAGTTTGTTCTCCAAACGTGTGCAGATGTGTTTTCTTCACAGATAATTTCCCTTTCACGAAAAAATTACTAAACTATAAATTATACCTATTGATCTATCAAAACTATACTAAAATATGTCAAAAAAAACCTGTCCGATACGAAAGGAGCTCACAATTATGTAGCTACTGCAATAACATTACCAAAAAGCAATAAAAAATCTTTTTTATATTGAAAATAAAACAGTTATTGCTATTTAATTTTCACATTTTTATTACTTACCAAAATTACCCCAAATCCATTATGAATATTAGCAAATTTTCAACAGGGTCATAAGTTATGATGATTTGTAGACACCCGCTCAACGACACCCGCGCTCTATGTGATAAACCGGTAAAATTCCCCATTGAAAAAAAATGTGTCGATTTTTTTTTTTTTTCCTGAACATTACCATAATATTATAAATAGATGATACTTAACAACACCCTCAAGGACCGGCAGGTTTTTTTTACATGTTGTAGAATAAATAAGTAGGTACTGTAGATACCTAACTACAGTTGAACAATCAATCTGCCTAGCCTTTTCCCAACTATGTTGGGTCGGCTTCCAGTCTAACCAGATGCAGCTGAATACCAGTATTTTAAATGGAACGACCGCCTATCTGACCTCCACAACCCAGTAACTGAGTAATACGATACCCCTTGGTAAGACTAGTTGTCAGACTTTCGGGCTTCTGACGACCCGTAACGACTGTCAAATATCCACGAATGACAGCCGGGACCAACGGCTTAACGTGCTTTCCGAGGCACGGAGGAGTCTCGGTATGTAAAGATGGTCACCCATCCACCGACCAACCCCGGCAAGCGTAGCTTAACCTGATAGATCGACCCGGTGCTTACCTTTTACAATCTGCCTTATATTATATCGCATCCCTACACGTACCACCAACTACTCCATTATACAAGGATCACCCATTTGTATGTTACATCTAATTTACTGTAATTACAATCTATGCAAATTAGCAATTTCTTATTTATTTGTAATATACAGGGCGTCCCACGGATATGCCACATGGAGGGAAAGTACCTTGAATATTGTAGTTGGAACATTTTACTGGAAGAAGACATTATTTGAATTTTAATAACAATTTAAACTGCATTCATAGATATTTAAATAATTACATGGTTGAACCGGGAATCGAACCAGTTACATGAGAAAAATAATCACCCTGTAGCTTTATCATACCGATCGAAAGGCTTCATCGTAAGGATAATTTATGCTAAATAACATAGTGTTACAAATGAAAGGAAGACCATGTTCAAGGTACTTTCCCTCCATGTGGCATATCCGTGGGACGTCCTGTATATTTCACAATTTTTAAGACAACTACTTAATTATTTACATAAGACTATATCTATGCATACTCAATCTGCCTAGCCTTTTCCCAACTATGTTGGGGTCGGCTCCAGTCTAAATGGAAGCAGCTGAATACCAGTATTTTAAATGGAGAGACTGCCTATCTGACCTCCACAACCCAGTAACTAGGTAATATGATACCCTTGGTAAGACTGGTTGTTAGACTTCGGGCTTCTAACGACCCGTAACGACTGTCAAAGATTCACGAATGACAGCCGGGACAAATGGCTTAACGTACTTTCCGAGGCACGGAGGAGTCTCGATGTGTAAAGATGGTCACCCATCCACGGACCAACCCCGGCAAGTGTAGCTTAACCTCATGGATCGACCCGTGCGGCTGTTATTACTTAGCCACGAGCTCCTCTGCCCATAAATACTAAAAAACATATATGCAAATAAAGTTTACTTTACATTACTTTCATAATTTCAAAATTTAGTAGGTTTAAGCTATAGGTATCATCATCTGCCTAGCCTTTTCCCAACTATGTTGAGGTCAGTTTCCAATCTAACCGGATGCAGCTGAATACCAGTATTTATGTAAAATACTGGTATTCGCTCCATGTAGGAGCGACTGCCTATCTGACCTCCACAACTCAGTAACTGGGTAATAATTACCCAGCCAGGGCCAGCCAGCCCAGGTTTAAGCTATAGGTAGGTTAATAATAATATTTTGTTATCCAATATCTCACACCAAAAAATATACTTTTCTTACAAAAATCAATCATAAACACTCCCAAAACTCACAATACCTACATCCACCATTGTAACATAATCTCGTTCCGAAAGAAATCTGTCTTTTTTACCCTTTTATCACTTTTTTTAACCCTCACCCGGCCGTAACGTGACTCTACAGTTTTGTCAAAATATTACACTGTATAAACTTTTTTAAGGTAAAAATTACCCCTTTTTCGTCGCGTTTCTTTTCATCAAAAGGGTTGTGTGACGACATCTGATATTTTTTACGATCTTAGATAACCGTTGTAATGATAACTTTTGTGAGAAGTTCCTTTTTTACGGTTTTCTCATTTCGCTACATAATAATTGTGAAGAAAGGTCCGGAAGTTAAAGTTAACGTGTTATTAATAATTATTATATTTATAGATTATTAAAAAAACTTTATATTTTGCTGGTATTTTATATTTAAAAGTTTGAAACGCGTTCAATGATCTCAAAGTATGTTGGGAGCACTTGGAACAACTGTAAAGTACTTACCAAGTACGAAGGTATGATAAAGAGCAGATCAATGCCTCAATTTAAATTCAAGGCTAAAGCGTATTCAATGTAGGTAGATAGTAGGAAAATAAATAACGTCTTGAAGTGTGTCTTCACAAATTCTAAAATGCCGTCCGAGACAGGGCCTCTTAACAAATTATAAAAACATCCAAATATGGCAAGTCTTTTTTCCATACTTTCCGAAGTCCGTTATTCTAATCCATATTTCGACCGCCTTCCATATTCGAACTGTTTCTAAATTCAAAAGAGCTAAATCCCTGTTCGGTGCGCGTCGCGTTCTAAATATAAAAAAGTTCTTTTTTGTCAAATATGGAAGGGTTAAGTTTAAAAACGTTCTATTTTCGAATTGTTAAAAAGTCCACATTGTATGGAATACGTCAAAACTTCATACACCGTGACTGTAGTATAGGAAAAAATTTCAGATACATTTTTTTTTAAAACGAATGTCATTTATTATTTTTGGTTTGTCTTTTTTAAGTAAGCTTTAAGCTCAGCCATTTATTATTTAGGTACAAATAAATAGTAAAGACAAATTTTACTACTGAAAAATTTAAATTAGTGCTTTGTAAGTTGCAAAATCAGTGCTCGCCCACCTATGATAGGCTGGTCAGGTTTTAACTGACTAATTATACTTTATTGTGTCCTTCTAATTTGCTCTTCCGATGGCGACGGCAACCGTAAACCGTAGCATCCGTTGCGGTCGCCGGGAAATGGAAATGCATTCAAGGATAGAATGGTGCATCATCGATTTGTGCATCTATTTACATAAGAATATATTTAAGTAGGTACTTATGAGGCCTATGTCCAGCAGTGGACAACTTTCGGCTGAAATGACGAAAAAAATTATGATGATGATATTTAAGTAATGATGAGTCTATAAGATACCTAAGTACCAAAACTTACCCACAATTGTAATTTAATTAAAAAATCACCGTAACAAATTAAATAAATTTATCTGCCGCCGTCACTTATACTACGTTAGCATTATTCCTTTTTCAAATGATACGAAAGACACAGGAAGCAAGAGCTTTTTGTCACTTCCACATCTCGTCTGAACCGATTCATTCATTCTGTCCCTGTCTGACTTAAAGATATTAACAGAGAGTGACAAGGACGGGTATAGCGACATCGCTCTCAGGTGTGTTGACAATAACAGATGTACAGATGGCGGGGCGAGCATATTACACAATTACAATTCTATTTAATTATTTTTTTTCTCGCACGGTTTGTTAAGATTTGGACGTGGGCGTTGCATTACTCAGCCTAGTCGTAGAACAATCGCTGGTTTTTCGAAATGTCATGGCATACGAATACGAGCCGTTAGTTGCCGAAATTGTACCCATTTGACTTGTAAATTTTTATTTGTAAGTAGGTGGTTTTGTTAATTTAGATTTAAAAGGAAAGTCTTTAATATTGTCGTCTTTTATCTTGTTTGCCCCGTTGGTCTAGTGAGTGCAAGCGCTACTGCTGAGCATGAGTTCTTTGGTTCGATTCCCGGGTCGGGCAAAGTGTTATAGGGTCTTTTAATCTGGAATTTCTCCGTAGCAGCCCGGATTTGTGTCCACATAATCATAATCACTATATAATGTTCCGGCTATGTTCCCACTGCTGAGACAGGCCTCCTCTCTGTGAGAGGGAGTGGGCCGTAATCCACCACGAGAGCCCGGTGCGGGTCGGTAGATGTCACATGTCATCGAATTTTAGGTTCTAGGACATGCCGGTTTCGTCACGATGTTTTTCTTCACCGTTTTTAGAGCAGTGGTGATTAATATATTTATATAAAGTAAAGTACCCGCTTGGCTTCGAATCCACAACCAACAACTCGTAAGTCGAGGGGCCTTTACCACTTGGCCACCCTGGCTCTCTGCTGGATTCTCTTTGGATATATTATGCTGGCCTCCTATTAAATGGGGCTGAAAGATCATCATCTGCCTAGCCTTTTCCCAACTACGTTGGGGTCGGCTTCCAGTCTAATCGGATGCAGCTGAATACCAGTATTTTACATGAAGCAACTGCCTATCTTACCTCCACAACCCAGTAAACGGGTAATACGATACCCCTAAGTAAGACTGGTTGTCAGACTTTCGGGCTTCTGACGACCCGTAACGACTGTCAAAGATCCACAAATGACAGCCGGGACCAACGGCTTAACGTGCTTTCCGGGGCACGGAGGAGTCTCGATATGTAAAGATGGTCACCCATCCAGGGACCAACCCCGGCAAGCGTAGCTTAATCTGAGGGATCGACCCGTGCGGCTGTTATTACGTAGCCACAAGCTCCTCCTTAATGGGGCTATAAGATAACTGGCGAAATGTTGGTGTTACATAGGTCCTCTACCTAACCCTTCGGGTAAACAAGGCTTCGATTATGTATGTCTATAATGCTGTATGTCATTGCACTGTAAATAGGACTGCAGCAAATCAATGACTGATGATGAAAGAGTAGGTAATGTCCTAGGAATGAGTAATACCTACCTAGTTACCTAGATACATAATTCACACATTGCACTCGTCAAGTTTAACGAGACATTTTTCTTCTTAGTGAGGTTTCTATGTTGTTTAAAAGATCAGCATAATTATACATCAAAATTGAGATAAATTATCAACCGTCCCATATATTTGGGTCGTGTAGGTATTGAAGCTTTATAGGGGACACTTGATAATTTTTTCTCGATTACGATGTTGTCCCATGGAGAAATTTGTTCAGTTAGGTCTGTACCACACCCTTTTTAACCGATTTCTTCAAAAAGGAGGATGTGATCAATTCGTCTGTAGGTGTTTTTTTTTTGTGTGTGTATGTTACGCGATTACTCCGCCAATTATGATTCGGTTTTTAATGATTATTTTTGTTTGGTAGATCATGCTTCAGAGGTGGTCCCATTAAAATTTTATTAACTTTGCTTTTGTAGTTTTTGAGTTAGCTTCAATATTACGTATTTTTCCCACTTAACCTATCTAGACGATGTTTTTAGTGACTCCGTCACTGTTATTTACATAGCAGGTATTCGTTATTCGTGGGGTACCACAACTAAAAC
Source organism: Lithophane leautieri (assembly GCA_949152455.1). Taxonomy (NCBI): domain Eukaryota; kingdom Metazoa; phylum Arthropoda; class Insecta; order Lepidoptera; family Noctuidae; genus Lithophane; species Lithophane leautieri. The sequence goes on from OX424483.1 coordinate 7,045,719, forward strand.
GAGAAAAATAAAAAAATAAAAAACCGACTTCCAAAGAAATAACACCAAAAAAGTGATAAATTACTTTAATTTCGGAAGTTATTTTTCACTTTTTTGGTGTTTTTTTAAATATTTGTCCACAGTTTGACAGCTTTCTAATACACCCTGTATCTGGCCCTTTTCATCTAATCAGTCAATGAAGGTACACACGGTTACACATCAAGCTACACATTTCCAGTATAAGCTGAGCTCGCATTGTACGGAAATCCTATACAATGCGAGATCAGCATAAACTGGAAATGTATAGCTTAATGTTTAGCCGTGTGTACATACATTACAACTTATACTTAATTAAATTAATTAATAGGAAATTTTGGAAATTATGGCCAATCCTAGCGGAGGCCTTTGCCAAAGGGCAAGCTGATACTAATGTTACCGATGTCAATGATTAAAAATAATTAATGAAATCAAATAATCTATATCAATATTTATTTTAATTTAGATTATTTAATCAACAAATGCATGAATTGTGAAAGAACGATATAAAGTTAAAATTAAAATGCGTAGAACTAATAGTAACGTAAGTTAAATCACAATTTGTATTTCTTTTATAATTATGATGGAAATGTAATTGCATGTACAGTATTAGAAATAAAGGCTATTTGAATTTGAAATTAATTAAAATCATTTTATATAACAAAAATATAATATCCTAACTTTTATAAAACTAAATAAAACAAACTAAAATATGGCGTCGAAAACCTTCTTCTTCGCCCCTTCTTCCTCCCCCCCATTCGCCCCGTCTTGATATCACTTTTTGACACTTGATCAACTTTTTTAACATAAACGTTAGTTACTTTTATAACATAAAACAGCGAAAGATTATTTTTGTTCCACAACGCTAAATAACTATATATTCTAACTAACCTAATACGGTTCAACAGCTCGAAAACGAACCAGTAAGTAATAAAACCGCAGCTTGCCCCATAAACCATAAACTACCGAAATCATTTCAAATCAGACCGTGCTCCGAATTTTAAAACTTTAACAAAGACCCCGAAATACAATATCTCATTATAGCGAAAAAAATATAATCAATGAGAAAATACGAGATTTGACCCAAAAAAATGCACCCTCCATCAAAGGGTTATAGAGCGAGACGGCGAACATTTGTACGAAAGCAGAAAGAGGCGGCGATACTTTTCAACCCTTTCGCAGCACCTGGACGGGTTTTTATGCTCCGTGTTTTTGTGTTGAAATTTAAAAAAGTGCAAAATTTCCTTTTGTTGAGGGGTCAATATTGATTTTTGGGGTTCAAATAAACTTCGCACAATAATAGTTCGTTATCTAGCACAGTCTAAATGAGGCCATTACTTTCTCATCTCTACAGATGACATTTGACATTATCTGTCAAAGGGTGGCATCATAAAAAGTGAACTAATTTACTGACATTCCGAATTGGCGGATATTTTTGTATGAAATCTGAATTTTATGCTACTATTACATTACTACAGCCTCTTAACGGCATGCCTGAGAGATATTTCTAGACGGCATATAAAGCCAAGTCAGAGGCCCATGGGCGGCTTTAAAACTCTGTCACCAGGGTAGTCACTAACCACACGAAAAGAGAAGGAATCCCGCTATTGTCCTATAAAGGTTATAATCAACTGTCCCATACAAAAGCTTAAATACCTTCTTGACCCAAATGTATGGAACGGCTGATAATTTTTTCGTGATTACGATGTTGGTCCCATGGAGAAAGTTGTTGATTTTGATGGTCGTGACCACACCCTTCCATATGACCATACCTTTCTCATACCTACATGCTCTTTAGGTAAAAAGCCTGAATTCATACAGAGGGACGAAAATTACCTAAACGCTGCGCGTGCGCAATGCGTGATGGTAATTCCAGACATTAAGCCCGGAGTCCGGACTTCCCCTCGATGTTTTCTATTACTGTAAATAAGAGGAAATATTTATAAATTTTCTCCATACAAAAAGTCATAATTCGAGGTTCGGCTCTCGTCTATTTCCTCCTCCAATATTGGACGAATTTGAAAGATATTTTATAAATTGAATAAGAAGGATATTTACTGTGCCCCTATGTTTATTTTTTTACATTTATAGTTGTCAAATTTGTACAATAGGCCTCTGATGACAGCGGTCTAAACAGGCAATTTTGAGCATTTTCTGAGGGTGCTTCTACAGATAATGTATCATCAAAACGGAAAACATAGGGCATAGAACTAGTTGATATTTTTATTCTACTGTATAAAATCATTGCTCTAAGGTCATAAACCAGAGAGAAGACAGGCGAGAGCGTTTGTATGGAGAGGTGACCGACCCTATTTCCTCATAAAGGTGATCCTGATGAAACACTCACTTCACGACGTATTACTAAATCAATACAATAATCAATCAAAATCCCGCATCAACAGCAGCCTGGAGACTGGATTTGAACCCGGTTGATGGCACTAGGCTCGCCCTATATTACGTGGGACTTAAACATAACTGGCGAAATCTGGGTGTAGGTACTTCCATATTGGTAACCTAACCGTGCGTTTGCACTGGCGAAACATTCGAGACAAAACATGTTTAAATCTCTAGTTCCTGTCAAAAATTGTATGGAACATTGACAGAAAATAGAGATTTCAACATGTTTTGTCTGGAATGTTTCGCCAGTGCAAACGCACGGTCACTGTTATTTACGTAATGGTATTCAAATTTGCGTGCGGTAGGTACCACAACGAAAAAGTGAAAAAAATAAAAACTTTTTACAAACAAAACAACTGACTTCTAATAAAAAATCTAATAAAAACAACCGACTTCCAAAACAAACACAAAAAAAGTGAAAATTAACTTTAATTTCGGAAGTCGGTGTCTGGTTTTGAATTTTAGTTTTTTGCCACCGACTTCCGAAATTAATCTTACCATTTAACCAACTTCATGAACGTCGTTATACGTAGCCATAATGGACTCTTCCCACACAAAACGAATAAAATGAGCCAATTCTTTACATTCTGTCCATACAGCATAATGCAACAGAGCCAGTCCCACCTCGAAAGATAACCATCTTTTCAAATTAAACCGCATAACGACTAAAATCTAGCGATTGCAAAGATACATAGCATTATGGTCTATGATCTGCCGGAGACCATAAATATTGTAGAAGCTAGTCTTCATAATAATACGTACTGAATGTTGTAAACTTGTGTGAGTAGATTGACAGGTTATAAGTTTTTATTATTTCTGTATTGATAGTTATTAATAATGATCTGCTAAACGTGTGTTGAATTATTGCAGCAATAATCAATATTAACGTGAGTTTAGTCCAATTTTTTTAAGAGCTTTTGCTTATTTTTGTTTGTTCTTCTCAACTGAAGTATTATTCCTTTTTACCCGACTACGGCGAAGAAAAAAGGAGGGTTATAATTTTGACTGGTATGTATGTAAGTATGTATGCATGTATGTATGTATGTAAGTATGTTCATCTGTTCCCATCTATCTTCTAAACCACTGATCACAATTTGACAAATGAGGTATCGTTGGAAGCGTCTTGATCGTCCGCTGGTTACAGGCTATGTGACGTCACATAAAAAAAAACACACCTTTCAAAAAAAAAAATATTATAACCCCAAAAGAATTTAAACAATATTAAGTAATAAAAACTATAACCCAACTACGACTAAAAAAGTATAAACAAGACACCACAGACAGACAAATTAAAAATCCGGAGTCACACGTAATCTGTTCGATTTATGCACTAACACGTTTGACTCCGGATTTTTAATTTGTCTGTCTGTGGTGTCTTGTTTATACCTTTTTAGTCGTACTTGGGTTATAGTTTTTATTACTTAACTTTTTTGTTGTTATGGATAGATCCCAAAATATTAATTTGCATTTACCGAAGCATTCATTAGCTTACAGCTCCATCTGACTTAACACATTGTTCTATTTCATTGAACTCTTACGAACTCCCATCTCAACCCGATAAAATCTTAAAAAACGCACCAAATAACTAAACAAGTACAAATTCATTACCAATGTTATATTATAAAGAAACGTGCGCAAACACAGCGGTCCCACACCAGCCGACGATAAAAATATAAATTAAAACGTCTCAATGCAATACGAACCGAGACGAACGAGTAGATAGTCAGCTTAATACAAAAACAGAGAACCATTTAAGGAGGCAAACTTATAAAAAAGTAAAAAAGCAACACAATCAAATGAGGGATACTCGAAAACGGGAATAAAAGGAAAGACAAAAAGGAATATGGCGGATTGTTTTTAATTATCGAGTATCGGCATAAATCGATGCACGTCGCCGCGGGCCCGCCGCCGCGCGGCGCGGGCGCATCCCACGAGTAGACGGAGCATGCGAAACTTTTACAATGCCATGTTTCTAATGGTTTGATCATGTGCAAGAAATTTCATATTTTGGATTAAGAATCAATAAGTCCTAAATTCGTGAAGGAAATCGGCATGTCCTAGAACCAAAAATTCGAAGACATATGACCCGCACTACGCGCGCGTGTTGATTTACGGCCCACTTCCTCTAACAGAGACGAGGCCTGAATCCCAGCAGTGGGAACATAACAGGCTGATTGCTATGCTACGAGTAAGTCCCAAGAGTTCAGAAAGAAAATACCCCACCGCTTGGTAAGGTCTACTTGCCTCTGTCTTTAGCTGGTCACATTCAGGCTTTTCCAATAGCTTTCATACATAAATAAATTCTCACCCTCTTCCCATGGGGGTAGGCAGAAACTACAGAACGCCTCCTGATAAACGATCCTAAAATTATGCCTTCTCTACACAATCAGCGATATTACCCATGAGCACGATTGTGTGGAGGACTTAGGCGATTGGCGTACGCCACCGCGCACCGCCACGGTAGGCGGTCTCATGTCGCATTAGCCTCTATTAAATCCGCTGATGCCTAACACACGTACACCGCCCGACCGCGCGGTGCGCGGTGCCGTGTGATAATCGCCATACTCGTCTTTAGTCGCCGATCATCGTCTATGCTTGCTCATTCACCGGAAGACAGACCACTGATCGTGCTGATCATCGCCGATTGTGAAAAGCATGCATTACATACTACCTTTTACTTACGTTCATACATCTGAGGGCCAATTCTCGTACTTAAAAAACATTCACATTCAAGTCGCAATCTGTCAAACTTGTCAAAAATGTTGGAAAATTGATGGTTATTTTGACAGATTGCGAATGAGATGCGAATGTGAACGTTCTTAAAAATTACGGGAATTGCCCCTCTGGTCATACACGCACGCCGGTTGTGAGTACCAGGCGATTTGCCTCAGTAAGGTCAGTTTCGAAAGGTCAGGTTCGTCCTGACCTTTCTAAAGAACATCATCAATAAGGTCACTATAATTATGTCCTTCTAGAGCGCCCTCCATAGCCAGCCATTGCCTTGGCAATGCCCTAGTTTTCATTTAATTACTATTCATTAGATAATTCTCTCTCACTATCTTTAAATTTATAAGTAACGCCATCTGTCATTCTTGAAATAAACTACACGCGTTGGTAGATGATAGATTAATTACATACCCTAGTTACAATTATCTACATAATTAATTAGTCTGCAATACTAATAATACTTTTCCATCTACTGAACCGGAGTAAATATTTTCACATTGTCATCATCTAGCCTAGCCTTGTTCTATAATAACTATGGTTGGCTCCCAGTCTTACCAGATGCAGCGAAGTGCCCGTATTTTACATGGAGCCTATCTGACCTGAGGGCCTAGACATGTGACAATCGCTTCCAAAGCGTTTCGTATTTCTACATCGATTTCAACAGGATTGACATAAGCTTTTCGATAGCTTATGTCAGTCCTATACATTTTTACCTTTTCCATCATCGTTATCGCTGATAGAATGTCACTTTGTCTGTACAGAGGCCCTCTGTACAGAAGAAGAAGAATAGCACCCTAATTGCGTAATGCACGATCGGTCAGAATTGGAATCGGTTTGAAACAAATGGAGGATCCATTGAAGTTCGAAAAAATCTGCTCAACAACGTAACTTACGAACTTATGAAGCAATGGATTTGACATTTGTTTCGAACCGATTCCAATTCTGATTGATCGTGTATTACGTAAACAGGGAGCAAGCCAATTCCAACAAAAAAAAAAAGATAAATACCCTCTTTTTTTACAAAAATCTGTAACACCAACCCCGCCTCTACAGTTTCCTTGCGCCCGATTCATAAAATTCATATGTATGGGTGAAGGCAGTGCGATCGCCGACGTACATACATTTTACTTATAACTAAAGAACATTGTTGTGCTCGTCCGTCCGTACGCCTTTGTCATTGCCCCGCTTATTTTTAGATCGCTTTCGTCTTACTTCTAAATCTGTATGTTAATAACACATCGTTTAATTAACTATGAGATGGAACATTTATTTCGAAAGACTAGAATAAATTCTACGTTGGATTGGAGACTTAGAGAGTTTCCGATTCGAGTTTTGGAATCATAAATGTCAGCGATGTTTTATCGTATGTTGTATTTTATTCAGCATCTTTGTCTTATTTTCCTGAAGCCTTAAGTTTTTCATCATGTATGGTTCGAAATTTTTTGTCGAAATCCGTTTTGTGGTTTAGGCGTGAAAAGGTAATATACAGACACACAGACAAAGTTGCCTTCGAGTTTATAATATTAGTTAGATTAGATTAGAATAGACACCCCGACGATGCATTTTTTAGGGTTCCGTACCAGAAGGGTGCCAAACGGATTACTAAGCTTCCTCTGACCGTCCGTCCGTCTGTCAGCGGGCTGTACCTATCTCATAAACCGTAATAGTAGACAGTTGACATTTTCACAGATTATTTAAGTATTTCTATTGCCGCTACAACCATAAATAATAAAAATTAAATCTAGTTGAAAATTAAAGGGGGTGCCCCTTTAATTTTCAACTAGATTTAATGTTTCATGAGATACCGTCATTTTCTATAGATGCATAATAACCATTAAAAAATTAGAAACATACTCCTGCAGGATTTCAATCCCACAACACCACAAAATTACTTAGAAACCACTTGTAAATTAGAAGTTCCTCAAAACCTCTATACGACTAAAACCTTATCTCACCCTCACGAATCCCACGTTTCCTTCATAACTTTCTTAAAAAAAGTAAAAACAACACAACTTCTCATTTTGTACCCTTTTCAAACCAAACTCAATTTGGGACAAGAATTTGTGGGTTTTTTGAAAAATGATCAATGACAGCCTCACAATGACGGAATATCGGTCTTTTATAACTTTTTTTTAATTCTGGGCCTTATTTGAAACGCCCTTTTGTGGTAGAGACAATAGGGCGAAGGGTCAATGTCCGCGGATTATAAAAATTTTGAAGAAAGACCCCCGAGGTATCGGTGGCTTACTGTGGCGTTACAATGTGCGCCGGAGTCGCTTGTCTTTAATTGTTTAATGTTGTTAATGTGCCCTTTTTGGTCATATTGAGATAATTATAGGTTTCAATAACAACTATGAAGTTGTTGATAAACGAGGGGAATGATTTTAAATTAAATACAAGGATAAGACGTAGTGACAATAATTGCTTGGAATTTATTGCAAATCAAATCGAATCAAAATATTTTATTTCACATAAACCTACATGGGCACACAAACGTCAGAAGCTAGGTGCGCGGTTCCAATTGGTCGTTTCATATGGAGAAGAGCCGGCAAGAAACTCCACGGTTACTCTTTTAAAAATAATTGGCTTTTACAATACTTTCAAATTAGAGTGTTATAAGGCATGGGAGGACAATGTAGGCCTTTCAACAAGTACCAGGTGCTTATCAAAATAGAAGATGTTCAACAAATCTACAGTCCACTAAGCCTACAACGATTGCTCAGCCCCATAGTCAAAATGATTCTACACCCCTAAAATAATGTTTCCGTACAACAGTGGCCTTCAAGTACCATTTAACAGGCTTCTTGGCTTAGCTATCAACAAATAATGTGCCTAAGAAGTAAGATTTTCTCTTTTTATAAGATAAATTAGTTTACAAACAAACAGACAAACACGAAAAGTTCCATAACGTTCATTGGTTCATTTTACCACGGGATCGGTTATTAGCGATTTATGATAATAGCCGTGGTGATATTTCGTTTAAAGGAGTGCGATTCGCTGCGATCTGGAACGATCTTATGCGATCTCTTGCGATCTCTTGCGACATACGGTCTACCTGTGTTGTGGTATGTAGTAAGGTACAGTAATTTTATTCTAGGTAAGCTAGCTAGCTAGCTTCGCCCCACGGTTTCACCAGCGTAAGTCTCGATCCCGTGGGAACATCGGGATAAAATGTATCCTATGTCCTAAACGCGGTCATGGTCTACCCCTGTACCAAATTTCATCCAAATCCGTTCAGCCGTTTTAGCGTGACAGCGTAACAAACAAACAAACTCACTTTCGCATTTATAATATTACTAGCTGCGCCCCGCGGTTTCACCCGGCGACTTATTACCAGTTGCTACGACTAAATGCGACAAGTTGCGATTGAAAACGAATTAGTGGAACATGTGTCAGAGCAAACTATGCGACTCAGTGCGACTGGCTGCGACTGAAATCGATTCATTGCGATCACGGCTCGTTCGTTTCGGTTAATTTGCGCCGGAGTCCGACTCAAATCGTTTTTTATCCGGCGGGCGTGCGCGAGATGATATAGGTTTCGGATAACACCTAAGGCTAGGCGCGCAACAACGATTAAACGGTCGACATTTTACGATTGTTATTAATTTAAATTGTATTGTTTTTGCGTTTAACTTGCGTTTCTATAGATAATTTAATCGTTTTTACTATAATTTGATTGGAATTGCTTATAAATATTGTGTTTGTGTTCTTTATGGTGTTGTCAGTTTGCAAGAAGTTAATAATTTACAGGTGAACTCACAAATTTAATTTTCATATACTTAGTTGATTACTTCCGCTAGGGATAACTCGTCAGTGGAAAGGCGAAAATGCTAAAGCGCCAAAATGGTGCATTTTGGCGCTTTAACATTTTCGCCTTTCCACTGAAGATATTATTTTCCTGAGGGCTATTGAGTGGGTAAAAATAAATAAAAAATAGCCGTCAGTTAGATAATAAAAAAAATGTTAGACATGTATTTTTTGGATTATCATATTAATAAAAAAATATTTAGATAAAACGAAATAAAGTGAATCGCTACGTCACAATCACAAGTCAGTATAAAATCTACCGGCAGGATGTTATGCCACATTTTAACTCAATGTATTATTGAAGGTTTTAAACTAAACGACATGTCATGTTTGTAGGTACTGCTTGTGTTCGCTGTCAAAGACACTTGTCAGTTCGTCCCTTTTTAGCTTACCCGTGTTCTAGTGCAAACTGTAGGTATTTCGCTCTGTGAGTTATTAAATCTTTCGTCATCTTCATATTTTCCTTCCAATAAACCATCATGTATTGCCATATTTTTTTTTTTATTACGTAAAAATTTGAAACAAACTTGTCCAATATTTTTTAATAATCTATCTGACAGACAAAAATTTTTTTTTTTTGTTAACATCCCTATTCCTTTGCCTACTTAAACTTTAGGATGCATGTCCGGTAAGACTCTAATAATCCTTCCATATCCTAAGGGCATGTCTTCCATAGCATTATCGCGCCCCCGCTCTATTCCTTAATATGCAATGGTCTCTGTAGCCCCATGAACCATGAGGCTCCACGGGCTAGTGCTCTGGTCAAACCACGCTGGGGTCGACTCCGACTAATCGTGGTCCGTGGTCTGTGGCCCGGTTTGCGGCTAGTTGGCCGTTGCGACCAAGTGTGCGATTTGTATTCTATAGTTTACCTGGCTGAGCTAGTTAGCCGTTACGACCAAGTGTGCGATTTGTATTGGTTTCTATAGTTTACCGGGCTGCTGCGACCACTGGTTGCGGACGACCAGTGGAACTGGGACCAGGGATCTCGGCCACGACCTCGTGGTCGTGGGCGTCTATATATAGGATATCCATATAGGGTAAATTAACAATCACTGCAGTCAGTAGGTAGGTATCCTTTTTACTTAGCAACAGTGTTTCACACTAAACTCGTTACAGACAGTTTGTTCTGCAATTATTTTTAGATCTAGGACTAAAAACAGACACAAAAGTCTAATACTAGATTTCCAGAAATGATTTACAGCAATTTAAATTCCAAATATATCAATAACTTTTATCTACCGATGTTGCTATAAAACAAACTTATAAAATACAGTTTTCGAACTAATATCTCCTTTAATTTCTATGAACATTGAGCAAAATGAGCTGCAAAATTAAACTTGTCGATGTTAAATTGTTGCAATGAGTACAATTTTTTTTGTTGGATGTTTGTATTGAATATTGGAACTTATGTAGTTAAAGATAAGGTTCATTTGAATGGTATGAGATAAAGTGGTAAGTGGTAGATGGCCAGCAGTGAATAAGAATCTTGAAACGAATTCGATTGTGTCTGCATTGTGTAATGATAGCGATCGGTTGCCTTGCTACCGGTTGTACGAATAAGTAAGTACATACCTACGAGGAGTGCAAGGTCACAATTCTAAAATCTGACAAATGTTTGTGTGACTACATCACACGAGGGGGACTACTCTCTAAACACGAAGTCTGTAGTTTTGTCCGAAATTGCGGTCTGTCTTATTCTGTATCACTTACAACCACAAGATTAGTTCGGAGCCCGAACTGAAAATGAATTACAACGCGATTTGACAGTTGTCTCATAATACCGATGTTTGAATTCCGAAAAATTGAATTTGTCACTTGTTTTGACGGATCTGTTACTTTCGGACAAGCTCGTAGCTTCGCTGATGGTCTTAAAGAGAAGATCCCCTAAACACTACTGGGCATGAATAGATTTTCCACAAATAGAATTGCCAAAATCCTCGAGCTTAACAAACAGAGCTTGCAAACCCATTTTCATCTTGTTTTTAGCAGACGACTCACCATCAGCTGTCTTGTAATCTCATAGACACAATTTCATTGCAATCTAAACCTACCTCATGAATAACTCCGTCCATTGGTGAAAACCATATGAAAATCCGTTAGGTACTTTTTGAGTTTATCACGTTCAGACAGATAGACGCCGCGGGGACTTTGTTGTGTATTATGTAGAATTATTAGAAATACCAAATTAGAATTTTTTTAGAAATACCAAACATATTTAAAGTACATTTTTCATTTCATGTTATTATATAGGTGCTTCGCTCTGTGTAAATAATCATGTCAGTATGGTGTACACACAAATAATGCTTAGAAAGTAACGTAAATTGTGTTAATAAATTCAACGCCTATAGCAAAAACATGAAGACGAAACCTTTAAAGAAGTTAACTTATCAAATCTTATCAAGGTGTAGCCTACGATGATGAAAGAAGTCTTACCATAACCAAAATAGATATCATTATAGGCTAGATTCACTAATAAATTAAAAATCACCTCAAAGTCACGAACATTCTTACAATATCACCAAAAATCCAATCCAACAACTGCGAAACAACTGTCGCTTCGCAAAGTTGCAAGAACAGGACCGGGGAATCGAACCGAAGACACATGCGTTTTAAATCAGTACGAGCCGATCGGGCAAATAAACGACGCGCCGACGACGTAATAAACTATTGTAAGTGCAACCACATAGAAAGATGTGGAGACGACATTTGAGCTAAAGATTTTTGGTAATTATGTTTTTTATTTGCATTGGGAAGTCACCAGGAGCGCAGAGACTGGAATAATTAAAAACAGACCTCTGCTCAGTTGTGGATGGATTATGAAATAAAGTAGATTAAAGAATAAAAAAGAAAAATTATAGCAATTTAGCTTAAAGAAAGCTAGAGCTCATAAAAAACATCAGGCAATCCAGAAGCTTTCAGCAGTTTTCCTAATACTCACGGAAGCATAAATTTAAAAAGGAAAACTAAGAACCAGTCTTTATGCACCGATGACTGCTCCAATTTCAGAAAAGCAAATACATTTAGGCTTACGCGCTCAATACTCGTAAGAAGGGCAGACCATTTTACACTATTTGGCCTACTTAAATGAAAATTGTAATCCTTATGCACTATCAATCAATCTGCCTAGCCTTTTCCGAACTAAGTTGGGGTCGGCTTCCAGTATAAACGGATGCAGCTGAATACTAGTTTTTTACATAGTGTGCCTATCTGACCTACACAACCCAATAACTGGGTAATACGATACCCCTTGGCAAGACTGGTTGTCAGACTTTCGGGCTTGTGACGACCCATAATTATTATCAAAGATCTGTGGCGGTACCTACATCGCCACATTCGAACTACGCATCAAAGACTCTCACTCTAATTGCGCGATACAGGATTTTTGTGTGACGTCAGGTCACACAAAAATCCTGTATCGCGCAATTAGAGTTTACCGCGCAGTGAACATATATACAAAAATCCAATTTCAATCATTGGGCAGTTGCCCGCCAGACACAACACCCGTCTGGTTGGAGGATCCTCCCTTTTCTATGGTGGGTGAGTGAACTTTACTCACCCTGTTCCTCATACTCCTAAAGATCCACGAATAACTGGCGGGACCAACGGTTTAACGTGTTTTCCGAGGCATGGAGGAGTCTCGATATGTAAAGATGGTCCCACCCCGGTAAGCGTAGCTTAACCTGATATATCGACTCGTGCGGCTGTTATTACTTAGCCGCGAGCTCGACCCATCCTTATACAATATCATTAAACCTTATTCCGCACAATTCAACAACAAAGAAAAATTTAATAAACCAATAAACTCAAAAAAGTAACAAAACCACTCGTCTCCACGTCATTTTTATGCTCAGTCCGAGAATCAAATAAGATATGGAAAACCGAGGGCGAGCGCGCGCCGCGGCCAACGCACGGGTCCCGTACATAATTGATTTTTATAAGCTATTAGTGTCGCACTATTTTTTACTGCCTACTGACTGCTTCAGTAGCTATAACTACTGCTGATGATCATCATGATCTTAGAGACTATAATGAGTAGATACTGCAGCGGATCGAGGCGTGTATGGTGTGTGTGGCTGTAATTAAAGATTTGTTATAAGCGTTGGGATATGAATCTTGGCGGGGGTTGCATTAGATAACAGTAAGTAGGAGCGTTATTTTTATTATTGTTTCCCATTGAATAAAAAAATTCGCCGCCTTTTTTTTCAATCCGGAATTTTAGCGGGTTATTTACATGGTGCGCGGGCGGCTGTCGTCTAGCGGCTGACGTCTAGCGGGTGTCTACAAGTCATAACATTTATATTATGACCTCTGCAGAAAATTTGCTAATTTATAATGAATTTAGGGTAGTTTTGGTACTAAAAATGTGAATTTCAAATTGCAGTAACTTTTTTATTTTCCATAAATTTTTTATTTTTATTTTTTTTTGTTAATTTTATTGCAGTACCTATGTGCCCCTTTCGGAGCGAACAGGGTTTTTGTTACATGTTGTATAAGCTAACTTAAATTAGTTTTAATCATTCGTCCTTTCAAAAGATACATAATGGAATGTATCGTTTATTCGTTTACAGAATGAAAAGCTATCGACACAAAATATTAAATCAAAATAATATACTTATCATATTTATTATTTACCTGACAATTAAGTCCAAGGAACCCTAAAACGAAGAAATGATTTGAACTTACAAAAATGAGTTAAAACTCGCAAAGAGGATACCACGGCGGCCGGGACTTTTTGTTGCGTTGCACCGGGTTCGATTACCGGACGAAGTAAGTAATAAAATATGTCGTGGCCATTATATTAATTACCTGTATACTGTGTTCATAAATAATTTTTGTTAAGAAAGTTGCTGCAGTGAATGATTTAGGGTTTTTTTTTAATTGTGATGATTTTGCAGAGTCTATTATGATGACTCCTGCTTCGCTAATTTACTTTATTGATAAATGTCTACTGTAAAGCTGATAGTTGTCTAGGAAAGCGGTTAGGTCATATTGTAACGGTTGTCAAATCTTTTCACCAGTTTGACATTATGGTGTTGAACAAAGCTCTGTATTTAGACAATCGTTACTGTGTGACCGTTCACCGCTTTCCTGGGAAACCTAAGCTAGTAGTATTTAGTATTAGTATCAATCTGCCCAGCCTTTTCCCAACTATGTTGGGGTCGGCTTCCAGTTTAACCGTATGCAGCTGAATACTAGTATTTTGCATGGAGCGACTGCCTATCTGACCTCCATAACCCAGTAACTGGGTAATACGATACCCGTTGGTAAGACTGGTTGTCAGACTTGTCGACTTCTGACGACCCGTAACGACTGTCAAAGATCCACGAATGACAGCCGGGACCAGCGGCTTAATGTGCTTTCGTGAGTCTCGGTACGTAAAGATGGTCAACCATTCACGGACTAACCCCGGCAAGTGTAACTTAACCTGATGGATTGACCCGTGCGGCTGTTATTACTTAGATATTATTATAATTATATGTAGTAGCAAAGTTTTTATAATCAGATAGACCAATTTTCTAAAATATGCCAATTCCATACTCTCAGTACGCTTACATAATTTATTACCTACTGAGAATTAGACCCACCTACTTAAATGATTTTAACAATCATCTTTAAACGCTCTATCTTGCATTCTCGTCAATTACAATTAAGTTAGTCATCTTCATTACTAAAAATGATGATTATCAAAAGCTCAATGTAACCCTACACCTGGCTATGACATCACCTGACTCACCAAAAACTGCTTGATTGTTCCCAAGCAATGTAATTCCAATCCAGAATATCTGGCATTCCAATTCCTCACATATCCAATCCACAATGATACCAGAGAACAAGCACGTAAGATATTCAGAAACGTACAGATTTCAAAAAGAGCTCGCGCAGTCATTTATAATAACAGTTGAGAGCAAAAAAAACGTTCACAAAAGCATACCCTTTTCGAATTTTGTTCGAAAACGAACGATCCAGTGATAAATATTGAAATATGGTATAGAGATATGATACGTTTTGTTCGTTTTTCGGCGGCCATCACTGTTTTTTTTTGTTCGTTCTTTAATTTTCGTTTCCTAATGGTGTTGAACACGAGTTAATGGCTGGATCCTGCAGCGTATGCTACCGTTTTATCGACTATTAATTTTAGTGGCGCTTTACCATTATAGTTTTTCTTGAGACGATGTGATACTCGGTCTAGTTAACTAGTTCGGTGTAACCAATCTCTAATTGCTGCGTAAATTTTTTATGTAATGTTTGGATGTTTTTCATTTCAACTTTTGAATACTAAAACGTTTATTGCTACCATTTATTGAAACGGTTTGAAATATCATTGCGAATGAAGTTGTTTTTATTGACGAGTTGTTTTCTATTGAGGATTTCTTTTTTGATGTTTTGCATGCAAACGGCATTATTGAAATTCTTTAGTATTTTCGTTTTAATAAGTTATTAATATAGCTTTATTGCTGTTCCGTGTAGAGTAAGAGAGTTTCTCAGTAAATATAATTGTTGTATTTCAATTTATTTAATAGAACAAAGTTAACAAATAGCCACTTATGTGTACCTACTGCTAAACGTAAGCCAATGAGACCACTCTGAATGAATGAAGCTCCTATCAGCGATGGAGTGTTGTACTTACCAGATATACACCTCCACAACACAGTGACTAGGTAGCGCGAATCTACCCCTAATGTAACGACAGAAAAACATTCTTTGACTTTTACCTCCCAACAGTAAAGGTTTTGTGCCCGGGCGGCGGCAGGGCAATTTCCTTGTCGAGTTGAAAGTGATCCTTTTTCTGTTTGTAGTGATTCTCTCTGTTGTTCTTCGTCTGTCATTGCGGATGTAAAAGTCAAATATACTCGTATAAGGACAAACTCAAATATATTTCAAGAAGATAACCAGTCTTACCAAGGGGTATCGTGTTACCCAGTAACTGGGATGGGAAAATCAGATAGGCAGTCACCCCATGTAAAATACTGGTTGGGAAAGTCTAACCGGATGCAGCTTTTATTGTTGGAAAAACAATAAAAGCTGCATCCGGTTAGACTGGAAGCCGACCCTAACATGGTTGGGAAAAGTCTAGGCAGATGGTGAGGCCGTTAAAACAAAAAAATATATCCTACTAATATTATAAATGTGAAAGTTTGTGTCTTTGTGTGTTTGGATGTTTGTTACTCAATCACGCAAAAACGGCTGAATGGATTTAGATAAAATTTGATAAACAGATAGTTTATAACCTGGATTAACACATAGGATACTTTTTATCCCGATATTTACGCGGGTGAAACCGCGGGGCGCAGCCAGTAATTTATAAATGTATAATTTCGTATATAGATTTTCAATGATTGCAAAGTTTCTTGGCGCCCAATGGTTTATTGTTATGGTATCAACACCCACCTATGGAAAGAGCTTTCCGGAGCCTCAGCTACTAACAAAACTTTTACACGTCGTTAGTTCGCCCGGAGATGAAGACCTAAAATATGACTACTCGGGTACCGAAGTAGGTACCTAGCACATATACGAATTGTCTCAAGAGATATATACAATGACTATACCCAATAGAGTGCGTTTCATCAAATATTTCCTTTGCCGTAATGTTGTCTGAAAAACGGACTTATTAGGTAGCGCTCTCAGACCAACAAAAAAAGAAAGACGGAGCACTACATACATCAAAAGTGTAGCCACAAAAATATGCTCCTGCAAGTAAACACACAGGCTTACGCACACACCTACACAAAAACTATGCTCATCGCTCCTAGTACGTCACGAGTCGTCGTCTAGTAAACTTCAATAAAAAAAATAGAATGATGTCTTCTTGTGTAGTGAAAACTTGTAAAAACAATAGAAAATCACATAAAAAGTCTCACGGAAGTGATTCCGTGAGACTTTTCACATGGAAGTACTTCAAATAACATCGTTTCTTAATTTAGTTAACTATGAATTTTAGGTTACTTAGAACAAAAACCTGAACGAATGAACGAACGAAAACAGTGACATTTAAAGTGCGAGGGTTGCCATAATATGATTTGAAATTTTCCCGTTCGATATTTTTTAGTTCGAGTAATTATATGCCTGTTTTTCTATGTATTTAATATTTTAGATTTCCAAGTAATATTGAAAACAAAAGTAAATGGATAGTAGCTATAAGAAATAGTCGGAATGATCCAGAATGGCTGCCATCGAAAACCAGCGTAGTTTGTTCCGATCATTTTGATAATAATGACCTTTTTTCAACTAATCGTGGACTTCGCCGTGTGATAAAAAGCGGATATACTAAAAAGGTATAAAAAATTAGAAAAACAAAAATGAGATTTTATCAAAACAGTAATTAAACACGAGACTGTATTTTTTATTTTATTTTAGTGCGTTTCTCAGCTTAGTCTAGCTAATTTAAATACTATTGTACCAAATTTATTTTTTAGATATTATTTCCATCGTCCTACGTAATTGCTGAAAACTCAGTTTCACAAAGTTCTGGCTGTACGTTTGTTCAAGTATGTCCTAATTCTTCATTTATCTTCCTAAGGTTTTAATCAAAAGCTGCCATTACTGGTGTACATTTTTTTGTAGGACTTACCAGACTTGCCTCATGTAGCCATTGACGATAGGCCTGTATGTAAATGCACTTTGTACTTAATTGTTATTTTATTTTATTTTGCGATGTAAAAAAAAATGGTTTTGTTTCGGAATCCTTCCTAACAATTGAGGTACAATACCATACTCAACAATATCTTACTCGTACAATATTATCCTACCCAAAATATTATTCCCCAAATTATAGGGAAAAACTTTAACAAATGACAACCTTTTTTACACACATAGATAAAAGGTGGCTTCATTTTTGATGTTCGTAATGCTCCGTCTTTCTTATTTTGTTGGTCTGAGGTAGCGCTGTAGTGGCATAGCGTATTCGTATTGGTCCTAAGAGGGGCCAACACGGCATAGGAACTATTTGATGAAACGCACTTTAGGGGACTTCTCATTTTTTTTTTATCTATCTCACTCAAACATTGAACTTTATCACAATTTCTGCTCACCTAGGTTTTCAACCATGCTACCTAGTAGGACTGCATCGTCAGACTACCTATACCAGTAGGTAAGACACTTCCAACTTATAAGTACCTAATAATCAAAGCTCCAAGAATACGAGAAACAATAAATACAAGCCTTACATAAAGATTCACATAAACCATACTACTGCATCGTCACTCCCTCGATCTGATTCCAACAAAAATAAAAAACTAACATAACTCGTTCCGAGGATTTCATATTTTAAAACGAGATTGTTTTGAATATGCGTTAACTTTGTGCTAAGTCACGTCTGAACCTCCGAGATTGGAATTACTATTTTTTAATGTGTTATAAAGTTGTGTAGTTACAAACACACGATGAAGTTACAATGTTTTTAAGGGTTTACTAGAGTCTCGTCTTCGTCTGAGTTTACCGGGATAAAAAGCATTCTTTGTGTTAATCCAGATTATAAACTATCTGTGTGTCACATTTCATCCAAATCCGTTCAGCCGTTTTTGCGTGATTGAGTACATAACAAACATCCAAACATACGAACTTCCTGTTTTATATTTTTTTATTTAATAGGATGACAGTCAAGAAGCTAGTGTTTTGTATGTCGCAGTATTCGTAGTAGAAAATTACTACGATCTATGCTAACTGGTCATCCGTCACTATTACCATACTGACCTCGAAGGACATCCTTTGCTTCATGCATTGGATAATAAATGGAAGTGTAGTCACAGAGATTCTTATAGTTTACTAAGTTCTATTCAAACAACTCGAGCGCTGATAACTTTAGCCAAGATCCAAAGAGAGTTCGAATTCCCCTGAAAACGAGTATGAAGATGACACCCAAATAAAATACAAATTTTATTTTTAAGTATACATATTTATTCATAAATTACGCGGTCACATGATATAAATTAAATTATGTACAATTAAATAATACAGTTAAATTTATATAAAAATAATTATACAGATTTTAGTCAGCGAGAGGCGAAGGTCAGGCCGTGGTGGCGGCGGCCTGGCCCAGGTCGCTAGCCTACAATCTATGCCAACATTTATTAAACTCAAGCTTTTTTAAATAAGCTGCATATCTGTTAGGTGACGATAAATAAACAAAAAAATAACAACGGATAATAGTTGACAAATAAATAATAACATTTAAAAGTTAACAGTGACTAGAGAGCGTACGAGGATTCGATCGTCCAGGCGTCTTCTCATAGGCATTCGACAGGGTGTAACACTTAACGTAACTTGTTTATTAATAAATAATTCATTATAATATAAAAACTGCTTCACACTTAGACTCCGAATTGTATAAAAAATCGTTACTCATACTCAATATATCGTTTAGCATCCAGTTAGAATAGATAGTGTAAGATTTTGTGTGGGTGTTCCGCAGGGTAGTGTTCTTTGCCCCCTGCGGTTCCCAGTCAGTCCATATAGTTTAGTGGTCGATGACGTTAAGGTAGAACGCTGCAAGGGCGTCCCCCTTGGAGCCCACGGCGCGCGCCTGGTACTGTCCGGCGTCGTCCGGGTTGCACTTGACGATCTCCAGCCGGTACCTAGAGGTTCCTTCCATCATGAACTTGTATCTTGCGGAGGTCTCGTCGATAGGCTTGCCGTCCTTCAACCACTGAAGCTGGAGTGGTGGCTGTGAAATAAAAGCTTGATTAGAATACTTTTTTGAAATATGCAATTTATAAAGGTTAGTATGTGGACCAAAGTATTCGAGTACTCGTTGAAAACATCTAAACAATACCAAATAATGATTATTGGGAACGATGTCATTAGTTCTGAGAAAGATGCTGCTGTTCATTTACTTGAGTATCAGCACGTATTTGACCTACTGAAGCCCATCGACGTTCTTCCTCAGTTTGTGCAATTTGCTTAGCAATTTTAAACAGTTGTGTTATAGATTATCCAAAAAAAATTGCAAGGTTATGGGGACCACGGGAGATTAATTTAATCACGTCCCGCTGTCCCCGTGACGGGGATATGGCATACGGGGACAATGGGAATAAAGATGATTTAGTGGTTGCTCTTCGATCTTTATATATTTTTCTGTATTAAGCGTTAGTGTGTACATTGTTATTGTTTTTGTTTATATCCTGAGACGTAATTCTGGAGGAGTTTATCGAGCCACTAAAATTCTTTGAGTCTTTACTATCAATTTACCGAATGTTAGTGGAGTTTTGCATTATACCAATCAACACCAAGTTTTATTGGGCTACTCAAATTCAAATCAGGACAAAAATCTGTAAACAGTTCTAAATAAAGTCCTGCAATAAAGTGGAATGGATTTTGATGCGACTTAGATTTTCTTCATAGCTGTGGAAACATTAATATTTCAGCCTGGCTTATTCTTAAAATGAAATTGTTACCTTATCCAGTTCAGTGCTGAACACGGCCGGCTCGGCGTCGCTGACGGTGGCGGAGCTCGGGTAGGCGCTGTACTGCGGCGTGGCGCTGGGCTCGCCCGGCACGCGCACCACCAGGCTGCACGATGAGAAGGACTCGCCGGCGTCGTTGAATGCCTCGCATGTGTATACGCCTGGGGAAGAAAATTTGATGTTAATAGTGAGTGTACTGTCTAATTAATAGTAACAATTAAATAAAATGCCTCGTTCGAGTTAAAGAGATAATAAACTGAATGAAGCGGAAATGTCAAGTTTTATTGCGGTTACAGTATTCGGTATACTCAGTTCCACAAAAAAAATGCATTGCGCTTTCATTCGGCTCCACGAAAAAGTTGCAAGAAAATTCAAACAATTATTACTTTATGATGACAAACAGCGCCATCTACTCGTCAAACTCTATACTGAGTAGACATACAGCGCCATCTAGCTTTTGTACTTAGTACTACTTAGAATACATCTTTACAAGTATTAGATTATATTTCGTTCTCTATTATTATACAGAACGTCCTTTACAGTGTGCAACATAGAACATAGATGGCGCTGAGTCACTTTTAAGTATAGTTTGGAACAGGCCTATGCTTTACTGGAATACCAACAAGACAAATGGCCGATTTAATTTTACATCAGTAAACTAGCGAGTTCAATTAAAGTAGCAAGTTATGTGACATATCAGCATTTATTTTCAATAGTTAGATCTCAATAAATATTGGATTTGACAGTTTTTTGTATGGAAAACATATGAGAATCTGCCATATTTTTTCTTCGGATGAAAATTATCTGACTATAGAAAAATCAGCCCCGGACTGAAAACATAATAGTTGTACTAACCAGCATCCTCAGGGAATATCTCAGCGATTGATAGCTTATGAATGTTAGCCTCGCTGGAGTACTGGAAGTCCTTCGACGGCTTGATCTCCTTGTTGTTGTGCAGCCAGATCACGTCGAACCGTTCGGCGTTTGTGATTCTGTGAGGAAAGAATTATCATTTAAATCGGAAGCTCAAAAGTCTGACAACCAGTCTTACCAAGGGGTATCTTGTTACCCTGTAACTGGGTTGTGGAGGTCAGATAGGCAGTCGCTCCATGTAAGATGCTGGATTTCAGCTGCATCCGGTTAGGCTGGGAGCCGACCCCAACATAGTTGGGAAAAGGCTAGGCAGAATGATATTGGTCCTCAGTGATGATAAGTGATAACAATAAATCATGTTTCAGTGTCTGAATTAGCATTAACTATTGTAATCTTCTTGTTTTAAAATGGAAAATTATTTGTATGACTTTGTCTACCAGAAATAAGCGGAGCTTATGAGGTTGCTTGAAATGTTAGTTAGTTTTAAGAAATTTATCAGAATGGGCTCGGCAGAGTTGAAAGAACTGCTATTTACATTTTTATTTTGTTGATTCTATAGTTTATGAATATAGGCAGCACAGATAATTAATATTAAGTGTAATATAGGTAAAATGTTGGTATGTATTATACTGAAACGATAGTTTTATGGAAGATATGAACAAAATATAAATGTTATGTTAAAATTTTAAATAAATAGTACTCAATAATTATTAGAAACCCGCAAGTATGATTCACGTTATTTGTTCCAAGTTTTCAGTTAAACTGTCTTACCTGCAGGACAGCGTGACAGCGTCTCCATCAGTGACAGTTTGTGATATCGCGTGGTCCACTATTCTAGGCGGCTTGTCGCCCAACTTCACTGCAGCTGTCGTGCTTTCCATTGCTGAGAAAACCAATTAAAAATATTAACACATAACATAACATCACGCCTGTAATACTCGGAGGGTTAGAGAGAAGTGTCCGTACAGTACACCCACATGAGAAAAAAAATACACACTAAATATTAAATTACCACATAAACATAACGTAGATTTCAGATTAAAAATATATTTAAATATGAAAATATTATATTATATGAATATTTTTATTTTAAAATATATAATAGATTTGATATAGAATCTCTGGCAGTAAACTTCTACACACAATAATTAATTAATTTCTCTATTAATAATTATTTACCACTGTCCGAAAGAACAAGATAACTCACTAACTTACCGGCCTAGACTTGAATCCAGTCTGACTAAGCTGACCTTTTATTACGACCGGTGTGAGAAAGTAAAGTACTAGGAGTGATCGGTAAAAGTTACTGATCGCTACTAAATGTGGATGTGAGAAAGTTTGCTATAGGTAATCTAGTAGCAGTATATGTAATATTATGTTCTGGAAACGTTAGATTTCTCACGAAAATTTCTTCGCCACTTTTAGAGTAGGTCTACGTAGTGATGCTGATGAAGCAAAATGTACCCATTGAGTAGTAGTACATTACTGTCGCGGCCTGCAATAAGGGAATTGATGGACGATCGTGAAAATGAGGGCCGAGGCGAAGCCGAGGCACTCATGCGTGAGTCCATCAATTCCTGATTGCGGCCAAGGCTTGTATAGTACTTTTCTCAAACAACGCGCGGAAATTCAAACTGAGTAAATTAAATAGAATAACTATCATTTTTCATGCGCCAATGTGTTAATTTGTTTCTTCTTTTTTCTATTTGCAAACCAATTCGAAATTTAAATAAAATCTTTTATAAGTTACCTCCTTGGTTGCCGTGTGTTGAAGTAAAAAGTTCGTTCCATTTTTAAATAACACGACAGATATGGGTTTTCATAGTAATTTATTTGGCCGCTAAACACGCCAGATATGGATTTTCATAGTAACTTTGCTGGCCGCATCGTCACTTGTTTTTTACCAGTACAGCAATTTTGATTTATCTCGAAGAAGGTTGTCAAAATAATGCTCGAATTTCCAAGCATGTTTGAGAAAAGTAATTTTATTCTAAATCACACACACAATAATCGTTTTCACATATAATATTATAATTAACTAGCTGATACCCGCGACTTCGCCCGCGTGGACGTCGGTTATTATATACTAAAACCTTACTCGAGAACCACTCTATCCATTGGTGAAAACAGCATGATAATCGGTGCAGTTGTTTTTGAGTTTATCGCGTACAGGACGACAGACAGACGCGGCGGAGGACTTTGTTTTATAATATGTAAGGATGTATACAAAATATTGTAATTTTTTTTATAAGAAGTTCTATTTATGTGGTTTCTATGGAGTTTGTTAGTCATATTTCTCTATACGAAACTACCTTTTGGAAAGGGCGCCCAAAATCAATTATTTTTTATTGTTAATTTAGACGTTCAAAAGTGCCTACTGAAATAAATGACTTTTGAATAATAGAGCCGCCTACTTGAAATAAATTATTTGACTTTGACTTTGCACAAAGTGAACGTCTGACTCCCAGAGCCACTATTGCTCTTATGGCGCTAATCTTTAAGACACTATAGAATACGTACGCGGCCGTTTCCCTTCCACTTTTACATGATAACCAAACTGTTCGGGGCTTGATCAAGCTTGTAGAAGTTGTAAGCAGAAGCATACTTGTTGCGTTTTGGCATAGCAATAGCGGTCATTGCCCTTTCCCTAATATTTCTCCGTAGGAACCCAAAAAATAAACTATGTATGGTTTTTCGTTATTGGAACATGCTGAAGATTACGATAGATATTGATTCAGGAAGTAAAAGGACGTTATTTCAGTTTTTTTTTTTACAAAAAAATGCTACTAGGTGTAGGTGGGTCAATGACCGCTATTGTTATGCTAAAAAGCGATAACTTTAGTTACATACCTTTAACAGTGACTTTGCACTTGGTCTCAGTCTCGCCCTGGCTGTTGATCGCCTTCAGAGAGTACACTCCCTCGTCTTCAGGGAATATCTCGTTGATGGCTAGTGATGCGACACCGTTCTTGTACTTGAGGTCGACAACCTGTCGAGGAAAATGCAAGTTTGCATTACAATTATACGAGGGATTTGATGAAATTGCTGCATATTTAAGATGAAATTACGAAATAATTACAAAATTCGTGGCGTCTGTAAGATTTATCAAACTTTATTTTGGCTTCAGCGTAATAGTTTTTACTTTCAGCATGATGTGCAATTTTAAAAATATTGAGTTTAGAGATAAAGTAAAGTTTACATATTTTTTCAATCTGTCTTTGGAGGATATTTAATTTTTTAAATTAAATACATTAACTTTCATCAATCATCATTCATCACACAATAATTACAAATAAGTAAAACTTTTTTGTAAGATTTTTCTTTCTTTTTAAAGGTCTCTCAATTACACAAAGAATTACAAAAGTACTAGCAGAGCAGGATCCCGGCACAATAAGCGTCACCCAAACAAAACGCGACATCCCCAACACAACGCACCTCAGAGGAGTGCAGCGGCTTGGCATCCTTGTACCACTGCACGCGCGGGTCGGGGTCGCCGCGCACGGCAGCAGACAGCAGCAGCGGCGCGCCGTCCCGCGCGGTCAGCGCGTCGGGCAGCGAGCGGGCGAACGACGGGCCGCACATCGTGGAGTCGGAGGCTGGTACTGCGGGACGAAGACAGTAATGTCATGATCAGGGACAAAGGCATGTGAATTCTAAACTTCGTCTGGGCTAAAGCACATTTGTATCGCAACATGGTTTCTACTGAATTCAATTTTATAAAAACATCACATACATGTGCTAAAAACTTGTGGGAGATGGGAAATAAGCGAGACAAGTGTTGTTTAACAAATGTCGATAGTTAGCAACTTAGTATACTCGTAAAACTGATGTCGACATCTGAATTGACTGAAAATACCTCTAAAATATCCTCATACAGAACCTTTCTATTGTACTGAGGAATTATTTATTTATTTTATTACTTTTTAGAAGGCTTACAGACTTATTACAAATAATAGGTTAAAACAATACATTATCAAGTTGCTAATAACAAACCTCCACAGATATATAACATATCGATTATTTAAAGCCAAACAATCAGCAATTTCACAATTAAAGTATTAATGAATGAATTTATAAAGGAATGCGATATCCACTCTTGCGCACGTTATTGTTTCAATTATTTTGTTTATCTTTATTTACCACAGTGTTGATATATCGTACTGTTAATAGTTAAGTGTACTTACATATAAGTTCCTTAGTAGCACTCCTGGACCTGGACGATGTGTCCGAGTCCAGTCGTGAAAGTCCTCCATATTTCTTCTTGCTCGCTTCTACGGAGGTCTGTGGTGAATACTTTGGTCTGAGCGCAGACTTGGTAGGCGGGTCGATCGTCACCTAGGGTGCAGAAAAAGGGGGATTATTATTGAAGTCTGATTTTAGGTTTGATGAGTTGATATGGATGTGACAGCTGTGAGTAACAAAATAAAAATGTTTCAAAACCACGTGTGATGATTGATGAATGACAACCTAATTTGTCCTGTTTCGTCTAAAGCTGTAAGTCGAAGTCTCCATGACACAGGGAATCCTAGTGTGGAGGCCAGTGCTAATTGAATTTGTACTGCTCTCTTGAACAATAATGTTTTTTTTTTTGTTTCTTTGTTCCGTGATATGGCTGTCTCCAAAACCTGACCACGCAGAATGCGCTATATGTACAGTACAACTATTTTCTTAAAGTCCCTTGGCTTAAAGCATGGCTTTAAACTTCGTGTTTCGTCAGTCGTCGGACAGGACGGTCTGCACCAAGAGCAAAGGCCAACTAATAGAAATCCGACGACAGACGAAACACGAAGTTTGCCGAATGGCATTAAGAAAATATATGTACTGTATGTTTAAGATAAAAACCCGCTAAAAATTCTCATCATTTGTAGCTATTTTCTACCCTATGCAGCCTGCATTAGAGTAGAAATTGGCTTTTTACCTCGTTCTTGCTTATTGTCATCGACCCATCTTGTTATAGTCTTCATAGGCTCTTTGCTCATTTTCAGCTTAGTTAGAGATTTACCCCAACTGTGTTTTTTAGCACTTATGGGCCAATATATAAAGTTGAATGTTGCATAGCAATTGATTTTTCATGCTCACTTAAATGTCTCACTGATGGCGCATATGTTGGATTATCTTCAATTTATCTGAGCAATATGATGCTGATCTGTGTCATGCTCGCATGAAATGTGCTGTGTCTGGTAATGTCTAGATAACCACAGATTATTTTACATATTGTACTTTTATACAAGAATCTTTTAACATGCACATCTTTTTACATAAAATATACATAACATTACATCACGTTTGTATTCCTCTAAGGGTAGGCAGAGGTTTTTATTATCATATGTAGTAAATTGATTCGAGAGAGTTACCATGGAGATTCTGCCCATTCGTCTTTAATCGGTTCAATGACACTGAATGAGACAAAATAGAAGTTTTATTTATACGCATTTAGTATCCAGCAAAGTGTTAAAGAAATCAACTCTTTGGACCGATTAGTTTTCCGGCTAAGTGACCGAAACTTTGATTAAAAAAAAACCAGTAAATGAATCGATTGAAAGTGCTTTTAAACTGATTGATAATATGACAACTTTGTCGTGAAATCGAAATTTTGCTGTGACATTGAATTTGATAATGACAACTCCATCATGAGGCTGATGTTCCATTCCAATGGATTAATGTATTATTTTCCTTGTTTACCTTATCTTGTTCATGGTCCTCAGAGGTTAGATTTTGGGGACGTCGACGCTAAAGCAGTAATGTAAATTTATTAATAGATGTTATCTTTTTTTTAAAGCGTGAAAAATGAATTTTTATATATAGCTTGCTTAGACTACACGGCTGTCTTGTTACATATTAAAATGTAAATAATGTATATAAGCAAAGCGATGCTAGTATATTTGTATTTACACTTTTCTTGACAACTTTTTTGGCCAGTGTTGACTGCAAACATTACCTCTTTTTAGGCAAAAATGTATGTCCAGCAGTGGTACAATATAATACAATTTTTAATCATTTATACACTATAGTAGGAAATGAAAGTACTCATGAAATATTGATGTTTTTTTAACTATTTTTGTGTTGGCCTCCCAAAGCAAAAGTTGTTCAAATTCACAAGTACTTTCATCCCGTAAAAGAACGCCAATGATTTCAAACTACACCCCGTATAATACATAACATATATATTACCACAAATGGGTAGGCAGAGCTGTGTGTGGATAGCATAAATAGCCTACAATGTCCCACTGCTGGGACACAGATCTCCTCTCTGTGAGAGGGAGTAGGCCATAATCCACTACGCGGGCCCAGTGCGGGTTAGTAGATATCACTTGTCTTCGAATTTTTGGTTTTAGGACATGCCGGTTTCCTCACGATGTTTTCCTTCACCGTTTTGAGAGCAGTGGTGATGAAATAATTCACACAAAGTAAACCGCCTCTCTGGGTTCTAAACTATTACTGTAATCGCACTGTGTCCGTACCTACTCGGAAGTCACGGCCGTTGCCACTGGGCCACCACTGCTCTGTCCAAGTTTTGTCTGACCAAGATTATGTCAGGACTTTAAAAGAGACTGCGACCTCTGAGTTTGTTTCGGCCTTTCTTCTCAGAGTAGTCAGAGAGGAAACGCCGACCTCATCTAGCTTATTTTTAATATTTTTTAATATGACGTGTAAAAGTGATTCCAATGTCCTATTTACAGAATAAACAATTTCATTTCATTTCATTTCTGCTACCCATAAATTGTCAGATAAGTAAAGTGAAAATATGATACAGTTTTATACAAAGTATAGTATACAGTTTAATTTATAGTCGTCAACTGACCTTAGTCTTGGTGATAATCGGTGGCGGTGCAGGTTTGAGAGGCTTCTCTATGTAGCGGCGGTCTCCGGAGTGCAGGAAGTTGTGGATCATCTGCGCTTGCTCCGGTGACGTTACCTCGCCTGTTGTGAAACAATTCATTTATTTAATTTACAAGATTCGCACTTGAAGAGAAAATACCTATGGAATTGATTGGGGTATTAATAACTCAGTTTCTTTATTTAACCTGTATGACCGTGCGCGGGCCGCGCGCGGACCAAAAACCATTGTAGTTAATTAGAAAGTCCTTGAAGAATTAAATCAAACTAGCAGAAAGTCCGAATAATGCAGTGGTCTTGTATTCAATCTTCAAAATTTTTCTTTTTACGTAAGTTTTAAAAGTCCACTTCCACCGTGCTTGAGAATCTCTTCGTAATGTCTCTGGGACCCAGGAGGCTCATGAACAGTGGACATTTCTGAACTCATTATCATCGAATACGACTATCTATCTTACGATATAATGTTATACTACGAAGTAGTGAAAGATGGCCGTTCTGCAGCTGTCTATTGTAACTTTTGACCTTGAAAAAGTGTTGATTCTCAGCCTAATTAGAACAAATATTTTATTTATTTATTTACACCAGAAGATATAATTATATAATATCCTAACATAGTATTCCAACAAAATAATTCAGCCCACTTTTTTAAATACACGCAATCTAGTGTGCAATCTTTGTAAACGTAGGTAATACGTATGTGTGTGTAAAAGACTGTATATTCAATGGCAGATGTTATTTTGCACCTTTGTGTCCAATTGGGTGGATTTTGAGGCATTATTGACCAAGTTCAATAAAGCGTAATGGCCGAGTACCGCGCGAATTACTCTTACGACTTAGTAATGATCCAATTTCACATAAAACAAAAAATGTTGACTTCAGCGCCATCTAGCGGGAAAATGGCCTGGAACAGACCGTATATTTCGCCTTAACAAAAAACTTATTTACAAAAAATTAAACCGACGAAAAAAGAACTGAAAAGCGAAAAATAAATAATTTTAATTTCGGAAGTCGGTGTCTTCGCTTTTCAATATGTATGTGTGCGAAATTTCAACAGAATCGGTTCACAGTTGAAAATTCAGTTGGTGAAAAATCAATCAACCCCATTTTTTCTACCTTTAGGGGTGGATTATTGTTTCCAATTTAAATGGGACCAACTTCGAGGTATACCCTTCCCAATAAAAAAAGAATTTTTCAAATCGGACTACTCACAAAAAAGTTATGCGAGGAAAAAAAAAATATATATATATATACGGGTCGACTTGAGAACCTCCTCCTTTTTTTTTCGTCGGTTAAAAAGTAAATTTAACAGTACAAAACATACAATTGGCGGCCTTATCGCTTGTCTATGGTGTTTATTCTCCTTACCCTCAACAATAACGACACAGTTGGTCTCATCAGTGCCGTGCACGTTGGTGGCGATGCAGGTGTACTTCCCGCTGTCCTCGGGCCGACAGTCGATAATCTCAAGCGTCACGACGCCGTCCGAATGAGTCATCGCGTAGTCATACTTAGATAACTCTCTCTTGTCCTTGTACCTGTCGGTAGATGATGAGGTTTAGTATGTATTTATGGTTATGTATAAAAAATTGCAATTGAATTTTGGTGTTGTAGAAGGGATCCGAGTGTGTTATAAGATTGAGAAAGGATTATGTCTAAAAATTGATAAGGCAAGGCAGGTTTTATCGCAATTAAACTATTTTGGATTCGCATTTGGAGAGACCTTGAAAGACCATTTGCCTTCCACTTCAAGATCTCTTAAAATGCAAAAGGCCAAATGGATTGCCAGTTATTGGCACGGGCACCCAATTCTGACCCTTTTCTTTTAGAGGGTGGGAAATGATCAAATTACTTCTCCCGCTCTGGGCGGAGCGGGAGGGCGTGTCAGACTTTTACTGACTAAAACCCACCAGTTCCTTCAGTTGCCTGTTGCCACGGGCCCCGCCAGTATCCCTTTCGGACTTTCCCGCAACCCTGGCAGGACCCACTTCTGACCCAAGGGCAATATTATACGGTTCACTTTGATTCAAAGATCCAGAAATGAAAGTCCCTAATTTTATTCCTTTTCTGACCCTGACATGGATCGATTAATTTTTAAGTATCGAGAATTTTGGTTGCTTGATTCAAGAAAGAGTGTAAAGTGAACCGTGCTTATGCCTTATCTAAATTGAATTATGTTGAGAACTGAAAAATGTATAGTTGAAAACATGTTGACTCTAATTTTGACGATTCTTCAGAAATTCCAGCTGTTCAGCAAGATGACTCTTCTCGTAGATGGTTCCTAGATTCTAGTTCTTCTTGCTAGCGGTTCCTAGAAGATGTTAAGTAGTACATATTTGACAGGTGTGTACTGACCACTTGACAGTGGGCGTGGGCTTGCCGCTGAGGCAGCACAGCAGCTTGCAGGTGTCGCGCGCCTGCATGACGCGCGGCCGCAGCTGGAACGTGAACACGGGCGCCGTCTCGGACGTCTCCTGCCAGAACGTGTAGGGGAGGGCCTCGCGGCGGCGCGGGGCTTCGGCGAGGTGCTGGCGTTGGACCTTCGGGACCGCTGGGAGGGAGAAACAAGGATTAAATTGACTGTAATTATTATACCTAAACATATGTGAAAATTTAAAATATGAAACAACAAGGAAGTCGCTCAAAGCGGAAATTGTATGTTTCATCCAAGATTCATCTCACAATACACAAAGTTTTGCAATCGATTTGAATCTGGAATTCCTAGGACCCGAAAATCTCATAATTTCAGAGACACATTAGAATAATGTTCGAATTTAAAAATATTGTAAGTAATAATTATAATAGTCTCAATAATTTTCCGTACTCCTGCTCACACAAGTAGTTTTAAAAAATCAACTACAAATCAATTTAATTGCACTTACACGCCAAAAGCGCTTAAGCTTTATTTAACACTTAAAAATATAAAATTACACTATATTTTAACTTAATCGGATCACCCAACGAACTAAATATTAAAACAATCAGTACACTACGGTAGTCAGAAAGGCAGTGGTTAATTTAGTCGCGTATCGCCGGCTAAAGGTGTACGTAATAATAGATTGGAACGTACTTCTGTGACACTATTTGTCTGACAAACAATTATAGTGCAAATTAATGGTATGTTGGTTTAATTGGTCGGGACTGCTTCTAATTTGAAAATGTTATGTAGCCAAAAATACTTGATAATTGAAATGGGTAATTTTGGCGTGAACACCTGGTGGTTATTTTAAAATAGTGTGTATTAAAGTCTAAGAAAGTTTTAACAAACATCAGAGGGCCAATTCTCGTACCTAAAAACGTTCGCATTCAAGTCACAATCTGTCAAACTTGTCAAAAATGTTGGTAAATTAATTGTATTTTTGACAGATTGCGAATAAGATGCTAATGCAAAAGTTCTTAAACATTACGGGAATTGCCTCTCTAGTATAATATAGCAACGCTGCTTGATACCATACCAAAATTTGAAAGGAATTAAATTCCTTAATGGGACGTTTTGATGTCTATGTAAATAGTTACCACTGAATTTTTTTTAAACCACCTATTTTATTCTGAGTTACTTTGTAAAAAATTTACTTATTGTTTACTGAGTTAATTTGTAAAACAACGCACTTATTGTATTCTGAGTATCTTTGTCAAAAAATATAAACATCCGAATTGATCGATTCCTTTTAAAAGTTGGTTAAAAACAGAGAAAAACAATATTGTCATAGAGTCGATTGAACAATTTGCGAACAAGTCAATACTTGTCACCTCCAGCTAACAAAAACATCTTTTGGCAAATGAGATACTGTAAATAGTCATCTTGTGTCAAGCCAAGTTCAGTAAAGAAAAAACTTTGATAATTATAAAACTCTGCAGACAATTCGGCCTGTAAATAAATAAAAATAATGCTACAAAAACACTTACGTTGCACATTCAGGAAGACGACCTCTTCCCTGAATCCATAGTGGTTCTCAGCCCTGATGATGTACTCGCCGCGGTCTTCCAACTTCGCGCGGTTGATTATAAAGTAGTAGTCGTCTCCGGCATACCTAAATGACAGAAACAATTTATGGATATGGTGGTCTGATCGTTTAGAACGACTTCTATAGAATGTATGCTGGAAATGTTCTTAGTTAAGACGAATGCTTCAGCTTAACCCGCGAAATTCAAATTCTCTGTGAGCGCGACTGGTCAATCGTCATCCTGAGGACACTTGTCGATTTCTTATATATATCTACGTTTATTGTATTTTATCATGGATTTCCGCAAAGTCACGCCTGAATCAATTAACTATTTTCCTTGAGATCTATCTTTTCAGCAATTGACAGATTTAGAGATAACAGTAGCCTATTTTATTAGTACTTACCTCTTCATAAACTTGACAGACTGCCTCAACTCGTGGTTGTTCCTCGACCAGGTTACGGTGGGCGTGGCGCATGCGATGATGCGACAGTACAGCTTGACGGACTGGCCTTCGTAGCAGAAGGCAGATTGTGGTCTGATCACGAAACGTGGTGCGGCTTGACGACGGTCTGGACGAAAATGTTAATATAATGTAAACGATGAAAATCAAATTACTATTCATGATAGCCGTATAGGCCGTAAGTCTTGTTGGATTGTTCCTTTGGATTATGAGAGTTAAGGAGCAAGTAGTGCATCCTGCCAGGGTTGCGGGAAAGTCCGAAAGGGATACCGGGACCTTGGCAACAGGCAAATGAAGGAACACGGGTGGGTTTTAGTCAGTAAAAGTCTGACACGCCCTTCCGCTCCGCACAGAGCGGGAGAAGTCATTGGATGATTTCCCACCCTCAAAAAAAAAAAAAAAGTACTGCATCTGCGTTTGCGCACACACTTGTGCACCATAATAAATATTTCCTGCGTACTTGGCTAATCTCCGCTGAGAATAGCCGCCGTGACTAATTCGGTCGGGGATATTATAATAATGCAAATAAGGTGGCATTTTTCTGTTTAACAATATCTTTAAATGGGAAATGCTCCAAAATACAGCTCATTAGTAAGTCATTTTTATTATTAATTTTTTTTGTTGCTGTCCGATTTTATAACGAATGTCCTTTAAATAAGTTATAAAATTCCGTATTTGGTCGTTTTGTGGTGGCTGTCTATAGATTCCAGGTTTCATAAAATATAACGAAACATGTTTCATTCGTGGGTACTTACCGAACTGTCCATCGTATATCTTCCACTTCTCGATGAGAAGCTTGCGCAGTGAGCTGTACTCGCTCAGCCTGCCGATGGGCAGTTTGAATGATGACCAGTTCTGTGGGGAAGATGGAGGATTGATAAGTCATTGCGTCATTACCTCCTGATAGGCTAAAAACCTTTGTAGCGGAGGTCAATTGTGAATTCGGATACGCAAATTCGTTAGGCAAACAATTTAACCGTTATTTCTTTTGGTTATTGCTATTTCAAAGCTTCATATAGAGAGAGAGAAGGGGGTGAGCGAGAGAGCTAAGCAATCAAATAGTTCCACATCCATCATTTATTTATAATTTGTTTTTTGTATTTCTGGTCTCGCCAAGTGAAAACTTTCCTAACTTTAGCTTTGTCTTTTTTTTGTAATCTCTGAATAAATATTTTTTACTAGCTTCCGCCCGCGGCTTCGCCCGCGTGGTATGTCGATAAAAAGTAGCCTATGTCCTTTCTCAAACTTTAGACTATCTGTGTACCAAATTTCATTTAAATCGGTTCAGTAGTTTTGACGTGAAAGCACGACAGACAGACAGACAGAGTTACTTTCACATTTATAATATTAGTATTAGTTAGTATTAGTTTGTATTCTCGATTCTGTATATTAGTAATATCCAGTAGTCCCCGCACCTCGTACTGGCGCCGCAGCCGGTCGCGCATGGTCTCGTAGCGCCGCGCGTCGATGTGCGCGGTGCGCTGCGCGGCCGCGTCGCCGGCCAGCCACGCGTGCAGCAGGCACTCGTGCGCCGTCATACGCTTTCTGTGGGACGAAACAACAACATCTTTAGTGTTCAATCTTTTGAGCACGCACATCCCATCGTAAAACCTTCGTTTGCTAGCAAGCGAGATCGAGACAAAACCAGAGGGCTTAGACAAGTGACAATCGCTTCGAAAGCGTTTCGTATTTCTATAAAAACTCATACTTTTCGATAGCTTATGTCGGTCCTATAAATTTTTGCCTTTTACATCGTCGTTATCGCTGATATGTCGCTATGTCTAGGGCCTCAGACCTTTTTAATAATAAAAAAATATATTTGATTAACAACCAGTTTTTACTCGGTGTGAGTCCGACATAACTCTTTGGCCCAGATAAGATATTATTATGAATTTCCTCTCGATACCTCCTTATCTACAACGTCAAGCATATGAGTTTGACGCTAGTGGAGGTTTAAATCTTAAGTGTCGTTTAAATCATATGTGTCGTTTAAACACTACCACATAATATTTATAAACTTGAAGTCCAAAACTAAAGAATTATTCATATCGAATTATGCGAAGCCGCGTCTGGTTGCTAGTTTAAAACAAAGTTCGATCATTATCAACCAAGGCAGACTACGAGAAGTTCTTGCGAAGCTCTTGAACGCGGTTTTACTGGTAAAATTCACCCTAAATGTAAAACTGGTTGGTCACCATGAACGTGTACTTACTCCTTATTCTTGACGAGAAGCCTCCTAATGAAGTCCTTGGCGTCATCAGACACGTGTTGGAACGCTTCCTCGTCGAACTCCCAGTCACAAGCCTTCACATTCTTTAATGTTTCTATGTCGTTGTTTCCGGCGAATGGCGACAGGCCGGAAAGACTGTTGAAAAAAAAAATAGTTTTAATAGTTTTTGGTCAAGTTGCATTTTTAGGAAAGTGAAATATACTGAGCCAATGTGGTTTTGGAAAATCGACGTAAATAAATCTTCTTCTTTTCGTGTGGTTAGTGACTAACCTGGTGTCAGAGTTTTAAAGCCGCCCATGGGCCTCTGACTTGGCTTCATACGCCGTCGAGAAATATCTCTCTCTAGCATGCCGGTTTCCTCACGATGTTTTCCGATATTTTTTCGTAAATAAGTACAATTCTTTTTCTTACTTCATTTGTGTTGGAATTACAATTAATTTAGTAAATAGAGTTTTATAAAAGTCTGCTAATGTTTATATTTAAGGGTACTGTTGAAACAGTTTGGTACCACTTGCGATTACATGAAAAGGTTTGTCCAAAAATGGAATTGCAGATTTATACAAAGCCAAAGTCTCATCATCATCTGCCTAGCTTTTTCCCAACCATGTTGGGGTCGGCTTCCAGTCCAACCGGATGCAGCTGAATACCAGTATTTTACATGGAGCGACTGCCTATCTGACCTCCACAACCCAGTAACTGGGTAATACGATACCCCTTGGCAAGACTAGTTGTCAGAGTTTCGGGCTTCTGACGACCCGTAACGACTGTCAAAGATCCACAAATGACAGCCGGGACCAACGTTTTAACGTGCTTTCCGAGACACGGGGGAGTCTCGATATGTAAAGATGGTCACCCATCCACGGACCAACCCCGGCAAGCGTAGCTTAACCTGATGAATCGACCCATGCGGCTGTTATTACTTAGCCACGAGCTCCTCACAAAGCCAAAGTCTATTATCAGTAAAAAATATACTCACAGCACATAAGACAATACTCCCACGGCCCACATGTCCGTGTAGAAGCCAACCGGCTCACGTTCCACGATCTCAGGCGCCGCGAACTCGGCCGTGCCAGTCGATATCTTGACTACCTCGTTCGGGTCCAGCTTTGTGGCCAAACCGAAGTCGATGATCTGAGGAGAGAGGGCGGTTAGAATTGACGCTGTCAACTTTTTTTTCGTAAGTAAAAATAACTGCCGTACTGGGTTTTGTAAGATTTTTTTTTTATTAGTATGGCAATGAGCAAATCAGGTCCAGGGTTAAAGTCAAAGTCAAAGTCTAAGTCAAATAATTTATTTCAAATAGGCACATAAGAGGCACTTTTGAACGTAAATGAAAAACAAAGAAATAGAATTGATTCTAGTTGCCCATTCCAAACGGTAGCTTTCGTATGGAGAAGAATGGGGAAGAAACTCCACCGTTACTCTTTTCAAAAATGTTTTACAATATTTTGTATACATGAATTATATAATTATATGTGAAGACGATGCACCTACAATAAGATTACTTACAAGAAGGTTAAGAAGAAACGCGGTTGGTATCTTCTCCATACAAACGCTCTCACCTATTGTCTTTCTGGTTTAAGACCATTTTTTATAGTAAAATCAATATTAACTACTCCTATGTCCCATTGCCCCTATGTTTTCCGTTTTGATGATATTTTATCTGTAGAAGCACTAGAACCCTCAGAAAATGCTCAAAATTGCCTGTTTAGACCTCTGTCAACAGAGGTTTATTGTAAAAATTTGACAACTATTAATGAAAAAAGAAAAACATCATCATCTCATCATCTGCCTAGCCTTTTCCCAACTACGTTGGGGTCGGCTTCCAGTCTAACCGGATGCAGCTGAATACCAGTATTTTACATGAAGCGACTGCCTATCTGACCTCCACAACCCAGTAACCGGGTAATACGATACCCCTTGGTAAGACTGGTTGTCAGACTTTCGGGCTTCTGACGACCCGTAACGACTGTCAAAGATCCACAAATGACAGCCGGGACCAACGGCTTAACGTGCTTTCCGAGGCACGGAGGAGTCTCGATATGTAAAGATGGTCACCCATCCACGGACCAACCCCGGCAAGCGTAGCTTAACCTAACGGATCGACCCGTGCGGCTGTTATTACGTAGCCTCGAGCGTGAAAAGAAAAACATACGGACTCAATATATACCCTTCTTATTGAATTTATGAAATATCTTTTAAATTGGTCCAATATTGGAGGAGGAAATAGGCGAGAGCTGAACTTCGAATTATGTCAGCTATTTAGTCGGATCTGCAGCTGTCCTTATCACACGAATAGCGACCAAACGCGAGCGCTCGCGACAGCGATAGTTTCTTCAAATACCTAAAAGTCTCTCCGACCGCATTTCCTCTTAAAAACTGTCAGACAGAAGCATTAAGCTCTCATAAAGTCTAATCAAATCTTCAATCAATAATTGTTGCAACTTGCAATCTATTACGATTGGTTGACTAAAATAACAATAACTATAAAACAAGTTGATGATGAGTTGCCTATCAATTTAATTGATGAGGCTTTGACTCCGTGTTATGACACTGTAGTGACATACTCACTTAAATCTAATTCAATTATTAAACTAAAAGTAAATAAAACAATATATAAATTAGATATTTCTTAAATAAAATTAATTATAATTTATATACAGATATTTACAAAAGAACTTAAAGCTAAACTTAATATTCAACTAACAAACAGACAAGTACAAATATTATATTAGTAGTTAATTGCTTATCAGCTGGCCGGCGTAGCTATGACGCGTCCATTGTTCTTGCGGGCGCGCGCGCTACGTCATGCGAACCGTGTGCGTGAACGGGACAGCATCATCGTGCGTTGTCATTCATGCACCCGCGCCGTACAGGCGACGCGCGCGCCGTGACTTGCAAAACAGTATGCTCACTGCGCGCATAGCCTAACGAGTTATCTTACGGTCCTAGTTTCGCCGCGCTAACCAATAATCTTGTGTACGTTTAACTGTCTATCCGTGCTGTTCTTTGCTTTCTTTATTTCTACCACTCCTTCTGAACTAAGTGGAACTCTTGTGTTTGTGAACTGTAACCTGTGTCTGTGTACCCAATAAACTTTCAATCTTCTTCTTATATACTTGCGACTTATTTCTTCGCTATCTATTTGTATCTTTCACACTCACACCTATCTCCTACAACACCTTGTTCAAAAAAAATATAAATACCTTAACATCAGTGCCGGTCCTGGTCTGGCACATGACGTTCTCGGGCTTGAGGTCCAGGTGGATGATGTTTTGTTCGTGCATGTGTCGCACTCCCTCGCATATCTGTCGCATGTAGTGAGCTGCCTCGGCTTCGGACATGTTGTAGCCTGGTTCTGTGATGCGCTCGAACAGCTCGCCTCCGGATAAGCTGGAAGAGAAGATGTGGTTAGCAATCGTAACCAAATTGCGGCCATATTTTTTTATTACTATCGTAGTGAATTTTTTAGCATCAATTTTGGGGGGAATCATTAAATTTTAGACTTGGAAAATAAAGTATTTTTAAGATGTCGGTAACCTGCGCGTTGTTCGCGTGAAGGTCATTAAATTTTAGAGCACTTTTAGTACGGAGAAGAAACTACGTGCAGGTTGCTCTGTCATCCATTACAAGTTTCTTATTTCTCTCTAACAAACTTTGCAGAGCTTCATCTCTTTCCTACACTGAAGTAATATTAAAATAATACTGCTGTGCCAAGTCTACTAATTTACAAACGTGTCAATGGTCTCACAATGATGAGTTTTTGACAGATTTTGAATCTGAAAATCATACCTAAGTTAGTGGACAGTAAACATAAAAAAAGTAATACTCACAACTCGAAAATAAGCACCATCTCGTCATCATCTTCAAAAGCATCATGCAGATTAATCAATTTGCGATGATGCAGTTGATTCATGATATCAATCTCCTTCTTAATGAGTTCCTTCTCCATAGCGCCTGCGACAGGTATGAACTTGGCTGCGAAGTAGTTGCCGGTGGCCCTCTCGCGGCAGCGGTGCACGACACCGAACGCGCCTGTACCTACAACAGTATGTGCAACCTCATGCCTCTATTCGTGGGTAGACGGTAGTTTTATACTACTGGAATAGTATTATGAAGTATTAATGCCATCATTATTCCACTGCGAAAACGGGATGCTGCTAGCGGCCTTGTCTAGCTCTGTCTCTCTCTCACACTGGAAAAATAGTGGCATACTTCATAATACGGCACCTGGAGTCGTGTTAAGTGTCTTCAGGCTTTATGAAAAGCTGGGTAGCAGAAAATGCATTGCAACATACTAATTATGAATCCAATGCAATTTCTGTATAACTTGTGCTGCAATCCGTGTGTCGATAAGAACTTATCACGACTCGTTTGGGTTTTAATTTTAAATTTTGTGTTTGTACGTATGTCTGATATTTTAGATGTATTTTATTTAGTTTTCATCAAATTTTTGATAAGTAACACAGTAGCATTGAATAATGAAGGAATTATTTTTGTTTTTATAACAATTTTACGGATAAATTTCCAAATAAATAAAATACTTTAAAAATCTGACATACGTTTTGAGTAGTCGTTCTACGAAATCTACGTTTCTGTGCCAATATTATACGCCAATTTCTACTTGGTGTAATTTCGCATAAAATAATTTGTTTTGTGTAATAATAATAAAATAAATATATAAAAATATCTTATAGAAGCGAAAACCGTGCATTCGATCTACCAAAGATAATAAAGAAATAGATTTACTGTAATAAATATTTTATATAAATAAATAAATAATTTCAAGTATTTAAAATTAGGGTTACTGGAAATATTACATCCTACAATCGAAATAATTTCTAGTTTTTTTATTTTTTTCCAATTACCCTACTATTTTTTTCATGCGAATTTTTCCTAAGGAAAAATAGGAAAATATATATTTGTTTTTAAAATAAAATAAGTATGCGTGTGAGACAGAGAGATGCAGAGAAAGAGATGCACTACATCGATCCATTCACACACAGACCTCGGGCGCTCGATCTTCGAGAGGCGGCGCTCACGAAGTCACCTGTGAATTATCACCACTTTTGTACTATCACCACTTTTGATTTGGGAATATCGCCACTTTGGAATGGGGATTAAGGGGTTATCTAGAATATTAGGAATACCAGTGGCGAAGACTAAAAATAATTCAAAAGATGTCATATATGCAGTACTCGGGCGTAAATAAGACACATCGAGCTTGATATAATTTAATAAGACAATTTGTAACGTTTTTAGTGATGACTGAAGGAATATTGACATTTTTAATAATTTTAATGTATTTTGAAAATAAATATTTGCACACCACATGTAATGGTAGAATGTAAATGGGTCACATTTATAATAACATCATACTACTTTGTACACCTACATTTTGGCAAATAAAGTATTATCTTATTATCTTATCTTGAGAAACCCTCTCTGTAACCCATTTATGGGTGACAGAGATGGCGCTCTACAAAGCCAAGTTTTCTAATGTGTCATATTAAGGGTTGGGGGGTCCAGCGAATCGTTTTGCATATTGCTATGTTTGAAAAGGGAACGTATTCTAAGTTGACACAGTCCTTTCGCCACTGATGACTAAATCGTGATTTAGTTTTGAAAGTTTCTCACTTTGATGATTACCGTTGACAACAAATCCCACTTTGCAGTGGCGATTAAGTTTAAAAATCCACTTTATTTACTAAGGAATAGAAAAAGGTTGAATTTCTAAGGCACGGTTAGTATTTCTACGGTTAATATTATAAAACTCTATAAAATCCCATGTGATTTCACAAGCAACTTCGTGAGTGTGTTTAGTCTTTATTTATTTTTAATTCTTTACTAAATTTATTATCATGCTTTATTTTTTCAATGTCTATTTTTTATTGTGATTTGCTTTATTGTACTTTGTAGTACTTAAAACATTACTATTTATGATAGAAATATTCTTATTTAAAAATATATTTGTGTTTAGTGTCAAGCAAAATCAGTATTGTAAAAGTAAAATACTTGAGAAAAATTATTGTGTAATTGTGTGAAAAATGTATGTGTAGTTGGTAATACGCATAATGTGTTTCTGTCTATTCATAAAAGATGAAAACCGCTTAGATTTTCTACAATCTATTATGCCTGATCTTCGCCATATTTTAATCCCATATTTAACATCAGTCCAGAATAATTATTGAAATAAAAAACAGAGGATTATAAAATATGGTGAACATGAAGCTTTTGAAACAAGTGCCATTAGGCTATATTTCGGGCACACTCATGCAATTTATCAGTCTGAAATTCAGGAAGAATTAATTAAATGTCCTAAAAATAAAGTCATTTAGAAAAAAAACTTAAAATATTAAAGGTAGTATCTATCTGCACTGGCACAAATCTCAGAGAGGCAATTCCCGTATTTTTAAGGGCGTTTGCATTCGCTTCTCATTCGCAATCTGTCAAAAATACAATACAACCAACATTTTTGACAAATTTGACAGATTGCGACTAGAATGTGAACGTTTTTTTTTAAGTACGAGAATTGTTCTTCTGGTTGCTGGAAGCCTTATCTTAAGTTCCTTTAACTAAGGATAATCACAATTAAATCTAACTGATAAAAACAATCATCAGGCTTCCATGTATCAGACTGTAATTTAATCTACGTTTAAAGACACATGCAAAATTGAATCCCACTAGACATCTTTCCCTCAACAATTAGGACCACACACTGGCGATTTGCAAGGCGATTGTTTAACACACTCGCTGCGTGTGCGCATCGAGTTCTCCGCGGTTTCGTAACGAGAGCGATTGACGTCGCAAATCGTCATTGTGATAACGCTCTTACCAATCAAAAACCTTCTAGAATTTCTACTCATTATTTTTTCTACCCATGCTAATCAACTGTGCACCATTCTTCAACACTGATCTAGCTCACTTACCAATCTCCTCGAGAATGTCATATTTGTCGTACACGGAGCAAGTGTTGATATCAACAGGCTGGGGTACGAATTTGCTGTAGATGTCGAACACGTAACTGTCGTAGTCTTTGATGGGGCCGTGGTCTGCGTTCGTGCGGATACGTTTGCCGGATTCGTCAACTGGGGGAGGCGAAAAAGAAAGTGAGATTTTGTTTTAGGACAGATAGTTGCACGGTCTGCTAGAAATGTTTGAAGTAGAAAGGGCTGGTCAAAGACCTTCCGTTATTGCGCAGAAGATAAGCCAAAAAAATCCTTTCGTAACACTTTCTATAGTAGACATAATAATTATGTCTCAGACTCGAATAAATCCCGTGCTCCAGACTCATGATTACAGGAAGAAACCCATGGTTTCAGTGCGTAGGAGTCCAGATTCCGATAGTAACATATTTCCCCAGACGCCGGACATCTATGAATTTTCCCACGAAAAACTGATCTTTGGAGCAGCAATACACGGTTGAAACTGCTTTTTATAAAACCAAAGCAAAACCAAAGTAGTATATTTAACACTTTTAATCAGGCCTACTGTCTAGTATCTTTGCTCAAAAAGTAAACCAATTGCTAAATAAATAACAATTAATTTATTTTATTTATATATCAGTCTTTTATATTTATTTTTTTATTTGTTCTGCAATTTTATACACTGTCACACTAATTATGTAGGTTTATAAGTATGTGGTTCGTTATTATTATTATGTGACACTTTTTTGATTTTATTTAAGTAGCTAAGCATACACACACCATAATTATTATAAAACTGATTTACATCCGTCACCTCACACTTTCGGGTCCGGTTAAAAACCCGCGTAGGCACTAGTTGTCTGGCATTTTTGCTGAACTGGACCTTTTTGGCGCAGCCGTGAGGCACACTCCCTTGATAATGTCCTATACTTTTACACTTTTTATTTGTTTTTTTTAATTTTGTTATCTGCTTATATTATATAAATTGTGTGCCTTTTAGTCTGACTGAATAAATGTATTTTTTTCTTTCTGTTTAATATTATCCAGTAGTAATTATAATATCTCACCAGGATACTCCTTCTTCTGGAACTCCTTCTTGATGATGGCCTTGGTTTGCACCAGCGAGGTGGTCTCGCTAGGCTCCGACCTTCCGTAGATATTCTCCGCATACACTCTGAACTCGTACTGCTTGCCTGGTACCAGGCCTGTGATGGCCATTGTTGTGAATCTGGGGGAAGAATAAATTGCTTAACTACTTTTAAATTTTGACGATCAGCATGTTTGACGACCGATAACCTGTCTCTAAAAGTCAATGGTAGATAATATCAATACGCTCGCGAACTTGCGTGAATCTCGAAAAAAAAGTCATCTGCAGTCTGTTTTTGTGGCAAGAATTAATTACGATGTAGAATTTATTCATATTTATTCGACCTACTTATTTTATGATACAATTTATCATCTGCATCATGTCGCCTTCTTACACTGAAATAGGTGAATCTATTCACAGTATTTTGTGCTAAAAAATGTGTAGCATAAATCTACTTATTTATTTATTTAAAAAAGCACAGCCACATCACATACATGAAACTTATAATATAAATAATCTTAATAACTAAAGGACTAATAATGTACATGACAATTACGGCGTACATAGCATTGAACGATTAGACAATATCTTGCTGTCTTGCAGTTTAGTATACAAAACTAAACTAAACTAAAATAAACTAAAACAAATTACTTGCCATATTCTTATAATTACTTTGTAAAATAAGATTTCTGTAAACTGAGAACAGACTAGTCACCTATCTATTTTATTTTTACTCTTTTAGCTCAATGCCAGGACTACGGTGTACTTCAAGATTGGGCAGTACCTATTTCTAATATAACATACCTGGTATTTCCAACCCTAATCCAGCTAGACATGGGGTGTTCCCTCTTCTCGACCAGGTAGTTAGTGATGTCTGAGCCGCCGTCCCATACTGGAGCCTTCCAGCTGAGGGCGAGCGAGTCCACTCCGATGTTGTCGACTGCTGGGAAGCGTGGCGGGTCTGGACGGTCTGTTGGTGAAATGGAGATAAGTAAAATGTTACAAATAATGTAAAGGCGGAGGACAGGGTGTTGTGGCGCAGCCTGGGAGAAGCCCATGTCCAGCAGTGGACTGCGATAGGCTGAGTTAATTGCTTTGATCAATCAATCAATCAATCAATCAATTTATTCACATAATATGGGTTTACAAAGATGTTACACAGGTACAGTTTCACCATATTCAGCTTATGTTAGCATGCAAATTATAATATAGTGTCATAATATATAAACAATTAGATTATACCTTTAAAAATGTAAATTATACATTGATAGTCAATCCATTATAAATAGTCATCATGATATTAAAATAAAAAATCAAATTCAATAACAGTAAAATTATTTAGATTCTTTGATTGATTGATTGATAATGTAATTTTAATTTCATAATTAGATTTAAGATGGACTGATATTTGTCAAAATAAAAC
Source organism: Lithophane leautieri (assembly GCA_949152455.1). Lineage (NCBI taxonomy): Eukaryota > Metazoa > Arthropoda > Insecta > Lepidoptera > Noctuidae > Lithophane > Lithophane leautieri. The sequence continues at coordinate 7,089,845 of OX424483.1, forward strand.
AATATAAAGGTATACTGACCGCTAATTTCAACGTTGATGGTAGCGGAATCCTGTCCCAGCTCGTTCTCAGCCGTGATCCTGTATGGTCCGGAGTCAAGCTTGCTGGCGTCGCGGATAGTTAAGATCGCGTGACGTTCTGTAAAATAACAAAATAATTTTAACAGTGTCATATACTGAGATTCTTCTGCATGTCAAGTGCGGTGATTATAACAAAATGTTTTAACTGCTAACTAATTATTATGTTGTAGAAACCAACAGGCAACTAATGGAACACGGGTGGGTTTTAGTCAGTAAAAGTCTGACACTTCTCCCGCTCCGCCCAGAGTGGGAGAAGTAATTTGATGATTTCCCACCCTCAAAAAAAAGGGAAGGGGTAAATGTCATTTCTAGATCTTTGGCAGTAGCTAGGGGGCGTCAGAAGCCCGAAAGTCTGACAACCAGTCTTACCAAGGGGTATCGTGTTACCCAGTAACTGGGTTGTGGAGGTCAGATAGGCAGTCACTTCAAGTAAAACCCTGGTATGCATCCGGTTAGACTTGAAGCCGACCCCAACATAGTTGGGAAAAGGCTAGGCAGCTGATGATGAGAAACCAGGGGTAAATCTATCAGAATACAGGTAAGATTTTCCGAAACCGGGGTTTGGTAACGTCTTTCAGAATCCGAGGGAGGTAACATTTTCAGAAACCGGAGAAGTCTTTTAGATTTTCAGGGGTAAGTATTTCTGAAATCGGAGGTAAGTTTCAGAAACCGGGGTAAGTCGTTTAAGTGTCTCTTACCTTTCCTCTCGACGTGGTAGTGGAGACCAGACTCGATGGTCTCTCCCTCACGGACCCACGTGATCTTGGGCACCGGGTGGCCGGTAAACGGAATCTTGATGACTACGTTCTCGCCCTTGTCGAAGTATGCGGTGACACGGAAGCGAGGTGGTACGTTCAGTTTTGGTGCGGCTGTTGAGAGAAAAATGTACGTGATTATTTGCGATCATAAATGAATGTACCTATTTGATAAGGCGTCAATATTGCGAAAAGGACTTATGCAAATGATAGAGAGTTTGTTACAAGAAATATAAATTTTTAGTCTACTTTTTAGAGGTGGTAATTTAAAACAAAGGTAGTCCGTTCGGAAAGTCTATTTTCAACAGCAGACAGCGGTTATGGCCTAGTGGTGTTGTCGTCGGACTGCTAAGTCATAGGTCACGAGTTCGAACCCAAGACACGCACCTCTGACTTTTCAGATTCATGTACGTATTTTATAATTATGACTTGCTTCAAAAACGGTGAAGGAAAACATCGTAGGAAACTGGCATGTCTGAGAGATATTTTTCGAAGGCATGTAAAGCCAAGGTCCATGGGCGGCATTAAAACTCTGACACCAGGTTAGTCCGCACTAACCACACGAAAAAAAAAGAAAGAACAGTAGCCATAAATGTGCTGGTTTTTATTTGCACTATGACAAACTTATAGTAGTTTCAGGCCTAAAAAGACCCAGAAAGTAGCCAATTTAAACATCTGTTATTCACACAGTTTCGGGTCAGATCCAGCCGGGTTCCGAGGACGTTCGGACTCAGTTTATGTAGTACCTAAAAGCAAATCCAGGAACACTGCGGGCTCGGATGGTTCGAAACCGGGAAAGCCAGAGCTTGGGTTTTGCAGATAGATTCTTACATGTAGCTTTTACCTTTCACTGACACGAATCACTGTATCACTTTCAACTATTTCCCGCCATTTGGGGTGACTGACAATTTGACATTAGTGACAACTACATCACTACTGATGTGCATGAGATAGAATACGTCATAACTAACATTGGCACCATTGCCATAGAGAAAAATAGAATAGATATAGGATAGAAGCGGAAAGGCATCAATAAATATTACCACACGTCAAAAGAAGTCACGAAGAGATTTTATTCTAAGAAAAATTACTTTAAAATAAAAATGGCTCAAAACAAAAATAAGTTTCAAATGGCTTCTTTAAAAAAATCAGGAATTTACCAAAACCTTTTGTCTTCCAGGGTGTGTCCTTTATCGGCTGGCATCACACTGGTATCACGCTGGTATGACACTAATAAATTAAGTACAAAAACTCACTCATAATCAACAGCTCAGCCCTGGTACTCTTGACTCCAGCCCTGTTGACAGCGCGGCACACGTACTCGTCAGCGTCTTCACCGAACACGTCCATGACAGTCAGGAAGTGGTTGTCTCCTTCGCTCCAGATGCGGTGGCGGGGTCCGTTGGTTATCTCGCGGGCACCTGAAGAAAAACAGGAAAAAATCACATTTTAAAGAAAACAGCATGAAAATCGGTGCAGTAGTTTATTTATTTATTTAAACTTTTCGCACTCAAAAAAAGGTACAAAGGCGGACTTAATGCGTTAGGCATTCTCTACCAGTCAACCAAGGGTGGTGAAGAGATTAGATGGCAGGTGCTCAGATTGAGAGGAACAATGGGAAAAAATAAATAAATATCATAATGCATTACAGATATAACAGGTTTTACAGTATAAATAAGCCATAAACTTCGTAGTTTTTGAGTTAATCGCGTACAGGACGACATACAGACGCGGCGGAGGACTTTGTTATAATAATATGTAAGGATTTACTCACCCTTGTACCACGTAATGACAGGTTTGGGTTGACCAGTGATGGTGCACTGGAACTTAGCGTTGTGGTACTGAATGCAGTTCGCGTTCTTCAGCGGCTTCACGATCTCTGGCGGTGTGGCGGCTGTGGGACGTTACAAAATGTTATAGTTTATTTCAAAGTGGCGGTGCTTATGTCCAGCAGTGGACATCTTTCGGCTGAAATGATGATGCTGATGATGATAGTTTATTTAGCTTTTACTTTTATATATATCGATACATGCCTCGTAGATTGTCTACTCTACTAGATGCCAAATAACTTTAAATGACATTGAAGTGACTTGGAAATGAAAGTCGTTAGCTATATGTTACTGTAGACACGGCTACACACCAAGCTATACATTTCCAGCTTATGCTGATCTCGCATTGTATAGGATTTCCGTACAATGCGAGGTTAGCTTAAACTGGAAATGTATAGCCTGATGTGTAGCCGTGTGTACCAACAAATTCACAGTAGAGTTTTCATGTCATTTACATTAGATTTCATCTGAGAATCCTCAGATTGTGAAATAAAACGGGATTGTCTTGTTTGAAGTTTTTTTATGTGAAATCCTACTTCCTACTAATATTATAAATGTGACAGTTTTCACTCAATTACGCAAACACAGCAGAATGGATTTGGATGAAATTTGGCAAACAGATAGTTTATAACCTGGATTAACACATAGGATACTTTTTATCCCGATATTCCCACAGGATCGAGACTTACGCGGGTGAAATAGCGGGGCGCAGCTAGTGATTTTATAAGTCTTATTTTTCTTCTCTCATATTGGCACGAATAATCAGAGTAGCTTACAATATTGGCCACTAGCTTCCGTCCGCGGCTTCGCCCGCGTGATAAGTTGATAAAAAGTAGCCTATGTCCTTTCCCGGGATGCCATCTATCTCCTTGCCAAATTTTGTCGAAATCCGTTCAGTGGTTTAGGCGTGAAAAGGTTACAGACAGGCAGAGTTACTTTCGAATTTATAATATTAGTATGGAAGGTTACAATATTGGCCAGTCATCAACGTATAGTTAGTGGGGCTCACAACCCAGTGTCCATTTTAATGTGGATGCTTTTCAAGATACTAACCTTTAGGATCAACGACCTTCACCCCTTGGCTGGCAGTGCTGGGCGGCGAGATGCCGGCCTCATTCTGTGCGGTCACTCGGAACTCGTACTGGCGACCCTCGATCAGGTTGGAGCAGTTCCATTGGTTGGGCAGGCATAGTGTTGGGTTTACACGCTGCCAGGTCGTGTTGCCGACCTCGCGCTTGTCGATCCAGTAGCCTGGTGGATCATAAACGAGGGACATTAGGTTTAGCTTAGGCCATTGTCAGGCAAAGTATGTCTATGGTTTTTTTTCGCGTCAGGGAAAATTTTAAGAGTCATTTCCCTACATAGCATTCCTTTTCAGTATGTGATATGAATCAGCAAAATTAGTGATTCATGCAATAATGCGCTGTGGTGTTTTATAACAGAAAAGTTCGGACTCGACTCTTTGAACCGGGTGCTTTTAAAAAGCCGACGATGTAGTTTTAGGGTCAGTTCACACTGAGACGCGACGCAACGCGCACTTTTTTATGATCCGATACAATATCGAATTTATTGACTACACAATAAGGTACACGCGCTGTCATCTCGGCGTACTTTGACATGTGTCAACGCTCGCACTGAAATTATACCTTCTCGTGAAGAAAATAAGTTCGATAATTGAAAAAAAGTGCGCGCAGTGAATTTTCTCACTTCCCTTTCCTTGAATGAGAACTCAAGTTTCTTTAAATCTCTTTTTACTATAGTGTGGACTTTCACCCTTAATACATATTAAAAATGTGCTGATAAATTATTTATCATTGTGAAATTTAAAGTTACCTTGTATCCTAGATCCACCGTCACTCTCTGGTTTGTCCCATTCCAGGTGGACGAAGTCTCCTCCGATCTCCAAGATCTTGGGAATGCCAGGAGCTGATGGTGGGTCGTATGGTGCCTTGGCCTGTAGAATACGGCGACACGTTTAGTTTAAAATTCAATGGCTTAGAATGAGAAGCCAGCTAATGAAAATGAAGGTTATGGAAGTTTTGTAGATAATATAATAATTCTTTAAATAAATTTGAAGTTTCAAAAAAAACTTGAATTGTGTGTAATCAACTAAAAAGATAAGTACAAGAAACATTGAGACAAACAAAAACATTTTTTTTATCACTGCGAGCGCACAAGAACCAATCGTTTCTGGAGGAGTTGTTGTAAAGTGCCTGGTTAGGTATCTCTTTTGCTGACTGAACGTTTGACTAGTGTCTAAAATGCGAATGATATATTGGATAAATGATAAATAATGATAAATGAAAATCATTTCTGTATAAGTAGGTTTGTACAAAGACTTTTACACGACAACCATATTTTTAAACTACATGTGGTCGGCGTTTCCAATTTGACCGCTGAAAAGAAAGGCCGAAACAAACTCAGAGGTCACAGTCTCTTTTAAAGTCCCGACATAATCTTGGTCAAGTCATGTGAATATTGGTGTCTGAAATGGTCTTTTGAGGAAAGAACCACACAGATTGAGTGGACCTGTCCAGTCAGTGCACGCATTTGGCAGTAATCATGCAGCTCAACTTAAGGAACTTAAGGAGCTCAACGACGATAGATTAATGACATGTAATTTAAGATTAAAAACTCACCTTAATAGGACTAACACCTTCAAGTGCTGGTCCAACACCATTATCGTTAGCAGCGTGTATCCTAAAGTTATACTCCTGTCCCTCCGTCAATCCTTGCACAGTAAACCTGGTATCCCTCACAGAAGAGGCAATAGTTATCCACGCTGTTCCAGAAATATCATTCCTCTCAATGACGTAGTGAGTGACGGGTAGTCCTCCGTCGTATGTGGGAGGCTTCCAGGCCAGCGTGCAGGAGTGGCGCGAGATGTCTGAGGTCTCCAGGGGGCCTTGGGGAGGGCCTGGGAGGCCGGTGACTGTGACCGTGAATGTGTCGGAGGTCTCGCCCGATTTGTTGGTAATGGACAGTTTGTAGATGCCTGTGGGCGAGAAGAGTAAAGTAAATAAACTGTTCATTTTATTAGAAGTTGGGAGCCATCATAATGTGAAACAGATGATACTATCGCTAATTCTTTGACAAGATTTAATTTTAATGTTAAAATCGATATCTTTTTCGATATTCGTAGCACAAAATATCGAGACATTTGTGCAGCGATGTTTATGCACAACATGACACGATCTCAGGTACAGCTAGATTTTTATAATTTGACAAGATATTGAATTTATCACAGACTCGCCTATCAAAAAGTAAAAAGTTTAGGGGATTCAAAAAAAAAACCCTGATAGCACTATCAGTAAACGGTATTTAGTGCTCGCAAAAATTACTTTATATTTTGTCAAATTCGTCTTGAGGCCACAATATTTGACTTTCGAGAAGACAGTGTTTTGTGAGTCTTAAAATTAATCATTGTAAAGTTAAGTAATTAGATTTAATTCGATTAAATTCGGGGTGAGAGCCTGGTGATCCGTCACACAGGGTATCCTAGTATGGACGCCAGTCTCTCACAAAGGATCATATTTTAGTTTTTGTCTCTATGTTTATAATTATGTGAATCTTTGTGAAGAGAGAAATAAATAAATAAATATTTTTTATCTACACCCATGCTATAAATACTCTATAAAAGTTTCTGAAACATTTAGCTTATTGCCAACATTAAAACAACCAGTGTCATAGTAACCATTATATCATCCAAACGGGTGTTATAATGTTGTACTAAAGGTCATAATGCAACTCATTTAAAAAAAAGAACGCTGTCATGCAGGCGTTTCACTAACTAAGCTCAGTCATTTAAAAAAAAACTTGTAGTTTATTCGAATTCAAAAAATTCGAATTCACGTGCGTTGTATCCCGCCATTTTTGTTCTATATTAGTATTACAAAGAACCTTTTATAGAGGATTCATAACATGGGTGTAGATAAAGTCTTGTATGCAACTGTAAATAATTAGGTATTTAAAACACTTATGTGATACTATTATCCCACCCACATTCGTGTTTTAATACCCCTTATTATATAACAGTTGCATAAATAACTATTATAAGTGTCAACTTACCCATATCATCCTTGGAAATATCCTTGATAAAGATAAGGATATAATCATCAAACACGGTGTATTTGAAGTGCTGCGACTCAGACAGCTTGTGTCCGTCCCTGGTGAGGACCACGTCGGCAGGCTGGTCTCCGGTGTACAGGATTTTGATCTTTGTGTTATCATGTTCAGGGAGGTGTAAATCGCCTGGCATGCGGACGATGCGTGGTGGGTCTGGAGGAGAAAATGCTTTTAGTTTGTGTGTCTTTACATGGTAAACGGATCAATGTATCGAAAAGAGTCCACATAAAACCTTCTACATTTCTGAAAGAATTTTTTCAGCTATAAGGTATGTAAAATAAATAAAAGTCACCTTGCTTCACATGTATCGTAGATATTAATTTTTCCCTCTGTCGAAGATTGATACAAAGTGCAGTTTTTTAATGAAAGTGATTCCAAAGGTATAAAACATTTTAAGAACACAGTTGATTCACTATTACAGCATGGTTAAAGCAAGATTTCCAAAAGTTTCATTCTGTTTTTATATGCTAGACTTATATTTACGTGTCTGTTTATATTTTTCAGATTTCTTGTTTAATTATCGTAGTTATAAGTGCAGGATCTTTGACGGTCGTTACGGGTCGTCAGAAGCCCGAAAGTCTGACAGCTAGTCTTACCTACGGGTATCATATTACCCAGTTACTGGGTAATGGAGATCTGATAGGCAGCATGTAAATACTGGTATTCAGCTGCATCCAGTTAGACTGGAAGCCAACCCCAAAATAGTTGGGAAAATGCTAGGCAGATTGATTGAGTTTTAAGCGACACTTACTTCCAATCTTAAGATGTCCAGTGCAGTAGATGAAGCCGATGTTGTTGACTGCCTCACAGGTGTAGTCACCCTCGTCCGCTTCCGTGGACGCCGTGATGTTCAGGCGGAGAGTTCCTTCGCGAGATTCTGCTATGAACCTGGGAAGAAAAAGTTTTGCATGTGTTTATTTTCGTATATGTATAATGTATTTTAAGAAACCAGTTGGATATTCGCTAGTATAGTTGGATAGAGGTTTTTTTGAGGGGAGCGCTTTTCGTGTTTGTCTGTGCGTCCACGTTGCTCTTCTATACCGCGCAACAGATTTTGATGAAGTTTCCACCATCGTTTAGAAAATGTATTCCAGATTTTTTTTGTGTATAATTCGTTAGTATTAAACTTATAACATATAACTCAGAAATCTCGAGGTTTTGTCAAGTCGTAAAAAACGTTCGAAGCAGGAGCAGGTCGCTAGTTGGGTATAATTACCTGGTGCCCAGCACAATTTCTCTGCCGTTCTTCAGCCACCTGCCGGTCGGCACCGGGTTGCCGGACGCGACACACTCCAGGGTGAAGGGCCGGCCGAGGGGCGCGCAGACCGTGGCCGGCAACTGTTTCAGCCATTCTGGCTTCGTGCCTCCCAACTCCTCGCCCGTGCGGACTGGTGTGGTGCAGCTTGAGGGTTCAGATTTGCCTGTAGGGTTGAAAAAATTATGATTATGTAGATAAATTTTATTTTTAATAGTGAAGTTTGCGAAAAAGATCTAAATGCGCCAAAAACCTTTTTGGTTAAGAAAAATATGTCTACTTTTCAGAAATGTCTAGAAAAGATAATTTGCCTGTACATCATGCTCAAATATGATCATGCAATATTATTTGTAAATAGCTTAGTGACTTTTTTATTGATTTATGGGACAGCTCTTGACCTCGATCTCGCCTTAAAACCTTATGGTATTTACTTATGGATATGGTCTCCAAAATTTAAGTAATTTGTTGCAAAAATCTATCTTCAACTCTCGCCCATTTCCCATGAGGGTAGGCAGAACCTGAACAACCAACACATCCACTAACATATCCTGTGCTTAGCTTGGTGATAGTCACCACAAAAATCTCAGAAGAAATCTACCACCAGCATATGCTGGATTAGTTGCAGGTGTGAGAGAGACAACCTGCTTATAAGACAAGCCTAAATCCAGCACTGAGCAGTGGTGGCCCAGTGGTAGCGGCTGCGACTTACGAGTTGTAGGTTTAAACCCAAACAGGCGCTTAACTTTGTGTAAATAATCACCACTGCTCTCAAAACGGTGAAGGAAAACATCGTTAAGAAACCGGCATGTCCTAGAACCAAAAATTCGAAGACATGTGATATCTCCCAACCCGCACTGGGCCCGCGTGGTGGATTACGGCCCACTCCCTCTCACAGAGAGGTCTGTGTCCCAGCAGTGGGAACATTATAGACTGTTTATGCTAAATCCAGCAGAGCCAACTTACCGGCCGAGTTGACGGCTACAATACGGAACTCGTAGTCCGCCTTCTCATTGAGGTTCATCGCTGTGAACGTGGTGTCTTGTACGTTGTAGTCGTTGCACTTTATCCAGACCGAGCTGCCGACGTCGCGACGCTCAATAATGTAGCCAGTTACGCGGGCACCTGGGTTATAAATATGGAGGTTAGTAGAAGAACGAGAGAATAGACCATAGTAGCTTTCGCCCGCGGCTTCGCCCGCGTGGTATGTCGATATAAAGTAGCCTATGTTCTTTCTCAGGCTCTAGACTATCTGTGTACCAAATTTCATTTAAATCGGTTCAGTAGTTTTGGCGTGAAAGCGCGACAGACAGGCAGAGTTATTTTCGCATTTATAATATTAGTAAGGATTATACTGTTACAATAACGGCCGATCACTCAAAGGCAACTTAATATGTAGTTTATTCTCATGCTATGACTCAACTCATTTAGCCACAGAATAGTACAGAAGGCGCACTCCGCATTTTAGGTATGAAGCTACAAGTACGCGGCGGGCTCGTCTTGTCGGGTCAACTCAGTGAGCGTAACGTAGTCAGAAGATATAAGAGTTACGCGATAGAAAGAGAAGCAACTTCTAGGTGAATATAACTGTAGGTAATTAGCACTATGCGACCTGAATTGCACTTTATTGTGTCGTAGCAAGAGGCGTTTTTTATTTAAATGTTTTTGCGGAGTGAATCATCTGTACTAATCTGTGATTTACCGCTAAACGAATTAAAAATATTGTTTTGCTTCCGTCAATCTTTTGAAGTTAATAGAAACAGAATTATGTTTAAATATAATTTATATAATACGCAACAAAAAGACTTTATAAATATCTTGAAGTTTTGTGTCTTTTGAGTATTTGGGAGTAAAAGACACATAAGCGATCCATTTAACGCGCCTAGACCACACTGGGTTATCTAATGCAGTAGCCGCCCTGATTGCATCGTCGATCCACCTAGCCTGGGGGCGTTCTACCTTACGTATCTTCGCAGTTTTTATTTATAAACTCGTCTACCCCAACGGTACCCTAATATGGCCGGCTAATTGCTACTTAAAACCACTTATTCAGAGTATTTTTTTTTATTGCGGTATAGGCATTCTCTTGACCATCTCGCCTGATGGAAAGCGAGTTTTCCTTTAGTTATTACCTCCATCATGAGCCGGCGGGTCCCAGGACAGGTCCACATAGTTCCTGCCCACGCGCAGCACGCGCGGCGCGCGCGGCGGGGCGGGCGCGTGCGCCTTGCCCTTGACCTTGAAGGCTTGTGAGCTGGACGAGTACTTGCTCCAGCCGGCTGCGTTCTTCGCTCGGACACGGAACTCGTATTCGTGACCGGGTTCGAGGTTGTATGCCTGGGAAGATGGTATAATATGTTAGAACCTGTTAATCCTAGAGAGTCAAGATTTTATTGAGAAAAATAAAAAATCTGTTCCAGGACTACTATCTTTGCCAATAACATCAGTTAAAAAAGACTAATTTTATCAAGTCAACACAATTCACAATAAATATACAACTACCAAACTAAGACAACTACTAGAAACTACGATTTTCTAGCAAAAATAAAGCCACCCGTTTCCATTCAATAATTTCAGAAACGGTAATTATTCTCCAGGTAATTATTATACAGATAATTATTGTGCAAGAAATTATTCTTCAGGTAATTCTTAACTCCGAAATAAATGTATTTATTTGTCTTTCCTTCGTATCAGTAGATTTGCTTAATTTTTACATTCATATCCATTCAGTTTTAACAAAATAAAAACCTTTTGGTACAGAACGACACATCTCTCCTCTCCACTTTTTCGAAAACCGGCACTAAAGGATTCCACCAATGAAAAACTTCTTATCAAAACTCACCTGGTAATTGCACTCCTTAACAAGGTAATCAGCACTGTTCCAGACGCCATCCTGCACGTCTCTGAACTCCAGCTTGTAGCCCTGGATGCGCGCGCCGCCGTCCGAGCGCGGCCGGTCCCACACGAGCGACGCGGCCGAGCCGTCCCAGTCCAGCACGCGCGGCGCGCCCGGCGCCTCGGGGATCGTGAAGGGGAACTGGGGAGGACAATGGAGTTTAAATATGGCGCGTGGCCAAAATCCGTGCTAATATCGCTATCCATACCGTAACATCACGCCTGTATTACCCGAAGGATTAGGCAGAGGCAGAGGCACATTTCGCCGGTTATGTCAAGTCCCATGTTTTAGGGGGCGAGCCTATTACCATCAACCAGGCACAAATCCAGACTCGGAGCTACTACTGAGCAATTCCAGACTGAAAAACGGAATATCACTTTGCCCGACCCGGGAATCGAGCCCGGGAGCTCATGCTCAGTAGTAGCGCTAGCGACCACTAAGACCAACGAGGCAGTCATGTCGCTATCTTGTTTTGTCAATGCCATTTCTGTTATATAATTTTTTTCATAAATGTTTATCAACAACGCGCCCGTGTCAATGTCATCTAAGCGCCAAATTATCCTTGTAGAACTCTATTCTCTATGCAAATTCCTAGGTGTTTTAAAGCGATAATGCTAAGTTTGTGTTCTATTGTTACCAACTGGCATTTCGCTGACACAGCTTGAATCCTATGCTCGATGCATGCTTGAGCATCATTCTAGGATGCTGGCCTTGAAGTAAGAAATAGACTTGGATCGTTAAGAGTTTGTTTCGGATTATATTTTTATCGTTATTCTAGAGTCAGGGCGGGCTTAGAGTCGGGAATCCCAGGCGGATTCCCGGCCTCCATAGGCGCGGGCTTGCGGACGGCGAGCAACGGGCAGCTTGCCGTCCGATAAGGACCAGGCCCGGGTCGTGGCGCGTCGTGTTCCACGCGCGCCTCAAAGATGTCAGCAAAATTGACGGGGTCCAATAGGACCGATGCCTGCCAGGGTTGCGGGAAAGTCCGAAAGGGATACCGGGACCTTGGCAACAGGCAAATGAAGGAACACGGGTGGGTTTTAGTCAGTAAAAGTCTGACACGCCCTTCCGCTCCACCCAGAGCGGGAGAAGTCATTGGATGATTTCCCACCATCAAAAAAAAAAAAAAAAAGGGCGGGCTTAGAGAGTAGGCTATTCTCCAAGTCCGCCAATGAAAATACGGGCCCGTCCGAAAGTAGTTCAAAACTATGGAGTGAAGGCTACACCAGATGATTTAACTTTTTCGGAAGGGCAAAAACACATCGGGATGTTAGGACAGCTGTCGAATCGTGTTGTCATTCATTCTAAGTTCGGGAACCAAACGAACCCTACGTCTGTAGGTGAGAAAGAGTAGGAATTCCAAGTGACTTTAGCCAATATTTCGGATTTCATGTTCAGGGAGTAAACCTCCAGAATCGGAGTCAGTTATTAATATAAAGGACTCTTCTCACACAGAGAAGGCATACGCTTGCTCAAAGCGGATTGGCGATTTCAGACAAATAGAAGGTCCAGCTGGTTTCCTCACGATGTTTTCCTTCACCGATGTCAGTGATGTCCTAGATAAACTTAGAAAGTATAAAACACAAACCTTAGCAGTAATAGGATCTTCCATAGAAAGTGGCTCGGAAACTCCGTAGAGGTTCTCGGCGCGGACGCGGAACCAGTACTTGCGGTTCGGTTCCAGACCCATCACATTGTAGTGACAGTTGCGCACGAATGAGGATATCTTTGACCATACCTGAGGAGTAGAAATTTTAAAGGTTATAAAGGAAAGCTTCAGTGAATACCTAGGCTAAAGTCAAGTTGTTTTCTTGCCCTTCCGTCTGTCTTTTAATCTGCGCCTGCGCATTTTTAATCATTGATCTTAGAGCAGTATTTCCTGTGCGACGAGCCCAGGGTTAATACTTTCTTTTCTTTCGTTTTTTTTATGACGTAATGTAAAAAAAAATATACGTACTCCACTTTGGTCCATCTTCTCCACCACGTAGTTGGTGATGGGTGAACCACCATCGTCTAGCGGTGGTTTCCATGACAACGTGCATGTGTCCGGAGTAATGTCGTATGCGTCCAGAGGTCCCAGTGGCGGTGAGGGCTTGTCTACGACAAGCACCTGAGTAGGAAAAAAGAATAGTTTTGTAAATGTATTTTGTTTATCTCTTTCTATTGAGATTTATCCCTTGTTTTTCCGTTCGACCATATCTCAGTATGTACTATCGAGGTCTAAAAATATTTATCAGTTTTCAAATTAGATTCTTTACCACATTGTGTGCAGTAAAGTCTAAAATGACACATTACCATAATGACATTTAACAAAGAAAATAGGTTTGAATTTTGAATCATCGTCCTTGTGACATAGATGTGTGCATGCAATTATAAGCCTTAAGGTGAAAAACATACTCACACCACGACCGTACTTTCGATTTTGTTTCTCAATATGTATTTCCGCCTTATTCCCGCTTTATTAACAAAATAGAAACATTAAAAGGTAGAAACCAAAAAAATATGAACTTACCCTGCATGTAGCACTGTCAGATCCTTCGCTGTTGACCAGCTGGATGGTGTAGGATCCTGTGTCGGACCTCTTGGCGGGAACGCAATGGAACACGGTGTTCACGTCGGAAGTGACGAAACGGATGCGATTGTCCGGGGACACTTCCTCGTTGTTGATTATCCATGATACCTGAGTAAGGAAAAGTTATTTTAGAATTATACATTTTAATTCAATGATAAATGATTTTACAGATTACAAAATAATATCTCACCTTGGGCCTTGGATTGCCAGTAAACGGCACAGTAATCTTGATCTCCTCTCCCGCAATAACGGTGATATCCCTAAGGCTAAGATCACTGGTGATCTTCGGCGAGTTGGGAGGTGCGGCAGCCCTGATAGCATCAGAGCTGGCAGAGTACGGTCCTTGACCAGCAGCATTCACTGCGGAGACACGGAACTCGTATTCATGGTTCTCAATTAAACCGGTAACCTTGTAGGTAGTGTCAGGAATGTGTACATGAGATGCTTTGGTCCATTTGTCTTCAGTGATAAGACGCTTTTCGACGATGTAGCCAGTGATTGGTGATCCGCCATCGTGACGGGGCTTTGTCCAGGTGATTGTGATGGAAGATTCTGTAGTCTCCACAGAGCGTGGTGCTCCGGGCGCGCCTGGTGGGTCGAACGGATGTCTAGCCTTGATTGGTTCAGTGGTCTGTGCTGGGTCTGATTGTCCGTATTGGTTCTCAGCCATAACTCTAAAGTCATAATCCTTGCCAACAGACAAGTTCTTCACGCGTAAGAACGGAGTTGTAACATAACCGGATACTTTGGTCCAGTTGGCGGTTCTGCCTTCGCGTTTCTCAACAACATAGTTGGTGATCTCGCCGCCTCCGTTGTCTTTCGGTGGGTTCCAGTATAATGTAAGTGATTCGCCTTCAAATTCATCAGCCCGCAGGTTCTCTGGTTTACTAGGCCTGTCGAGGACACGTACATTGATAGTAGCAGTGTCGTATCCGGATGGGTTACGTAATTGCAGACGGTATTGACCACCATCTGACCTCTTCGCGTTCTTGACAACAAGAGAGGCAGATTCTGGTGTGATCTTCTGGAATATTCTGGAGTCACCTTCGACATCAAGCAGGTTGTCGTCAGCGAACCATTGGGCAGTCGGTTGCGGGAAGCCAGTGTATGGAACGTGGATGGAGAAGTCTTCTCCAGCACGTACAGTGATATCCCTGACTCCTCCAAGGTCCATGCATGGTTTGTTCGCTTGTTCAGCGATGATGATTTCAGATGTAGGCTTGCTTGGATCAGATCGGCCCACATCGTTGACAGCGATGACCCTGAACTGGTATTCGGCTCCTTCTTTAAGGTTCGGCACAGTGTGTACCAGGCTTGGAATAGGAACGTCGTTAACGTCCTTCCAGTCCTTGTCTCCCTTGCCCTTTTGTTGGACGATGTAGCCCTTGATCTTAGCTCCACCATCACTCTTTGGCGGCCTCCAGGACAATGTAACGGAGTCTTTAGTGACTCTGTCCGGTTTAGGTGCTTCTGGCGGGCTTGGTTTAAGACGCTGAGTCTCTGCCGTGATCGGTTCGGTAGGCTTGCTTGGTTTACCGGGTCCGGCCTCATTGACGGCGATGACACGGAATTCGTAACGGTTTCCTTCACGTAAGTCAGAGACTGTGTAGCAAGTGTTAGGTGTTGGGTAGTTGTTAACTTTGACCCAATCGCCTCCACGTTCTCTCTTTTCGACGTAATATCCGGTGATTGGTTTTCCACCGCAGTCTTTGGGTGGGTCCCATTCGAGGGCACAGCTGTTGGAGCTGTATCCTGCGATCCTTGGTGTTTCAGGTGCACCCGGTGGGTCGAATGGCGACTTGGCAAGGATTGGCTTGCTCTCCAACGGGTCAGAGACACCGTACAAGTTCTCAGCGCGTACTCTGAACACGTATTTCTTGCCTTCTATCAAGTTCTTAACAGTGAAAGAGCATTTAGGACAGAAGCCGGCGACTGTGCGCCAGTCATTGACTCCAAACTCGGAAACTTCAACAACGTAGCCAGTTATTTCACTGCCACCGTCATCGGTAGGTGGATGCCAAGATAGGCTGACAGCGTCATGTGTAACTGGGAGAGCTACAAGAGGTCCTTTCGGCATTCCTGGTTTGTCAACCACAATAACTTCGATATCAGCAGAATCTTTGCCATGTGCGTTGGATGCTGTAATAGTGTATTTACCAGCATCGTCGCGAACAGACTTCTCAATGTAGAGTTTCGTTTCGTCTGCCTTAGTTTCAGCAGTAACCCTGTGTGAGTGTACAATAGGAACGGATCCCTTGGTCCAAGAGATGGTCGGTGTTGGCGCTCCACTGATTGGAATGTTGATATTGATAGGTTCGCCTGCACGGACCTTGATCTTCTTGCCTATCAGGTGGTCTAAGCTCAATTTCGGGCTCTCCTTCATAGGCTTGGCAATAAAGACGTTGGATTCATCTGAAGGTTGACCAGGTCCGGCAGCGTTGACTGCCGAAACCCTGTATTCGTATTGATGACCTTCTTGAACTCTATCATCGTTGTATTCGTTGCTTCTGACCGGTTCCTTGTTCATTTTGATCCAGCGGCCAGTAGCCTTATCTCTCCTTTCGACATCGTAACCAATAATGTTAGATCCTCCATTGGAGATGGGCGAAGACCATCTAATGTTGATATGGTCTTTGTCTGCGGCGACAAGTTCTGGTTTGCCAGGCTTGCCGGGTACTGTGTACTGGTTCTTGGCAACGATTGGCTTATCAGTAACAAGTGGTTCAGAGCGTCCTTGAAGGTTCTCTGCGAATACTCTGAATTCATACTGCGTGCCTTCTGATAAGCGAGGTACAGTAGCATGGTTGAATTTCGGATTGATATAAGTAACAGCTGGTACCCATCCACCTCCATGTGTGAGATCACGCTTCTCGATGACGTAAGCAGTAAGTTCACTGCCTCCATTGTCCTTAGGTGGTTTCCATGACAACGTGACAGATTGCGCTGTGATTTCTTCGTATACGAATTGTGGTTGAGGTGCTCCGGGTACATCAAGTACAATAACCTCGAAGCTGCCTTCATCTGTGCCAGAATCGTTCTTCAATTTCAGTGTGTATTTGCCAGCGTCTGATCGCTTGCAGTTGACTGTATGAACGATAGTATGGTGACCAACAATGGTGACAGTTGTTCTCTCGTTAGCAAGCACAGGTTTACCATCACAAGTCCATGTAACCTCAGGAGTAGGCTCTCCAATGAAGTCAACATCCATATGGTAAATAAGTCCAGCCTTGATGCGGATCTCTCTAAGTGGTGTAAGAATCTTAGGAGCGACAAATCTATCTTTAGCTGTGACAATGTCAGAAGGCTCGCTGGGCTCTGATTGGCCGGCCTGGTTGACAGCAATGACGCGGAATTCATAGTCTTGTCCTTCAGAAAGGTCTGGGACCGTAGCCTTGGTCTTGCTAGGAGGAACATGGACAGCATTAACCCAGTAGGGACTGCCCTTCTCCTTCTTCTGAATGATGTATCCGGTGATAGGTGATCCACCGTCGGATTTAGGCTTCTCCCATTCAAGATCACAGTGGGACTTACTCCAGTCAGTAGCCTTGGGTTTGCCAGGTGCAGTTGGCTCATCAAATTCGTTCTTGGCTACAATAGCACGGTCCAACTCCAAAGGTTCAGATTGACCAATAGCGTTTACTGCGCTTACTCTGAACAGATATTCCTTCATGTGGATTAATCTGGTTACTTGGTGTGAAAGGAAGGTGCTCATACCAGCATCAGACCAGGTTCCACGAGACAGATCCATCTTCTCAATAACGTAGTGGAGGATCGGTGATCCACCATCATCCAAAGGTATCTTCCATGATAAGGAGCAGGAATCCTTAGTAACGTCAGAGACAACCAAAGGTTTCTCAGGTCTTGAAGGTCTGTCAAGGACAGTTACTTGAGCAGCAGCAGAGCATACTCCAAGGTCGTTCTTCAAGGTCAACTTGTAAACGCCTCCGTCAGCTCGGACGGAGAATGGAATGTCTAATATGACCCTATTATGTAGAATCTGTATGTCAATTCTGTCAGATGAATGAACAACTTTTCCGTTGATCTGCCATTCGACTGTTGGTTTAGGCGAAGCTTCTATCGGGATCTCGTATTGGATCCTCTGGCCAGCCTTGACAGTCTTGTCTGCCAACAGCATTTTGTCGAAGTGTGGTGCGCAGAACCTGGCTTTAGCCACTTGTGGTGCTGATCCATCACTGGGTTCTCCATTTCCTGCCTTGTTGACAGCAATGACCCTGAACTCGTACTCCTCACCCTCTTGAAGGTTTGGTACTGTGGCAGTTGTCGTGTTTCCAGGTACAGTTGCGGCAACTTCCCAAGGTCCGTATTTCTTCTTAGCTTCGATAACGTAGCCGGTAATAGGTGATCCGCCATCTTTTTTCGGCGGAACCCATTCGAGGTCCATATGGTCCTTGTCCCAGTCTTTGACGACAGGAGTTCCAGGTTTGTCCGGAGTACCGTAGGGGTCCTTGGCTGTGATTGGTTCGTGGCCGACAAGAGGCTGTGATTCGCCGTGTTTGTTAACGGCGCGAACTCTAAAGTTGTAATCGTGTCCTTCGATAAGATGATCGATTCTAATGCTGCAAGCCGACACTTCACCGGCTGGGATCCAGCGCATGTTTTCTTGGTCCATTTTTTCAACGACGTAGTGCGTGATTTCGGCACCACCATCGTCCTTAGGTGGCTTCCATCGGAGTGTGCAGCCTGACTTGGTGATGTCATCGGCGCGAAGGGGACCTTCGGGTGGTGTTGGTACATCCATGACAGTAATCTTAACTGTAGCTGAATCTGTACCATTGATGTTCCTAGCCTTAAGAGTGTAGACTCCACTATCAGCCCTCTTAGCATCAATAACGCGAATTTTAGTGCTGTGTGTGTCACTGACAATTTTAATCCTGTCAGAGTTCATGACAAGATTGTCACCGTTAAACCATTCCTTGGTAGGAGTAGGTTCACCGAGGACTGGTACGTCCAAGTCGAAGTTCTGTCCCACTTTAACCTTGATATCGAACATGAAGTTCCTATCAATCTTAGGTGGTAGATTCTTGGGTCTTGCAAGATGTGGTGCAGTTCCATCGCTGGGTTCACCTTTGCCGGCTTTGTTGACGGCGCGAACACGGAACTCATAAGTATTTCCTTCGATGAGGTCTGGGACTTTGCCAGTTGTGACGTCTCCCTCGATCTGAGCGCATTCTTCCCAATCTGGGGAGAATCTGTCCTTCTTCTCGATGACGTAGCCGCTGATGGGCGCTCCGCCATCGGTCTGAGGCCTGGTCCACTCCAGTTCCACGAAGTCTCTGTCGAAGTCCTTGATTTTGGGTGTGCCAGGCTTGCCGGCGACATCGAACGGATTCTTCGCTTCAGTCGAGTGTGGGGTGGTGAGGGGCTCGGATTTGCCTTGTCTGTTAGAAAGAAGATAAAGTGCTTATGAATAATGGGAACTGAAATATTTATTATACATAATCATTACTCACTTTTGAACAACTCTCAAAACGTTAACGACATGGTGACAACTTAATTTGATATCTTGCATTTGACAAAATAAACTGTGAGCTGTCTTTATTTATACTTTATATATAAAGTGAATTTTGCTGTGATATATTTTTGAATATCATGCATTCCTTAGCCAAATAACTATGACAGATAAGTTTTTCTACCAAGTTGACATTCGAACCTCATTTTTTATTAACTAGGTAATGATTATAACCCATACACACCTATTAACAGCGCGCACCCTGAACTTGTACTTGTGTCCAGGCGTCAGCCCGTCCACCGCCAGGCTAGTGCTGGGCCCGTCCGTCTCCCCAGCGCTGACCCAGCGGCCCGTGGCCTCGTCCATGCGCTCCACCACGTACTTGTCGATGGGCTGGCCGCCGTCGTCTGCGGGCGGGTTCCAGGACAACTTGGCGCCGTTGGCGTGGACGTCGGAAACCTGAAGAAGAGTAAGTAGTTGTAATTTTTACATAAGATTCGGTTAGTATAAGTAGTCATAAGCGAGACAGCACAAAGTGTGTGGAGATTGTATCTTGTGAACGTATTATTTTTGTAGCGCCATCATTATTTATGTCTTTTTCACATCGTTGACCACCTGATCCACGTATTTTTTTGTTAAAGTTTATTTACAGGTATTTAACAAAATTTATATATTATTAGATTTTTTTTTTGTTGAGAATTTTACATTTCCTTCATATCACTGATTGTGGATTGAAATGTTTTTGTGATCTACTAAACGCTAGTGAACGCTATACAAATCCAAATACCCAATTAGAATTCTTATATTTTGTAATCCACATTTTATGGCTTAAAAAATGTTGCTAATTGGTCCTCAGATTTAGGTAAGCTATCTAATAGATACTAAACGGCAACATTTGCGGCAGTCGCAGTTATAAAATGTAGACGTGTAAGACGATGTATTAGTACATTACTGTCGCGGCCTGCAATAAGGGAATTGATGGACGATCGTGAAAATGAGGGCCGAGGCGAAGCCGAGGCACTCATGCGTGAGTCCATCAATTCCTGATTGCAGCCAAGGCTTGTATAGTACTTTTCTCAAACAACGCGCGGAAATTCAAACTGAGTTAATTAAATAGAAATTCCAGAATCAATGACGAATAACTATCATTTTACATGCGCCAATATGTTAATTTGTTTCTTCTTTGTTCTATTTGCAAACCAATTCGAAATTTAAATAAAATCTTTGATAAGTTACCTCCTTGGTTGCCGTGTGTTGAAGTAAAAAGTTCGTTCCATTTTTAAATAACACGACAGATATGAGTTTTCATAGTAATTTATTTGGCCGCTAAACACGCCAGATATGGATTTTCATAGTAACTTTGCTGGCCGCATCGTCACTTGTTTTTTTACCAGTACAGCAATTTTGATTTATCTCGAAGAAGGTTGTCAAAATAATGCTCGAATTTCCAAGCATGTTTGAGAAAATGTAATAAGTTTAGTATTTCTAAAACTCATTTATAAGAAAGTCCGCGTTTGTGCAGTAATTTTTACTTGTACTTATAGTGTTTATAAATAACTAAGTGTCGTATCTTCTTCCTCCCACATTATTTTGGCGTCTGCCACTAACTACGGGATGCAGTACAGGCATTTTACTCTTGCTAGCTTAAAGTTGAAAATCTACTAACCTTGAGCGGTCCTCCAGGTGGGCTGGGCACATCCAGCACGATAACCTCAACCTCAGCCACATCCTTGCCATTAACATTCTCCGCAGTAATAGTATATCTTCCACTATCACCACGTCTTGCAGACTTGCAGTTAATCTTAGTGTTGTAGTCTGAATGCTGCACTTTGGTATCGCCGCCAGATTTGACCTCCTTCTTGGCGAGGAACCATTTTGTTTCGGGCATTGGTTCTCCGGATACCTGTGGAAAATGGTGGGGTTAGAATTGTAGGATTTTAGGGTGCTGGTGTAATGTTGTAAGTCTTACCAGCCTGTTTCTTTCCGTGGTAGCGTGAACAAAGATTTTAAATAAATGATAAACTCAGTAAGTAATTAAATAGCCAATTTTATGTTGGTAAGATTTCTTAGGGTGACTATGTTTATTTTTATTATCAGTTAGAAAAGTGCTACATCAGTAATGTACTCCTGCGCATTACTAAGAACATATTTTCAATTATCAATCCTTTTTCCTAAAGTGGTGATTAACGAAAAAATCTTTATAACAGCCATTGATTGGAACAAGAAACCAAGAGGATAATACAATACTATCTATAATCGACTTAAAAAAAGGAGTACGTTCTCAATACAACACGTATGTCTTTACTTGCCTTACACAAACATACGGGTCAATTCAGACCGTGACGTGACGCGACGCGACGCTGCGCGCTCTATTTAACAATTACCAAACTTATTGTCTTCACGAAAAGGCATAATTTCAGTGCTAGCGTTGACACGTGTCAAAGTACGCTGAGATGCGCAGCGCGTGTATTTTATAATGTAGTCATTATAGGAGATCATTCACCGTCCATACATTTTTGGGCTAAAGAGGTATTCCGAAAGAGTACATTTTTCTCTTAATTTTTTATTACTACAAGCTATTACTTTAATTAGATTACTCTTTGTTATTTTAGCTACAAACTATATTGAAATCAGTATTTTTCAAAATCGTATAAAAGCGCAGGGAATTGCCCTACAGGTTTGGCCTAATAGTGAAAAGTGAAGGGAATAACATGTTCTAACGGAATATATATTTATTTTAAATATCGCGGCACTTTCATTATTTAGCCCAAAATGAATGATCTCCTTTGATACTGTATCGGATCATAAAAAGTGCGCGTCGCGTCGCGTATCGGTGTTAATTGACCCTTACTCAAAAAATTCTCAATACTAACCTTGACATCGAACCCGAACTTCTGTCCGACCTTGATCTTGATATCGATAAGGTTGGCCCTGTCGATCTTGGGCGCAAGGTTCCTTGGCTTGGCGACGATCGGGTGTGTGCTGTCGCTTGGCTCACCTGGGCCAGCTTTGTTTACGGCGCGGACCCTGGGGAAGTAAAAAATTATAGGATTACTTCTCTATTCGTTGTACACACGCAAAATAATTCGATAAAAAGTGAGTCTTTGAAATGGAACTCCAGACAAAATTCGAAAATAGAGCAATGTTTTCTAACAAAATCTGCAATAATCGCAGTTAAACATTTTAAAAAATCCTCTCCGTTCTCCAGTTGATTGAAATCAATCAAATATATCAAGCTGCATTTGAATTTAATTTCGATGCATCCTATTGAAATAGAGATGGATGTTTCATTATTAACACATTAATCGGTGCAATACGAAGGAGGAATTGGATTTGAAATGTACTTTAAAGATTTTATCCTCTCTCTTAGTCTATTTGTGGTCTGAGATCAAAAACGTAGCCGAATACAACCTTGCAAAACATTGTGGAACTCAATAGAGTATCGAGTATTAAGGCCCTACCCCAAATTTTATGTCGCTCGCACCATACTACTCGCGACCTGAGTGAGAGCGAGACGGAGTAGGGTGCTAGCGGCTCTTAACCTCGAATAGTTAAGGTAATTGCTTTTTACGATGAAAATAATGATAATATAAAAATTATAGAAAACATAAGACCAGCTTTTTAGTTATTTCAGTTACTATGCAAGTTTTCGCCAAACATAGGACGGACCTAGCATCAATCCTCAACTTTAACATTAATTTATTTCAAAACTAATGCTGCAGTATTTTCAGCATAACAGAGGATCATGCTAAGCAATTTGAGGTAGGGTAGGGCCATAAATCTAATTTTACATCAAAAATTCTCCACCAACCTGAACTCATAAGTCTGTCCCTCAATCAGATCAGGCACAGTAGCCGTGGTCTTATCGGCGGGCACCTCGAGCGCCTTCTCCCAGTTGCCGAACTTGTCCTTCTTCTCCACGATGTACCCCTCGATGGGCGCGCCCCCATCCTCTCGCGGCGGGGTCCACTTGAGGTCAACGTGGTCCTTGTCCCAGTCGGTCACTGATGGGGTTCCGGGGGCACCTGAGGGGGGACAGATGTAAGTTTTGTTGAACAAGTAAAAGTTGGAAAAATGAGTGGCCCCAGTTCTGTTATATTGATATATTTTTGAAATGTAATAACGTGCTTTTTGAATGAGCATAATCAGCGTATAATGTTCCCACTGCTGGGACACAGGCCTTCTCTCTGTGAGAGGTAGTGGGTAGTAATCTACCACGCGAGCCCAGTGCGGGTTGGTAGATGTCATATGTTTTCGAATTTTTGGTTCAGGTGCTTTTTGAATGCCCATGCCTTATTTCTTTATTTTATTTTTTTCTTATTCCCAGATTCCACACTCACCAGGTTCATCGAACGGATTCTTGGCAACAATCGACTGTTCACCGACGAGTGGTTCCGACTCGCCCTCCGAGTTCACAGCGGAGACACGGAATTTGTACTCCTTGCCAGGTGTTAGACCGGTCACGTCGCATTCTGTGAAGGGAGTTATGTTTAATGTTATGGTAAGTAGATAGCTGGTGTGATGTTGATGGTGATGACGTAAAAAGGACTAAATATTATAATTTTAGCTAAACAAAAAGTGGTAATTATCAGATATACAGGATGGAACAGAACGGTGTGGTCAAAATTAATGGTACAATCTATTCAATTTCTAAATCAATCATTAGATTGATAAAATCACTAATTGACTTTCAGACGAGGAGGAAAAAGTGTTAAGTTTAATGACTCTAATATCCATATCGGTTCGAAATTAACTTCACTGACTTGCTGACGTCACATAACCCTGTAAAAGTATGTTCTCTGTAGTGTTCTGTACTTACTGGGTTCATCGGAGCGGGCACAGGGCACCCAGCAGCCGGTGTCGGTGTCCAGCTTGTCGACCTGGTAGTACTCGATGGGAGTGCCGCCGTCATCCTTGGGCCGCTTCCACTTGAGGGTAGCGCCCTCTTTGTGGACGTCCGAGATCTGGGGAGATAGATGGTAGGTGTAAAGAAAAATATTGATCTGGCTGAAAAAATATTTTTAGGCTTATATGGGAAGGTCAGATTGGATTATTTTCTTCTCTCTTGTTGGTAGATGCCACATGTCTTCGAATTTTTGGTTCTAGGACATGCCTGTTAGCTCAAAATGCTTTCCATCACCGCTTTGAGAGCAGTGGTAATGAAATTATTTACACAAAGTAAACCGCCGCCGGCCTGGTTGCGAGCCCACGACCTACAACTCGTTAGTCGGGGCCGATATCACTTGGCCCCGATAGTACTAGCTAATCATAGCATTATCCCAAGGTTTATAACAATAGTACATTTTCTGGATCGATTCATCTACTCGAAAGCGTCCTATCCTAATCGGTTTCTTAGAACCTCTAAGGACTAATTTCGCCATTGGAACTGAATACGATAAGCACATCTAAATCACGTTCAAAAGCTGCCAGGGTCTTTCTTGCTATGAAATATTGACACTGACAGATTTTGAACCCGGTTTCGATGTGCTTATCGCGTTCAGCTTCATTGGTGAAATTGATACTGAAGCCCTAATTCTAAATTCAAATAGATTTCTCACCTGTAGTGGTCCTTCAGGTTTCAGCGGCTTATCAGTGACCGTTACATTGATGGTCACAGTATCTTTGCCGCTCGAGTTAACAGCGGACACAGTGTACTCTCCCGAGTCATCCCGACGAACGGGACGGATCACCAGTTTCGTGAAGTATTCCGGACTGTCGATCATGACCGCCTTCGATGGACGGAGAGGCATGTTCTGGTATCTGGTGGGAAAAACGGTTGGTTTAGTATTTAACAGAAAATAAATAAAATCTAAGCTTTAAGTCGTGTGAAGTTTGGCCTTTCTGAAAATATCTGTACTAAAGTGTAACCTCGACCGTCGTACCACGCCTTAAAAATGCGCGGCTCACGGGCGGTAGTGCGGGCCGCTCATTGGTCAACGCTGCCTCCCCTCGCCGCGCATATCCAAGGCGTGGTACAGCGGTCCCATAAATTACCAGTCAGCATGATCGGTTACTGGGCTAATTTTCAAGGCCCTTGTGTCCTCAACCGTCTTTCACATAGGTTTTTTACAATACTTTCCGGGGTAACTCACGTGGAGACAATACAGTTAATTCCACTTCCACAATAATCAGATATTACATAACATAACATCACGCCTGTAATCCTCGAAGGGCTGGGCAGAGGTGTACCCTTATAGCACACCGCCATTTTGCCAGTAATATTTGAGTCCCATGCACGGAGTATAGAAATATATAGCCTATTGCCATCAAACGGGTACAAATCCAGACTCCGGGCTGCTACTCAGAAATTCCAGATGGAAAAATCCAATAACACTTTGCCCGACCCGAGAATCGAGCCCAGGGGTCGTATTATGACGTATGAATGCCACCATCTTTCCAGTGTAAGTGAGAGACGGACCTATACAATGCCGATAGCACCATCCTTTTGTAGCAGTGGAATAATGATGGCATTAATACTTCATAATACGGCCCCAGGACCTCATGATCAGCAGTAGCACTTGCGACCACTAAACCAACAAGGCAAAACCAAATATGTCTATCCGAAAATCACTATTGTCTCGTCATATCATGACTTTAGAAATGAAGGGAGAATCCCTTTGTTTTAAGGGTAAATTAAGAAAACAATAACAAAAAGTTAATACACGAATATCCTATTTACTTATCAGTCCAAATAATTTTGGATCGACGCATATCTGTGTCCCATTACCGGTACTATATTGTGGCGGCATCTACATCGCCACATGCGAACGACGCATCAAAGACCTGACGTCACAAAAAAATCCTGACGTCACAAAAACCCTGCATCGCGAAATTAGAGTTTACCGCGCAATGGACATATATACAAGATTCCAACATCAATCGTTGGGTAGTTGCCCGCCAGATATGACACCCGTCTGGTCGGAAGATCCTCCCTTTTCTATAGACGATAAGTGAACTTTACACCCTGTTCCTCATAACTCTAAACTACAATCCTTACATATTATAAAACAAAGTCCTCCGCCGCGTCTGTCTGTCGTCCTGTACGCGATAAACTTAAAAACTACTGCACCGATTTTCATGCTGGTTTCACCAATGGATAGAGTGATTCTCGAGTAAGGTTTACGTATATAATAACCGACATCCACGCGGGCGAAGTCGCGGGCATCAGCTAGTATTATATAAACCAGCACAAGCCCAATCTGCCAGCTCACCTCCACTCCACAGCAGGCGCCGGCTCCCCAGTGATGGCCGCCTCCAACTTCAGCGTGGAGCCGGCGGAGATGGTCACATCTCGGAGGTGACGCCTGTCGATCTTCGGGGCTAAGAACCGCGGCTTGGCCACGAAGTTCTTGCTGGCTTCCGAGGGTTTCGACTGGCCTGCTTTGTTGATGGCGATCACGCGGAACTGGTACTCGTTGCCTTCGATTAAGCTGGAAGAAGATTAAAAATACTTAATAAACATCTTAAAAGAAAATTGGGTGAAATTATTTAAAACATCAGTGCCACAGTATAAATAAATAACAGTATTATACGAGTATCTTCATAAAAAACGGCTGAAACCTCAGTGTATATCAGTCAGTACGCAACAGTATTGAGTGCGCGGTAGTTACGCACGGACGCGGAAGGTTTATCTACTGTGCGACCGTCAGTAATTATTCCAAGGCCACTGCCGAGATATAATACTGTTACTTATATTATACTGTGTCATTGCTTACAAGAGTTTTGTGTTAAAGAGATCGTTGTTCTCTATTCCCAGTAAATTGTTAATTATGGTGAGATATAGTTAAACCCTAGAATTTAGATAAATGCCCAAGCAGTAGCCTGGCTTTCTGTTGCCAGATAAATGTTATTATTTCTTTTCATAAACCGTGCCTGCTTTTCATAAAACGAGAGAACAAATCCACTAACAGAATTCTTGAAAATTGGTGATTTTTTACTCGTTTATCGTGCCGCTTCCTAGTTAGAGCTCTGGTGGGAATTCAAGACTTAATCTTGGTTGAAATTTAGTTTAGCGTTTAACACCTGTCAATTTTGTGTCCATATTTGCCTATGGCATTAAGTCCGCCTCTGTACATTTCTGAGCTTGAGCTTTAGGGTCAGTTCACATCGAGACGCAACGCGACGTGCACTTTTTTATGATCCGATACCATATAGAATTTATTGACTACACAATAAGGTACACTCGCTGCGCATCTCAGCGTACTTTGACACGTGTCAATGCTCACACTGAAATTATACCTTTTCGCGAAGAAAATAAGTTCGATAATTGTTAAAAAGTGCGCGTAGCGTCACGTCGCCGTTTGTACTGACTCTAACTATTAACTAAATAAATAAATATTTAGGATTGAGCTGGATTCATTGCTCTACAATATTATGTATAGTAAGAGCATCCTATGTCACAAAAATAAAACCTTTCTTAGCTAGAAGCCTGTGATGTTTACTCCAACAGTGGACAAACTTACCCATTGACAGTGCCTGAAGGAGTCGGCGTATGAGTCTCGACGGCCTTCTCCCACAGCGGGCTGTACTTGTCCTTCTTCTCAATGATGTACCCAATGATGGGCGAGCCGCCGTCAGCCAGCGGCGGCTCCCACTTGAGGTCCACGTGGCTGGCCGACCAGTCGTCTGGGACTGGCGTTCCGGGCGCGTCTGGGATCGCTGTGGGGAAGAGGAATCAAATGAGAATTATATGTTGTAAACAAGAAGCTGGGGTTTCAAACCGCGTTTCTACTACCAGATCTTAGTGATAAGAAGTGGTGTGACCGTTAGACTGCCAAGTCATAGGTCTCAAGTTCGAACCCAAGACACGCACCTCTGACTTTTCAGATTCATATGCGTATTGTATAATTATCACTTGCTTTAAAAACGGTGAAGGAAAACACCGTGAGGAAACGGCATGCCTGAGAGATATTTTTCGACGGCATGTGAAGCCAAGGCCCTTAAAAACTCTAGTCGCACACGAAAAGAGAAGAAGACTGCCATATCAAAAAAAGAAAAGAAAGAAAGAAAGAGTATTCTATTTCTATGTAAACCTTTGCAGCGGTCCAAAAGAGACCAATCATAAGACTTGATATGCAATAAGAAAACGGATTAAAAAAATAGTGGCCTTGCAAATAATCGGATTTAATACAGGGTGTAAGCAGCCATCTCCCGAAAACTGAAGCAGGATGTTCAGACCAAGCATCTTGACATATTGTCACCGAAAAAAACGAAAAAAAAAACGCTAATTTTTCGATTCCATAATTTGACACTTTTAGAAAATCATGTTTTCTGAATGAAAATTGAATTTTTTTTTCTGGTTTTAGTTCATTTAAGGCTATTATTGCTTTCTCAATTGCCTGTAGCATTGCCATTATCATGGGATTTCTGAAAAATAAATTTTTCGTTTTTTCGAATCCATACAAAAACAGTCACAAGTTGAACATACTTCAGAATCAAGCAATTTGGTTTGCACTATGGCCATTGGTAGGGGTAAGTGTGCATGTGCCTTCAGTTTTTGGGAGATGTCTGCTTACACCCTGTATATTAACCAGGATAATTTGAATACGAATTCTCACAAGAATATATTCATCGAGCTCGACTATTCAAAGTAGTCGTTTTGACTAAAGGTATCATCATCATTTTAGTTTTGATTTACAGGTTTTACACAAAAGAATAAAAGTTCTACATTTCACCGGCGAGCTTATTGCCATCAACCCGGCACAAAATGCAGACCCAGGGCTGCTGCTGAGAAATTCCGGGTGAAAAAACCCAAGAGGTGTACTATAGTTAAGTACACCTCTGCCTAACCCTTCGGGGAACAAGGCCTGATGTTATGTTATGTTGAATAAAGGTTCCCAGCCAGCAAGATTATTAGATAAAACATGGTTGGTATTCTGGCAGCAATCACAATAAACAAAAACAAATGCTACTGGTTTTTTTTTTACTTATCATAACAAGCTGGCTTCTTATGTCATAACAAGCTGGCTTCTTATGTCATAACAAGCTGATTTCTTATGTCATAACAAGCTGGCTTCTTATGTCATAACAAGCTGGCTTCTTATGTCATAACAAACTGGCTTTTTATATCAAAATGGCAGGATAAGTAAAGGTATAACTATACTTACTGAACGGATCCTTGGCGACGATAGAGCCGAATGTCTCCAGCGGCTCCGACTCGCCTTCTTTGTTCAGCGCCTTCACGCGGAACTTGTACTCGTGACCAGGGATAAGGCCATCGACCTGTGAATAAAGAACATAGACGTTTTAATGTCTGTCGATATCGGTATCTACAAGGTTTTAAAATGGGTTTAATCTCACTCTAGTGATTCAAAAACTATATAATAATGTCAATCGCGTTACGTTAACGTTTAACGGTATCGTTAAACGTTATTAGAGCTATTTCTAGATCTCAAAGTCTATATAACACAACTCTTTTGATCTATGCTCACCCAAGCTAACATGCACGTGCGAGAAGGTTTCGTCCTCAAATTGTATGATGCCGAAGCGAGATGCGTGAATAGGTTCCATATTTTGATGTGACGTAATGTGTCGACAAGATTTTATCTCGCTGCGCATGGCAGGTGACTTTTGATGAGTAGATTTATCTAATCCTACAAAAGTAATAATATGTTACCTCCATCTCTGGTACATTGCCGTGAGTCTTGCCCACAGGCACCCAGGAGCCGGTCTCGGGATCGTACTTCTCAACAAGATACGCGTCGATAGGTTCACCGCCGTCGTCCTTGGGCCGCTTCCACTTGAGCGTGCATCCGTCTTTGTGGATGTCTGACACTTCTAGCGGGCCCTCGGGTTTGTCGGGTTTAGCTGCAGGGAGGGAAACATAGATTTAATTTTCGAATAGACCAGAAAGAATTGTCCTTCATTCTAAATATTCAGCATTCTGTCCATGGCAATCATCGTTGAGTTTTGTCATAAATAAAATGACTTAAATTTCCTGCTAATACGCGATCTTATGCGTCTAATTAAATCATTTTATGCATTTCACAATGATTGACTTATGACTTATTATATTTTGAACCTAACAATTGCTAAAACCAAACGCCAGATCCTCGTGATACCCAAGTATCGTACAAGTTGATCCATCAATATGTACGCCGCTTCGCCCGCGTGGAGGTCGGAAATTATTCCAGGGGAAAGTACTACCGGGATAAAAATGGTCTACCCATATGCCAAATTTCATCCAAATCCGTTGAGCTGTATTTGCGTGAAAGCGTAACAAACAAACAAACTCACTTTCGCATTTATAATATTATAGTTAGGATTTCATCAAACTAAATGCTCATAATTTTTTAAATAATGACAGAAATTTCCTAAGTTGACGTCATATTATTACTCCTACTTTCTGATATTGACCCCTTACTTTGCCGGTTAATCATCATAAATCTTCGAAAGATTATAATAATACTTACATGTGACAATAATCTCGAGCTCGGCGGTGTCCTGTCCGTACTTGTTGACGGCCTGGATCTTGTACGTGCCGGAGTCCTTGCGACGCGGGCTCGCGTGCTGGTACTTGCTCAAGTACGGTACGTTTATCACTGAAATACATACATGAATACATTCAATCTGTGGACTAATAAAGCAAAAATACTTCAATTATGACAGGCTCTAAATGACTGACAAACAGTGTTACGTTACAAAGCGTTTATTATAACCCGTGACGATTGGTAGCACTGAATTTCGCAGTCTTAGTTTCAATACTAATAGAGTTCAAAATGGCGACTGTCAGAACAGTACTACCAATCACATAACTACAAAATTCAGTGCTACTAATCGCGTTACGGGTCAAGTTAAAATGTACGCACGTGTACGTTAGAATATCTCACAGACTGCGGAAGCTTTATACTAGTCGTTCCATTTAGGATTTATCGACAAATTTAGTCAACCACATGTGGTAAAGCCGGGTGACATCCTTAATGTAATTATAGGTTTTATTGTAAGGTCAGACTGAAATTCCTGAATTCCTATTGAAACGCCACATACAATGCACGAAGCCTGGCTCTCTTGTTCCCAGTGTACCATGGGTTTTAAAGACCAATGAAGTTCGATATTTCCCTCTATCTTTCTCACGGCGAAGGACATTCATTATCATAATTCCAAGTAAAAAGCTAAGTACAAATAATTCTTAGTTTTGGATATGATATGTCACATATTCACATTAGTGATAGAGCCGTGTAAAAAAAACCCGAGTTTGCGTATTGCGTTTACTTACATTTCAATCCACTGCCGCTGATAACGGACTTGCCGTTGAGCGTCCACGTGACGTCAGGCGCGGGTTCTCCAGAAACCTTGACGTCCAGGGAGATGGGTTCTCCTTCGTGCACCTTGATGGTGCGTAAGTTGCGACGGTCGATCTTGGGAGCCACTGGACAAAAATACATAGTTATTATCGATTGCGTATATAAAACAGGATAATAGATAATGAAAACTTCTCATTTTTAGGAGGCTTTGATAACGATGACACAACACTCGAGGTTTTTAGTTTGTATAATTGTTTAAGAAGACATCCCATTGAGAGGGACAATTTGAGGCTTGATAGATATCATAAATGCCGTATTCGGAAAGCTACATTAGCGAATATTTTAATCTCATTTAGCAAAAGTGTGCGCATTTTTTCAGATTGATAAACATGCACATGTGAAGATGTGGAATCCGCCAATTGCTGAATATCTTCTGACAAAAACTCGTTGTAAGGGTCGGAACTTGTATAAACCATTCTTGATATTGGTAGAAGGGGTTGGAAACTTACGTCTCCTAGGTTTGCAGATGACAGATTTGCTGGCATCTGAAGGTTCTCCAGGTCCAGCCTCGTTGACGGCCTTGACACGGAATTCGTATTCCGTACCCTCGTCTAAGTTCGGGACTGTAGCCTTTTCGTTGTCGTTGGGTCCGACCTGAAAGATATTATTGACGTTAGAGTAAAACGTGCGTGCGTGAGTTATTGTGCGAGACTCCTCCGTGCCTCGGAAAGCACGTTAAGCCGTTGGTCCCGGCTATCATTCGTGGATCTTTGACAGTTGTTACGGGTCGTCAGAGGCCCGAGAGTCTGACAACCAGTCTTGCCAAAGGGTATCGTATTACCCAGTTACTGGGTTGTGGAGGTCAGATAGGCAGTCGCTTCATCTAAAATACTGGTATTCAGCTGCCCCCGGTTAGACCGGAAGCCGACCCCAATATAGTTGGGAAAAGGCTAGGCAGATGATGAGAGTAAAACTGTACGATGCTGATTATTAAGGGTCTCCGCACAATACGGCGCTGATTTATCGAACAAAAATGAGCAAAAATCGGAAACTATGTACGTATGGTATCTACGTATGGGCAATCTGTAGTACGAATTAACTGTGTAAATTCAAATCAGCCGTGAAATCCCACTGATAAACAAAAGCCTCATACACTGCTACAATGTACGATTCATTGTCAGTATCTCCGGCTTGGTAAACGGAATAAAATGTCTGTACGGTGTTCAATATTAAATAATTAAAATAAAATATAGAAATCAGTTGATAAGAAATCAGTGTGAAGATCAGAAATTATGGTCCAGAATTGTATATGTATGCCCAATAGTAACCCAGTTAAGTGGACCCACCTCGCAAGCCTTCACCCACTTGGGCGATCCCTTCTCCCTCTTCTCGATGATGTACCCAGTGATGGGCGCGCCGCCATCTTTGAGCGGCTTCTCCCACTTGAGGTCCACGTGGTCCTTGTCCCAGTCCAGCACTTCTGGTGTGCCGGCTTTACCGGGCTCGTCTGGGGAGGGAAATGAATCATTAGAATCATAGACGTAAGAGTTACATAAGTTCAAAGTAGATTTCGATTCACTAACGGCTTTCAGAAGAGTTTCATGTTTTTTCACAGAATAATACAGAAGGCGCACTCCGCATTTTAGGTATGAAGCTACAAGTACGCTGCGGTCTCGTCTTGTCGGGCCAATTCAGTGAGCGTAACGTAGTCAGAAGATATAGGAGTTACGCGATAGAAAGAGAGGTAACTTCTAGGTGAATATAACTGTAGGTAATTAGCGCTGTGCGACCTGAATTGCACTTTATTGCGTCGTAGCAAAAGTCGGTTTTTATTTACTTAAATTATTTTGCGGAGTGAACCATCTGTACTAATCTTTGTTTCTAAATCACATAGCTAAAATTATAAAGTTTCAAAATGAAAACCTATTCTGTCGTGGTTTTAATTTAAGTTGTAGTGTTTAATACCTCAACGTTTTTAATATTTAAAAGTCGGCTTCAGAATCCTTTAAAGGTAACAAAACATCAAAGATTTCTGGGTTGCTAAGTCTTGCTAAACACTTCAGCTTGTTCAATAGACCACACTTAAATCTTTTCATGACCGGCGACCGGCTTTTAGAGACGCGGCCCAGGAAATCATTATTTCTTTCAAGAAAAATAAAACATTACTACAACTCACCGAACGGATTCTTGGCAATGATCGAGTGATCCGCCTCCAAAGGCTCAGAAACTCCTTCATTGTTGACAGCAGACACTCTAAACTTGTACTCGTGTCCCGGCACGAGATTCTCAATCTCGGCCTTCGGGTCCTTAGTCTTGAGGGCCGGCATCCACCGGCCGGTCTCCGTGTCGAGCTTCTCCACCAGGTAGTGGTCGATGGGCGCGCCGCCGTCGTCCAGTGGCGCGTTCCACTTCAGTGTGCAGCCTTCCTTGTGGACGTCTGAGATCTGGGGATGAGATTAAAGCGGTTTTGAATAAGTAGGTTAAGTGTTTTTAGCGTC
This sequence comes from Lithophane leautieri, assembly GCA_949152455.1. Taxonomy (NCBI): domain Eukaryota; kingdom Metazoa; phylum Arthropoda; class Insecta; order Lepidoptera; family Noctuidae; genus Lithophane; species Lithophane leautieri. The sequence continues at coordinate 7,123,562 of OX424483.1, forward strand.
AATTTTTTAATATCCAAGGGACAAGTATGTCTTGAATAGATTGCAAAATTCTTGCCGCAAAAATCATAGGTAAATGGTTGATCATGTTATGATGTCAAGACATATTAACACTCGGTATCCAAAAGGCCAATCAAAACAAACACTAAGCATATTTTCAAAGTCGATAATTTTTTTTTTGTTCTTTTTTCAGGTTATTAAAAATATTAGAAACTTATTTTTCTTTTTTGACGTAATCTACGGAAATACATACATTGAGTTAAAATGTGGCATGACGTCACTGGTCCGTAGATTCTATACTGACTTGTGACGTAGCGAGCCCCCACTCCAACTTTTATACGTTTTATATAAATCATTATAGCCAAGCAAAAAATAAGTGTCTAATATTTTTTTATTATCTGACTGACGGACTAAACATTTTTTTTTTACCCAGTCAACATACCTATTATATTAGAATTCCAGTTTTTTAAATTTACTATGATCGTAAATTTGAACTCACCTTGAGCGGTCCCTCAGGTTTAGCGGGCACATCCAGCACGTTGATCTGTATGGTGGCCTCGTCCTTCCCACTGCTGTTCTCAGCCTTCAGCACATAGGTCCCGCTGTGCTTGCGCGACGCTATGACGACGGACAGCTTGGTCCGGTAGTCCTCAACGTCGACTGACAGGTCGTCGCGCGTTGATAGACGTTCTTTGTTGTGGAACCTGGGAAGAGTGAGCAACATATATGAATATATCCGTCTGGCTAAAGCTCAACACACACAAGAATAGGCCAAGTGCGAGTCGGACTCGCGCATGAAGGGTTTCGTAACGTTATCTATAAAAACGGCAACAAAATCACGTTTGTTGTATGGGAGCCCCCTTAAATATTTATTATATTCTTTTTTTTAGGATTTTTTATTATAGCGGCAACAGAAATACATCATCTGTGAAAATTTCAACTGTCTAACTATCACGGTTCACGAGATACAGCCTGGTGGCAGACGGACGGACGGACGGACAGCGGAGCTTTAGTAATAGGGTCCCGTTTTACCCTTTGGGTACGGAACCCTAAAAAGCACCCTGTGCGTCGGGCGCGGGTCGGGACGGCAGTACGGCGGGCTTGTATATTTCATGCAGCTGCTTCGTGTGTGTTTTTTGAGCTTAAAAGTTAACATAACATCACGCCTTGTTTCCCCGAAGGGTAAGGCAGACGTGTACCTATAGGTACATTTCACAAGTTATGTTTAAGTCCCATTTAATAGGGGGCGAGAAAAAATCACGAAATATTACAAGGAGGAGGGGGGGTGTAATTTTCGATTTTTGACCCGAAAAGTGGCGTGTGACCTTGAATCGCCGTAGCCAGGCAACCATTATACTTACCTGTAGATAAAGATGAAATATTCTGAAATTTTTTACGATACTTACCAAAAAATTACACGTGAGGGTAGGGGGGGGGGGGGGGGGGGTTAGTCTAAAACCTCACCACGTATCGCCAGGGGGAGGGGGGTTAAAACATTGCTAAAAAATATCACGTGATTAAAGGACGTCGCCTCTTAGTAATGAAGGCAGGTTTTCGGAAAGCGAATTATGGAACTAACATGGAGTTGGGCAGGACACCTGGCAACGCGCTGTGGTGACTGGTGGAGAAAGTCAGTGATCAACTGGCGTCCGAGGACTGGAAGGAGATGAAGATCGCTCGTCTGGCGGCGAGATTGTTGCCATCGCGGGTACAACCTCGTGAGGCTGGCACTGGAGCGTGGGAATTGGCACAAGAAGAGAGGCCTATGCCCAGCAGTGGGTGAAGTCGGGTTGTGGATGATGATGATAAATGAAGGTAGACTCACCAGGTCTTGGTCGGCGGCGGTTCACCGCTGACCTTGACGTCCAGCCTGATGTTCTGTCCCGCCTTCAGTGTTACGTCACGCATGTTCGTGCGGTCGATCTTAGGCGGCGCTGTGGAAAGAAATATGTGAGTTTTAGAGAACGAATCTTACTTGAATATTAGTCATTTCAAATGATGTTTGGTTCGATTTATGTATTTTAAGACACTTTCTATTCATTTTTTAATCTCTACTGTACGATTACCCTCTATTATGTACTTTCAAAAGTAAGAAAACGATGCCCAGCTGTTTTTTTTTTTAATTTGCTCTGATTAACACATTTTGGACACATTATAAAAATGATAGTGCATTTCTGGTCTTGGAGCCTCACTCAAGTGACCGCACACAATGCAAAAGCGAACTCATTTGTTTTTCTCGAAGTTCTACTTTGATGTTTGGAGTAAAGCCCAGCACTCACTTGTTGTTTTTTTTTTTTCCAGCTTTGGGACAACGCGGTTTGGTACTTACCAAATCTGTCCTTAGCCAGCAGGTTCTCGGTAGGCGCGGACGCCTTACCAGGTCCAGCCTTGTTGACAGCCTTTACCCTGAACTGGTATGTTTTGCCTTCGATCAGGTCTGGTACACGGGCCTCGGTCTTGTTTCCGGGCACCTGGAGAAAAGAAGGCGGTTAGGTATCGTGTATTTACAATATTCGATCAAGGTTAAATTGACAAAAATGATTAAATGTAAATATAATTACATAATCTGAAATTATTATTTAAAAAAAAGAAATCTACGGTCAGTTTCCATTAGAAAAGAATAGAATACTTTTTTTTAAAGTTGTTTTAGAGTTGTAAGGTTCATCAAATCCTCATGATGAAAAGTAGCATAGGAATGATCTCAAATGTCAAAAATGTCTTCAACTGTGGCATGTAAAAGCTCAGTTAGAATTCGACTTGCTATATTTTAGACAGCCCTTTTTTTTTTTTTTTTGAGTGTGGGAAATCATCCAATGACTTCTCCCGCTCTGGGCGGAGCGGAAGGGCGTGTCAGACTTTTACTGACTAAAACCCACCCGTGTTCCTTCATTTGCCTGTTGCCAAGGTCCCGGTATCCCTTTCGGACTTTCCCGCAACCCTGGCAGGCATCGGTCCTACCGGACCCCGTCAATTGTGCTGACATCTCTTTGAGGCGCGCGTGGAACACGACACGCCATCGACCCGGGCCTGGTCCTTATCGGACGGCGAGCTCTTATCGGACGGCGAGCTCTTATCAGACGGCGAGCTCTTATCGGACGGCGAGCTATTTTAGACAGCCCTAGTAGCTCTGTTCATAATACATTTATTTTTCAAGGGTACGTACCTCAGCAGCCTTGACCCACTTGCCGGTGTCCCGGTCCTTCCTCTCCACGATGTACCCAGTGATGGGCGCCCCGCCGTCGTCCTTGGGCGCCTCCCACTTGATGTCGGCGTGGTCGGCGCTCCAGTCCTTGAACTCGGGCTTGCCGGGGGCGTCGGGTTCGCCTGGGAGATTGAATTATCATTAGGATGATGATTTATAAAAGTTCCTGAGCGATTTCTAATTAAAAATATCTTTAGTTCATCGTCAAAAATTGTAAATTCAAGAATAACTAACATATTAGTAGGTTCATTCGAGTTAAGCTTCCCGATTATTACGCCCAATTTCTGATAGACTCAGATACCACCTCATTGTATCTATACACATATTGTAAACTAGCTTCCGCCCACTTTTCTCAGGCTCCAGACTATCTGTACCAAATTTCATTTAAATCGGTTCAGTAGTTTTGGCGTGAAAGCGCGATAGACAGACAGACAAAGTTACTTTCGCATTTATAATATTAGTAAGGATTCAAGTCACTTTTCGTGGTTTTCTTTACGTCCGCGTTGTTTTTCTAAAACACGCAACAGATTTTGACGATCGTTTAGATAATTTTTTCCGTAAGGTTTATGTATATAATAGTTACATATAATAAGAAATCGCGATGTCGTTTTCAAGTTGTAAAAAGGAGCAAACCAGGAGCGGGTCGCTAGTATAATATAAATAAATATGATAAAAATAAATTCAACGATAAACATTTAATTTATGTTTGTCAAGAAAAACCATAAAAACAATCTCACCATAAGGATTCTTAGCAGTTGTAGCTGCATCAGTAACCAACGCCTCGCTTTCACCCTCAGGATTGACAGCCTTGACCCTGAACAGGTAGTCCTTGCCCTCATTTAACCCTGTAACATCAGCTTCAGGAGTCTTGGTGGTGCATACAGGCACCCATCGTCCAGACTCGGTGTCCATACGCTCGACGACGTAGTTCTCGACCGGCTCGCCGCCGTCGTCTTCTGGCGGCTCCCATTTGAGTTTGCAGCCATTTGCCGTTACGTCTGATACCTGAGGGTTAAAATGGAATTGGTAAGTGGCCATCATTTATTACCACCTGTTATAAACTGAAGATGGGCAAGATAGGCGATAGAGACAAGGAGTCACCAAACCTTTATATTTTAATTATGATAATGATCAAGCTTTGGGAAAATAAACTCAATGTCACACGCCGCAAAGTTCAAATTCCATTGCAACAGATTTTTTTTGGACCTTTTTTACAAATGATCCCTCAAAAGTCGACGATTCAAAAGTGATCAACTTTCTCGTAAAGTGATCGTACGTGTGCGCAGCGAGCTATGGCCCCACGCGCTGTGACAGCTAGGCGAGCGAAAGGGACAGCAAACTTACTTAATCTACGTACATTATGTGACCTCGTAAAAATTCAATTAATAATTCTACCAACCTTCAGAGGTCCCTTCGGCTTCGAAGGCTTGCTGACGACCTCAACTTCAATCTCCACAGTATCAGTACCAGAGTCATTCTTGGCTGTTACCACGTACTTTCCAGCATCAGTCCTGGTCATCCTCTCCATTAAGAAGGAGGTGTGGTAGTCTTTGTTTTCAATCTTCAGCCTCTCCTGGGCCTTAAGGACTTCGCCCTTGAAGGTCCAGGTGATTGTTGGTTCAGGTTCACCGATAACGTCGGCTTCCATTTTGAGGTTGGATCCAACCTTGATCTTCTTCTTTTGGAGGTCCTTGCGGTCGATCTTTGGTGCCACTGGGAGGAAATAATGTTTTTGTAAGAATTTCTCTTAGCAATGTAAAACTTAGACGTTAATATAATTTGATCAAACATCAAATTGCCATGAATGTGTGTGGAGAAATTTGATCAAAATGAGTTGTCAAATTGCATAAAGACGTAGGAATTTTATTATTCTATTTGATCAAACTGTTTGAACCAGCCTGTTTGATCAAATTACTTGACCGTGTATGGCCCGCATTAGACAGTCGCGTGATATTTTGTTTCCATATTTCAATTTGAACTGTACGCAGTTATCTCTATATACATATCCTATCGACTCTACTGGCAGAAATTATGAGACATACAAAAATCAGCCTTGATAGGAGGGAGGTAAAAGGTTTAATAATATAAACTACTAGCTGATGTCAGTGGCTTCGCCCGCGTGGATGTCGGTTATTATATACTAAAACTTTCCTCGAGAACCACTCTATTCATTGGTGAAAACAGCAAGTAAATCGGTGCAGTAGTTTTTGATTTTATCGCGAACAGACAGACAGGCAGACGCATCGGAGGACTTTGTTTTATAAACGTAGTGATAATTGCCTGGTACTTATCAGCCGTTATTTTAAAACAAAAGATCGATCGATTTGGCCATCTATTGTCGAATCTTGACGGATGCTCAAAGAAGGAATACTTACAGAATCTCGGCTTAGTAATAACACTCTTGCTAGGATCGGACGGCTCTCCCGGGCCGGCCTTGTTGACGGCCATGACACGGAACTCGTACTCGCGGCCTGGCTCCACGTCCGTCACGCGGCCGGTCGGACGGTCGCCCGATGTCTTGAGGCAGTCGGACCATGATCTGGTGGGAACAAGAATAAATTAGTACTGGTTTTTGTATATGCCTTTCTATATTGTTCAGATGCAGACTGGTTTTTGAGGATTTTGACCTAAATGCTTAGTCTAGGTTACACGGCAAAAACTCACCAAAGGTTTTACATCATTAAAGTTTCCGACCCGAAGGGCCTTACCACAAAAACTTAGACACTTGTTCAACGCGTGTTTAATGTCAGTTTTATGTCAAACTCCATACAGAAATGTCATGTTTAAAAGGTGTTTAGGCTAAACAACTGATAAACACGGTTTTGTGGTAATAAGGTAATGTTTAGTTAGAACTATTACTGTTCTATTTAAAAGCGCCATCTACCGGCGCGTCCACTGGTTCAGGTTCACCGAACAAAAAGTTCGAACTATCGTGAATTCGCGCGACGATCGCTTTTAAATAGGACGTGGCGTAAGACCCGATTTCCAAAGCGAAGAGGAAAGATTTCTCAAACATTCGATTCTTCTCCACTTTAATGGAAACTGGTTCTAGGAGTCGACCGACCAGGCGTGGTCTTTTTACGCATTTCGCTGTAGCTTACACCTTCAAACAGTCACTTCAAGAAGAAATATTACAAGATACAAATATTCGTCTTCGATCGATAACTACATGGGTTGCAAGGTTACTTTTGCAACTTTAACTAAACAAATGAACTCTTCAAACGCACCTTCCGCCCTTCTCCCTCTTCTGCACAATGTATCCAGTGATGGGCGCTCCGCCATCGCTCTTGGGTGCGGACCATTCCAATTCCACAAAGTCTTTGTCCCAGTTGCGGGGCTCGGGACGACCGGGCTTGCCGGGCTCGTCTGTGAATATGGGGTTAGGGTAAATATTGGAAAATGAAGAAACCGGTATGAACGTACATATTTCATTTGGCTCTCATTGTGATATTAACGCGTAGGAAACATTTTTTATTGTGATATTGAATCATTTTTATGCATTCTTTTGATTTTAAGAGAAGTGGCTCTCGCCAAAAAAGTTGACGGCAGTTTTTTATAACTGGTAACTTTTTATCTCCAGTTTTAATTTAATTGCAACACTATTCGAAATTCTAATAGAGTGTTGATTACAAACGTTCATAGAGTGTCTCGCAAAGTAGATTCAATTTGTATTTTGGTTTGCTATATTAGCGATAGTAGTATTTTATTGCTATTTTTTACCGACGCTGTATGCTTTAAAATATGGAAACATCACATATAAATTTTGTGTTGGCAAGGAATATTCCTTATTCAAATGCAGGCTGCATACTTTTCTCACATATATTTCGAAAATATCCAAATAAAACTCACCGAAGGGATTCTTAGCGATGATAGGCTTCTCAGTCTCCAACTCCTCAGACTCTCCCTCCTTGTTGACGGCCTTGACCCTGAACTTGTACGGCTTGCCTTCCGACAGGCCGGTCACGTTCGCCTTACAGTCCTTCGCAGTACCGCATGGGATCCAAGTTCCTGAAGAAAAATATTGAAAATTAGTGAAGAAAAATTGTGGTTCATATTTCGAGGAATCTTTGGCGTTTCTTATGATGCGTAAAAAAATAAATAAACCCTAAATATGAGACCCTGATAAAGTAATAAACTATCACAGACGTGTGAGGTACAACTGTAGTCAGAATTTACTGATGTATTTCACGATATCAGTATCAGATACTCTGACTAGGCAGTTAACTGATCAGACAGCTGTGCTTCTGAGGAGTTTGTTGCGCCACTTCTTCTTCTCAGCTAAAGCACTAGGAAGTGGTGAAGGGTGGGCGTTTTGGGGGACTGACTTATGTAATTTTGACGTTCGAAAAGTGTTGATGCACAGCCTAGTTTGAATAAATGTCTTTTGATTTTGTAAATGTCATTTCGTGGTCACACGTATCACATGCTTTTGATTCGTCAGAAAGTAGATCCTGATCAAGTTTTTTACGCTCAACTGTCGATTGGCCTTTAGAAGGCAGTACAAATTAAAATTCTATTGTGACAGTTGGAGGTTTATGGATCTGTTTTTGTCCATTATTTACTTCGTGTGTAATTTCCGTCTATGTATTTTTTAAATTATTTTTTATGCCAGATAATTCTTAGCTGCTGCTTGGCTTTGATAGAGCCTCTAATTGTTAGAATACTTGTTAGGAGTCTATCTGGCACACCAATCATCTGCCTAGCCTTTTCTCAACTATGTTGGGGCCGGCTTCCAGTCTAACCGGATGCAGCTGAATTCCTGTATTTTACATGGAGCGACTGCCTATTGAACCTCCACAACCCAGTAACTGGGTAATATGATACCCCTTGGTAAGAGTGGTTGTCAGACTTTCGGACTTCTGACGACCCGTAACGACTGTCAAAGATCCACGAATAACAACCGGGACCAACGACTTAACGTGCTTTCCGAGGCACGGAGGAGTCTCGGTATGTAAAGATGGTCACCCATCCACGGACCAACCCCGGAAAGCGTAGCTTAACCTCATGGATCGACCCGTGAGGCTGTTATTACTTAGCCACGAGCTCCTCTATCTGGCACACCATTGCCATTAAAACCGTAACCAATATTGTTAACTGGTTAATCTTTTGACCCCGGCAGGAGCTTTTAACTCCTGCCAACACGAGCTGTATCGAAATTGTTCTTACCAGTTAGCGGATCAAGTTTCTCAATCTCGTAGTACTCGATAGGTGCTCCGCCATCGTCTTCTGGTTTCTTCCAGGTGAGCGTGCAGCCGTTCTTTGTGACGTCAGCCACTTCCAGAGGTCCTTGAGGCTTTGAGGGCTTGCCTGAAATTAATAGAAGAGATTTAAACTGACTGTACCTATTAATATTTGTTTAAATAACTCTAAAAGACTAATTCTGCAGCTGTTGTTTAATCAACGATCATTTGAAAAGGATCGATATTCAGAATCCCCTCTTAATATCGATATTCAAAGTCGATAACTGCAAGCCAGAGATCTAAGTATCTCATTAACAACTGTACGTAATGTAGTTAAAATAGTGTAAACAGGGATTTTGTTAAAAATAGTGAATTAAATGAGAATTAAAAATTTAAAAAAATATTATCGGAACTTAACTAGAAATGCTATAGAAGGCACAGTTTTTTTTTTTTTTTGTCACGTTTGCCTACTTTGATCCAATAAATATGTTTGGTTCGTCTTTATAGAAATATTTTTTTGTATAATAATAAGTCTTCAGTACTCACCAAGGATTGTAATCTCAATTTCAGCCTCATCTTCTCCGACCTCATTCTTGGCCTTGATGACATACTTTCCGGACTGCGCCCTCTTACTCTTGGTCATCAAGAACTTGGTGTTATAGTCCACATTAATGATCTCCAGGTTCTCCCTGTTTGTCAGCTCCTCACCCTTGAAGTACCAAGTGACCTTGGCAGGGGGTTCGCCGAAGACTTTGACGTCTAGGGAAATTGGTAGTCCAGCCTTTACGATGAGCGGGTTCAAGTTTGTGCGGTCGATTCTTGGTTTCACTGTCGGAAGAAATGTATGATTAGAAATAGAAGCTTTACTGGAAACCTATATTTATTGTTAAAAAGTATCTATTTTATTTATAAGTCTATTTTGAGTGACGGGTCTTAGGCCCCTATTACAGAACCTCACTCAAAACTCAAGCATTACTTAAAAATCGTTTAAAACCTTTTTATTGGTTGAAACTAGTTATAAGTACGTATACGGGCCTTAAGTATTTCTAAAATGGATTGTTTTCTTTAATTTTCAGTTTTGTTTTAACGTCTTTTTTGAGGATTATATAAGGGTACATTCTATTAGCAAAACGGCATGGCCATATTAAGGTACTGAAATTGTTTGACATTCTGTTTTATTTCTCGACAAGACTAATGAATTGGCATTATGGCGTGATAGCTTTCGCCCTACCTGACGTGCAGGTTAATCAAGTAACAGCGTCATCATTGCCAGAAGAATAGCTTAAAATGTGACAGGGCTTATTGTCGTCATGCGAAGTAGATAAAGTGGAAGTCACTTTATCTATTTCACATGACGACATTAACCACAGCCGTACTTTTCAAGAGGTCTTTGTACTACAATTTACAGCAAGTTTATAAGGACAATATTAATCAAAAGGTACTAACAGAATCGAGGCTTAGCAGTATGCCAGTTGGTGTTCTCGGAAGGTTCGGACTGTCCAGCCTTGTTCAGCGCACGAATGCGGAACTGGTACTGGTTTCCTTCCTCCAGCTTGGGCACGGTGCCCTGGCAGATGTTGCCTTGGATTTCAGCGGCCTGGGAGAGAAAGATTATACGGATTATGAGTGCCTTTTATTCCTTGGTAGTACTTGCAAAAATTGGTGACATCTAAGACCCGATTTCACTGACGACACTTTGAAATGTATTGAGTATTGATATCGATGCAATACAATTTAATGCAAAATATATTAGCGTAGAACTTAAAATTGAGATGCATTTGAAAATTAGAACGTTAAATTATACCAATTTTGCTTGAATTTAGTAGTAAAAGTGCAAGACACTTGCGCTTTACATTAAAAACAACAAAATGCAGAAAATCTATAGTTAGTATCTTAAACGCCGAAAATACGAAAGAATTTCCACTATTTTTGCTTCACGAACACATCCAAAACCGAACTTTAATCAAAACACTACTTAAATAATGCCTTTATCTGTGGTCCGGGAGAATTACCCCGAAAGCAAAGGTATAATAAAATTTAAAAAACACATACCTTAACAAACTCGCCCCTATCTCTGTCCATGAATTCAATAATATATCCGGTAATGGGTGCTCCATTGTCCCTAATTGGCGGCTCCCATTTAAGCTTAGCCGATTTCTCGTCCCAGTCCACAATATCGGGCAAGCCGGGTGGTGCGGGCACGTCGTATGGGTTCTTGGCGAGGATACCATGGTCTGTGTCCAGGGGTTCGGATTCTCCTTCCTCGTTCAGGGCTTTCACACGGAACTGGTAGGTGTGACCCGCTTCTAGGCCTGTGGGTGGAGAAATGGAGTTCAATGCTATAATTCGGTAGAATATTTATGGCGTCGTTTAGGTAAAATATTTATGCCGTCGATAAAATTAAGCATAGATTCCCTCATATCGATATGTGCACATTATAAAGAATTACACTGTATAAGTAGGTACTACAATAAACAAACCAGTAACAGTAGCCTCGGTGGTGTCCGGGTCCACAGTCCCAGCAGGCACCCACTTCCCAGTGAGGGTGTCCATCTTCTCCACCACGTAGGCACTGAGCGGCAGCCCTCCGGTGTGCTTGGGCTTGTTCCACTTCAGCTTCACGTGGTCTGCGTGGATGTCTGATACTTCCAATGGACCTTCGGGCTTGCCGGGTTTGTCTGTCGAAAGATGGTGATAGTAAAGAATTCATTCAAAAAAAACAATTCAAAACATTTGAAAGTCCGTATCTAGTACCTACCAGATAAAAAAGAAACGAGAATATGCATGAAATGATCCGTTAGATAGTTTAGTCGGAACTTATCTGAAGATGGTGAAACAGGCCATGTTGGCTCATATTTCAGGCGATGATAATACCAAAGTGCTAGATAAAGTCTTCAGAGCTGTATGTAAAATTACTGCTTTGTAAATAAATGTATGTTTATATTCCAACTTTTGTCAAACTAAACGGATGAACTGAACACCGTGGGAAGGTACAGAGCCGTTGAACGCACAACCCCTCACTTTTCCATTTCGGAAGCTTGCTACATAGCTCCTAACTGTATAAACAGCAGTAGCCATAACGTAACATCACGCCTGTATTTCCCGAAGGGTTAGGCAGAGGTGTATCTAAGTACACCCACATTTCACCAGTTATGTTTAAGTCTGTTTAAGGCTGCTACTGAGAAATTCCAGATGGAAAAACGCAATAACACTAAAATACATACCCAGCACAGTAACTTCAACAGTAGCTTCATCGACGCCCGAGTCGTTCTCTGCCTTGAGCGTGTAAACGCCTGAGTTCTGCCACGTCGAGTCGAAGATCTGCATCTTCGTGTTGTAGTCTTCGTTCTCGATCTTTAGGCCAGGGTTGGTCTCCAGGACCTGGGTAAAGAAACAATGTTTTGTAGATTTTCTGGGACGTAATGCTCAGCCTACGATATAGATTCGGGTATGTTAAAAATGAATGCGTGTACGCACCTATTTTATATTTAGTATTCGTACACAATTTAGCGCAAAATCCAAATCCAATTTGAGGCTATATTAAATTTCAATTTGAGGCTCATTGTTTTTTCATTCGTATTTCGAAAACTGGCTATTTCGTAAAAGTACTCAATTTTGGCTGCGATTTTAAGAACTAAATCAAAAGATTAAGATTTTGTCTTTTTAATTGGGCAAACGACGCACATATTTTGTTGGAATTAACAGTTTTTCTATCTTTTCTGACTTATTTTAAACTAGCTGATGCCCGCGATTTCGCCTGCGTGAATGTCGGTTATTATATACCAGAACCTAACTCGAGAACCACTCTATCCATTGGTGAAAATAGCATGAAAATCGGTGCAGTAGTTTTTGAGTTTATCGCGTACAGAACGACAGACAGACGCGGCCGAGGACTTTGTTTTATAATATGAATGGAGGTGAAGAGAGTCTTTTGTTTTTGTCATAAAAGTGTTTATTACTTCAGTTTTATGTAATGAGGCTATATATCAAATCCTTACCTTCTTGCCGAAGGTCCAGGTCTTAGATGGTGGAGGTTCACCCTTGATGTCGACATCCAATTTGATGGTAGTGCCAGCGCGCACGCGGATAGCGTGCATCTTGTCGCGATTGATGTGTGGTTTCACTGTACAAGGGAAATTTTGTTAGTAATCATCATCTGCCTAGCCTTTTCCCAACCATGTTGGGGTCGGCTAAATTTAGTTAATAATAATAATTGAAAAACTGCTGGTCTGGGAGTTGTAGGGACATTTTAGAGAGCTTCGCGTTCAGGAATGGGTAGCAAAGGCACCAGTTAACAATGATTTTGGTAACCAAGAGAGATAAAGTAGGTTTCGAAAACATTTAATTAAAAAAATACATAAAATCGTATCTGCGACTAATCCTACGTTACAAACGATCTCGCCAATAAAGGCTACATTCAGCTAGGTTCAGGATTCACTCAATTTTTTTTTTTAACCATTAATTTATGTTTACCTGTCGGCAGCGTTGTGGGTTACATTATTATCAAAACATGGTTTTGTTAAATTGGTTGTAAGTTGCATGTCTAATCAAGCGACGCGACTCACGCGACGCTGCGCGCACTTTTTAACAATTATCGAACTTATTTTCTTCACGAAAAGGTATAATTTCAGTGCGAGCGTTGACACGTGTCAAAGTAGGCTGCGCAGCGCGTGTACCTTATTGTGTAGTCAATAAATTCGATATTGTTTCGTCGCTTCTCGGTATGAACTGACCCTTATCATTTAGGAAGAGGGGTAGTATTATGAAGTATTAATGTCATCATTTTTCCACTGCGAAAACGGGATGGTGCTAGCGGCCTTGTCTAGCTCCATCTCTTTCTCACACTGGAAAAATAGTGGCATTAATACTTCATAATACGGCACCTGTTCCTATCATTAAAATAAATAATGAGGGTATACTAACAGAACCGCGCCTTCGCTGTATGCGGTTGCGTGGCATCTCCCGGCTCTCCGGGGCCGGCCTTGTTGACGGCCTTCACACGGAACTGGTACACGTTGCCTTCCTTCAGGTCCGGCACACGGGCCTTGCATTCTGGCGTCTGAAGATCAAAATATATTATAAGTATTAATTACATAAGACACAGAGAACAGATGCAACGAGGTCAGCCATGATGGACCAATAAATTAGAACTCTTTAGATTTATGACAGACCCCCTCCGGCTCCCAATCCTCTTCCACTCCCCATCCCCTCTCCAACCCTCTCTACTCCTCCTCGTCTTAGTTACACACCTCCCACCCCCTCCTCTCCAAACCCACCCCCCCTCCTCCTGACTCCTTTTAATTATAAAAGACTGGGATTCTAGTTTCTATCACTTAAATTTGGTTTGTTCATGTTATGGTACAGGGAAATCAATGTGTTATATTGCGATTATTAGCGACATAACACATCGATAGACAGGTTTTTATAACGCAGTACCAAAACTGGGATGCGTCAACACACTGATAACGAAAATAATCATTTTAGTTGCGCCCACGCCTGCTTTGTTGCCAATCGAAGAAATAATTAGAATTTGACCGTATTGGTATCGCACTTTTGTATGGAACAGCTAATTATTTTTCGTAATTTCAGAGTTGGGAGCACAGTGAAACTTGTTCATATTCATGAGTATAGGTGTACTATCACCCTTAAAATACATGACACTATTATTGTTAGCAACAAAGCTCACAGAATAAGCAATCTGAAATGGCAATGGGCCGGCCATATAAGCCGTAGAACCGATGACCGTTGGTAGACATGTTCTGGAGTGGAGACCGCGAATCGGCAGACCTAAGGTAGGACGCCCTCAGGCTAGTTGGAACGTCTTCACAAGGTGGCTGGTAGCAGCTGGATGAGAGTTGCCGAGAATCGAGCTGAATGGCGTGCAATTGGAGAGGCCTATGTCCAGCAGTGGACTGCTGTAGCTGATGATGATGATCGTGTGGCAGCGCGCACGTCTTGCGCGCGCGCCGCACGACTTCACACTGGCGCTCAGCTGTGTGTGACTCATATTTATAATCGGCTGTTTAAGAAACCGATATATTTTTTAGTGTTTTTGTACTTTGTCGCTATTGGTGGAATTTTATTAATTGGGTGTGAACCTACTGCTACTCATCCCATCTTATTTTGTACATACGTGGGCTTAGTGTTTAGAATAAAATAGAATAGAATACTCTTTATTATGTACACCATAAAAAATACAGATACAAATGTAGAAATTTAACATAGGGTGACACAATGGGCGGTCTTATCGCTAAAAGCGATTTTTTACAGACAACCTTTGGATGGATTAAAGCGTGAAGGAGAGATAATACTGCAGGTAATCAGTGGTGTACCATTGAAATATACAATAAAATATATATATATATATATATTAATAAAATAATAATATTTATAATTATATTATTATTATATTTATAAATTAATTATCATTACATCTTCATCTGGTGTTTCATGCCTCTACTGCCTAAACGCCAAAATGGTTATTGTTTGACCGATTGTTTCAACATTATCTTACCGTAGTAACAAGCGCCTCGGTCCAAGATCCGTACTTCTCCTTCTTCTCAATGATGTACCCGGTGATGGGCGCTCCGCCGTTGTTCTTGGGCGCCTCCCACTTGAGGTCCACGCGGTCCACGTCCCAGTCCTCGATGGTGGGGACTGATGGTTTGCCGGGGATGTCTGGAAGTAGACAAAAAAGTAAGTTTAAATTACATACATTAAAGACTGAAGGACTGGTATTCAGCTGCATCTGGTTAGACTGGAAGCTGACCCCAACATGGTTGGGAAAAGGCTAGGCAGATGATGAAAGACTGAAGGATCTATTGTTGAGCTGAACCGAAATTTTTTGTCTCGTTGTTTTTGAAGCTATCACAAAATAAATAGTTAGAAGTACTTATTAGTATCTGCAATGTTTTGAAAGACTATAAAATATACAAAACTTAAGAGTTGAAAAACATTAAAATAAGCATTTCAGCCTAGGACCCTTAAAATTACTTTTGTAACGGATTATGTTAGTGACTTTAGTTTCACACACATCATCTGCCTAGCCTTTTCCCAACTATGTTGGGGCCGACCCCAACATAGTTGTTGGGAAAAGACTAGGCAGATTCCAGTTTAACTGGATACAGCTAAACCAGTATTTTACATGGAGCAACTGCCTATCTGACTTCCACAAGACAGTTACTGGGTAACACGATACCCCTTGGTAAGACTGGTTGTCAGACTTTCGGGATTCTGACAACCCGTAACGACTGTCAAAGATCTGCAAATGGCAGCCGGGACCAAAGACTTAACGTGCTTTCCGAGGCACGGAGGGGTCTTGATATGTAAAGGTCACCCATCCACGGACCAACCGCGGCAAGCGTAACTTAACCTGATAAATCGACTGGTGTGGGCTGTTATAACTTAGCCACAAGCACCTCCCACTTTAGTTTCACACACGTCTCCCCCTTTTTCTACGGAGTACTGTACCGGACAAGGACACGACACCCTGGACCTCTTAAATTTGGCCTTCATTGAGATCATGGAACTCACCATAAGGATTCTTAGCAACAATGGAGTGTTCAGTCTTCAGCGGCTCCGACTCTCCCTCTTCATTGACTGCCCTGACCCTGAACTCGTACTCCTCGCCTTCCTGCAGACCCTTGATGTCCATCTCCGTGTCATCAGTCTTGCCGACTGGCACCCAGCGACCGGTTGCCTTGTTGAGCTTCTCTACTACGTAGCCGGTCACAGGTTTACCTGAAAAAGAAAAAAAAATAATAATTAGCATCTTGAATTTGATGGCTGAAGACTATCCTAACTAATATTATAAATGTAAAAGCGAGTTTGTTTGTTTATCGCTTTCACGCTAATACGGCTGAACGGATCTACGGACCTGGGATAGGACATAGGATACTTTTTATCCCGATATTCCTACGGGATCGAGACATACGCGGGTGAAACCGCGGGGCAAAGCTAGTAAAGTTATAAAACCTTTCCAATCTTTAAAAAATCGCGATAATATTTAGGAACACGTTCGGTAACTTCTATATTTAGCAGCTGGCATTGATCTAACGTTTCGTCGACATATAAGCAACTAGCTTCCACCCGCGGCTTCGCCCGCGTGGTATGTCGATAAAAAGTAGCCTATGTCCTTTCTCAGGCTCTAGACTATGTGTGTACCAAATTTCATTTAAATCGGTTCAGTAGTTTTGGCGTGAAAGTGCGACAGACAGACAGAGTTACTTTTCCATTTATAATATTAGTAAGAATGAAAAGGCTGCACACGGACAACGCTAATACCACCTACACGACGTAATTTCAACCAAATTCTGTCTACGTTACTGCGTAAAATTATCGCAACGTCAACGTAACGTTAACGTCAATGTTGTAATAATGACACTCGTATCAAAACTCCATCTTCAAATCTCATTCTACTTACCGCCATCATCTTCAGGCTTCTTCCAGGACAGCTTGCATCCATTCTTCGTAACATCTGCAACCTTCAGTGGACCACCAGGTTTGCCCGGAGCGGACAACACGGTGATCTCTACCTCAGCCTCATCTTTACCATGCTCGTTGGTTGCTAGGATACGGTAGGTACCCGTCATTGGACGTTCTGATTCTTTCACGTCGAGTTTTGTGTTGTAGTCTACGTTGATCACGTTTTCGGTTACCTGGGGATTGTAATTTGGGTTAATAATATGTGGAACTAAGCCCGAAAGTCTGACAACCAGTCTTACAAAGGGGTACCGTATTACCCAGTTAAGCTTGATTCACAAATATCAGTGAAGCCACCGTTCCGACACAGTACCGGCACAGTGTAAAATATTTTTCATACATTCTCATGCCGGTGACACTGAGACACTGACATTGTTAAGCGGGCGAAGCCGAGGCCATCAGCTAGTTAAATTATAAAATAGACATATTTTGGGTAATTTGTGAGCTTCGTAGATAGGTAAATGATATCATATGACAGAGTAATATGATTGTGTAAGGGGTTATATCCTTATTACGTCTATTTTACAATTTCATTATATCTTTGAGCAGATCATTGATCATAGATAATGATAGTGTAATACCCACCTAAGAGAAAAGACGTTTGCCGTGCAATGGGACCACTACAATCTTATACACATAAGTTTTGGATACTTCAAGACAAAAGTGTAAAATAAAGTAATTTGACATACCTCCTTCTCCTCGCCCTTCCACTTCCTGAACCATTGCACCTTAGGCGCGGGTTCACCCTTGACGTTGACGTCGAAGAAGATCGGCTTGCCCGCGCGCACTGCTAACGACTTCAGGTTTGTACGGTCGATGCGGGGTTTCACTGTAAAAGAGATTGGTGATTTGGTATAGAGGTGTATCTTTTTCTAGCGTCGAATATAAAGCACATAATTATACAAGATGTTAGGGACATGGTCGCAGAAACTGTAATCATGAATTCAGCACATGATTCTAGACCGCTAGCGTAAAAATTTCCAGTCGATCATTAAAAAAAAATCTGATGTCAAAATGTATGGAATAGCAGAAACAGATGTCAGCACAACTGTCGGGGTCTGATAAGGCCGATGCCTAACAGAGTCGCGGGAAAGTCCGAAAGGGTTACCGTGGCAACACACAGGTAACTGAAGGAACACGGGTGGGTTTTAGTCAGTAAGAGTCGGATACTCCCGCTCCGCCCAGAACGGGAGAAGTTATTTGAAGATTTTCCCAAACAAAAAACAAATTAAAAAAATGGGGGATTCAGAATCATGTACAGTCACGAGCACCAATATGTATACACTTAGCAACTTTTAAAAGTGATTTTCTCCTACGGTATTGATTGTAATTTTATGATAAAACAAACATAGTATTTTGAAACCCACATTATTATGAAATAGGTACCATCTCAAAGTTGCAATCGTTATTCCACGAAAAAATGGTTATTGAATTTTGCTAAGTGTATACATATTTTTGCTCGTGACTGTACTGAATCCATGGTAACGGGTTGCGCGTCGATGACACTGCCACCCTGTATGTTCAGGTGAATAGTGCAGATGCGGATTCGAGAGAGCTTTTTGCTATGAGACTCATCAGTCCATATTTAGGGGATACTCTAGATTCCGAGCAAAAGTTTCTGTCACTATTTTACTTGGACATTTATTGGGATTGGCATATGGTGTACATATTAAAAAGTATTTAATTATACTATTCTATTTTATAATACAATCGATTTTCTGCCAGCTTAGCCAATGTGGACTTTCTTTCCTGCACTGAAAGAAACTTGGCTAGATTTTGTGTAATCATTCGTCTAGTTTTTAATAACTGAATGATCTAATTGCAGAGTAACTTCACAGATCGATTTCGATCGAACTTTTTAATATAACATCTCCTTTAAATTACAAACCATGCACTTATCTAAAGTTTTTTAAGTTAATTTACTAGGACATGACCTTTATTTCATTTTAAATAAAATATTATTGACATTTGTAAATATTTTTATAAAAAACATTTAAAAATATAAAAAATAGTAGCCCATCGGCATCAGGATCAGGGTCCAAGCTGCCGACGGTCAGGGCTCTAGAGAGAGGAACCTCCTGAGTATGCGTGCCGTGTCCAGGAGTACTGCTTTCTGAATCAAGCCCTTGACCCAGCCGCGCAATGAGTGCCTCCTGAGGTCTTGGTCGAGGCACTCCGCTATTAGGCCATTGACCGTAAAGATTATCGGTACAATGATTGCAGAGCTAGAACATCTTATTATTATTATAATGTAGTGATTCTTACGGGACTTGTGTCTGATAGTGGTCATCTTGGTTGGGTCCGAAGGGTCGGACGGTCCAGCCTTGTTAACAGCGACAACGCGGAACTGGAACTCGCTACCTTCTGGTAGACCGTCGATCTTGGCGGAGGTCTGGGTTCCAGGCACCTGTAGAATAAATAATAGTTGTAAGTATCTGATTTATCATTCATCCTATTGCTGAAGGGATAAAGCCTGTCTTAAGCCTGCTGCACCTTTTTTTTTTTTCGGTACTCTACTTTCTTGCCTTGCACAGCAGTATTGGACTCTCTGTTCTGTATGGCCGACTGACAGCACAGAACATATCGATACCTCTGGGCTCAATATATTACGAATATACACGAGACAACAAGAATAAAGGCGAATATTCTATGCTCTCGTATTCGGCAAGTCTTGTGTAGTTTTGCAGAGAATGTGGAGCAGGCTTTACACACAGAAAGGCGAGAAGACGCTGCTATGCTAGGAGCTGGCCTATAAATTATATCTTTAAAAAAAAGCTTTCATATGAAGCTTCAAAGCCAGGAAGCTATAAGCATACTACATAAATACGGTCCATCTTCGGTGGTCGATTCTGCTACTGCACTGACCAGATGAAAAAAAATCCCTTTTCTCGTGACAGAACCATTTATTTAAAAATCACATAACTCACGAGAAAATAAGAATGGAACACCGTGTCCAGATCGATATGGTCGGGCAAAAAGGGACATACCAATTTCCCCTACAGTTTAAAAGGACATAAGCAATTTTTTTTTGTTGAATTGGTAGTTTTCGGTCTACAAAACTCCTAACAGCATCAAATGATGTTTCATATAATATTTACCTCAGCAGCATTCTCCCAATCTCCACCCTTGGGCTTCTTCTGTATGATATACTTGAGCACAGGGGCCCCTCCGTCGTTCTTCGGCGGGTCCCACTTGATGTCGGCACTCTGGTTGTCGTGGTCTGCTACCTCCACGTTGCCGGGTTTGTCTGATACCTCTGTTGGGGGGAGAATGGTGTTAAGAACAGGTTGGTGGAAGAAGTATGACTCTTATACTACTGGTTTCTATAATATCGTAAATGTTTTTTGTTGTAAATTAACATTAAATGAAAGAAAGAAAGAAAATAAATTTATTTGACCTAGGTAACGCACAGAATGGTGCCGATTCTGTTGTTCACAAACTAAACTAAATTTAAGTTCAGTGCATCTTTTTCTTTCTATTTCCTATTTCATTAAGAAAAGGACAGAAGATATATTTTTGTTTAATCCTGTCAAATTAATCAGTAATGTATAAATGATAAAAAATATTCGTTTCAGAAGTTTTTAAGGATTAATTATAAGTCAATTTTATAAAGAAATAAGCAATCCATTGTGCTTTTCTATGTTTTCGTATTTTTCTGTATTAAGGGTTATGTGTAATAATTAAAAATTCTCTTACCGAATGGATTCTTAGCGAGGATAGCACGTTCAGCCTCCAGCGGCTCGGAGTCTCCCTCGTCGTTGACGGCTGTCACCCTGAACTTGTACTGGTGGCCAGGTTCCAGACCTGTCACCTCCATCTCCAAAGGTTTCTTGTCGCCGGCAACTCTGGAGATTTGAAAAAAAAGAACCGTTAAGGCTTTGCCTAAACACGATGCAATTAACTTAAGCGTTAACTGCACGGAACAGTAAAAAACAGTGGAAGTGCAATGTAACAAAATTTCTATTGGAACCGCTGTCGCGAAACTCACACAAATAAACTGTTAATCCTATAATGCACTACAAATAAACAATTCGCTTGATTCGTCGTTTTAATTTTAGTCAAAACTAGCATAAGTCACAGACCCTACATCTGAAAATAAACCTATGAATAGGATTTATTTCACTTTAGTGCAGAAAGTATTTACAACGTTTTGAAATCTAAAGTCAAACTAGATTCAAATAACGAGTAAATTCCGCTACCCGTCCAAAGATGGCAGTATTCTCAGTGGTCGCAATTATATGTTTAATTATGTTAGTCATAAGGTTGACATTCGCGTCATAGGTCAATATCTATCGCTACTCGACCAGTACAGTAAAACATTGAATTTTAAATTACATTATCGATATCGATATATACCCGATTTCTTGTTTAATTCGAAGAAATAAGTCTTGTTCGGAGTTCAGTAAAACTGTAGGAAGAATGACGTAGTATTATTTAAAACTAAAATATATAACTACATCAGTCATTGACCAGGCTGTCCCAAAGCCGGTAACCGTCAGGCACTGCTGGTACGTATATATGTATCAGTAAAAAATACTCTTTTTCTAATATGAAAGAGTATTTTTAAGCTTGTTCGTGCTAGTACATATTCGTATCAGCGGTTTCTGATGGGATTGGTTTTGGGTGGTACATTTTGAGTAGCGAAGAACTTTCGAGAACGAAACAGTGAATACAATCAATCCAAAATAAAATTTATTTTAATCAGATAAGGTTGATTTTAAGTAAAAGTTCAATTAAATTATTAGTAAAATGAAATTAACTAAGATTTTATAAGAAAACAAATAAAATCGTACTTTCCGATGGTACAAAACACCTCCATTTTTAAGATTTTTTCTCCTACTATCATTTTTGCACTCCAAAATGGAACAATATGGCATAGTTACGGAAAAATAAATTTATCGCGAGACTAGCAACTCGACGCGATGTTAGAACACGACTGGGACCACGGAACGACCAAGTAAGCGTAACAGCGCTTACTTGTGGCACGCGTGCCACGCCTACTTTGCACTTCCACTGTTTTTTCTGTTCCGTGGTTAACTGATACTACCACAGAATAATACAGAAGGAGCACTCCGCATTTTAGGTATGAAGCTACAAGAACGCGGCGGGCTCGTCTTGTCGGGCCAATTCAGTGAGCGTAACATAGTCAGAAAATATAAGAGTACGCGATAGAAAGAGAGGCAACTTCTAGGTAACTGTAGGTAATTAGCGCTGTGCGACCTGAGGCCCTAGACAAAGTGACATTCTATCAGCGATAACGATGATGGAAAAGGCAAAAATGTATGGGACTGACATAAGCTATCCAAAAGCTTATGTCAATCAATCCTGTTGAAAGTCGTTGTAGAAATACGAAACTCTTTCGAAGCGATTGTCTAGGCCCTCCGAATTGCACTTTATTGTATCGTAGCAAGAGTCGCTTTTTATTTAAATGATTTTGCGGAGTGAACCATCCGTACTAATCTGTGATACTACTTGCATTGACTACTAGCAGGGGTAAAAAAGGAAACTGCACTAAAGTAAATTTTACATGTATAGATAAACAGAATATTTCTTGCAGTTTCATACCGGTCATTTACATGATGTATTTAATTGTACATGTGCCTGAACTTACACATATTACATGAGTCGTATACAAGGACTTTCAAAATTGAGCACGTTACATCGCCGAACATCATATAAACCTAACAACTGCAAACATTAGGGTCAGTTCAGACCGCGACGTGAAGCGACGCGACGCTGCGCGCACTTTTTAACAATTATCGAACTTATTTTCTTCACGAAAAGGTATAATTCAGTGCGAGCGTTGACATGTGTCAAAGTACACTGCGCAGCGCGTGTACCTTATTTTGTAGTAAATAAATTCGATATTGTATAGGATCTCGATTAAGCACATAAAATGTTCTTGGTACTGACCTGCCAACCCTGACCCACTTGCCAGTGGCGACATCCATCTTCTCGAGTTCGTACTCCTTAACCGGAACGCCGCCATCGTCTTCTGGTTTCTCCCACTTCACCTTGCAGCCTTCTGCGTGGATGTCTGTTACTTCCAACGGGCCTGGAAAGATTTTCATATATTAGCATTTTGATGGAAAACCCTAACCTAACTTTAATTCTTCAAGGACATTCTAATTAACTACAATGGTTTTTGGTACGCGGGTGTACCGCGCGCGGTCATACAAGTAATTTTTATTAATTATGATAGAGCAAAAAAATACATGTCTCATAGTTTTTATTATCTTACTGACAGACTATATATATTTCTTTTTTTTTACCCAGTCAGCGTCTCTATTGGCGAGGTCTATGTCCAGCAGTGGGCCACAAAATATATTATTATGATGATTCTTTTTTTAAATCTGGAGGTTAGTACTCACCCTTAGGCGCGCTAGGCTTGCTCAGCACAGTCAGCTCAACCGTCTCTTCATCAAATCCATTGCAGTTCTCAGCACGTAACTTATATTTGCCAGTATCACGTCGCACCGCGTTCACGATCGTGAAGTCTGTGTGGTACTCTTTGTTCTCAATCTTGATGCGTTCCGTGTTGACTAGCTTGATGTCATCGCGCCACGACCTGGAGGGAAGTGGTATTTAGTAAGATTTTTCATAGGAAACGTTTGGTAGCAAATCATTTATTCACTTTGGATAGATATAAGTAAGTATTTATCTACAAAACTCACCAAGTTGTCTCTGGTGGAGGTTCACCGATGACATCAACAGACCACTTGTGTGTGCGGCCTGCCTTGATGATCACTGACTTGAATGTGCTGCGTTCAATGCGTGGCTTCACTGTTGAAGTAATACAAGAATTTTTTTATATTCTGTGACATTTCGATGGAAAAGTAAATTATGTTAAGTTCCTACTTTTTAAGCAACTTACAATCAAACAGTTTTAAACCATTGAAATAATAAGATTCTTTTATGTTTGGACTAAAACTAAATACACTCTTCAAGTCAAGCTGATGGACAGCTTGCAGTCCTACCAGCTAATATAACAACAAAATGCAATCAAAAATCTGTCTACCACATCTACTTATATTTGTGGTGATAGAAATAAAATCTAAAAATATAATGAAGTATTATTACTGGAATTTTTAAGTTATTACAAGATATAAAAGAGGTACCAGCTGGACCTTAGAAGCACTTAAGTCACCGCGAGCATGAATGTGCATATCTTGCATTCTATCTATCTGCCTAGCCTTTTCCCAACTATGTTGGGGTCGGCTTCCAGTCTAACCGGATGCAGCTGAATACCAGTATTTTACATGGAGCGACTGCCTATCTGACCTCCACAACCCAGTAAGTGGGTAATACGATACCCCTTGGTAAGACTGGTTGTCAGACTTTCGGGTTTCTGACGACCCGTAACGGCTGTCAAAGATCCACGAATGACAGCCGGGGCCAACTGCTTAACGTGCTTTCCGAGGCACGGAGAAGTCTCGGTATATAAAGATGGTCACCCATCCACCGACCAACCCCGGCAAGCGTAGCTTAACCTGATGGATCGACTCGGTGCGACTGTTATTACTTAGCCACGAGCTCCTCCTCATATCTTGCATTCTACAATGCTATATAGTTCATACTTACAGTTCTTATGCTTGCAGAGATGGTTGTCGGTGGGCTGTGACGCTTCACCGACTCCAGCCTTGTTGTGAGCCTTCACACGGAACTGGTACACCATCTTTTCTTTCAGACCCTCGACCTTGTACTCAGTTTTGGTGTCATTTGTTTTTACAACCTGCGGATATATTGTTTATGTTATGTATTGATATAATAGGATAATTCAAAATAAATAAAATAGATTTAAGTCTTGCTAAAATAATTTGAAAAGTTTTACTATTTGAAGTATAAATAAGACAAGCAGAAAACAGTTATGTATTTTTATAAAACCGGTCAAGACTTTTAAAAAGAATTAACACTGTACCTAACAAACTTGTGATTTGAACTCAAACGTGAGTCTTGATTTAGAATAATAATGTATTGTTAAATATTCTTTAAATTAGGCTCACTAAAAAGATTCTTGGTTCTTAAAGTAAACTTACCTCAATCCAGTCTGGAGAGAACTTGTCTTTCATCTCCACGACATATCCAAGGATTGGTCTTCCACCGTTGTCTGACGGTGGTTCCCATTGCAAAGTCACCGAATTGTTGTCGTAGTCGGTGATTGTGGGCTTTCCAGGCGCCTTTGGTGGGTCTACAGGAGAATATCAAGGTAATATTGAACATTCTGGACGAAAGAAAAGACTGTTTTTGATAAACTCAATCTCCGATTGCATGAAGGTTTTATTTGGAAAACTTAGGTTTTCTTAGATTCTTGCACGAAAATAAATGAAATAAACAAATCTGGTCTCGTTGTTTGTAAACAAAAACAAATTACTGTCAAAATTTAAAAATGGCGGGTTTCGAATGACGTTTGTAGTAACGTTCCGTTTTATCTTGCAAATGCTTTTTTATTAGTTGATATTTGTTACAAGTGTATTTTTTAAAGGATCCAAAATTGATTAAAGATTTTACTGATATAGAAAGTTATTTATTTCTTACCGTAAGGATTCTTGGCGACAATGAAGCCATCAGTCTCCAATGGCTCGGACTCGCCTTCCTTGTTGACGGCGCGTACTCTGAACTTGTACTTGTGGTTCGGGGTAAGACCCTTGACTTGGAACTCTGTAGGCTCTGGGCCAGTTTCGCCACATGGCACCCAGTTTCCAGTATCCTGTGGGAAAATAGACCAAATATTATATTTTATGTTAGGCACAAACAATGTAGGCCTCTGTTTTATTTTACTTATAAACTAATTTTGTAATAGGTAGTTCCTTACCATATCCATTTTCTCCAGAGTGTATCCGGTGATATCGGATCCCTTCCAGTCGTCTGGCTTCTGCCATTTGACGGTTGCCTTCTCGGCGCGGATGTCCACAACTTCGATCGGGCCATTCGGGCGATTTGGTTTGTCTGAAATGCGATTAGTTTCATGAGTATAGTTAGTTTAATGTACGTACACTTAGTAGGTTACTCGTATTAGGACCGCGCGAGTAAATCTGGGACCTATTAAAACCTTCATAAACATAAACAATGACACTAGTTGCACAAGGCGTAACCTAGGAGTGAAATATTGGGCCACACGATTTAAAAAAAAAGTAAATTTGTACTCGGTACTAACTTGGAATTAACAGCTAAGTTTTGAGAGAGAAGTTGACTTACCCAAGACAACCACATCGCCAATGCTCTCGCAGGTACCCGAAGAGTTGGTCAGCACAAGCTTGTACTTTCCACTGTCAGGTCTGGTGGTCCTCCTGACTGTCAGCACGGTGTTCCTCTCATACTTGTCAATGGTAATACGGTCACCATCATCGAAGATCTCCTGTGATGGCAGGGACGTATGAGTATTGAAATAAGACAGGGATCGCGTCTGACTATGTTGCAATAATTTTGATGGTGTTAGTGTGGTGGTGGTGGTGCATACCAAAATGATAGAAGGGGTGAGTTTGTTGATATGTGTTTTGTGAAAGACAGCTTGCCTACTCGATACATAATTAATAGTGTGGTGGGTTAGAATTTTGTTGTTGTTGCAATCATGGACAAAGAGAATGGGCTCAGTGTTCCGTCAGTTGTGCAGTGAATACAGACCGCAAAGTACGAGAGAGAAAGTGAATGCGGCCGGATTGCCAGAAGTTGTCTCTATAGTAGTGCAGGACATGGCCGCACAGTCGCTTTGTCTCTTTTTAAAGAGTGGTCACTTTTGTGAGGCTAACTCTCAGTCCAGTCTCTATGCCTATGGTTGCAATACTGCTCTATTGAGGAGTCCCGGCTCGGCCGGCTCCACGCACCAGTCCGCAAACTCCTCAAGCCTTGTGGATAGAGATATAACTGGTACTTATCTACCTTTCACACGATCGTTGTGTATTCTGGCAAACAATTTACTTTTGATATTCTGGTGTCGGTTTTGTGAGTGTGAAATTCAAGTCTGGTTATGTAATTACCCGTACATACTAACCGCTTTTCATTGTGTATCTCCTTTTTGAAAAGGGGCTAGATAGTCTCTTAACATAGTTTGTTTAGTTGCTTCACAAATATAGTTAGCGTGTAGGTACCTATAGTTTAACCGATATCGCTGTACCACGCCTTAGGTATGTGAGCGGCGGGACCGGGGGGCTTCAACGCTCACGGCGCGGCGGCTCCGGCGTCGACGTCCCGTGGTCCCGCCGCTCATTCGTAAGTGCGTTGACACAGAAAAATAATGTCGCAGTGGTGATTCTGAACTGTCTGTTTGTCAAAAGCAATGATGGTGAATGTGGTGATGTTAAAATAATGATGGATATTGGTGACATCAGACGCAATCCAATAAAAATATTCTTTAATAACCATATAAACGGTGCAACATTGCGACCAGTTGATAGTGTTAGAATGTTATGTGTTGCCAGCATGCGACGAAATCGTCGTGTTGCCGAGTGTTAACACAGTAAGAACAAGAGAAAAAGTGTTCGTGAGATTGGTGAAATCGTTTGTCCTTGTTGGTTTTTTGATTAAACTTATATAGGTGCATCTACATAAGTTTGGTGCTTTTGAACCAATCAAAATAATTTCTAGTTAAAACATAGTAACGTTTAGTTACAACATCGAAAGCATATTTTTTTTAAAGCCAATTACATTGTGTGTTTGATGTCCAAGAACAATGTAAAATTTTGCTTTTGCGTTGTGCTATAAGTTGAAAGAAAAAAAAAAGTTTTGAAAATAGAAGACGTTGATATCCCGCCTTTTTTTCGTTCAACTTATCACCACACATAGTACAATCTGTATCAAGTATATTGTATAGTTGTGTTAGCACATATTGTAGAATAAAATAGATAAAAGTGTATGAGCTTAAGTTTAGAACATATAAATGCGATACAACATCTAGATCCAACCATCTAACCTTCTCCGTGTACGGCTTGCCGCGTTTCTTTTTGGAGGGAAAAAATAAAAATTTTGATTAAAAAATGTATTCTCGAATACAGATTTCATGAAATGGGATCTTAAAATCTTGACGTTGTTCAATTCTTCATGTTTTCTTCAGAATGGTCCGCTTAAATCATTTTAATATTAACGTAGGTACTGGCCGACCAAATTGACAAGACAACAGTCAGTGGTGACGTCATACGAAAAATACAGAGAGATTTCAATGTTCGATGCTTGTGGGAACTGACGCGCTAGAATTAGGGTGGAACACATTCCACTCAGTCGTCTTTCGCCCAGGTTCGCATGGACCTTATTTTATCGCCCACTGGATTTTCAACGCTCTCCTTAGCGCTGACAGTTGAAAATCCAACAGTGTATTTTCGTGATGCGCTGGGATGCGCTCTGTTCGATTCCCAATGCTCGGCTCAATATCGAGAGTTGAAAATCCAGTGGGCAAAGAAAAATCGTCGCGATAAGACAACGCCTGTGCGAACCTGGGCTCACTGTCTTGGTTGAAGAACTAGTCAGTACTGCGATGGATTATGATTCCTCTGCCTCTCCATTGCCTCGACGTTATTATTATTCCATGGCATAAATAAGTATTATTTTCAGACTGAATATTATTTCCTTCCAACTTTGACTAACAATGGGAAAAAATTAGAATTAAAGATAATAATAATATTTACCTCTTCGCCCTTCATCCATTGGACCGTGGGTTCGGGCTCACCACCGTACTTGATGTCGAAGGTGATAACCTGGCCCTTCTTGATGATAATGCTCTGGAGACCCTCGCCAACGATGTAAGGTTTGACTGTAATTCAATAATAAAATAGTTAGTGGCTTGGCTTTTAATGGGCTACATGCTTAGGAAGGCAACGCTAAGTAATAACAGCCGCACGACTCGATCGATCAGGTTAAGCTACGCTTGCCGCGGTGGTCCGTGGATGGGTGACCATTTTTACATACGGAGATCCCGTGCTTCCGTGACTCGGAAAGCACGTTAAGCCGTTAGCCGTCACATTATTTTCATGAAAAAGTTATTCAATGGAACACATCTAACTTGTTTAAAACTTGTTTAATGATTCTAATGATTATAATTCTGTAAATACATTATTTCTTTGTTATGGTCGCGATCGCGAATCATATTTTGATCAAGATGCAAAAAACGAAAGAAAATTTTAATTTTGCGGTCTACTTCTGCAGATTCGCTATAATAAAACTTGGTAAATCTAAACCTTACCAGAAGAAGTCACCGACTCCTAAAATACAAGTAACCTAGCTCTGGAGTCAGGGGTTTCACATTTTGCAACTCAGTTTATATGAATAAATAATTCATTTATTATAATAATCCACTTACCGAATCTGCACTTAGCGACAATTGGCTTAGTAGCATCACTAGGCTCTCCAGGTCCAGCCTTGTTGATGGCACGGACCCTGAACTCATAAGTGCAGCCTTCCTTGAGGCCGTCTTGAGTGGCTGCCAGGCAGTCACCAGGCACCTCCTTGCCGGTTACCCAGTCCTTGCCGAACTTCTCCTGCAAATGGTGTTATAGATATAGCACACATACGGATATAGCACAGATATAACATTAACACATATACAGGTATATAATTATATACCATTCCGTAGCCGACCGCAAAACCGCGAAACCGACGTGTCACTAGCTACGGAAGGTATTTCACAGAAAATAGAACCCAGTCGTGTCGCGGGATACCATGGCCTCTGGCAACATACAGCTAACTAAAGGAACATGGGTGGGTTTTAGTCAGTAAGAGTCTGGCACACCCTCCTGTTCCACCCAGAGCGGGAGAAGTTATAAATTTGATAATTTCCGACCCAAAAAAAAAAGTCGTGTCGCGGCAACACGTCGCCTGTAGTTGCCGCGTACCTTATTTAAATAAATATTATAATTATTACGATTACTTTCTTCCGTTCCTTAAAGTATTGTTCTGCTTTACTCAGTAACTATTCGAGCTAACTTGTCATATGCACGTGTTTCTGTGACAATAAAATGTAATGTTTCCAGCCAAAACTTTCTTGAAAGATTTGGGTAAAATTTGAACGTTTTAGAAATAATAGTAGCTATTATTTACTTTGTACTCGATGACGTAGCCAGTAATTGGTGCACCGCCATCGTTGTCAGGCTTCTGCCATTTGAGGTCTGCGCGGTCCTTGTTCCAGTCGGTAAGTTCCACGTTCTTGGGTTTTGATGGTTCGTCTGGAAGACAAAAAAATTAAGTTATGATTCGATTTCATGGACAAGAAATTGAGAATTTAGCAGAAGATATCCAAAAACCGGCCTAGTTCAAATTGGACTCGCACACAAAGGGTTCCGTACCACCGTACAATAATTAGCAAAAAACGCTGAAAAGTATCTTGTATTTTGGCCCCCTTTAATTCTTATTGTGAAATCGGCAATAGAAATACACAATCTGTGAATATTTCAACTCTCTACCTATGATAGACAGACGGACGGACGAACAGCGGAGGCTTAGTAATAGGGTTCCGTTTGGCACCCTTCGGGTACGAAACCCTAAAAACATCAAATGTCAGAAAGTTAAATAATTTGGTTCTTTACCCCATGGGTCCTTAGCCAGCACAGGTTTGCCGAAAAGACCAGGTTCACTGGAACCAATCTTGTTGACAGCACGAATCCTGAACTTGTAAGTTTTCTTCGGAATCAGATCTTCGACCTTGTACTTCAACGGCTGGCCAATTGGCACTTCCGCCACGTTATCCCATCCTGCTTTGAGGGACATGTCCTGGAAGAGAAGATATTTTATTTAGTGCCACATTAACAAGCAAAAATCTACTAGGTTTTTTGGAGAAACTTTGCTTTACCTGTCTCTCAATAACATATTTGATGATCGGTGAACCACCATCGTCCTGTGGAGTCTTCCATGCAACAATACATGAGGTCTGGAACACCTCAGCGACTGCCACATCCTGGGGCGCAGTTGGGGCACTCTGCATGACAATGCTGACATCCTTCGAGTCTTCACCTTGGGCGTTGGATAGCTTGATTGTGTATTTGCCCGATCCATCTCTGCTTGGTTTCTTGACCTTAAAGAGGACCTTTTCTTGCTCAACCACTGCCTCGATTTCTTTGGCAGGCAGTGCTTTTCCGTCCTTCCATAGCTTAGCTTCGATTGGCGTTTGACGGGTGCCGGAAACTGGAAACAACCATGAATGTTATAAAATATGTCCCAATATCTAGTTAAAATGTCTCAACAGGTCAACTATTTTTGGAAACTTACTTTTATAAGGCACCTCAATGACGAAAGGCCTGTCGTGTGGTCCGCAAAACTCGTCCGGACATTCAATAGAGGGCTTGGATTCGCCCTTCTTGACGGTCAGCTTACAAGATGAGGTCAACTTGCCAGACTCGCAGAGGATCTCACCATCATCTTCCATCTCCAACTTGTTGAAGATCAGCTGGTGTTTACCACCGCCCAGATTCTTGATTTCAATCCTGATGGAATTCGAATGTAAAGTAATCAGTTTAAAAAAAACAGATTAGGTTCCAGATTCCCAAAGCAATTTAATTGATTCCTTGATGAATATTTAAAACAAAATCACAGAATTTTCATCTAAAAGAACTAGATTATATCAGAAAAATCAGTACACTGAAAACAATCATGAAAATAACACTTCCTGAAAACACAGAAGTCAACCAAGATGATCGCTATTTAGTATTTACTTTGTGTAAAAAGTGTTAAAGTGTTATAAGACTCACCTTTCATTAGGCACAATAGGCTGTCCATTGAAAGACCAAACTGCTTCAGCAGTCTGGTCCTGCAATTCTACTTCTAGGACAACCTTGTCCCTCTCAATTGCTTCTGTGTCCTTCAACTTCTTGTTGAAGCGATTCGAGTCTGAAAGGCAAAACACCATTTTATATATCTCGAAAAACCCAACATACATGGCTGCCTACATCGCGACGAAGTAAACGACTGTTCCGATGAAGAACTATTTTTGGAATATTTAGACAGTGAATGAATTGCTAGGTAAAGTTTAGGTCTAGTTGTTTCAGACAATGGACTATTAAAAACAAGCCCATTTATGGATGAGGCATTCATATGTGTCACAATAATACTCTATTAAGTTAATAAATTGGTTAGCGACGCCTTACGAATCAATTTGTTTGATATCTACTCGTAGGATTGTCTTTCAAATGTAAATCTTATAAAGGGCCAATTTCACTTGATTACAATAGTGCAACAGAATTTGCTTATTTGTCTATTTGCCAAATATCCTAACCTATCCTATTTGAAAGGCAAGGAAACAGGCCATACTCGTAATAATAGAACAGATACGACTTTGAGAGAAGCTACTACATCCGTAGCCAGAATTCTGTTGAATGTGGTTAAAAGATCTATTGCTATCAAATCTAGTACTGCTACTGTTACTGCTAGCCCGTATCATCCCACTGCTGGGCAAAGACCTCACCTCCTTCCAGATCGAATACTTGATGATTTTAGTGAAGAACTTACAATTGACAATCAATTCGCAAGCCGTCTCATCGGCGTTACTGACGCACTTGAAGTTGCCAGCGTCAGTAACCTTGGCGTCCTTGATCACCACCTTGCGCTTGCGACCCTCCTTCACGATTGTGATGCGCTTGTCTACCTTCAGTGGTTCGTCGTTCTTGAACCTGTTGAAGAGATAGAGCGAAAAATTAGAAAACTTACAACAGCTTATTCGGGTAGTCGGGGGTATTAGAAATTCATTGGGCAAATATGTTAATCTCTCAAAATGAAAATGACTCTTTCTAGCTTCTAAGACCGTCAAATCAGCGTTTTTCGGAAATTTAATTTTAACAATGATTTAAACACACATGTGCCAAACAAAAGACATATTTATTCCTACACAAGATAGCTGATTCAAGTAAAATTTCTTACCATTTCACGTCACCACCAGCATCATCCAGCTCACAAAGAAGTGTGATGGTATCTTTCTCAATCGCCTGTTGCGATTTGAGAACCTTTGTAAACTTGTATGGGTATTCTGAAATTAAAAAACATGTCGATGATCATTCATTCATCATTTTAAATTACATCTTACGTTAGAAATTATAAAACTGATAATGGCCTACTCACCCACAATTTTGACCTCAGTCTCGGTCTTGTCAGTCTGCTTCTCGAGCTTACAAGTGTATTTGCCAGCATCTTCAAACTTACAGCTCTTGATAACTAGCCTGCAGACACCTGACAAGTCCTTAGAGATCGAGAATATTTCACCATCTTCCACTTTCTCTTCTCCCTTCCACCAGGAAACGATGGCGAGACTGTTGGAGACGGTACATTCCAAGACGCATTCGTGCTTTGTGTAACCACTAGTGGTCTTCTTCAGTGGTTTCGTGAACGTGTAGGTAGGGTCCGGTTCATCTACTTGCAAGAAAGCGGTGCAAGTAACGCCGCCGACCTCAATGGTAATTTTACCCGTGTCTTCGACCTTTGGGGCCATGATGACCAGTTTGTAGGAGTCTCCTTCGTTTGTCATCTTATACTTAGACCCAGGGAATAGTTCCTGTAAATATTTTAGTGGATGTAATATAGCAGAAGTTAAAACGATGCATTAGAATTTTACTGTACTTGAAACAATTTTACTTTACTTACATCTTTCCGGAACAACCATTTCGCCTTTGCATTTGGTTTAGTAAAGATGGCTTCGAATGTAACCTTCTTATCCTTGCCTTCTTTCGCGAATTGATCTACGAGGGGCTTCAAGAACGACTCTTGTTTCTGAAAACAACGTCCGTTGGACATAAATATACCTGTTCCGACATGAGACGGGAGAGTGCATAACACAAAAATGTGCTCTTCATACAAAAGCTTTGAGTGCTGACCATCAAGAAACCTGCCTCACTCCTCACCGCTGTCAATGTCTCGAGCGAACAGTAACTCAAGTGCAAAAAAATCAACGAAAACAACTGAACTCGTATGTAGTATCCGAGGCGTTAGAATCGTCAGCCATTCTTTCATCACCGCCACCCACACAATCATGTGAAATCCATGCTATTGTACAGAAATTGGAATTTCTATAGTTTTCTTTTAATAAATGTGCAAAAGTGGGCGTGATTTTATTTATACGTTTATCTTAATTTAAGTAATATACATTTGACCGAACAAAAATGATGAATTTTTATAGAAAGATTAAACCAGTTTTATTTTGCAATGCTATTCCAATTCAGTATTCATCATTTTTGAAAGGATTTTATTTAAACTGGAACATTGAAGTCACTGTGCATTAAATATTGAACCGGTGCGCTGTGCTGCTAGTAAAATATCGACGAAGATGTGCACAGAAGAATTGCTTAAGAAGAGAATAGAAGAATAGAGTACCAAAGATGTGCTGGACTGACTAGTCGGTGACCACGTCGCTGTTGATCAAATAATCTGAAAAAATCATTGAAACATTCCTGCACGAATATCTGCTAAGTATATTCTTAAAGCCAAAATATTTATTACAACAGGTAGATAATATCATAAAGAAGATTCATAAGTAATAACAATTTCTATATACATCATTCACAAGATACGAGCTTGTAAGAAGACAAAGCATGTTAAATCTGGTTGCTGTTTTTAGAAACGAAAAACTTATTCGAATAGTAATTTATCCAAGTTTTAGTTTTAATTATGTTCAATAGTGTATAGCAGACATTAATGCAAGACTTTCTGTAATAATTCAACCAGATTATAAGATCATACAGATAACTGTGGGACACATTGCTGTGCGACAAATAATTTGCATTTTGTGATATTACACTTCAAGATGCATTGTGTCTATTGACGTTGCTGTCAAACCTCGTCTCTTTTGAACGAGTGTAGCACCGGCCAATCCGGGATCAGTTCCGCCAGTGACGGTCTTCTATTATGGGATCTCTACAAAATATCCATTTATTCTTAGTGATTTATCTTACTATGAAACTTTGCAAGAAGGGAGGTACAGGGACTCTAAAAAAAATGAAGTAATTTGTCCTATATCAAATGTACTATAGATACATTCAAAATAAAAACGCTGATTACAATATTGCCATATGCCTCAAACATTATAATCAACATAATTCAAAAAATTCCAACATCTGCGAAACACCGGATGCATCAGCTGAAATTAATGAAGTAAATAATGAGGAATATAATTATTTTGATAATAATGACGTGATAGAAGCTCTTCAATCCGACGTCAATATAGACCTGCAATTGAACATAGTGGATACCAATTCAAAAGTAACAATAGTCATCAAATTCATTCCACTTACATTGCCTGAAAGTCATGTTCAAGTTATAGAAACATGAAGTGGTGATACAAAAACCCTTTGTTAATTTAAAATTCAATTTAATGCATTTGTTTATTTATATCGCTCTATAACTACTGACTTCAACTTGTTTAGATATGTTTCTTTTTATCTCTTCTAAAGTTAACATAATAAAGATCTGTATTTCCTTACAATTTTTTTGGAACTTCTGATAAGGCGTCATCGTGACTATCGCCACGATTCTCTCGTCTGTAGATGGTGCCTTAGCTTCTGCTATAGTCCGCTTTTCTTTGGTTGTTGAAGTCAGTAACTTCAGAGGTATTTTTAGTTTAGTTATTTTATCATTCGTGGTTTTAATTTCAATCATTATTTAGAAGTCCTTTTCCGTTCATTTGAAATCTAAATATTTCTACAGGTTTTAAGTTTCCATGTTTATCAATATCATGATTGTTAACTGTACCAGATTTCAAATGATCAAAAAATCCCTTTTTATTTTAACTTTTTTTATCTTTCCTTTTTATCGAACCTTTATTTTGACAGCCTCCATCAATTCGGGCCAATCAGGTATTATTTCAGGCAGAGACATTCGTCTCCTTATATCATAGATACCCTAGAATTTTAATAGTTATGTTACAACAGAGCAGCAGAATTGAGAATTAACTTGAAATTGAAATCAAGCTATATTTTTAGGAAGCCAGAGATGAAACATGATGGAACCGTGAGTTAAGTATAGTTTAGTGCTTTTCGTTAAGTATTTTATATGTTATAGTTCTGCTTTGCTTACATTTCTTGATCCGGTACGGTCAGTAAACCAGGGAAATAACTTGTTAAAATACCATCCAGCCATTATTTCAACATAAATTCAATGTTTCTAGTAGGTTTCATTAATGTAAACAATTCATCATGTAATATTGACATAATTTTGACATTTCTATTTATTTTTTTAAGATGATTAATATTAATATGACCTTTTTAATACATGCTCAGAACTTATTTATTTAAAGCAAACATCGATTGGATTCGATGGAAAGAAAACCAACATTATTATATGAGCTGTTCCGTTCACTGGGTATTGTTATGCCCATACTTTTATAATTTAATTTATTTGGAATTCCGAAACAAAATTAATGACTCCCTTTTAGGAACTCAAAATTGATAAATTAACTTTCTGTTAGTATTTCGTAATATAGAGAAACGGGAAATGTAAGATGGAATGAACGATGATGCTATATTTTAAAATACTGATGACCTTGACCCAGTTCCAGTTCAAGGATGATCTCCTCTCAGCTGGGAATCTACCCATCTCCACACCTTCAGAAACGACCACTATGAAGCCGTCTTCCTCGAAATATCCAGTTTCTAAGCCCTAAGAATTAAATATCATGATGCATAATGATAAAAGATAATTAAAAGTATTAGCACATTAACATACTAAACAAACCTGCTCAGTTAACATTATTAAATTACTCAAAAAAGAGTTATACAACATTTTTTCTATGAAGCTCTGGTGAGAATTCTTGATGCAACAGACGAATATAATTAGTTATGACGAATGGCATCTATAGGTCCAAAAAAAAGTTTGGAATTGGTCATTCCAAAATTTTTTTTGGATAATTTTAACGGTTCTCTGTTAAACATAGATCGGGATCTAAATTGCATCAAGATATTCCATAATTTAAGTTAATAAAGTGCTAATGGAAGCTGACTAAAACTATATATTTATTATCATGTGCATGCTACTCGATATTCTACCTGAAAGCATTGGTTTCATAGCGTAGAATATACAATATCTATAATTTGTTATTCACAAGATTATAAAAAATATTAAAACAATCTTTGGCAGTTTCTTGAACTCATTATTTCGATGTATTATTAGCCTGATGGAGCCGTCTACTCATTTATAAATAGTTTTAAATAGACTGCAAGACAATGCAGTAAACATTAGTGCTTATCTTGATCTTGATTCAAGCGTTAATAGATACCTGTGGCATTTCTATTCTTAGAACGGTCTAAAGATCTAATTCTGATCTGCGTTGCCTTGCGTCATTATTTTTATATTCAGGTTTATTTATATCATTTTATATAGCGTTTATATCACCATCTTCTATATAATCCAATCATTGTTGATTGGTGTGTGAAAATCATCAACATCTGTTTTGTTTTTGAAAAAAGAAACAACTTACCCTTTCCACTTTCTTCAAGGGTGGAATTGGCTTTTCTGTCTCCTTGAGGTCTCCCCAGTCAGGGTCGTCTTTCTTTTCACCCCATTTGGCGTACTTCCTCTTCTTGAGCATGGCACGGAAGTCCATGCCGCTGGAGTCTGTGTGAACATAGTTGTTATTTGTGTGACTGCAGATGCCAATGATAACAGTTTTGATATCACGAGGAGATATTATGCTCTTTGTTGTTGGTTGGCGAGTAATATATTGTTTACAATGTAACGAATTTATTGAGCCACTAATTAAAGCACACAATTGCATAATCTATTATTGATCGATTTTGTTATTTTGTGTTTTACAAAAAAATAAAACAGTTTTATCTTTTCCTGACTTACCAGATACGTATAGCTGCATCTCAGCCGAATCCTCTCCGTGGATGTTGCTAACCACAACCTTGTATTTGCCCTCATCATTGGGCTTGACTTTCCTCATGCAAAGGGTGATGAGACCAGTTTCACCATCGGTATTGAACTTGAAACGACCTCCTTCGATGATCTCTCCCACACCCTTGTAGAACTTGAATGTGGGCGCTGGGTTACCCTCCACTTGGACCGTGAGGTAGCCAGTTTGATCTAGATAATGAATAAATTACGGTGTTAGAAGAATAAGCAGGTAAAAGCAGCCGAGAACAATGTCGCAAAGACATAAAAATGTCACCCTAATGTTGGGATAAATAACTGTAACAGAATGAATCCGTCCTGCATACCCATGAAAGTCGTCTTTACGATGATGCACGCACGACGATACATCACGCCATAGTGTACATTTCCAGTATACGCTGACCTGTTATTGTACGGAAAGCCATAAACAATGCGACTGGAAATGTAGAACTTGAGGAGTCAGTGTGCGTACTACGTAGAACAGTTTTGAAACTCATTCTGAAAAAGAATTCCTAAATAATTTCGACATTCTCACCTTCGACCGCAGAATAACTTTCTTGTACATCAACGATGACCGGAGGTCCTCCACTGCCAAGAGGCTTGAGAGGCACCGACGGTTTATTGATGAGGTCTTCAAGGTCCTGTACCGACGGTCTTCTTGCATCGCCGGATTTTCGTCGCTATAACATCGGAATCATGTGAGTCATTTTTATCTTGTAAGTTTTTATGAGTGGGTTAATCACTTTGAAATCAACAAATAAATATTGTAGAGTAAATGGAACTTGAATATTTAAAAATAATTATATAAAAAGAAAAGGTTTCATATTGAGTATTACTATTACTAAAGTCAAATAGTATATCGATGAATGTTTGGTAAAGAAAAGGTCCATTTACTATACATATTTCCGAAAGAAGTTAACATAAAAGACATAAAAGGGAGCATTATAAACAATGATAAGTTAAACTTCTTCGTATTCATAAGTAGTAACATTGAAAGAGTATTTAGGACATTTATATTCATCACCAGTTTCACCATATATCGATTTACTTCGTTAATAAACTTGGGGATACTTCTAAAATTATTAATCTACTACTGACTGATGGTAAGAGCAATGATAAATCTCGTAGTACGGAAAATTAATTTGAAGATTCTCAAAATAACGTATGTCCTGATGGTGGAACAAATGAGAAATCAAAGTTACTTAATCAAAGGTCATTAAAATGTTACGAAAAAGATGTTCTTGTCTGATATAGAATGAAAAATTGCTCGGTTGGTAACTGAATGGTAAAATGGATGATACATTAAAATGTTATGACAGTTGTACTTCGTTATGAGCGTTAGCCAAATGACCTGACAACACTGGATTTCCTGACAAATGTAGCACAAGTGTACTCTTACATATCTTCACGCTTTCCTGTACAAGAACAGTAAAAGCAGAACATATATCTTGTCCTCAATAGAATTTGATTGAGTTATTAGTATAGGTTTTCAATTAGATTTATTGTTATTATAATCGTGTTGATCTTCCTGATAGGTGTGTGCCAAACTCATCGTCTACGTCATCATATGACTGATGTGATTAATAAGTTCTGTGATAAGAAAACAATGTAGGTCTTGGGCATTGCATACTATCAAGTCTTCAATCCCTGAAGGGCTAGGTACAGATATGGGTCCATTTGACAGGTCAGTTAAAGGCCATACAAAAAGTAAGGTTGAGCCTACTGCCAGATTCAGTGCTGCTACTGAAAAAAATCCTATTGGAAAAACCCAGGAACAATTTGCCCATGGACAAGGCACTTGTGGATTAGGGATAGAACGTCGAATAACAAAAGGATGAAAGAGTCGTAAACTTAGATTTGAGTCACTGAACTGAATCATTCAATTTTAGATGAAATTACTCTTACTTCATTAACTATTGCAAAAGTTTTTGTATTTATTAATCATTTATCTAGCTGAAAGATAATATAAGTATTGCTTATGCAACAGTGTTTGCTTAACGGAAATTAACGCAAGTAGGCGTTAAATTATGAATTTCTTGGAATGCATCTGATTTAAATGAAATAATTAACAGGTGTATCGTAGTAACTGATTTATGACTACATTAGTAGAGCTTCATAATTCAGAATTGTCTAAAACTAATTTTAAACCGATGAAATTTTAGAAGGACAGTTAACTTTAGATTCTGAAATAGTGAATCAAGTTTATGAAAGTGTGTCTAAATCTAAGGATTTTTTCTTGAATAGAGAAATAAAGCACATTCTATCGTACATAACAATAATGATAAAACCAGGAAAATGGGCTAAGAATGAGGCTATTGAAAAAAGTTTACCTAGTTAGCAAAACTTTTTAATGACCTCTAATTTTTCCGGGACATGTAATACATAGAACAAAAGCAGTTTCATACTTACCGGGTCACCCGCAGGTGCAGGCTTAGGAAAGGAAGTAATCGATTTTTTTGCCACCGCTGCCATTGTTAATCACAATATAATCACTTTGATGCCACAAAATAATCAAATCTCTCGCATTTAATACTTAGTATAAAGATTATTTTTTTTATAACTGCATCACACTATATCACAGATTAATCTTAAATCTTATTATTATCACATTATTTTCTTAAACACTTAAAACTATTTTCAAAAGAATTTTAAGTTTCAAAAGTTCTCTCCTCTCATGCGGATCATCCATGTTTATTAAAAAAAAGCTTCTAATTAAATGCTATTATATTATATTTAGTTGCAAAGTGTTACGTAGGTGTTACGCCTTGTTTTTTTTAATATTTTTTGTTGTTTTATTTTGGAGTCGTTTAGTGAAATTTCTATTTGGGTCAGTTCGTTAGTCGTTCCATGCAAAAATGGGCGCGAATGTCAAAAGACTGAAGAAGGGGTCGTGTAGACATGGTCGACGGGCAATGGAGGGGCGCGGGGGCGAGTGGGCATCTATTTGTGCTCAGCACAAATCAGCAGACCGATACAATTAATTATCAGATTAAGGTGAGCCATCCGTGCAGCATGTTCTTGAACGTTGCTGCTAATATGTACTCGTATATGCGTGAAGTTATCGCCGACAGTGAGCGCCATGTTCTCACCGATCGATGTTTGGCTTTGAACCGAGGAAGCTCTCGGATTCGGTTCAATGATTAATGATTCTAATTTTTTTCAAATTGACACCTGTAATTAAGGTCAATGGGGTTTTGTTGACCTACTACAGATGATTCGAACTCTTGCCTTGGGTATAATAGTTGTAGATATTACATTGTATGACGTCAGTTAATATTAAAACAATCAATTGGGTGTCACAGAGGAGACAAAGTGGGTGCGCGTGTTTGTCTAGATTAATAAATAATACGAGATTGAGGGGTTGCGTAAGTAGATCGAAAGATTGATTGGCACCCTGGTATTAATGGATTCTATTCACATGATTGCCATAGTTGGCGAGTGAGTTCGTGTCGAGAGCGCCTGCATTGTTGTCGAGCCGACAAATTTTGAACGCAGGCGTTTGCTTATCTGTTGATATTTTGTTTCTGTTATCCCGTGCTGTGTTTGCCTTTCTTGCGAGAGCTTCAATTGCAGTATAAAACCGGGTATGTCTGTTTCTATGGTTACATTTAAAAGTAAACACGTTAAGATTACCTTAAGAGGACAGGATCCTTAAAATTATGTTTTGATATGAACACGAGCTCTATGACTAGAAATTTCTAGAGAGACGTTTTTACACTTGTCTATGTCATGATTAATTTGAGGAACTAGCTGCCGAATATATTGGCATCCTCACCTTTGCCAAATTTTTCTGATGCAGTTGTTCTGTCCCAGCCCACTATTCAATCGCCTATGGTCTGCCCACGCGCATTTTAGTTATTTCCTACTCGACCATTATGTCAATCAAAGATTCGTCTTATTTCTATTTGTGGACCGTCCCTGTTTTTATTTATATCCATGTTAATTATTTTTGATATCGTATATAATGCTTTTGTTATCTATTCGGGTACCTCTAGCATGTTTCTCTGTAGATTGTTCTTATCATATTTTTATTCGATCATCAAATTTTTGTCCTATACGTGTGTATAATTATCAAACTTGCTTTTGAATATCATTTTTGACTGCACAACGCCACCTAGCCAAGCTTTGTCTTATTTTTTGTCCTCGCTAGCTCAACAACTATATCTTATGTTTATTTTAAATGCTTAATGCATATTGTCATTACATTGCCACCATTATAATTTACGGTTCAATTAAGGCAATCAATCTTTTGCATTCTATTTTAGGTGTCAACATTAGTCGCACCAATCAATATATCGAGACGTATATCTTTTTAACAATATGTGACGAACATAACTCAGTCGTGCTGGCAACTTGAGGCAGTTAATGGTGAGAACGTTTCAAGAACAGTGACTTCGCTCTTGGCCTGATTACTATATTCATATTTATACTAATAACGATCAATCATAACAGAGACAAGCGTTCGCCTGGCGCACGACGTATTGTGTTCACTTTGCTTCATTAACTGCGCCCGCGCCATCTTCCATCACGTTATCACTATTAACAGGTGCGTTTTCTTTATTAATTACTCTTGTTTATATTTATTTTGAAGCTTCATTTACTTTAATAATATTTTAGGCTTGATTTATTTTATTAAATTCAATCAAGTTTACTGTCACTTCCGAAATATATTCATTATCAAGTTTGGTTCTTTGCTAATCACCTTCTTGAAATTGTTTATTGCGATGATAGACGTACTGTCTAATCTTAGAAAAATTTATAGAAAATTTCACATATCGCGGTCTAACATACCCAGCCCACCTGAGATTGGAACTTAGACGTTGTAAACGTGTTAGGAGTTAATGCATTCCTATCTACTACCTTATGAGTCACCAAGTTGACATTGTTATCGCCTTATTTGCGTCATAGATACATAAATTTTGGCTTCAAACGAAATTCATTAGGTAGTAATTATAGAATCTTTGTTTAGCTTCCGTTCCTATAATATTTTATAAGCATGATTAGAATAATTATTTGTTTGTATAATTAGATACAGTATTTTGCGATGTTTTCAACGAATCTAAAATGTTTTTGACATGTTGTGGCATCTTTAGGATTATTACACGTAACATCTATGATTGAATTTATTCAGGTAAAACGATTCAACTTTCGGAAATTATTTATATAGTATCATCTTTATTCATATCATCATTATTCCTATAGTATCATCATAGATATTACTTTTGTACATTGTGATACATAAAATTATAACAGATATAGGATGCTTAACGTATAAATTAAATATTTTCATGCATTTTCACAATAACGCATAAAAGTAAACTTGCTTCACGCTATTAAATTTCGCTTTTATTGTTACGTTGATTTGAATAAAGTTATTAATTTGTTATTTACTTGTGCGTGCGGTGTCGCAAACGCATTTTATTAGGATTAGGAATTACCAAGCACAGTTTTATCGATAGCGATAGATAATGGTCTATAGTCGTGCGACTATTGTGAATGCCATTTATTTATCCCTACGATATTTAAAGTGTTTTCGATTTAAAGTTGGATTTTAATAGGATTCATGCATAGGTTTTAAGTGTCGTCATAATTATATTTTTACTACAAATTAAATGTTTAATATAATGTTAGAATGAGAAGGTATTAGTAGCACTGGTTCTATTTTAATTACAAAACATAAATACGGTTTTCGGAATTGGAATATAACATAAATGATAATGTTTCTTCTATGCCACGTTTTTTAATCATAGAGTTTTTATTTACGACG
The DNA here is from genome assembly GCA_949152455.1 of Lithophane leautieri. Taxonomy (NCBI): domain Eukaryota; kingdom Metazoa; phylum Arthropoda; class Insecta; order Lepidoptera; family Noctuidae; genus Lithophane; species Lithophane leautieri. The sequence continues at coordinate 7,166,976 of OX424483.1, forward strand.
AATATGAAATTATTCACTGTAAAATTGGAATGTTCTATGTTAGCCACGAGTCTATTTTTTTTCTATAACATGTAAATAATCTAAACAGATAGTTTTCCACACATTATATACCTCTTCGGAGATGAACTCTCCCGGCCTGGCGCGTTTCTTTTTTGAAAAAAAAGTATAAGTTTTAGTAAAACATGTCATTCTCTGTTAAAAGTGTGCTCATATATAAAATTCTGTACAAATAGATACTGAGTGCTTAAGAGTTAATATTTTTGTGTATTTTTGTATGAGTGTCAGATGTAGTTGTGTCAAATGTGAACGTGTTAATGTGTAGTGTGAATTTGTTTGTGCATAATTAATAATAATTATAAATTATTGCTTATTATAATTAGTTTTTCCCACTTAGTCGAGAAAAATGTTTCGAAGCATTTACATGTTTCGCTTAGTTAATGCGAGTCAGTAAAGTATTGTTTTAAAACATTTGTAGCTCGTAAAAGTGATAATAAAATGTATAGTGCACTTAGAAAATGATTAGTAGAAAACTAAAAAGTAAAATTAGTTGTTGGAAACTGAATAAAGCCATTCTAAAAGTAAAACTAACAAGCTTGGTTGATGAGGGAAACAAACGTTAATAATAATACAGATGGTAAAAGCTCAGACAGCAGAGGCCTATGTTGAGTATAATCCATTGGATTTTTACTCATCACGCCACTGCTCAAATTACTTTTCAAAATAGATTTATAACTAATTCTGTTTGCTCTTTTCCCTCATCAGCAAAAAGGTCAAACCCAGCGATGCTCTGTCACATCGTAAACCCGCTGGTCGGCAAAGCGGTCACTAGATCTAATTAAAAAAAGAACGTCTAAAAAGAAAAAGATATGTAAAAGAGTTCGGACATTGTAAAGATTGCAACTAAAGTTTACTAAAGGGTCTAAAACTAGCTCTTTTATAAGCTATTGAAGACGCAGCTTTTTGAAAAGGGGATACAATGTAATGAGAGTAATGAAAGGAAGATTGTGTTTTTGTATCATTTTTTAATTTTCTTTTTCAAAAACCAATGATTCACTTCGACTAGTATTATTGTCGAGCGTGTATTTGCGGGGGATAGGGGATATGAATTAATGTCATTTTAAAACTATTATGTGGTAAAAAACTAATTATCACAATATCTTCCCTGTAAATAAAACTTATGTCTACTTATGAGTAAAAGTCGTCCGTGTAGTCATGTGTGCAACAATAGAAGAAAAATTAAAAAGACAAAAAAAATGCTTTGCAAAAGCGAGCAGCGTCCACCTAAAACTGACCAGATCCAATCGGTCTCACCTTTTTCTCGTCTAAAACTTCGCCGGGACGTAATTTCGTGACCTGTTGTTGAAAAACATTGATAATCCCATAAGTAATATTAACCCTACCTAAATCTCCGCTGCCGAACCTGGGCTATCTGCCTAACCTAACTTTAGTTCATTATTTGTGCAATATCCTAGCGAGCGTGTGCAAAAGTTATTACGTTACTGTTTGCGTCACCTTCGTGTTAATCGTTTATGTTAGTGTCCGGTACATTATCGTGATTTGTAAGACAAGCCTCCTTAGGCACACCATTCCTGTAAAAGATTTCGTCTCGACACGACCAATCTCTGACTATTATTTCGTGTGCGTAACGTGCTGACAAGCTGTGCAGTTTATCTGTGTGTGCGTACTTCACAAAGTTGTGCAATTTAGCTTTGTGCTCCGACGACAAAACGTTTCTTAGACAGCTGGATAATCACATTTACCAATATTCCATGTCCTGTAACTGAATGTTTTATCAAGGTTCATGTGATTATCCAGTATTACGTGTGAAACAGTGTTTTAAACCGCGTCGGATGCAAATGCATTAATAATACCGTATACAGATATAGTTAAGAATTTGTCACGGCAATAATAACATTCATTTAGAACTCTTAGCGTTTTATCTTTTACCTTCTTCTCTTCGATCACCTCACCGGGTCTTAGTTTTCTATTCTCCTGTGGATTACGTTTTGCACGGTCTTAATATCGCTACATACACGATTCAATATCAGTGTTTTCAAAAGTATCTGCTGTGACATTGCTAAACTCTGTTTAATCTTAAAGCAAGGAATTAAGGGTCTAAGCTCAACTCCACTGTAAACCAAGTCATTCTCTAATTCCTCTGCTAAAGCGTTCTGGTAATACAAAGCATCATCTTACTCAGATGATTATGAAAATGTATTTTTGAAGGGTCTATGCATTCGTGTTATGGGTTCGGCTTGAGAGAATAGGGTCTATACTACTAGGGGCTAAAATTACTTTGTGGTAATGCGCTCACATCCGTGTAATCACTCGTTGATTGCAAATTGCACGCGATTGGTTAGAAATCATGCCAGAAAATTGCTGATGTTGAAACAAATGCAGCAAAAATGTGAGGCAAATTCATGACGCTCATCAAAAGTTGGCAATCTGGTTTTTCGTCAAATAACTTCAGTTAATTTTATGAACATCAAATATTTGCCTTAGAATAATTTACTCAGCAATGGAAAGAATTTAATTTTAACCAGAATACCATGCATGTTTAAAAGTGCAAATGCTGTTTCTGTGACTCAAACGCAGAGTGCTTTCAGCCGTAAAGCTTGCGTTCTCAAAGAGTGATTCTGATGCCAGCGCTTCTTAGGTATATTGTAACGTGTCTAGGACTAAGATGGCACAATTGTACAAAACAAGTCATACCTTCACTGAAATGGAGACAATTGATATCCAAGTACAAAAAACATTACAAAATGAATCTATAAAAATCTTATCTCTAAGATAAATTATGTGACTACATACCTCGTCGCTGATGATAAGGGAAGGACGTCTTCCCATTTCCTCTGGAGGAGGAATGAGGGAACCACGTCTTCCGACGGGTGCACCCGGTCCGAGTGAAGGTTTCCTTGGCGTTTCTGGTTTTGGAGACCTCTCACGGATGACTTCGATCTTGGGTGCTGCTGGTTTCTCTTCGGGTGCATTGATTTCCGGTACCTTTGGTATTGGCTGTTCATAACCATACAATTGACTTAGTATCATATAATGCTCAGGGTTATTTTGTACAGCACCCGGCTGTTGATACGGCATGCGGGGTTTTAGAAAAAGTTTGGCTTTGTCTAGCGTCTGTCTCTCATACACTTATCTATGTCAAAGTTTCATTTGCCTCATCAACGGCTGCGCACTGTACGTTCGTTTCTTTTTTTGCTATGGCATTTAGTATTACCTTGTCTGGTTTGTCTTTGGTTGTTTGCGTGAATTCTGGTTTTTCGAATTTCTCCAGTTCAGGCCTGTCGTAATCAGCTATTTCTGGCAGATCCTCAGCCTTCTTCTTGACTGAAGTGACCTTGGCCTTCTTTGCTTCTTCTTCCATCTTTTCTTCTTTAACTGCCACTTTCTGTAAGTCGAATGTTTGTTTAACATCGATGTGTAAATTGTCTCTATTTGTGTTGGCGAAACAATTTCTATCTATTACCTATTTTACAGGAAGACGTGTCTATAGAAGTTAAGTTAGTTGTATATATTTTATTTATTCGTTATTTATAGTACTGTGTAGCTTATTAAAAAAAATTACAAAAGAAAAGGGATTGGTATTATTATTTTTGATTTAAAATTTGTATACTTACAGCCATACTTACCATTTCACTAAAAACCTTTAAATTACAAAATTTTATACATTTGAAATTGTGACGGAATTAATAAGCAAAAGCGGAAGCAGGAAGTGTGAGAACAATATAACATGCATACAGACATTAACAGTAGTAAAAGTGTTTTATTAATACTCGCAAACATTGCTTTACAAAATGTTAGCCTAAATACTAAAACAAAATGTGCATCTATTTTACAAATTTACAAAATAATACCTCTAGTAATATTAAATCTAGATAGAAATAGAGTTTCTATATCGACTACAAGTACAAAAGAACTACTATACAGTGCATCTATATCTACTAATAGAGTCTATTTAAAGAGAGATGTGCAATCTTCGAAGAATCTATCTAGGTGCTTGTGCAAATGTGCAAGTGCTCTACCACTCCTGTAATCAATATAATTGTGCATTGTGCAAATATCCTGTGCAGTAACACTGTGGGTGCTTATGTATACCTCTTCAGGCGATTGAGGTCTGCTGCTATAAGCGGGCTGTGGTAATTCAAATGTGGCTGGTATACTTTCATCTTTGCGTTCAGTCGTTTCAGCCTATACAGTAAATTTTATTAATGGCGACCGTACGATGTGTACGAATTTTGCAAGCATTTTGATAACGAATTCCGTAACAATCGCATTTTCAACTCTTCATACATTGAACAATTTTGGTTGTTACTAAAAATCTGTCATCTAATTTCAAACTCATGTGGCCAATCAGAGTATGCAAAATCCTGTGCGTTTTTATGAATGTGTGTGCGTGTCTGTTTAAGCGATGAATGTGTGTTGATGCGTGTGTGTACCTGAGGGGATTTAGCCCTTCGCCAGGGAGCCGTCGTATCTGGTGTTTCGAGTAACGTTGGTTTATATTTGTCTTCAAGCTCTGGTGTTTGTTCGGCCTGATCAGTAAAATGTTCAGTTACTATCTATACTTTATTTTTATCTTTCCTAATAATTGATTTATTAATGTTTAAATATTGTCTACCTGTGGTATTTCAGGAATGACCTGCCAAGAGAAGGGAACCAACGGCTGTTCATCCTTATTTTCCGGTTCCGGGGTCATGAGTGTCGGTACCTGATAATATATTCAACATTTTACCGACTGTAGAATGTGAGTTGCATATTTTGATTCTAAATACGTTTTATTGTGTGAGAGTTTTGTGCAGTTTTCTTTGTATTGTGTATGCGAGTGAGTAAGTGTGAGTGTTGGTATGTTTGTGTGTTACCTCTAAGTGTTGTTTTCTCCATGGGTATAGTGTTTCTGTTATTGTGGGTATGTTTAATGGTTTTTCTACTTTACGTTCGTCCTCCTAACAAAATAATATTCTTTAATTTATATAATTTCTTAAGCACATGGAAAAATAAATTACCGTAGTTTAATATTTTAATACCTTAAGTATTTGAGAAGCTTCTTCTCTAGGTATTTTTTTTTCTTCAATAGAAACTTTATGAATTTGAATTTCCTAAAGAGGAATTAATTCGTTAGATTTTTAACCATATTGAACAGTGTAAAAAAAAAATCTGAACAATCATTATGCTACCTTTGGTTTTTGTAGTACATTCGTCATGGGTTCGTCAATAGGTTCTGAGAGTATATTCTTAGGTATCTCAGGTGCCTATAATAGTTTAAAAAATTACTAGATTGTGATCCTAGATTTGAACATAAATAAGACATAACACTGAAAAGATAGGCTACCTTGGTGTTCTGTGTACCATTCTTGATTGGTTCCACATTGGGTTCAGATAACTTCTTTTTAGGTTCAGGTACCTAAGAAATAGTTACAAAGTTTGTAATTATTGATAATACTCAAACTCTGACAGTGGAAAATACATATAAATAATTAATTTAAAGTACCTTTGGTTTATCCTTTATGGTTTGAATAGTGGGTTCAGAAGTTTTTCTTTTTGGTATTTCAGATTCCTAAAAATGTTTATAATAAATAATTCGCTCTCTATCTATCAATTAACAATAATGACAAAATTATTTTAATTCGTATACCTTTATCTCTATTACATTTTCCTTCGTAGGTTCAACAATAGAATCTGCCCGTTTCTTTAAGAAGGGAGGAGGTTCCTAGGAAATATTTAAAATCCATTATTTTGCTTCAAAAACTTTAAAAAAACTTTTAGAGTCTCTTTTATGTGGGTCTGCAATGTAGAGTATGTGATGTAATGTTGTTGTGTATGTGAGGCTAGAAGCAAATCTGAGCCAAAAATGAGGCGAAGTTTTGCGCGTGTTGTTCTCCTGAACGTGGCAACGTTGGTTTATCGCACCTAGATATGGCATTTTTGGAATACTTGCTACTTTGAACCGGAGTTTTATGCGGCTGACGTTTCGTCGCGTTTTTTTTACTCAGATTTGTCCCTACCCTAATGTAGTGAATACCTACCTCTAAGCTAGCCTTCTTCCTCATGAAGAAAGGCGTTTGTGTAGGTTTCAATTGTTTGTCTGTTTGTGTTTTTTGTGTATCGTTAGGTTCCTGGTAATGTAAAGTAATTGAAAAGTTAGTTATATTCGTATCTTTGTGTAATGTGTATTTCAAATATTTAATTGTGAAAACTACCTTAGACTTTGGAGCGTCTTTGGTCGGTTCTGGCTCTGGTATTTTAGTCGCGGGTTCCTAATAAATGAGTAAATTATTGTCAGTACAGTTTAGTATCCTAAGAGATTCTTATTCTCTTCCATAATACGTATTGAAACCATTGTTTATACCTCAGTTTTGCTCGGTCTACGCCAAGGATACTCAGATTCCTTTGGTTTATCCGTCAATAAATTGTCTTTAGGTTTTTCTGGGTCTTTAACCACTTTCTTATCCTGTTTGAAAAATAAGTTATTGTATAAGACAATGATTTAGTAACAAAAATCAATATTTCCATCTATGTATTTATAATGACAGATGAAAAATATACCTCATCAACATTATTTGTCTTGCGCCATAGATAAGCAGATTCTTTAGGTTGCTCTACTGGCTTTTCCGTTTCTTCAGGAGTTTCAGGTACAATGATATCCTGTTTAACACAGTCATACGTATTTGTAATAAAACTATTTTTAATGAAATAAGTATCATCAATATAATTATTATGTTTATCTACCTCTACATCAAGACTAGGTGTGCGCCAAGGATATGTAGGTTCAGTTGGTCTATCAACAGACACCCTTCGTCTAGGTACGAATGGCTCATCGTCTATTACCATTGGGTGTTTCTCGTCCTGTTTATAACGATAGTCAATATAAGTACTAGAAACTACCCATTGAAAATGTGACAGAGAAAGAGATGTAAAAGAGAGAGAGAGAAAGAAAATGTGCTAACAACATTTATAATTCTATCTACCTCATCAACATGGCTTGGACGACGCCAAGGATATGTTGGCTCAGTTGGTCTATCGATGGAAACCTTTCTTGTAACCTCTGTTTTTTGTATTCCTACCTGATCCTGTTCAAAAAGGACATTATTAGACTTTGTTTTGTTAGGGATACCAGATTATTATTTTTCTGAGAAAGATGGAATACCTCATCTTCTTCACTGGGCTTACGCCACGGGAACGTGGGTTCAGTTGGTCGATCAATTGAGACTTTTCTCTTAGTTTTGGTTTCTGTTATTTCAATATTTTCTTTATCCTGTTTGAACTTTTTGTGGTCAATAAAAGAGTTATTTTAACTACCTATTTTATTTAAAAATATATATGGAACAGTATTTGAGAAAATGTATATACCTCATCATCAGCGTTACTTGGTTTTCTCCAAGGATACGTAGGTTCAGTAGGTCTGTCAATTGACGTTTTTCTTTTGATTTCAGTGTTTTCAACAGTTTCCAATTTCTTTTTCTTTTCTTTATCCTGTTATCCACGTAATAAAGAGTCGTTAAAAACCTATCTCGTTAAATACTAACTATACTATATAAAATTTTGTATATTATGTCATCGATATGTTGTGTATTATTTTGTATTAAAGATACAAAATGAATAATGTCAATGAAGTCTACCTCATCAGGTTTGCTGGGTCGTCGTCTAGGTTGAGGTTCTTTAGGCTTATCGATAGAAACTTTACGTTTTATCTCAGTCTTTTCCTCAATTTCTTCAACATCTTCAGTTTCCTGAGTGACAACCTTCTAATTAATATTTATTAAGAAAATTACTTTAAGTTTTATATGATGTTCAAATTATATACCTCAGTATTGTTTTCACGACGTTTCGGAACCGTTGTTTCAGTGGGCCGGTCTAAACTTTCCTTACGTTTCGGTTCCACTTTTTCATTAGGTTCCTATTACACGATTTATAATTAAATAAGTACCTTAGTCTTTAAAATGTATGGGTTTGTGTATGTGTGTGAGTGTATGTGTATATACCTGTGTGTCTATTTTCGTAGGTCGCCACGGATATGTTTTATCTGAAGGCTTATCTGTAGTTACCGTATCTTCTACCTTTTTCTCATCCTATTTACAAAAATAAATCTTTCAGTATCTTGCACGTGTTCATGTTGACGTCTCTCCGTAATGTAGTTACAACATCAATTTATACAATTATGTTATTGTCCAAGTTATTTACACACAGTAATCAAACAACCGTCTGTTGATTGTTTGAAGTTTTAAAATAGAATTTGTATATACAAAATAAAAGACAATGACATTTATGTTTCCATAGTTTTTGAACTTATAATTTTTTCCTATGGACATGCATGGTTTACGACATGAAACTTACCTTCAGTTTAATTGGCTCCAATTGAGTTGCTTCTGCCGCTTTTAATGTACTCTAAAATAACAAGTTAATAGGATATATGAATAAGCGTAAAAAGGGGTTGCTATTACAACATTTCCTGGGTATCGCTGGTTCAAATCCAATCTCTATTGCAAATGCCATGATGGTTTTTGGATTCAACTGATTACTTGTTGAATTCTGTATACAAAATTATGGTCAAACTTTTTTCGAATGACCATTATCTGCAGTATATCTAAAGTCAACTCCATTCACATCAACTAACTACTGAAGCTTAGGGTGATCGCTTAACTAATGCCTTTGTCCTTCTAAAAGCATTGGAAATTCAGCCTTAAAATTTAAATCTCTAAGACACTCGGGGTCTATGGTGTCTACTTCAATTTCAAACTAAAAAATAAAACTAAACTTAAACTTTGGGATTTGCTCGACTGCTAGGGTTTGGCCTAACTACGATTATAATATGAATTTTAAGAAGACCACCAATTATTTTATGTTCGTATTATTTTGTAAATTGTGTTTTTATTGTTACTGAATATGTTCAGTATTTTCATTGGTTAAAAACTTAAGGGTCTGGTTGTTGAACACAGGTCAAGAACCTGTTGGTCTTCTTACAGTTCATGTCTTTAATCATTTAAATCTATTAAAAGTACTTACCTTTTGGGCAGTCTTTTTCAAAGCAGTTGTAGAAGTAATTTCTTGTTGTTCAGCCACTTGCGAAATGGAAGACTTTCTGCTTTCCGCAGTTTCCTTTGTAAGCTATGGGGTGAAAACAAAATATTAATTTACTATATGCACGATTCCTTTTTCTTAAAACCTTGGATGTTGTCAAATAAATTCAGTCTCGTATTACATAAGTATTGCATAAGGTAAGTATGAACTTATGCACGTTTAGATATAGTTTATTTAATTAAATGTAAGTTTTTTTTAATATTAATATCACCTTAACAGCTTTGTTTTCCATGATGGAGCTCCTACGGCTCTCAGATTTCGTTTCTTCTTTGACCTACAGCATAAAACAGTAAATCAGAATTGTTGGTTTTAAAATATTTTTTCAATTCTAGCATTTAAAGCAGAATATTATTTGACTATATCTATACTAGTAGCTTTGTCTTAAAGCACTAAGTTCTGAACTACAGCTGTACTACATCTTTAAGCAGCTAAGTTCTGAAAATACAAACCTCGCTTTGGAACGATGTCCTTCGGCTTTCGGTCTAAAGGAAACAAGAATAACATTTCATATTAGCACAGACAGAACTTTGGAAAACTATTCAATAAACGACAATTTATATACAGGTACATATGACAAAAAAGGGACACATGGAAAAACAGAGGATTTTTAAAACGCTATTTACATAAATGGGGGTAACGAAAAATGGGTACAAAACGGGGTCACATTAATTCAATGAATTTGTTAATATTTGTTCTTTAAAAATATTTAAGAAAAGGGTTAAAGCACAATTTGATAGTGTAAGTGTGTTGTAGATTCTAAACATTAGAAAACAATACAGGAACTTTAGGAGATAAGGGTAATAATAAAACTTATTCCCATAAAATGGCATACGAATGTGTCACCGTAGGAACTAGTTATGATCACAATCATAACTAATTCTTTTATAAGAGTTTTTATTATAGTATGTGATGTATGTATGACTGTAGTGGTAAAAACAACAGAGTTCACACTCATCACATTTTCTTTTATACCTTCACTTCAAGATGCTGCGCCTGTTGGGCGGTCATCGTCACCTGTTTTATTTAAATATTCTTTTAATCCTTTCATATTATATTGTAGCTTGAGGTCTTTTAGTTGTTTTTCTGCCTTTTTAACATTTTGTTCTTTTGGTTAAATAGTCATTATCTCAATAATTTTTCTTACCTTAGTTGCTTCCTTTTCTTTCTTCTCCCGTACAGTGGGAGTTGGTGTGATCTTTTCGTACTTCTCAAGTACTGGTCTTTCGTAATCATCGACAAAGTCGAGTTCAATCTGTAATCATTTAGAATTTGTATTAGATTCTTGCTGATATATATTTTTGTAACATTTATTTCCTCTTAAACTTGATAGCTTGCTACTCCCTTGAAGCTAGAATGATATATTTTTTACATAATTACTGTCCCAAATAATAAAACATATAACATTAAAAACATGTAACATATACAGAAGAAATATTTAATACGTTTGCTGCATGCGTTACTATATTTTTTATCATGTGCAATGTGAAATTAGAATAACTATGTATTGTGATTTACTAGTGCATGATAAAAGTTGATAAACCGCATCTCGTACAAGGCAAAGACAACATTATTGCCTCGTCCGAAGATATCTCCGAAGCAGCAAACGTATAGATAACATAAACCTGAAAAAGAAACTAAATACATGTAAAGCGTAATACAAGCAGCATGCGACTTGCAACCAAACCTGGAACAACGACGTAGAACCCATCAAACTCTTTGGAATCTAGAACAGGGTGTAGTGAGGTTGTGCCAACAGATTATGTGCAGTTGTGATTAGTGGTGGACGTAACAAAGGTTGTGCTTGAAACTGGACAAGACAAGAAGTGTAATAGGTTGCAGATAGACAGAGAAAGATATAGAAAGTGGACGTCACTTAGTACAACGTTTGAAACAAATTTTACCCCGTCGTCATCATAGGCATCATTCTCTTTTTCACTGTATTCAGCTTTTTTAGGCTTTTCTGTTGTCTTCTTAACAGTTTTCTTGAGCTGGGGTTTTTCAAATTTACCACCCTTTACTATGATTGGGTCCTAGGGAATTAATCAAGGATTTAATGGATGGTCTACATTAAAAGCGCAGTTTGAGGTGCTACTATTGCATTAGTGTGTACTTTGTAGAAAACCGTGGAATTACTAGCATGCTTAACAGTGGAATTCCTCTTAATCGATCCCACTTAAATCATTAAGCTGTAAGTGAGCTGAAGTAATTTCATTTACTTAGCTTGAATAGTTTTATTTACAATGTAGATGGTTGTTTTGTTATATATGGAGAACGTAACACCACATTCATTGTCTACTAGAAGGTGTAGTGTCACGTGAATAGATCGAGAGAGTAATCCATTGTATTAGACTATCTACCAAACATTAGTGTTTGTTTTTCTAACTATCTCAGCATGATTGTCTAGATCTACTTCAGTGTCTACAAAAACAGTTTCAGTAGTCTATCTACATTGCAGCACTTAAGCGTTTTCCTCTCTACCTGATCCTCGTCTTCTTTATCCTTTTTAAGAACAGCTGGCTTTTTGACTTTCAACTGTGCTGCTTCAGTACCCTCCTATGGATATGTATATTATTTTATTTTAAAATTTAGGTTAATTTCACCAGTTTGGAAACAAAATAGTCTTAACATATTTTAATATTAAAACTGGCGTTGCTTAAATTTTTATTAAACAATTTAATTTCAAGTTTGGATAGGAGATACATAGTATACAGAAATATTGTTTGGGGAATAACTGAGATAATTAAAAAAAGTACTATAAATGACTGTACCGTTAACTTTTTCTTAGCAGGTGTCTTTTGTGTGAGTTGTGCCTCTTCAGGAGCAGTTGTGCTTGTCTTAGTGCGAGGCTTGGTAAGGCTGACAGCCTCCTCAGTGTCCTCTCCCTAGCCCGCAAACACATTTGTATAATACACCACAAAGTCAAGTTAGTGAAAAATAAAATTGTGTTTCTTGAGACCGATCCTATCACTTCCCTCAAAATTGTGTATAACTGATGGCAATTTGTTTTCAGCCAGAAAATAAATGGTGTATAGATTGGTAGTGATAAAATCAGCTCGTATTATATAAACATTTCCAATGTTTATCTAAGTGTTAATAGAAAAATAAAATGTGTTCTGTGATATTGTGTTGTGTGCAGCGTAATTTAAAATCCAAATTCGTGTTTTTAATAAAAATGTGCTTTTGTTTTATATTTCTGTTGCAATCTACTCCTGTACCTTGTCAAGAATTAATATTCTTTTTAAAACTGTAGGTGCACCATTATCGGCAGATAATGGTGGTATATTATTGTTGATTCGGTCGTATGCAGTCTGCGAATTATTTAGAATTTGAAGATTTTTAGCTTAGATAGACAGAATAGATAAAATAATACTTTATTGTGACCTTTAGTTTATTTAGAAATTAACGGTCTTATTCATAAAAAAAGCTTATCGAAGGTTTAAAACACTGTTTAGTTAAAGTGTTCGATAAGCCTTTAAAACGTTCGATAACATTTTGTATTCATAAACGTTCTATAAACCTTCGATAACTAATATGTCGTTAAAATTCAGATATAAATCAAAATGTTGCCATTTTATTGAAGTCATCCACCACACCACGCCATCATCGCCCAACTCATCGAAAAGTCAAACGAGAATGTCTGTCTACGCGCCGAATTATTGTGACCATAGACATTATTACGTACTCTAAACTATTTTATTGTCTACTGTTTCGACACTTTTGACGCGGCGCGTCTTTCCAATTTGTCAATGAATTTGTTATTATCATTCAAGGAATATAATATCTACTCTCTGAATATATTGAAGCGACGAAAACTTTTGAATAATTACTTATAATTAAAAAAATGGAATCAAGACAGGAGACCAGTGTTCTAATAAAAGGCAATGTGACAATTGGTTGGAGGAGGATAGGCTGCCGCCTACAGCCAAAATGTGTTTGTTTTGTAAACATTCTCATTTTCTCATATCGCACCTTCGGTGCAACAAAGTCACAACAGCTCATTTTTAATTAAACTGATACTTTTCATACAAGCTTTTTATTAATTAAGTACTAGCCAAAATGTCTCCTTTCTTGGGTTGGGCACTTGTATGAGTTTCATTGATATTGCCACCCTCTAACTGCATGTCTCCATGGTCAACTGCAATGTTGTGAAGTTCTGCTAGTACCATTTAATGGTTGTGTCTCCTTTCTTGGGTTAGGCACTTGCATGATTTTTATTGATATTGCCACCCTCTAACTGCATGTCTCCATGGTCAACTGCAATGTTGTGAAGTTCTGCTAGTACCTTAATGGTTGTTTTCACTATATATAGTTTGCAGGTAATGCCATTCAAAATAAATTGAAGCGGGCGGTTTTCAAGACGTACAATTCTTTAATATAATCCAATCCAAGCTTTGTATATCTTGCATTACATAATAATTAACTAAATTGGTTAAACAGAAGAACAAAATAAATTAAATACAACTGCTGCTCCTTGAAGTACGATTGTTTACGAAACTGACATTTGTAGGCTGACACAAGACATGTTATATTTGTATGTCAAATGTCAATTTCTTATTAATCAGCTGATATAGAGTCGGCCATTTTTTCCTTATAGTACTGTTAAAGTAGGGTTCTGGCTTTGATAACTTTATAGTAGGTTTATAGAACGTTTTTGTGCTAAAATGCGTTTATGAATAACAATATTTGACAACCAGACATTAGCAAGGTTTTAGATGTTCTATATCTTTTTATGAATAAGACCGTATATAAATAAAAGTTATAGTGTAGACGCAATTTTGGTGTAATGTTTTAGTGTCATGTGTAATTTAATTTAAAGTCCTCTAAGCCGTACCTTCGGTTCCTCTTTGCCTTTAGGTGTAGGTCTCTTAATAGTCTTTTCATCAACTATTTCTGGTTTCTTAACACTGAGTTTAGCTTCAGCTTCACCCTCCTAGATAGTATTGACAGTGATTAGCGATTGAGTTTAACTCATACAATTTCTTATGAAAGTAATGTGTTTAAATGTAAATGTACGAACCGTAGGTTTAATATCAGCTGGTGTTTTGTGTGTGAGTGAAACATTTTCAGGTTCCTGGCCTGGTTTAGCCGGTGTTTTCGGCTTGGATAAGCTGACGCTTTCGTCAACATCCATGGGCTAAAGAAATATATCGTTTTAGTTATCTGTACTTATTCAGATATAAACAAAATTGATTTATTTGTTGGAATATTTCCTACCTCTGGCTTATCTTTGTCTTTAACAGATCGGCGTCTAGCTGTAGCCGTAGCTGAGGGTACTTCCTCCTCAGGCTCAGGTTTTTTGTCTTCCTATATGGATGATTTTATATTATCAGTAAATATATCTATTGTAATAAAAGCAAGTGTGTACAAGCGAAGCTAAATTGGTGTAAAAGTGTACCTTTTTCTTTTTCTCAATTGGTGTAGGCGTGAATTTCTCGTATTTCTCGAGAACTGGCCTCTCGTAATCGTCGACAAACTCTTCAACAGCGACCTTTAAATTGTTGAGTATGTATAAGTGTTGTTTATAATGAAATATTAACCATTAGTAATAGAATCACAGAATAGAGTAGAAAATAAGATAGAAGATGTTCAATTCTGTGTTCAGTAGTTTTTGTAATTTTGTGTGAATTTCCCAATTGACCTAATACAAATTCAAAAGACAATAATTTACCATTGAATCTTCTATACAGGAACGCTGTAAATATCTTAGAATCATAAAATTATATTTAAACAAAGAGAAGCGAAGCTTTACAGTTTTTGCCATGCATGCCAAAGCTTACTTACTGTTAACAGTTGTTTTAATTTCAAGAACTGAAAAACTGCTGAAAACGTTTTCGCCGCCATAGAGGATTATAGCGTGATGTTTCTAATAACGTTGTGTTGTTTGAAATTTAGTGTTATGTTATGTTTTAAAGATTGTTCGCGATTTACAAACTCGTTATTTTGAGCTACCAAACTGTTAAGTGTAAAGTGATTATGTTATTAGTGTGTATACCTCTTTTTCTTTAAGAGATGGACGCTTTTTAGCTTCTGGTTCGTCCTTTTTCTTTGGTTTAGCCTTTGCCTTCTCCTCAGGTTTTTTCTCCTCCTCCTATATGAAAATGCGTTATTATTTTTTGGTCCTACACTTTGTAAACGGTTTTGTTAAATGAATTTTATTTGAATAAGTGTCTTTTACCTTGTCCTTAGGGACAGGCCGTTTGCGCAGTGCAGGCACTTCAGGCTCGGCTTCTTTCTCTTTTGGTTTGATTTTACCCTTCATCATGTCTACATCATCCTATCAACAGTATTGAGATTTATTAATTTTCCTATTTTTTTACTTCTAAGACTCAATGATTGAAAAAGACGAGGAATTATTTTTTTACCTGAGTATCGCTAGGACGACGTTTGTCCTTGGGTGTAGGTGTAATCTTTTCGTATTTCTCAAGTTCAGGTTTTTCGTAATCATCGATAAAGTCAGGTCCAGCCTATAAATTTTTTAATTTAATAGTTTCTATCCGTTTTTGTAAAGAGGTAGGTAGTATTGCAAAATATCATGAATAGGCAAAAAAATAAAACAATTTTTAATCTACAAAATAATGTAAGTCTTTAATACCTCCTCAACTCCGTTTTGTTTTTTGGTCCTATCTGTGGGAGTTGGTGTCATTTTGTCGTATTTTTCAAGTTCAGGCCTTTCATAATCGTCCACGAATTCGGCTTGTTCCGGCTTTAGAAAAATATTAAGTTATTTTTTATTGTTTTCTAAAGTGCATAAGTTATTATTGTGTGTTTTATTTTGTGATATTACCTTCTTAACCGGTTTTTTGGACTTAGCAACCTGTGGTTCCTCAAGTTTGGTTTCCTCTTGTTTGATTGGAGCCTTTCCGAGTTTAACTTTCGATAACTCATCAACGGGTTCCTCTGGCTTAGGTATACCCTTTTTGATACTAGGTCTCCTTGGTTCAGTCTTTTCTTCTTCAACCTAGGTTAAAGCCCCGAATATTTTATTAGTGCATTTGTTTTCAAATTTTGATTTTATGTTTACGTATGAGGACCAAAAATAATAAATACAGTTATAATATGTATTTGCAAGAATTTAAACTTAAAATGAGTATATACCTTTGTAGTTTCAACTTTAGACTTTTTCTCCGGCACTGGCGCTGCCACTGAAGGTTCTTCTTCACTGTCTTGTTCACTTTTAACGCTATCAGCAATGGATGCGCGTTTACCCTAAATATGTTCACTCCTATTACTTTTAAATTCATTAGGATTGCCGACTAAACGCATTTTCATAGTAAAAATGAGTATGTGTGTGAGTGTATAGTGTAATGTGTTTACCTTCGGTGTGAGTTCCTCTTTAGGTTTTTTATCGAGCGGCGTCGGTGTAATCTTTTCATATTTCTCCAAAACAGGCCTCTCGTAATCGTCGACGAAGTCGATAATGTCCTATATCCAAAGAAAGTTTAGCACATCTAGTTATCACAATACACACGACAGAGAAAATGAGTTATCACAATCTAAAGTCGCTATATTAACACTTTTATCGATATATAATCAAATTGTTTTATAATGACAAGAATTTTGACTATGTCTAACCAAATGGAAGAAACGCAGCTGTAATGCGTAATATTTTTAATGTCGCTTAAATCTTATCAATGTAACAATTTCGCTGCAGATAGTAGACCGCTTCTTTTAAATAAAAAATGTTAAATTGCCACCCGTTCAACGTAACAAATAATAGTTTTTTTAACTACTTCCATATGGTTGAATTAATGAAATGAAATTACGATCTAAAGTCAACATTGTATCTACAATTTTTTTTAGCACGTTTTACAAATTTTCTTAGAACATTTTCTACTTTAGACAAGTAGTGTATAAGTATACATTTTTAATAGTCAAATAAGCTTTTTACATTGCTTAATAAACAAAAACTACCACACTTACCTCCTCTTTCTTAGCAACGACCTTCTTTTTGACAACCTTTTTCCCTTCTGTTTTCTTTTTAGTTTCTTCTTTCTTTTCCTCAACTGGTTCTTCCTTAGGCTTGACGGACCTAAGTTTTGGAATGCCTTCAATTTTCTTTTCCGGTTCAGGTTCAGGTTTCTTCTTTTCGAGTTTTTCCAGAAGAGATTTCTTCTCTTCTTCGGATTTTGAAAGTCTCTTCTCGAATATCTTTTTAGTTTCCTCAGCTTCAATTTCAGCCTTTTTGGTTTCTTGAATCTTAGTTTCAGCCGTTTTGGTTTCCTGAGACTTTGATTCAACCTTCTTGGCTTCGGCCTTAGATTCAGTTTTCTTTGCCTCAATTGTGACCTCTTCTTTATTTTCTTCAACTCTAACTTCTTCTTTCTTTGACATCTTTCTCATTGAAGATTTCTTTTGTTCCTCCTTTTAGAAAATACACATATATTTTCAGTTTATACATTTATTTTTAACTTTGCTACCCATACAGTTTTCGAGGGGCAGATAGCAAAATTCTGACATTTTTTTATAACATTAACAGCGGTTCAACATCCTTATTGAATATTAGTGTACCTATTTAGGCATTTTAATTAATATTATTGATGAGATTATTGAACCGCAATTGATTGCTACCAGGAGTGGTTTTGAAAACTTTCAAGTTAAAATATCTTCTAGAACGTAATCTTACCTTCTTCTTCTCTTCGACGTGGTTTTCTTCGATCACGGACTTCTCCTCCACGATCGACATTTCTTCCTCAGACTCCTCGATAACAGTCGTCTCCTCTTCTTCTTCCTCCTCCTTTTTCTTTTTCTGGAATTTGTATGCGAGCAAATTAATATCATTCTGTTACTGGCGGTTTTCAGGTGTTTTATTAGATAAGGGAATCATTTGTGAAAGTCAGATAATTTTGTTCATCGTGTTTTGTGAAAGTCAGATAATTTTCTTCGTCGTGTCGATAAATAAAATAAGTTTCAACTAAAACTCGGCTTCGGACATTTCTCTCAAGGATTAGATGGAATTAAATAAAGACCAGGACAGGAGGTGGAACATTTACACTCGCATTTTAGCTCGATATCTTTTACTTTGTGAAATTTTGATAAGCATTTAGATAGTCTAAAAGCACCAATACTTTTGATAAAAGTCTATTATATAAAAGTTCAGTAGTTCTCATAGGTACCTTTTCCTCGACGATAGTCAAGTCAGCACTTGACTCGTCTTCGCCGAATTCGTTCTTGATCACCACTCTGTAGTTAGCGACGTATTTGGTTGACACTTTTCTGATGATGAGTCTGGCGTTGGTGCCATCGAACGTTGTGTTTACTTCTGAGGATTCCCTGATGACCGTCGAGTTCTTGTACCATGTGCATCTGCACGACTGGTCTGAGGTCTTGAGGGTTGCCATAAATTCGGCTTCCTCGTTTTCTTTACGGGCCTGGAAACATTTTGAAGTAATATTGGAGTCTATAAGAAGGCACATTCTACTATATACGTATATTAGACTACAATGGTCTTCAAATCAATAATAATAAAATAATAAAGAATGGTATGTGTCGTTTTTTGGCTATATCCAGGTTTCATATTATTTATGTTTTTTAATTAATTAGGTACTTTTTTTTGTTAGATGTAGATTAATTAAAACTTACCAAGCTCCTCAGATGCCTGATGATAGTTGGTTTGTCACCCTTCTCTTCAGGTATGTCTGTTATCTCGACCAGCTGTGACGTCGCCTCTCCCTTCTCGTTCTTAGCGACCAGCTTGTACGAACCTTTGTCTATTTGTGAAACGTTTGAGATTTCTAGTTTCACTGTAAATTCACCCTGTAAAGTAATAAGAATGTGAATAAACCATCAATTTCTGTGACTAGAATTAAAAAGAGGTTTTAATTATAAATGTAGCTGTTATTACTGCAAATATTGTAGCGTTTCTTACCTCTCTACTAGGCTCAATAAGCACAGTATGCCTAGAGCCCTCTTTGACGGCGGTACTCTCCTTGAACCATGTGCATGCAGGTGCAAATTTACTTAATACTTTACATTCAACAATAACAGTCTTCTTCTTAATTATCTTAATGATCTTTGGTTTCTCTTTGATAACTGGAATGACTGTGGAGAGAAAATATTTGTAAATATAGGACATCATTATTTGCGTTACTTAGAAGATATAAAAGTCAATCAATCTTTATTCGTGAACACAGGTATTACAATAAAGGTCTTACGTATACATTTTAGTCGAGCTCTATATCCTACCAATTAAATTGGTGTACAAGTAATACAATTATCTAGAGATTTATCAAAATATTGGGATAATCATCGTTTACTTACTTTCAATATTGAGCGTAAGATTCGCATTGAGCTCTCCAAGTTCATTTTTAATGTTGCATTTATACAATCCGGAGTCTTCAATACCAGGATCGATCAGTTCCAATATGATTGTGTATACGTCTTCATTGACCTCGACCCTGGTCTTTATTTTCGACGAGTCCCTAATTTCTTTACCCTCGTGGTACCACACGATCGTCGGTCTCGGGCTAGCTTTGACCTTGCATCCCATTATAACTAATTTGCCATTGTCCTTTGACGTAATCGTTGGTTTTTCAACGAACGTCGGGCCTTCACCTTCCGGTTCTGGTTCAGCCTCAATGTTCAAATTGAGATTAGCGTTGCTTTCACCAAATTCATTTTTGACGTGACAGCGGTAAGAGCCACCATCCGCTGCCGTCGGGTTTGTCAAAAGCAACAATAACTCATATACGTCTTCACCCATTTCGGATGATCTGATTTCGATTTTACTACTAGCCTTGATGACGGTCGTGCCTCTGTACCACGTAACTTCGGCCGCCGGCTTCGCTTTACAGACACAACGCATCGTGATGAGTGTGCCATCCTCATTGGGAATGATTCGGGGTTTCTCCACGAATGATGGTGCGAAACCATTTTCGTCATCCCCACCTGAGAAATATGAATATTTTATTATAACACAGAGCACCGACTATAATTTTCATGCTGCTCGAAAGCTTAAAGCTTTACATGCTATTGCTACTGTATGCGTACATTCTTAAATAATAAATGAATGCATGATTATCCTGTTTTACCTTGGAAATTGAGAGCAATATTGGCATTGCTCTCGCCAAACAAGTTGAAGGCGTTACACCTATAATTGCCCCCGTCTTCCCGCGTGGGGCCTAAAATTTCTAACGTCAAATTAAATGTATCTTTTCCAGTGGCTTTCCTGGACATCTTCATTTTTGCACCATCCCTAATTTCTTTATCTCCGTGGAACCACGTGATGTCTGGAACTGGGTATGCTTCTAATATGCATTCCATAATAAGTACTTCGCCTTCCTGTCTAATGGTTGGCTTTTTAGGGAATCTCGGTGCTTTACCGTCGGGTATTCTGTTTAAAAGATAAAATATTTAAATAACAGCCCTAACCCTTACGCATAATATAAATGTATCAATTTTGTGTGTATCGTCTTACTTTGGTTTATCTCCGCCTTCGAAGTTTAGATTAATTTTTGCTACGCCTTCACCATGTTTGTTTTTCGCTACAGCCCGGTATTCTCCTTTGTCCGAATTCTCAACGCCTAAGATTTCGAGTCGCGCCATATGATATAATGTTTGGTCCTCTTCTAACGTAATTTTATATCTACTACTTTCTTTTACCATCTTTTTTCCATGGTACCTGTATCATTGAGTGCTAGCGTTAAAACCGATTTTACGTTTTGAATCACATTAAATATGTGTTGTGTAGTTTCTTACCATGTGACGGTTGGTTTCGGTTTGCCAACACATCGACATTCGAATGAGATTTTGGTACCATCATCCGATTGCCTGATGACTGGTCTCTCCGTAAATGTCGGTTTGATAAAGTCCTCAGGCACGGGCGCTTCGTCGCCTATTCATCAATGCACACATTATTAGATTGTTCACCAATTTTTGTTTTGACGAAGATTTGCAGCTGCCTTTACACGTTTGTTATCAGATTTAAGATGTTTTCTTTTCTAGTGTATTAAAATACGCAACGCAGGCTCATTCAGAGTTAATCGAGGGATGTATAAGAAAATAGATAAATGATAAATTATAATCGAATAGAATACATAAATAAAAATTTGGATTATACGTGTGTAATATTTTCCATTCTACTCTCATTCTGACAAACAGTACGCATGACAGTTGCTTGAGTTATTGTGTTAATTGTGCAATTGCTAAAGCGAAGAGTCTGCAACATTATTATTACTAACTACAAAAATATGGCGCGGGTGTATTAGTGTTAATTAAAGCACAGTTGCAATAGTAGTGAGATAAGAAACATGATGGTGATAAAGATATAAGAATAAGTAATAAAATAGTAATTAATAATATCAATTTGATTATAGGTGCAATAGTGTATGGTGTAGAGTGTGTCATAGTAAATATATATATAAGTGAGTGTATAGTGTGTTTCGTGTGTCAGTGTGTATTAAGAGAATTTATAGATCGAATTAGATAATTAAGAAAACATCTTAATCTGTAATACATAATAACCAATTAGGTACAACAACATTTTCTAGTGTATTATGTAGAGTAACTGAAATTCTGAAGGAATTAGTTGATGATTATACAAGCTTTGCTGCAATATCTACGTTTATAATCAGACAAATTACAACTAATACATGTAAAGGATTAGGTACACACAATAAAATAGCTTTGGTTAAACAATATTAAGCATAATTTTAGGTATACATTGCTGCAATTTCGTTTATTTCTCTACCAATATATATTTATTATTTTCTTTGTCTATTTTATTTGAAGCCAATTTGTCGCGAATTTATGTTGTCTTCTTTTAACACGGATTGGGATGAACTTGAGTGTACTTACTATCGAAGTTCAAGCTGATAGTGGCATTGCTCTCGCCGAGTTCGTTCTTGGCCGTAACCCTGTACTTGCCAGCGTCTTCCACTGTTACGTTGTTGATCTCCAGTGATGCATAATAGGATTTTGCCTCCTTGCTTACTGTAAGCTGTTGAAGTAAAAATGAAGATTATTGTAAATTATTTTGTTGATAATAAAAGTGAAGTTGAAATAGTATTGAATAAAAAAAGAATGTTAAAATTAGAAATGTGGATCAAAAGTTCAGCATTGGACTTGCCAAAACAAATCATAAACATTACTGACATAACTTCATTAACAATTTCGTTGAATATAATTATGTGTTGCATCTTCATCAACATTTCCTTCAAAATCGAAATATTTTTCTAATGCCAAATATACCATTACATAAACTTGTCAAATAGATGTTATTAATAAATGTTTAAGATAAAAGGTCATCGAGCCAGACAGTTGACACCTGGTATCGTCACCAGCCAACTAAAACCGGGTCAAGGCCATTTCTGAGTACTATTTAAAACTAGGACATCTTTAATAGCTGGTTTTATTTTTACTTTCTTTACAATGTCATCTGCGGTAATTTTTATCTTTTCTACGTCTTCACCTGTGGTTTTCTGACCACCGACTTTGTGCAATAAGCTAGTGGAATCACTTTCAGGTATAATTTAAATAATACTAAGTCCAGTAGAGTTTCTTTTACTTTTGCATTAGTATGAATTGTGTTGCCTCAATAGTTTTGTGTTCAAAATAATTCATTATTTCTAAAATACAGTTCTGTATCATTTCACTAAAATACAAATATTATGATGTATTAAGAATTATGATGGACAAGACCAGTGCAATGATGGATATTTCAACTTGTTTGTGCTATAATGTCAATATAATATGTTCACAGAAGAAAACAAATGTATCTAAGTCAGAAATACTGTTGATTTGAGATATTGCTGTAACTTTAAAGTAACAACCTAAACATTTGATGATGCTTCGACGTTTCTGCCGGCGACAGCAAGACTTATTACAATTAGGGCTAAAATAAGAGTTCCATCTGAAACTGACCTTGTGCCTGGATCCAGGTTTGACTTCTGCGCCACCGTGGAACCAGGACACCTGGGGCAGGGGTTCGGCTTCTATGCGGCACTCGAATATTAGCCGCTTACCATCGTCTTCTTGCCGGATGGCGGGTTTGCGCGCGAATGTTGGCGCTTTACCGTCCACTTGTCTGAAAACGACGAGCAAAACATGAGATAATGATGTGAAAGAATCCGTTTCTATTAAGAAAAGAGATTCTAAACCACGAGAAGTTGTAATAGTCAGTAACTGAGCCGATGAACTTTTTAGAAATCACATAGTCGATAATGACAGTGTGACAATCAACAAACAGCTAAATCATAAAATTTATTGAGAAGTTGACTGTGACTATGATAAGGTAGTGAATAAAGACCTACTCAATAGGTAGTAGAAGATAAAAGCATTAAAATGTTCATAAAGGAACTCACTTCTGTTTTTCTTCGTCAGCGGCTGAAAAGTTAAGCAAAAACCATAATTTATTAGATCCACACAAAATACAAAATGATTAAAGACGTTCTATTGATACATTGGTTGCATTCGATAGATGACTCCAATCGTAAAATTACAGTGCAACAAAGTTTATTGCTTAAGACTCGATTTTCAGCAGATATTTCAGCTACTGTTTACCATTCGCAAAACATCTTCCAGACATAAACATTGAAATAATTTCTCAGTGATGTGATAATTCTTAAAATATATCAGTAGTGATATTGATACTATTTAGTTCTAGTTTTAGATTTATAGTTTCATTTGTATTTATTTGTTCATAGAAAACAGCATGACTTGATGAAATTCCTGGAAATTCTATATTGAATTTCAGTGCAGAAATATTGTTGCTATTATTTTGTGCATTCATAAAGCATCAATTGTTTATTTTAGATGGAATACTTTTGGGAATTGTGTCTTTTAAATTTATCGTTCGAAAAAGTTTGATAGGGCTACAAGTACAAATTGTATAGTTTTTCGTCTTTTTTATAGATTTATAACTTAATTTTTGAGAACTATAAAGTGAGCAATGTGAGGACTGCATTATTTCTTGATTGTGACTATAATTCTTGATACATTACTTCTAAATACCTATTTACTTTCTAAACCAGTGGATTCTATGGCAACCCTGTAATATGACCTCTTTTTTTTTCTTTTCTTAATTCCTGTTTGATCAGAAAACATGATCAGCTGTCATCAAAACTATTCTTTAATACAATTAAACGACGAGCGTAAATTCGTTCTAGTAGCTACATGTTTACAATATCCAAACTTTTGTCAGTCGATTGTCGTCAGTACAGTTTCGCCTGACATTCGTGTTGCCAACGTGATGCGCAAGCGCAGGTTTGGCTCAACACCCGGGAGCGTGGGTTAACGTTCAACAGTACATTTTTGCGTATACATTTATTTCTGACTATGACTAATACCGTTATTTTCGAAGGTATTTTTATTGGCCCAGTATTGAGTTACGGGTATATTGTCACAAATGTTTGTGCCATTGTTTGACACGATGTTGGTTTGTTTGGTTCCAATATTTCGACATGTTTGCTGTCGACTGAAAAGTCGTAGGTAAACAGCCCACGGGTATTGTGGTCATAAACCAAATACAATTTCATTTCATTCATCCTGCTGAATTGTTGTGACAATTGTAACATTTTATGAAACGTACTTTATTTTTAATACACCCTTATGGAGGGTTTTCTTTGAAAGTATTCCGTGTGGTAAATTTTGGGTCAAAGCAAGAAATACTGGAAAGTAGATAAAAATGTTGTTTAACATTTCTAATACTGATTTATCATGTGATTAGCGATAACAGTGGTCGAAAAAGTAAAAGAGAGTAGAAGTGCTAACACTCGAGTCACCCATTTTCAGATAGTCATGACATCTTATAAAAATATTCATAATAATGCGAATTTTAGTACAATGACTAGTAGTAATATACTCACGGCTGAAGTTAAGGTTGATGGAAGCGGCCACCTCGCCCATCTTATTCTTAGCCTTAACTTTGTACAGCCCCGCGTCGGTCTCGATGACGTCATCTAACTCAAGCACCACCAGGAACTTGTTATTGGCGATGCTTTGGATCCTGGAACAATGGAAGAAGGTGGTTTAGAAGATGATGATTTTGATTTGAACGTTGCAGTCTTTTAAGATTGTGTTATAATCAGTTTTGTGCAACTGTTGGTTTTAGTAAATGATAATACAATAATATAAATAAGTAGAATGTAGAAGAGATGTTCCTCTTTATTCATAAACGTTGCTTAAAGTTAAGTAATGATTAGCGACTGTTTAACCATACATTTTTGACGTTTGAATGTCACTTAACTTTAATCATCGTTTATGAATAAACCCCTTTATGTTTGTCCAATAGATCCATTAGTGAAACATTCGTAAGATCATCTTATAATTTGAATTTACTGAGGATATCAACGCATGAGGATCCCGAAAGCCCGAAAGTCCGACAACCAGTCTTAGTAAGGGGTATCGTATTACCCAGTTACTGGGTTGTGGAGGTCAGATAGGCAGTCGCTCCATGTAAAATACTGGTATTCAGCTGCATCCGGTTAGACTGGAAGCCGACCCCAACATAGTTGGGAAAGGGCTAGGCAGATGATGAGATGATGATCAACGAATGAGGATTCAATGATCAGATGAAACCTTAATGATATTTGGGTTGCTAATTTGTTATATAGCTCCAATTTTAATAAAAAATAATGTTTTTTTAAAGATAAAGAAACTGAGTCAGAATTTCTGAATAGAATATTCCTGTGTTTTTTATTTAGTTAGTTCTGGTATTGTGGTTGAATCATCTGAATTGTTTGTGTCAAATTACTTGGAACTGAAAGATTTGTGATCATCCCTAAGATGCAATTAACGCCATCGATGTAAGTATTGCAATAATTAATGGAGTTTTAATACCGCTTCCATCTTCTGCCAGACCACTGTACTAAAATGACGCGCTTCCTCCGGATAAAAGCGTTTGCAATTTACGTAAATAAGCTTATATCCTTGTGTTTAAATTATCTTATCTTTATTTAATTTAGGAATTCAAGGTAAATCAGAGAGCAGCTCATGTTGTCAATTTAGTATGAATGGTCATTTTTCACTTATACTCAAATAAATTCCTGATAAAAAACCATTTAGTTTATTATTTTCCTCTTTACTATCTATCACTGTAAATTCTTCCACGTATCTATGAATGTGTGAAGAATTAAAATAATAATACCGCAATCATAAGTCGCATACATTACATATTTACAAGGTTTTGGTAAAAAAATCTATACAATGCATTATTACTGTGTATCACGGTGATCAAGATCTCATATTTAGTAGAAATTAATACTTCATGCATTTCCATTTCGAACTTATAATTCCTATTTTCCCTCTTCATTATTCCAAATGAAAGTATGGTAAAGCTGGTTAGCAGTAACAATAATGTAGCCAGTAGCTTTGGGTTGCATTAAAATAACCCACGACGCGATGTATGGTTCCGAGATTGGACTGGATTACAGAAGTGGGTCGCCAGAGGTATTTGTAAACAGGCCTGACTTATTGCAGTGTTTCCTTTGCCTACTACGGAAAAGGATTTATGAGAATGTTTCCAGTGCCAGTAGTTTAATTTTAATTAATGGTTAAGAAGCTAGCATTACGGCTTTATTTAGTTAAAATGATTTTATTTTCAACTGCGTAGGTTAAATCATCTTTTTCTTCAAGAATGGAACTAACAACGTACTTTCAAAAATCTTTGGTTGCAACCTTTAACCTTTGATACACTACCTCAAGATTCCATATTGCGTATTTTTTACATTTCAATGGTGGAATGCACTTCTCTGTCATTCTATAAATAATTATTCATTTGTTTAAATATTAACAGCTGATTCATCACCTTTCTGTCCTTGTGCTGCATTATTTGGGATCGACGCAACACGTTTTCTTCTTCCATTCTCCTCTGTCAACTGTCACGCCATCACTCACTCCCTTCTCTTTCATATATTATCATTCCTCATATAAACCATCCATCTTTTCTTTGGCCTTCCCCTCCCTCTCCATCCATATTAATAGGTGATTATTTTGTGAAATTCATCATCATCATCATCTGACAAGCCTTTTCCCAGCTAAGACTAGATTATTTTATCAAGTAATACTACTTATAAGGTTCTATTATTAGTGCTAAGACTTTTGTTTACTATCAACCATTAATTCCTACATCTGTCTAGTTCCATTTCTGTTTTATCAGTTTGCATTTATAAATGCCCCATAACTACCATTTGAACTTCTCTTCCTATGAAAATGAACTTATCTGCCACCAGTTACGTATTTATTCTAGACTTTTACTTCATCTAAAATCAATCTGACTAGCTTTTTCCTCATTATGTTGGGGGGCTTCCAGTGTAACTGAATGCAGGTGAATACCCTTATTTTACGTGGAGTAATTACCTATCTGACTGCAACAACCCGCACTGGGTAACACGATACCCCCCCTGGGTGATACTGGTTGTCAGAGTTCGGGCTTCTAACAACACATACATGGTCCATCTCTTATATGACAAGTAAATAGAGATGAGTCATCAGCATCACTTTTAGCAACGTGTATTCTATCTAGTTCACGGTCTATCATCTCTGGTTTTCATGCAAGTAATAATTCCAAATTGCTAATATATGCCCGACACTGCGCAGTAAAATAAAGATTTCATACGACAATCACTCCGTTTCCTCAATGTTTTAGTAATTATCCTCATACTCTTGGAAACGTCTCAAAACTCATACCGTTTACCGATTAAGACGGAAGATAATATTTTGGAAGCAATAAAAATATGAAATATGATGAGAGGTTTTATGCGGTCAGCTTTGAAGTGTGGCCTTGAAATTTGACGTTTCTTTGAGCTCATTTTTTGTTGATCATTTGTATGTAGTATAGTTGTTCCTGATTCTATAACAGAATCAGGAACAACTAGAAGCTTCTCATAGTTTTCCACTATCTCGGTGTAACGTGAAGAAAAAACGCTTAATTTTCCGATTCATAACGTAGTACAAACTTATGGATTAACTTCGCTGGATATGATCACTTTAGTAAACACAATAATTTTAGAAATGCTTTTAATTATTTAAAAAATTACGTCTTATTATTTTTGTTACATCATCACTCATCAGCATCATTGGCAGCCTTATCCACCCACTGCTGAGTATACTCCCTCATATCTTCCTACTTTTTTACTTCATCACTACTTGGCGAAAAATTTTCATCTTGATCATGTATATTATTATAATTATTTGTTTTTTTTAAAGAATATAATATCCTACTAATATTATACGAGTAAATGTGAAAGTTTGTGTGTTTGGATGTTTGTTACTCAATCACGCAAAAACGGCTGAATGGATTTGGATGACATTTGGCAAACAGATAGTTTATAACCTGGATTAACACATAGGATACTTTTTATCCCGATATTCCGACGGGATCGAGACTAACGCGGGTGAAACCGCGGGGTACAGCTAGTATTGAATAATGAAATTGTTGTTCTATTGCATTTTCCTAAGATTATTTTTCGAAGTAAGAACTTATCAACGTCTTCACATAGTCAGTGTTTCAGCACTGACATAATTTCAATCAAAAATTCGAACAGCTGATAATTCTACGCTATATCTTGGTTTAAATAGAGTTAATTCTTTTTTATAACGGTCCTAGGAAAATTCCTATTAAATGGAATTAAATGTGTAGTTAGTTTCCTTTGGTGAAATTGTATCGTCATCGGTTGATCCGTTGGGATGATCGACAAACTTGCAGACGTTCATATTTATGACACAGTTAGGATTAAACGTTCGCTGGCTTTCGACAGAAATAGAAGAAGGATTAAAATC
Source organism: Lithophane leautieri (assembly GCA_949152455.1). Taxonomy (NCBI): domain Eukaryota; kingdom Metazoa; phylum Arthropoda; class Insecta; order Lepidoptera; family Noctuidae; genus Lithophane; species Lithophane leautieri. The sequence continues at coordinate 7,195,779 of OX424483.1, forward strand.
TAAATATAAAGATATATTTATTGCATAACTGTGCATGTACATTCGTTCTTATTTTAAACATAACGTTTTTGGGCTCAACAGTTTATATCGGATATGCAATAGTATTAAAAGGAATAAATTACATACTAGAATAATTATCATGTTCATGATTGAGTATTTTCTAAGTCTCAAGGAAGAGCCAGTTTTTTCGGGAAAGCCGATTTGAGAGCTTAATGCTGTGCTTGAATCGATCGAATGATAACAATTTTCTAAACTGATTCAAACTTAAACTCAAAGGGTCTTGCTATAAAAACTTAGACACTTGTTCAACGTGTGTCTGTTTGTTTGTTTTGTCGTGTTTTAAAGGTGTTTAAGCTAAACAACTGATAAACACGGTTTTGTGGTAATAAGGAAAGCATTTATCTCAATTATATCATTTAAGTACATGTACTTTTGAATTGTCTAAGAATTCCTTTAAAAAGATGAAGCTAGTTACCCATTTCAAAGCGTCGTAGGTTCCTATTGAGAAAAACGGACAAGAAACTCCATGGACACTCTTTTACATTATACTGTTATAAAATATTAGGTAGATCATAAATTCCTTCTTCTTATAATAAAACTGAGTGAAGCATATATGTCGCGTACTAAAACCAAAAGCTACGGTACAGTTAAATCAGCTAGAACTAGCTGCTGCTAAGCGCGCAAACTAAAACGCAAGGAACTAATCCGATTATCTACTCGTAGTTTACGTGCATGACGGCACCTTGTTTCACAAATAACATAACATCACGCCTGTAAAACCCACTTTTCGCTAGTTATCTTTTTTAAGTCTCATGTAATTGGGGGCGAGGAGCTCGTGGCTTAGTAATAACAGCCGCACGGGTCAGTTCATCAGGTTAAGCTACGCTTGCCGGGGTTGGTCCGTGGATGGGTGACCATCTTTACATATCGAGACTCCTCCGTGCCTCGGAAAGCACGTTAAACCGTTGGTCCCGGCTGTCATTTGTGGATCTTTGACAGTCGTTACGGGTCGTCAGAAGCCCGACAGTCTGACAACCAGTGTTACCAAGGAGTATCGTATTACCCAGATACTGGGTTGTGGAGGTCAGATAGGCAGTCGCTCGATGTAAAATACTGGTATTCAGCTGCATCCAGTTAGACTGCAAGCCGACCCCAACATGGTTGGGAAAAGGCTAGGCAGATGATGATGTAATTGGGGACGAGCCGATTGCCATAAACACGTTATCGATTGCGATGGCTTAGACGGCAAGTACACTATTGCACTGTTGAAAAATGTCTTGTTTGTGTAGGTAAAATGTGTGTTACCTATAATTACATAACATTACGCTTGTATTTTCCGAAGGGTCAGGCAAATGTGTGTACACCCACATTTCGCTAGTTATGTTTAAGTCCCATGTAATATGGGGCGAGCCTATTGCCACAAATCCAGACTCCGGCCTCGAAAATCGGGCTGCGGACTAAGAAATTTGAGATGGAAAAACTCAATAATACTTTGTCCGACCTGGGAATCTAACCCAGCACCTCATGCTCAGCAGTAGAACTTACGACCACTAAGACCAACGGGGCAATTCGTGTTTCACAAATATACACATTTACTTTACCTAGTCATAAAAAGACCCATGTTATCATTTGTAAATTGTTTTGTTTTTTACTGGAATCTAGAATCTTTGTCGTTTTAACAGCTCAAGCCACACTGATACAATTTTTTTTTTAATCTCCTTCTTTTTAATGCAATCTGTCCTGGGACATTCAGCAATAGGTAGATGATGGTTCCTGATCTTGCACGGTATGAAGCCACTGCCTCATCCGATCGACACTACAGCTCCAATGATAAAATATAATATACCAAATACCATCATCTTCAAGATATTACGATTCCTCATCAAAATATTAATAGCCCGCGTTCCCGGCGGGTGCCAAGTGTGTCGGCTTGCGATCGTCTTGGTCACATCAAAAGGATGCTTGAGACAAACAGTGAAGCTAATGACATCGAACGTTGACCTAATATGTTTTGGATATGTTGCACCTCGTATGCTATGGACATGTGGACTTTGACAACGAGTTTGGATTTTTGGATGTTGTGTCTATTATTAACTAGCGGTTTCTGAGAGACTCATCAATTTCATCTGTTAAATTGGTTTTTTGCTACCAGGTAACACGAGATTTTACAGCAGATTTTCTGAAACCAAGCCTATGCTACTTGCCTTCCATAAACCGAGGGCCAGATCATTAACCGTGGTAAAGAAAATACGGGAAAAGAGATACAGAAAATAAAGCATATTTGGGCAATCTATTCATGTTAGTCGTACTTTCCTCGTCACGCGAATATGTGAACGTCGCATTCATAATGTAACTTTTTGTTCGGAAAACCAGAAAGCGCCCGCCGCTGTCAGATTCACCGAACAAAAAGTGATATAATTAAATCCGCGACGATCGGTTTTTAAATAGGGCGCGGGGTATGTAAAAACAATTTGGGGAATATATCAATAATAATAGTCTGACCGAGACTAGCCTTCGGTGCGGGAGATATTATAGTGCACAAATCTGTGCGCAGACGGCGCAGACACAGGTGCACTCTCTTCCCTCACTCTCATAGTCCGATGGGACGGCTATCCCAGACGACCGGAGAAAGATCAGGCGCAGGACCAACGGCTTAACGTGCTTTCCGAGGCACGGGGGTATCATACCGCCAACTGTCAAACTCCGGGCTGTTACTACGAAATTTCTAATGGAAAAACCCAAAGCAAAGTCGGACGGGAGTTGGAGGTCGGGCAAAGTGTTATATGTCAATACACCGTGGCCGAATAGAGAATGATGTAATATGGAAGAAAAAGACAAGCTGCGCCGACTTCAAAAATGAGATAAAGGACGATCATTCATTTCACTCCTACAATTAAGCTTTTGTTTGTACTAGAGCCTACTGTGCTGTGATGTTTAAACAGTAGTGAGTTTCAAGGATATTGCTACCATAGTAAAGATATTTTAATTTAGAGCCACTTCATCGCTAGTAAACATCTTACCCGTTGAACTTACATTCAAAGTTGAACTAATGTTCAGATCATAATTAATATAAATAAACATCACGCTCCTCTAAATAAAAATAGAATGAGATATTAAACACAAACTTTTCGCAGACATGTGATTCAGCCTACCCATGACAGGATATAGAATTTATTCGAATGACTAAGAATTAATACTTCAAAATGGGGAGTACTTGGGACTTGTCACGTAGATATCTATCATAAATAATTATCTTTGACAATTACTAAACTTTTTTGGGCGGAGAAAATGCCTGTACGCATGGGGCAATATCCTGAAAAAAGTAGTTAAGAAATATGGGGCTTAAACCTATAAAAAAATCTGTTGTATATACTTAGCCTATATCCGCTTTTGTATAGCGACTACAAGAACTACTCTGCAGGACTATCACGACAACATAATATGTAACTACACCTGATCAGCAATACCGATGGTGGAAAAGTCAAAAATGTAATGATCACATAAGCTACCGAAAAGTTTATGTCAATCCTGTCGAAAGTCGTTGCAGAAATACGAAACGCTTGCAAAGCCATTACCACTTGTCTAGGCCCTCTGCGTCTTACATTGGCGTTAACAGTGAAAATATAAACGTGACTTTCTTTGTTAACATTAATTTAACCGTATTATTTAGCTTTGCCCAGTTTTTAGTTGACCAACAATTTCAATAATTATAGTGCCATTGTTTATGGCTGTTTGAACTTTCATGTCGTTAATGACTTGCAGCGCAACATTGATTGAATGTAAATAACTAAATTAGCTTTCGTCATTGTTATCATTGTTTCTCAATTTTGTATCACATTATTTTAGGATTCATATTTCGACATAATTATTTATTCTAACCAACAGGCTGTCATTTTTCTCTAGTCAAGCTAAGCCTAGCAGCTCAACTACAACAATGCAATAAATATAGAGAACGCAGAAATTAATAATCTATAAAGGCATTTTCGTTAGATTTCGTAGCGTTTAAGAAGAGGTTGACTAATGTAATGGCGGAATCCCACGATCGGCAATATTGCAAACGGACACGTACGGCAGACACCGCGCACCGAGGCGCTTCCGATGTCTGCGATACCCCGCACGTAGACCTTCCCACGGGCGCCGTCCGGGCTCGTCGGTGTCCATCCGCAAAATCGCGGATCGTGGGATTTCGGTATACGAGGGGTATGTGAACTGCTCTCGTAGATCTATTTGGCACATATATCACATATCCATTTCACTTCTGACATTAACAGAATTTTCGACATTGGCATTATTACCTATCCATAAAGAAAAACAGAATAGAATAGAAGATTATCACAATGTACTCACTTGAACTTGGTCCTAGTATCTTCTTTGAGCAGTTCATCGCTCCTAAACCAGCAAATCTCCGGCTTAGGCGATGCGACCAGCTGGCATTCGAAGACGAGTTTGTTACCATCGTCTTCCTGTCGCAGCTGGGGCTTCTGTGTGAAGCTAGGGGCTAAATCGTCGGTCACCCCCATTGTTAGTTTGGGGACATTACGCTCGCGGCTGGACCAACACTGCCGCTCTGATGATGGGCTTCAACCTGAAAAGAAGGAAAGACAGGTTACTGATAAAGTACTATAAACGAACTCATAATTGCTTTATTACACTAAGATTGAATGCTTGCACTTCATAACACGACCAGGGGGCCTAAGCCGGCCACATTAGCAATTCCTCTAAAAACAGTTCATTTCCTGAATCCCAGCTATCATTAGCAATTCCTTTAATCCTATTAATATTATTAATGTGAAAGTTTGTGTGTTTGTGTGTTTGGATGTTTGTTACTCAATCACGCAAAAACGGCTGAATGGATTTGAATGAAGTTTGGCAAACAGATAGTATATAACCTGGATTAACACATAGGATACTTTTTACGCGGGTGAAACCGCGGGGCGCAGCTAGTTTGACATAAAAGCAATTCATCATTTGTGGACCATTTTACGAATCTCCATAGAAAACTATCAAACAGATATTTCGTAGTATGAATTACACGCAGATCATAATATGAATTGTCAGTTTGTGTCATTTTTTTCGATGATATTTTCATATTATGATTCTGCTAATGTGACCGTTTTAAGCGCCCAGGTCGATTTTCTGGAATTTTTTGTCCAAGGTCGACTAACTTATTAAAAACAGTCGAAGCCTGTATGAGTGTTTGAGGAATAATCGGGTGTAATTCATACAAGTGAATCAGTAAGAGACACTGGTCTAACTATAGTAAAAAAAGTATTTATTATAACTGGCCCCACAAATATAGGTTAGAATTTTAGAACGAAAAAAAAAACAAAAGGCTGGTTAAAGTCAAAGCAGGTGTCGCTGATGATTTACCAACGATCTTATATGTCATTACGATTACTTAGCCTTGTACAGGTGTTAGCACAGCTGTTAGTCTACAAGAATTAGAGTTGAGAAGATAAATGAACTCGCAAATATTAAGACCTATAGGATTTATAGTTTCAGATGGCTAACTTCATGCAGATTTCCATAGTGTTTACCTTAGGTGTAAAATTAGTTAGTAAGCTTGTCGTTACATGTAAGCTAAGTTTTACGTTTTCTAATTCAGAAATACATGTCGTAGATAGATATTCGTATCCGCTGTTTTACAAAACCGCAAGTTTTTTTACAAAACAGCTCTGTTATGTAAAACATGCCGCTGCGTTTAACAAAACCGCTACCCACGTTTGTCTTAATACAGAATGGCTTTTCTGCAGTCACAATAAGCGGTTGGTGTGGCTTCTAATGCCGAATTGGTCGCAGTAACTAAGCTAGGGCGCCATTACCAATTGGTTTAGGTTAGGTTTGAACTGTGAATAACCGCGCTACTCCCAATTTGGTTGCAGTTACTTGGCTACTTAGCATTTTTAGAACTGACTTTCATGAAACTGATGTTTTCACTATCTTGAGTTAGGGTCATTTTCACTCATATTATTCGTTTTATTAACTTCTGTTTCGCAGGCCATTATTGTTGTTATGGCACACAGAGTCACGAGGGACAAAATTTTGAACTAAAATCTACAATCTGACGTTTCATTTCATGCTGTTTTACATAACCTCTAATCGGCGACCCATTGCATAGATAAATGCAAAACGTTTTTGCAATTCTGCATTTTAAAGTAAAGTAATTATGAAAAACCGCTGCACGTCGATCAGCTATTTTACATAACGGAGCTGTTTTGTAAAACAACTAGCAGCTTTGTAAAACAGCCGATTCGACAATCCCTCTGCGACATACACAAAAAAAAAACACGATCGACATAATTTCGACGATTTGATTTCGATGATTTATTTTTGAATTGTTTTTTGTTTTTATGTTATAATTGCGGACGCTTTAACTTGCTTTCTACACTGTTCTCACATGTATAATTTCAACATGAATGATGTAACCAATTGTTTGTATCAATTTTTTTATTTAAAGTAGTGTCCTCGTAGTTTCTTTCCCGTACTTCTCCATAAGTACCTACTACGCTTTGGAATGGGCAACTAGCTTCATATTTCTGACCGACTCCATGACAATTCAAAAGTGCCTGTAAATGGTTTAATTGAAATAAATGCTTTGAGTTTGAGTTTATACATGATTGTATTTCTCAACACTGAATTCACAAGACTGAGGATTGAGATATTTGTTCACAAAATGGAGCTCAGCTAGTAACAATTTTAGCTCCTGATCCCAAAATTAATTCTTCTGATTTCATAATACTTTTGATAATGTAGGGGTGTCTAAAGCTTTTTAATTTTCTAAAGCTTGGTTAAGCTTTGTTCAGTAATGCTATCAAATCTAAGTGATAGATGTCATGATTTGTTGACCAAAATAAAAAATCCTGTGGAACAACCAGTCACAGAGGTTGATAATTATGTGATGCAAAAATGTTTAACGGGGCTTAAAGAGGGTAGCCACTTCAAATCGACTGTCAAACCTCATACAATTGATCGTTTGTTGATATTTTCATCAATCAATCAAAACAGAAAACATAAGAATAGACAGCATAACAGATTGTGAAGCTTTTTACAAAATGGGAAGAAATAAATGTAGGTAATTTTATGCCCACGCTAAGTATTGAAAGTTAGCTTTTTATTCAGAAAACGAGAACTATTTTTCTTGTCCAGTTTTTTTTATGTGTTTTTCATACAAATTCTACTGAATTTTGGAACAAAATCGTGAAACCAAAGAATTGAAAATAAGAATGTAGAATTTCTAGAAACATTGTGTTTAGTTTGTGTTTTTCATCATGTCAATCAATGACTAGACATAATTAGTGAGCTTTGAAGATATCACATTCTAGTGTAATCAGTATCTAGTAAAGGGTAAAACAATAATGCAGTAACTGATGCTTTTTTAAACATTTTTTGGGAGAAGCTTTTTAATAGCATACCTAAGAATTCCTCGTGTAAAATATTAGAAATTATTATTACTACCATAGCCTGGTATTTAGTACTAAAATCATTACTTCTGTCTTTAACTGCACCGGGACACCTGTCACGATCATTAATATTATCGAGCCTGAAAACCATACATCAAGTATCATCAGTAACTGAAGCAATGTTGGCCACTCCAGAGCCGTCCGATTCACGAGTGACTCACACGCAGAGCGGTCAGCGCCATCAACACTGGCAAGGTGAAGTGTAACCGAGTGGGTGTCCAGTATTCAAATATTCACGAGTGTGAACGAAACGAAAGAGTGTCTCGGTCTATTTCTGTACCGTTGAAGGCCTCCGAAGCTTCGCAACGCGGCGAACGCTCCCAGAAGAAATTTTATAACTTGCAACTGTAACTTCCTCTGATTACCTAATACTCGTTCGATTTAATTGAACATTTTATGGTGCATTCCCATGTTCAAGTGCCGAGAGTGCTCGAAATACACTTTTGTCGTTCTGGGATTTATTGCTGTATTAAATTCTGTAGATATTTTGATTGGTTTTGGAGTGCCACAATGGCTCATGTTATACCCACTTTAAATAATTTGAGTTCAACATAAAAGCCTAGATCTAAAATGGAGAAATTAGTATTGCATCTGTAGTGTCTGTTGACAGTTGATAAAGATGTAAGTAAAAGTAACATACCAGAGAAATAGGAACAGCCAATAATCCAATAGTGTCACGAAACACTCAAGTCAAAACACATTCACAATTTTAAAGTACAAAATTCGCTAAACAAGACGTTCGAGAACTTGACGAAGGTTGTAAGAAACTGGATTCGTCAGAGAAATCGGGCGGTTTTGTCGCCGGCGGCGGGACGCGTCGGGTCGTTTTCGAAATCGTAACTAAACTATGAAAATTTTGGCGGCTGGCCGAGGCGGGCGGGCGGAATTCGCGTGGGTGGATGCAGGCACCGCCATGGATTGGATAACTGACTCGTCATACGTGACGTCTCCGGTGCAGAGGTGTTTTCCGCTGAAGATAGACGCTGATCTAATAGCAGTATTGTAGCAAATATTGGGATAGGGTTTGGGCCAGTGCTAATTTATTTTATTGTCGTGGGTGGTTTAGTTCTAAGTTGTATTAGACTAATCTTCGAGTAATTTCTCGGGCATTCCGGTTTTAATTGTAGGTATTTTCCCTTCTCTTTCGTGTCCTTCGTTTGGTTTTGGTATAGTTTCGGTTCCATTAGTGTTGGTTGATAATCTTAAATGCAGAATTTTATCTAAGAAAGACCAGTTCACGTTATCGAGCTTGCCTTTCCAAATGATTTGATTTAATTTACACAGTGCATAGCAACTCTTTGTAATCGTTTTTCGAATGCCCTTAAAATCCCTATTGAGTTGTGCACATTTATATAGTTCATAGACATGGCTGATCCAGACCATGAAGTTGTTACTGCAAAAACGAAATGGTTTTCTCTAAATTGATATAAATAAATATATTACCATGTCGTTATAAAGGCATTTCTAAAAAACAAGTTACAAAATAAATCTTCTTGACTTCAGCTGTTTCCAACTCACAATTCATACCTAAATCTTTATTTATTGTAACGTGATAACTTTGACACGTTTTATTAAACAACATACAAATATAATATTTTGTAATAATATATGTTTGTTTCGCAGCCCGTGAATCTGACAAACAAGTGGCACTGGTTTTATTAGTTCATAAATCAGTTTCAGTCGTAAATTTTTCTTCAGTATTTATGGATGTACGCTCCTTGGCAACTGGAGAAGTCAGGTGACCAATAAATCAGCAGGTGAATTGTGTCAACATGTAAATATGCAATGCTTTAAGCCTTGTGATTGATGAACTAAATGCGTCTGGGGACAATGATGGACAGTGATTTCATTACAGCTCTCCACACGTTTATTTTTAATTGAGATTAAGATCTGAGCAATCTTTTTAATAACATCAGCCTCGAGTATATCAACTCCTCTTGAAAGCTCTAGAGTTTAAAATTTAATAACACATTTGTCTTAGTTAGAGTTACAAATGGTGCTGTTTCATAAACAGGTGATTAGAGGTGAGATACTGCCAGATTAGCAATAAAAATGTTTCATCATCATAAAAAATTTAACATTCTTTCTTTAGACATTTCTTTGAATTCTCCAAGGTATTTAATTACTTCATAAAAAATTCCTTCAACATTTTTGTACAAATATTCCATTGCATGAACACTTTCTACAATCAATTTATCAAGAACACTGTCCTAACTTCAGTAGGTTTTGTAGCCAAAATTATGAGTTCAATGACTTCTATAATATTTGCTTTTAGATTGTTATCAAGGCTGAGAAGCAAACTATCCAGATCAAACGTAAGATAATCATAAGTAGTGATTATGAGTAATTTTAGTGAAATGAAATTACTTAATCTATAAATCGCAGCATACTAGTTATATTTCACATAGGTAAAGATATTTTTCCTTTCAACTTTGGGCAGCTGTTTTCATATTCAATTATTTCCGAGTATCTACAAATATAATTTCACCATCAGGACTGCAGGGGACTATGATTATGCTTAGTAGTACATGATTTATAACATACCGTCCACAAGAAAAGTTAGCTCTCACGTAGAAATCTAAAAAGATTTAATGCTACATAATCGTGATCGGAAGTTACCGAGAGCAACTTTAATCCTGACTGCTATGGTGTTTGTCGGAATCCCAAAAGATAGTTTAAAAATTACAACTTCTAAATCACTAATCACACTTAACATAAAGCAGTTTTTCACAGAACCAATATTTTACATCAGCTATGAAAACACAATAGAATTTGCAAAGATCAAAGATTCTAAGTAGCACCAACTTATTATTGTATCATTAATTGCTCCATTATTATCGCCACAAGGCATGAATGGATTGTAGATTGTAAAGATCACAGGAAATCTATTTCAAACATAGTTGGGGAATGAGAAAACAAATAATCTCTACTACCCACTTTTCAGATATTTTTGATAACGGGACAAAGCATCCTGTTAGAAGATTTCTTTTGAGCGATGACGGTATCTGCTGGTGGGCGGTTATGCTAACTTGTTATGCAGACAGCAAAGATCAGCCAAGGTATTTGTATTCTATTATTTTCAGGTATGGGATTATGAAACCGGATGGGTTTCTCATTCCTGTCATACCTCTAGTCTGGTGTGTGTAATGGTGTGTTTAATTGCTTTAATAACTTCTGGGCTTCAGTTTTAGTTCATGCATAAATTTTTGTATTCAAATCATCAGCAATATTTTTGTATCTTTCACTATATTTACTTGCATCACGAACTCTGCTTCAAATCATACATAAAAATGTTGCCGTTTAAAAATCTTAACCAAACAACATGAGACATAATACGAGTAATTCAGACACAGCATCACGTCTTTTAAATTAGGTTTATTTTTCTATATTTCCCAATTGATTGGTCCGAGTTCTTCAAATGTTTGGCCAACATACTGATAGACTGCTTCGACAAATGTTGGTACAACTACCGATACATAAACAAATGATCAATTACTCAGTTCGCGTGATTTGGCAAACAAGGTGCGCTTGCGCAGGCGCGCAGCGTGATGCCGACATTCAGCCGGATCACTGAGTCATACACTTCGGTTGAATAAGATGATCAGATGGTTACGTTGATATAATGTGATGGTGTTACTTTTAACGGGAATTAAGACTTTGAACTTTTAGATGATTTTGTTTTTAAGGACTCTTTGGAGATTTTTGAAACATAATTATACGGTCTACGTCGCCGCAACGATGCTTACTTTTTGGGTTAAAATCTATATAGACGTTGAAATGAAATATTAAATTAAAATATTTTGTGCTGTGCTGCAATTAGAATAAATTATGATTTGATAAATAATTTAATATATAAGTATATTTTTAAATTTACAATTTAAATGAGCTTAGTACTATACTAATTGTATTAGGATAATTTTTAGTCATCGCCGGTAGTAGAGTAACCGCCGGTAGTCAAAAGCCCGAAAGTCTGACAACTAGTCTTACCAAGAGGTAAGACCTACGTAGTAACTGAATTCTGGAGGTCAGAGGAGATCAAGGAGTTTCTTGCCCGTTCTTCTCTATAGGAACCTACTATGCGTTGGAATGGGGAACAAGCTTCATCTTTCTAACTGACCCACCCCTTGATTATTAAAAATTACCTGTGTTTTGGTTCGAGTTAGATATTCAGTCGCTCCATATTTATTTATTTATTATTTATTGCGGATCACACATAGAGTACATGTATATAATCCATATAGTATTAGTAACAAAGACTTAGAAACTATGTTAGTGAAACTTACAAACTAACCTAACCGACAACTAATAACTACGTGGCTCAACACATGTTGGCACGTGCCTCCGCATCCAGTGCCTAATAAAGGGGCTGTCCACCTTGTCGCCCAATGTTTTTATGATATTGTTGGAGCTTCCGCGCAACCTACCCATTATTGACGCCGCCCGCTTTCTCATTACGGCATGACATACTATATGACATACTGTTATCCAGCTGCATCCGATTAAACTAGAAGCCGACACCAACATAAGAAAGAGAAAAGAGCTACGCTAGGCAGATGACGACTTTAGTCATAGATGATTATATAATGCTTTTGGGACTTGGCTAGCAATTTAAGACAACCCTAATTTGTCCTATGTTTCGATTATGGATTAGGACAGATGTTAAACATAAATACTGAACTACAATTTGTCACGAGTCTTGATTACTCATAGTATAAATAAATCAAAGATTTACCTTCATATCTACATACATATCTTTATAAATCTTAAGAATCACTTTGTCTCATCTGTGACAAGATTTTTAATAAATTATTTTCATAATACTATTGTTTGAGTACTTCTGAAGGTTTTTCTTGTGATTGAAGAGTCAGTCTCTCTCGTTTCATATTAATACTATTTTCTAAACTTCAAAATGCGTTTGACAGTGATTGTTTTATATAACAATTTGTCCTGAAGTGAATGATATATTCTCTTTTATATTTATTTGTTTGATTTGATTATCACTTTGTAAAATAACTAAGAATATTCAATTGTCCACATTGTTTTGACCTAATTTTAACCGGCTTTGTTTTTAGATTTAAAGAGGGTTGAATGAATAATTATGTCATCGAGGCATTTATCAATCAAGATCAAAAAGTATTTTTATCAAGTGAATAAATGAAGGGAATTACAACGTTAATGCTTTTAATTTATTGGGGATTATGTATTTCATAATCCAAATCCTAACTTAATATTATAAATGCGAAAGTGGGTTTGTTTGTTTGTTACACTTTCACGCTCAGACCAACAAAAAAAGAAAGACGGAGCATTTCGAACATCAAAATGAAGCCACCTTTTTATCTATGTGTCTGTAAAAAGGGTTGTCATTTGCTAAAGTTTTTCCCTATAATTTGGGGAATAATATTTTGGGTAGGATAATTTGTACGAGTAAGATATTGTTGAGTATGGTATTGTACCTCAATCGTTAGGAAGGATTCCGAAACAAAACCATTTTTTTTTTACATCGCAAAATAAAATAACAATTAAGTACAAAGTGCATTTACATACATGATTTGGAGATTACCTTTTAATCAAGAATTGCTTGTGATAGGAAGCTCCGCTCTTTCACTTAGAACTATCCATTAATTATCAATTGAATGTAAAAAAAATTGGTTTGTAAATTATAGAAATATTAAGTTATAAGGTTGTTGAAGCGTAAATCATAACATCGTCGTGGGTAGTAAATTGTTTTGAAATAAAATAGGTACTTAATTATATTTACAATCAACTTTATTAAATTCAAGAAGACCACGATAACAAAATCACTGACTATAGAAAGCACGTAAAAAGCGTCCGCAATTTGGGAAAAAATAAAATTTGGGACAGTAGTATTTAAATTAGCTAGTCTAAGTTGAGAAACTAACTAAAATAAAATAAAAAATACAGTCTCGTATTTAATTACTGTTTTGATAAAATCTCATTTTTGTTTTTTAAATTGTATGTACGTTTTTAGGATATCCGGTTTTGATCACACGGCGAAGTCCACGATTAGTTGAATAAAGGTCATTATTATCAAAATGATCGGAACAAACCACGCTGGTTTTCGATGGAAGCCATTCTGGATCATTCCGACTATTTCTTATAGCTACTATCTATTTACTTTTATTTTCAATATTACTTGGAAATCTAAAATATTAAATACATAAAAAAACAGGCATATAATTACTCGAACTAAAAAATATCGAACGGGGAAATTTCAAATCATATTATGGCAACCCTCGCACGTTAAATGTCACTGTTTTCGTTCGTTCATTCGTTCAGGTTGTTGTTCCAAGTAACCTAAAATTCATAGTTTACTAAATTAAGAAACGATGTTATTTGAAGTACTTACTTGTGAAAAGTGATTCCGTGAGACTTTTTATGTGATTTGCTATTGTTTTTACAAGTTTTCACTACACAAGAAGGCATAATTCAATTTTTTTTATTGAAGTTTACTAGACGACGACTCGTGACGTACTAGGAGCGATGAGCATAGTTTTTCTGTAGGTGTGTGCGTGAGCCTGTGTGTTTACTTGCAGGAGCATAGTTTTGTGGCTACACGTTTGATGTACGTAGTGATCCGTCTTTCTATTTTGGTTGGTCTGAGCTTTCACGCTAAAACGGCAGAACAGATTTGAATGAAATTTGGCACAAGGGTAGACCATGACCTGGAATAGGACAAAGGATACTTTTTATCCCGATATTCCTGCGGGATCGAGACTTACGCGGGTGAAACCGCGGGGCGTAGCTAGTTTTAATATACTTTACATTAAATTGTAGATAATGATCTTGTGAATTGTAAATGTGTGGTGTGGATTATTATTATGCAGAGAAATACCTAAAATTATAATTATGATAAAATTAGATAAACGTTCAGCTAGCAACACAACTCGTCAAAAAGTTTGTTGTTTTCTTTAATAAAAAACAATTCCCAGAATAATACTGATTGTGAAGATATTTTGTGTACTATTACTAATGATACAGGCTGTCACCCAATTAGCTAAATAGTGGGTGACGAGTATAATTAGCGACGAGTACGCATGTAGGCGGACTGTTGTCCAAATGTTCGTTAATATCATCAGCTGTTTGTTAAACAATATGAGGTAAATAGCAGAGGAGCCAACAACATATAAAAAAATAAAGTATAGGCCAAGTTTTTTTTAAATACACGTAAACGTGGAACTGTGAAGTTCTCACACTCTACAAAAATAAAAAATAATGAAGATACTTAATATGATGAAATAATGAATACTATTAAATCTTTGCTCACCTTGAACTAAGAATAAACTTTACTTTTATGGAAAAATGTTCTCTAGCTGCACTAAACAAAAGTTTTACTTAACCTGTATGACCGCACGCGGAATAAAACACATTATTGTTAATTAGAAAGTCCTTGAAGAATTAAATGATCATTCAAAGAAAAAACTTAAAGGTTTATTATCAAGGAAGGAACAAAACTTCAATTAAAAAGCTCAGGTATTATTAACACGGACGGCGAGCTACGGACGGCGAGCAATGGGTAGCTCGCCGTCCGATAAGGACCAGGCCCGGGTCGATGGCGCATCGTGTTCCACGCGCGCCTCAAAGAGATGTCAGCACAATTGGTGGGGTCCGCTAGGACCGATGCCAGCCAGGGTTGCGGGAAAGTCCGAAAGGGATACCGGGACCTTGGCAACAGGCAACTGAAGGAACACGGGTGGGTTTTAGTCAGTAAAAGTCTGACACGCCCTTCCGCTCCGCCCAGAGCGGGAGAAGTCATTTGATGATTTCCCACCCTCAAAAAAAAAGGTATTATTAACAGCGAGCACCATATTGGATCTATAAACAAAAAATTACCTGCAGAATGCCATAACCCAAAATACAGCAACCGAAACCCATAAATCTTCTCAATTTTTTATCGAAACATTACGACACGAATACCTGCCATCAAATCTAAAAGAGTACCATTGCAAACACATCAATGCACTAATAATAGAACAGCAACACTGGGTGTCAGAAATAGACAATAAAGTATGTACAGTCAGACAAAAAGATAGGTGGTGTATAGGCACCGAACTTGCAACTACAAACCACCAAATAAATTTAGCGCTAAATACACCGCGCATCGTTCTGTTTCGGTCAATCCTGTGAAGATGACAGCAATAGAATGATGTTTTAATTTGTTCACCGCTAAACGTAGGTATTTAGTGTTAATGGTACGAATGGGCCATAAACAATATTGTAAGTGCTGATAAGTAAATTCTTTTACATCAATCTCTTAAATATGCCATAAGTTTAAAAATTTATTATGCACACAATAAAAAAAAATCCCGTTGCTATACCATATAGCTTGTGCTACTGTACGTGCAATGCATTACAAGCACGTGATTCAGACGATTCCGAAGGGCAATCATTTTCTCACAACCCACGACCTGAATGAAATTGCTCGATTGAGAATGGATTTTTTGAGAGCGAAGAATTTAGTCACGAGGTACGATTAGTCGTAGAGATTTTTATTGTATGTGATTCATTCTATTTAAATTTATATTAAATTATTAATGATTCGTGGGATTTGCTTGCAACTCTAATCAAATTTTTCATAAATCTATTTTGTTAAAATATCACTGTGAAAACTTAAGTGAAGTGATTGGTCATTCCATCTGATGACACTATTGGCAGCTCACTTCAAGCTCACTTTACTTATAAATTCACGGAAGTTTTTACAGAATAGCACTCACTCGTGCTATTTCTAAGCTCGTCTGTACCTAGTAACAGTTACTACCGACGAGCTTGGATTGGGCTCATATGTTATAACTGATACCTACGGTACGTATAGTTTCGTGATACAAAGTCTACATGCTGCAATCGGAAATTGATTGATACAATTTAGGCATATACAGTTGGTGTGAAAAAGGGTATACTGAATCATCTTATTTCATTTGCATGGTCAATCTAAGAAATGAAAGTATGGCGAATATTTAATCTTAAATTTGTAAACAAAGCCAATTAAAATCCTTAACATAACAAAAAGAAACAAATAGCTCTGATAGCTGATCTGAATGAGATTTAAACACCGTCCAATTAAAACGAACAAAATATTTTGAATGCTGTCTCAGATTAAAACCACCTATGCGTCGAGGTTGACGCTAATTTCTCCAACGGCTTATCCGTTGCACTTGTGCCAAAATGTTTAGAAAATTTAAAATAAACTGTGACATTGTGAGTAATTTAGCAATGCCATGACAACACACGACTGATGTTGAGCATTTTACTACTGACAGAATCCTTTTGTTTTCTTACATGCCTGTGTGTATGTTGTTGTCGCAATTAGATAGCTAGGTCACGAAGAATTATACAAGGACATTGACGCGGAAACTGATAATACGAATTCAGTACATGATTCCAGAACCACCAGTGTTTCATATAAAACTGCCATATACGGTCAAAATGTTTGGAACACCAGAGGGCTTAAAACGGCCACTTTGGCAGAATCATAATAGGAAAATATTATGAATCATCGTAAAATGTCACAAACTGACAATTCATAATATGATCTGCGTGCAATTTATATTACGAAATAATTCATCTGTTTGACAGTTTTCTTTGGAGATTCGTAAACTGGTCCACAAATTATGAATTGTTTTTGTGTCAAATTAGAGGAATTACTAATGACAGTTTCAGGAAATAAATAGCGTTTAGAGGAATTGTGTGGCCGTTTTAGGCCCCCTGATTTTTTTAAGCGAAAACTAATTTTGGTACACTTTGCGCTCTTTCTGAACAGCGAACCAAACTGAACCACCACACTCGGTTCAATAACGCTGAATAGAATTATACTCGGCTTCAGTCGTCAGTGACGCTGAACCACGTACACTCAGCGCTGAATCGCGTTTACTCGGCTCCAATCGTAAGTTTTCAATTCTATCGGTATTTTTTTCTATATAACCGACGATGAGTAATTTCAAACATGTTGTGTTGAATTCATGGAAACAATTTGCGTCGATGCATTATACCGTGTAAAGTTAAGCCTATTGCACCCGAGATCACTAGATGATACTCACTACTCTAGTGATACATCAAGGTCAGCTATGCGTATATTGTCATTGGTTGTTTGATGTATCACTCGAATCGTAAGAATCATTTAGTGATCATGTGTACAACAGAGTTATGATGGAAACGATCGATTAAGTGTACGATAAATCGTAGAGTGTATAGTGATATATGAGTTTCATTGAAGAAGTTTGTTAGAGAATACTTTTGTGTTGCGATTTCAATCATCATCGCAATAATTATATCGCGTTCGTTTATGAAACTGTGCACAATAACAATATCTTAAGGACTTGAAATATTATTTTCTTGTGATAGATGTTTGTATATTATTCGACCTTGTAATTATTTTATCACCCTCAGGTTGAATGTCATAAACCGTCATAAACCGCTTGGCAAATACCTACGAAGTTGATCGCGTTCAGCGCATCTAAACTAAACATCGAAACATGAAAATTGCTGTGGAATTGAATTGAATTGACAGCTTTTGAACGCGGTCAAGAAACGCTGATCGCGTTCACTTTCATTGGTGAAGTCCGCACTTCGATAATTTCAACCTTAGTAAAATTTAAATTTACAGGAAATTGTTGTCAAAAGTGATAAAATATGTTCAGTTTTAGGAAGTCTTAGTAGTATCTTTGGGCAGGAAACTTTTGTTTATCATCCCTATGTATAACTAGTAACTACGATCATAGCCCAAAATGATGGCTTCGCTTAATTCATGACGTCTAACATCTGTTATTGATAAATTCGGAAACCTCTACGAATTCACGTAATCGCGAATAACGCAACATCGAAAATAGGATTCGAAGAATTGTGGCTTTTGATAAATCAAGATCATTTTAGATACAGTGGAGTATTATTTCTATGGAAATTTTCCTTAAATTGAATTTAATTAATTTAGAAAAACACTTTTTTTTTATGAAGCTTTATTTAAAAAATAGGCTTCTTATATCGGTGACATTACGGAATTAACATTAAGTGTGGTTTTTTTTTTACTTAGCACATCATGGAATTAACACCACAGCATATAATACAAATGATGAAGATTTAAGTATATAATATAATGATTACAATGTAGGAACGTTTTAGCCATTTCCTTTCCAAAAATTGTCTTTAGGATATGTACATATATGTACTTACTTTGTGTACCACGTATATTTTGTGATATTGGGTTGCTGTAAGTAACTAATACCCTATAACATTAAGTCATTGCCTGATGTTAAAAGTACAATGTGACTGAGATTAGGTTACTTATAAATGATATAAGAGCAAATACCATCGAAGACGTAAATACATCAGTCAATGCTAACAAGAAAATAAAAGAAAATATAGCAAAAATGAAAAAAGAAAATAAATTGCAAATTGCAATGTTTTGATTTTGAAGTGGGCGCTAGTGCAATGTTAATTTATCAATGGATTACTGACTTACAAACGTACTAAGATTGAGGAGGATTGGAATTTGTGTTTGAAGAATAACATTATAATAATCTTGTTGATGTAGAATCATAATGATTTCTTGCATAAACCCAAAAATATTATTTAATATTTCACAACATATAAAAAAATAAAACATTTCTTGATACGCAGATACTAGGTCCAGAAACAACGCAAAATAAATCTGTTACTCAGACCAAAAAAAAATAAGACATAGCGCTGCGAACAATACAGTGAAGCATGCTAAAACTACATCTCCGCTCTGTACATACACGCTCATACGCACAAAACAAACTACACCCCACTAAAATGCACACATGTTTACGAAACCGGCCTCACGTCCCTGATGATAGCGCTCTGTCTTGGTTTTTTATTTGGTCTGAGATCTTTTTATAACATTATTTTCAGTCCTAATCCAACTTGCGAGATACGACAAACAACTAAAACAGTCTGTTTTCCATTCATTCGCCAGTCTGCGAATAGATAAATAATTATAATATTATATAAGTCTAGGCACATGCATCTACATACATTCACGCTTTTGTAAATCACCTTTTCGTTTTCATCTAACAATGACCCCAAGCAAACAGTCATTTTGGCGACTGCATTAATATATTTAAAACATTTTTCATAATTAGATTTCATATTTCGTAACTACTTTGACAGGGTGTTGGCTTGCGGCCATCGAGAGGGAGACACTAGATATATTTCCGCTTGAGTGCGAAAGGGACAGGTGATAATCTTGTGTGAAAAATATTTATGCTAAGGCCTTCTGTTGCTATGAATTCGTCTATGAATAGTTCAGTCGGTTCACCCGCGCGATATTTTTGTCTCACTCGTCGAAGGTTAGGACTGCTTTTACAAGTAACAGTTTAGCAGAGAATTTTCTGGTTCGATCAATGTTCGCGTAGGTTTGTTTCGGTTTTTTTTTTTTGTAGTTTCAAGGAATATTGAGATTAATTTAATCAGTTTGATTGCAGATTTGTTCTTGAATATGCTTTGTGAGTGCTGTTTCTTTTACTATTATAGCCGGCCAAGTACCGATGTCTGACAGTAAATTGCTGCCTTATTTTGTGTATCTTCAATAAAAAAAATACTATTGTATTTATAGGTAGGTACTATTGTAACAGTAGTTTTTTACCGTTTTTCCATTTTCAATACGGCCCAGTTGACCAATATATTGGCACCTACCGGTGTCTGCCACGGAAGAGAATCTCAATCAATTACTGTATGGAATTCTTACCGCTATATGAACACGTAAAACTATTTAAATTTTGAAATGCTCAGCTAAAGAAAAAATAATACGTAGCCTAAATATACGAGTATATAGGTATAATCTACGATTTCAAATCCTATTTTCTTCTCAACTGTGTCCCAGGCAACCAGGTTCAGCTTCAAGACTATTTTGATTTAATTAAACAACATTAAATTTTTTGCCCGAACACTATTCATCAATATAAAAGCAATGTTTAACAGTCCATTAGAGCAATGTTTTACGGAAACATAAAACGTTACACAACACTTGTGAAATGGTCCGTGGAAAAGCTTCATTTCTCTGTTTCTGGTAGTTTAATAGACCATGAAAGTTATTCTTGTGGGCCATAAGAAAGGCTTATTGGATTTGTTTTAACATCAGTTGAAATCAGTTAAACTTACGAGTATATCTAAGCTGAAAATAGATGACGGGAAATGCTGTCTATAAAAATCATAACCCTCCGTTTTTCTTCGCCGTAGTCGGGTAAAAAAGTGAGTGTGTGTTAAGAAAGTGAAGGTTGCGACGTAGAAGATGGTTTTGAAATTGACTTTCAATAGAGAGAGAAAGATGCTTGATGTGGTAGTAAGACTGCAGCTCTAAAGGTGAAGAATATGAGCATTCAGTGAATAAATAGGTACTATACAATTGGTGATGTTATGACAGCTGACTGGACCACAAGTAGAATTGAAAAGGCAGAAGAAGCTATCAAGGAAAAACAGTTGTAGAAACGTAGGAAGCTCATGTTTCCGAGCAACATTGACAATAATGTCAGTTTTAGTGAACAGAGAGCACACATTATTGATCCTAAAGCAACTGTTGCAGATGGCAACGTTAAAGTAGTTGATGGTAGCCTAGAATTTCTGCTTAGACAATGTCTGAATGGAGTTTCTATTAAAAATTTCAATCTATACTTCATATAAATATATTTGTAGTGTATATTTTGTAGTGTTTGTTTTTTCCTTTTGTTATATATTTTTGTGGTGTACAATAAAGTATATATAAATAAATAAATAAATAAATAAAGAGGTAAATTTTCTAAGCTTGTATGTAGGGTGTAATCTTCGGAACCACGGAACAGAGGTGTTCGGAACTACTGTTCCGATTCCGAAAATTCTTTCACTAATGGGAAGCTATAGTTCTGACGAGTTTCATAGGATATATTATTTTATGTTAAAACAAGAAATTTCATGCGAACAAAATCACGGGCAGAAGATAGTAACTTAGAAAATAATGATAGAACTCTGTGTAAGATATCATGGCTTGTAAAATATAGAGCCATATAGAATATCTTAGATATATAGTTTATGATAGTAGCCAAACGTAGCATCGTTAGACAACAGGTCAATGAGCTCTTTGAGATACAAAGCTACCTTTAAACCCCGTAATGCAGCTTCCGATCTACTGCCAGAAATGATGATGTAGACTGCAAATTATTACGAACGATATTGTGTACATTCATTTTGAATATAGGTATTGATAACTACATGCAACCATTTTCATGATGTAGGATTAATACGTACGAGTATCTTATAAAATATTTAGATTTTATTAGTTACGATGGTTATAGATTTAGACCCACATTGAAAAACTTAGCAAAGAGGTATTATTGATTGAAAGCTATAGAGGCGTAATCCGTTTAGAGTTCATTCATTATAATTGCAGTTAATAATTTATTTGATTAAGTTTAGGAGTGTGATCATTTCATTTTTTGTTTTATGTCGTATAATTTCATTTAAACTTCGCGGCTGTAAGCGTAAGTCCAGGGATGTGTGGCTGGCTTAGGCTTTCATCTTGACTCCACCCTGGAGTGTAAATGTGGTGCTATTCCAGAAACGATGGGACACTAAAAATCGTGCCCTGCGTGTTCTGTCATCTACACATTACAGGAACTAGGGGCTTAAAACAGCCACATTCGCAGAATCATAATAGGAAAATATTATGAATCATCGTAAATGTCACAAACTGACAATTCATAATATGATCTGCGTGCGATTCATATTACGAAATAATTCATCTGTTTGACAGTTTTCTATGGAGATTCGTAAAATGGTCCACACATTATGAATTGATTTTATGTCAAATTGGAGGAATTGCTAATGACAGCTGGGAATCCAAGAAATAAATTGCTTTTAGAGGAATTACTAATGTGGCCGGTTTAGGCCCCCTAGGCACGGTAAGAAGAAGAAGATTTAATATTCTGTTAAACAGAAAATCTTGTCGAAATAATAACACGACCTCCAACATTTAATACGACAAACACTAAAACGATACGAATCTACACCAAACGATGTTATAAAATCAATGACGACCCACAATAAAATCTATCTTATATTTAATTAGAAGACATTTATGCTGTTTGTCTGATAAAATGTTTAAACGAACAACTTTACGAGTTGTACGCAGCTTGGAACTGTGTCAGATATTCTGACATGAACGATTCTTGATGCATAAACACAAACATTTTCAAAATTATTACTGAGAACTTATTTTCAGGGATTTGGGTTATGTCATTTGGTCCAAGGTTGTTTCCAGTCTCTTGGAAATTGACAAAATATTTTGGGAATTAGATAATATTATTGTTAATCCTACCATAATTTATTGGTTCATTTTATGCAACTGGTCTGGAATGAAATGATAATAGGTTAATGTTCTCGGAGCGTACGCCTTGAAAGAGTTCTACAAATTCTTGATTCCTTGTTCAAGGGTAAAAGGGAATGCGATCTAATGTAAATGTGTATGATAATTATGGCACATAGAGTTTAACAATGGTAAATGATTATGATAAATGATTTATTATTTCTGTAAATTGGTTAAAAAAACACCTAACCTAACCGACCATTCTGAAAAGAAAGACCGAAACAAACTCAGCGGCTCTTTTAAAGTCCAGACATAAACTTGGTCAGGCCATATGAGGACCAGACAGATTAGTATCTGATATGGTATTTTAAGAAAAGAGCCACATAAATTTTGAGTGACTGCCACACATTGGTCACACAGGTGCGAGTGAGAGGGACTGCAACTCTACAAGGCCAAACTTTTCCTCAAACTGGATGTGCCATTTAACACACATACATAAACTCATACTTCTTCTTCTTCCCATGGCGGAAGGCATAAACTGCAATGCGCCACCTGCTACGTTCCTTACATACTTCTTTTGCTGCGTTAACAATCATATTTCTGGTCATACGTGCACGCCGTTTGCAAGTACTACACACCTGGGGCCTAAAATGGCCACATCAGCAATTCCTCTAGAAGCAATTCATTTCCTGAATTTCCAGCTGTCATTAGCAATTCCTCTAATTTGACACAAAACTAATTCATAATTTGTGGACCATGTTACGAATCTCCATAGAAAACTGTCAAATAGATGAATTATTTTGTAATATGAATTGCACGCAGATCATAATTATTATTAACTAGCTGCCCGTCCTGGCTTCGCGCGGTTAGCATTAAGTACCTACCTACTTTCATACCTGCCTACCCTACCCTACCTACCTATCTACCCTACTTACTCACATACCTACCTACCTGCCTACCTACACCTACTTTACGTACAAACCTTGTCCTGAGAATAACGAACACAACAAAAAAAGAATTTTCCAAATCGGTCCAGCCGTTTTCGAGTTTTAGCGAGACTAACGAACAGCAATTAATTTTTCTATATAAGAATATAAGAAGAAGAAGAAGATTGTCAGTTTGTGACATTTTACGATGATTCGTAATGTTTTCTTATTATAACTCTGCCAAAATGACCGTATTAAGCCCCTTGACCTTTCTGGAGAATATCATCAATATGGTTACTATAAATGTATGTCCTTATAAAATTAATGAACAAGTCTACTGTTTAATTTGTCTCTACATTCATTTTACTAACTCACAAATAGTTGCATCGCGAAACGCATGCATCATCGATGTTACTGGCGATATTTCGACGGCTCTTCTAGGAAAGATTTGTTTTGTTGCAAGATCGTTTCGACGAAAACAATTTTGGGTTAGGTTAGTCGAAGCTTGAGAGTGTCGAAGAACACTGTCATCGATAACATTATTGGTTTCTCTCACTGTCAGTCGGGCTGATAGCATCATCATCATTTTGCTGCCCTCGGCACAACACGTCTTTTTCTTCCATACTTCTATATTAGTCGTCATCTCAGTAGTCACCCCCTTTCTAGCCATATCATCTTTCACATAGTTTATCCATCGTTTATTTGGTCTTCCTCTTCTCTTAAAGCCATCCACATTCATAATCAAAACTTTCCTCACGACATTTTCCTCATGCCGGGGTCATCACTCGCCCATACCATGACAACCGATTTCCACACATCTTTTCAGTCACCGGTGCCACTTTTAGACTTCCTCTTATGAATTCGTTTATGACACCACATATCCCTTTTAGAATTCTCATCGCAGTAGTCGGGATCAAAGCCTGAGCATTATTTTCTTTCTACTCTTGGAGGCAATTTCTAACAAAGCCAAGAACACTCAAAAGTAGATATCACTTCACACAATTATAACAATAATTATATGTTTCAGGGCAATCTGTATTGGCCAGTGTCAGCCGCAGTGCTTGAGAATCACTGTACATTTTCACTTTCCGTCATACTAGTTATTTAATTCACCTTTGGCATTATCAGTGCGAAGATATAGAATTGGCTATTCTTTTCCGGGTTTCAACACCTGCTTCTGGGTAACTGGGTGAGCATACCTAAACTCAATTTAACTACTTTTAACCTACTTTAATGTCAATTGGCAAACTGTCACAAACTATCCTGGTAGAACTGCAGGCGTATTTGTCAATCAAAGGGTAACATGTAGCCAACAAAGAGATATTTTAATTACACGATAGCTGTAAACGATTGGGCTGCACAAACTTGTTATCAGTCGGTGACTACAGCGATTAATGTCTGCTTTGATATAGGAGCTGCAGTCGATGGCTAGGAATGTATTGGCTTGGATGGTGATCATCACGCTTTGATGGCTGAGTTGTTGTTATGTGATCGGGTTGATGCAGCTGATAACGGATGCTATTGGCACTGGTCGAGAGTCTAGCTGTCAGCACGAGTATTGAAAGGTGGCTTTAAAAAATTGGCAGTTAAGAATTAGAATTTTCTCATGTATAGGGAATGCATTTACCGACATATAATTATGTACCATATTTAAAACCCAAAACAATCGTTTGGTTTTTTACTACCCGACTACGGCGAAGCAAAAGGAGGGTTATGATTTTGACCAGTATGTATGTATGTATTTATGTATGTTCATCTGTTCCTTCATAACTTTTAAACTACTTATAATTTGACAAATGGAAACGTCTCTTCGTCGTCGTCTTTTTGGAAACGTCTTGATTGTCCTTAATCTGTACGATTTATGCCCCCTAACACGTGTTACTCCGGATTTTTAATTTGTCTGTCTGTGATGTCTTGACCTTGTTTAAAACTTTTTAGTTGACTTTTTGTCGTAGTTGGGTTTTAGTTTTATAACTTTTATTTCACAAGTAGGTTTTATTTAATTCTGTACTGGCCCCAGCGCTTCGCCTGTTTCTGTTCGAGCTCCGGATCGAGCTGTCAATTGTCCTGATTCTTGCTTTTGCTTCGGATTCTAGTATGAGAAATTTTCCATTTATCGTTGAAAAATTTATAGCTAGGTCGTTCAGTTTCCCAAATTATCAGGGTGGTCCATAAACAATCGAAATAACACCACAAAACAGACGTTTGTGATGTTTTAAGAGCACGTTAACATCATTCCGTTTAGTTATTGCCTCGTCTAAAGACATTACGAGCGTAAATATAGCTTCATTCAAAGATTTAGATTTGCCCTCACAGTAGGTACTTACTTTACGCAAAAGTGTCAACACTTAGAAGAGTGAGCTTATTCAGCCCGCACGGATCCATAGATACGATTTGTATGAGTGAGCGAGATATTACTTTTCAAACGTCTCCGTTAACGAAAACATGACGCAGTCTGGCGAATCTAACGATTTAAATCTTTGGCTTCATCTCCTTCGTTCCCAGTAATATTGAGTTCGGTTCCGCTAGTAACATTTTGTTCGTAAATAACTTTGAAAATAAACATCCTCATTCTGTAACTATCCTTCGTACAGATTTATTATTATACATACGTTTATTTATGTTATGTATTTTTGTGAGAAGACAAAAATGAGTACAGTTTAATACAGACCTGACTCAAGAGATTTGATCAATTTACTTTGAGTTTTTTTTAATTATTACTTCCGTTTGTTTCAGATAATGAAGATGCATAAAATAACATCACGCCTGCAATCCCCGAAGGGTTAGGCAGAGGTGTACCTTTGGAACACCCTCGCATTTCGCCAGTTATATAGGTCCCGTGTAATAACGACAAAACGGCTGAACGGATATAGATATAATTTGGCACCCAGATAGTATATAACCTGTATTACCACATAAGATGCTTTTTTATCCCGATAAATGTTTTTTACCGCATTATTTTTGATTAATCACATCTTTTAGCGATAAGACCGCCCATTGTGTCACCCTATGTTAAATTTTCTACATTTGTATCTGTATTTTTATGGTGTACATAATAAAGAGTATTCTATTCTATTCTATTCTATTCTTCTTCATTTCTCTCTGGACCCAATTCTGAAATCCTCGCACACGAAGTCGTGGACCGAAGCTGGTTGACTATTAACCATTTCATTTTGACATTTGGCAAATGTAGCATATATGTATATATATATAGTAAAAACTTCACATCTTATCTGATGCTTGCTTATCTGATTGGCAAGCAACCAGCCACCCAGCATGATCCAAACGAGGGATTAGTCATTCGATTTTATATTAACGTCTTGTGACATTACGTCGCGGTTGGTGGTACTTTAGGGGTATGAGGAACAAGGTGTAAAGTTCACTCATCTACCATAGAAAAGGGAGGATCCTCCTACCAGACGGGTGTTGTGTCTGGCGGGCAACTGCCCAATGGTTGATATTGGATTTTTGTATATGTTCACTGCACGGTAAACTCTAATTGCGCGATGCAGGATTTTTGTGACGTCAGGATTTTTGTGTGACGTCAGGTCTTTGATGCGTAGTTCGAATGTGGCGATGTAGGTACCGCCACAGTACTACGAATTCGAAGATTTATGCTTAGTTTAGTGGCTGAGCTGAAAAGCTCGTGGCTAAGTAATAACAGCCGCACGGCACGGGTCGATCCATCAGGTTAAGCTACGCTTTGGGTTGGTCCGTGGGTTACATACCGAGACTCCTCCGTGGCTCGGAAAGCATATTAAGCCGTTGGTCCCTGCTGTCATTCGTGGATCTTTGACAGTCATTACGGGTTGTCAGAAACCCGAAAGTCTGACAACCAGTCTTACCCAAGGGGTATCGTACTACCCAGTAACTGGGTTATGGAGGTCAGATAGGCAGTCGCTCCATGTAAAATACTAGTATTCATCTGCATCCGGTTAGACTGGAAGCCGACCCCAACATATTTAGGAAAAGGCTAAGTAGCTTGATTAGGTGGCTAAGCTGAAGTGCTATGGGTGGTGATGGTAGATTTCGAAATGGTGGTGAGGTTTCCATGGTGAAATTCTTTCCATTATATAAGAGTAACTTTTCGTACTCGAAATTGAGACTTGTTTACAAAAGATGTTGTTCGGAAGGCAGTGAGAAGTGTCTATCAGAAGAATCTCTGAACTCTTTTAACAAAACTTTCCATCAAAAACTGTTTGATTTGAACCAGCTAAGGCCGTAGGTACATGTAAGAAATTTTTTAACTTTAATTGAATAAATGAAGAATAGATCGATTATTCGCCCCCGTAAACCCCTTTATGGCATCTTTCATCGAAATCGTTAGAGCCGTTTTCGAGAACGTGATTACAAATATTTATACGTATATAGTAAGTATGTTTAAATATTGCTCATTTAACAGTATAGGATTTGTATGGTTGTTTCATATTAGATTTGAAATTAGCGAAAACTACAAAGCTGACATGACACGCAGACGGAAGCGATCGCAAAATTTGCAGTATATTGTGTGATTGATTCGTTGAGGCATTCTTAGCTTTCTAAGAACTATAGCTTGTCCCAGTTTATCAAAGGACGGGCAGAAATTCAATACGAGAACTGGTAACTGTATTTCAGAATTCCTATGTAGTTTCTGGTCTGAATTAATATTATCCATACTAATATTATAAATTCGAAAGTAACTCTGTCTGTCTATATGTTACCTTTTCAAGCCTAAACTACTGAACAGATTTCGATAAAATTTGGCAAGAGATAGATGGCATCCTGGGGAAGGACATAGGCTACTTTTTATCGACATACCACGCGGGCGAAGCCGCGGGCGGAAGCTAGTTATTAATAATAGTTCCAAGTTGATGCTTCCTCTGCATGGTTATTCAAATAATTATTTCGAATATACCAATTAATAGTCGAATACCTATAATCTATATTATCCTTACATAATTATTATAAAACAAAGTCCTCCGCCGCGTCTGTCTGTCGTCCTGTACGCGATAAACTCAAAAACTACTGCACCGATTTTCATGCTGTTTTCACCGATGGATAGAGTGGTTCTCGAGTAAGTTCCACGCGGGCGAAGTCGCGGGCATCAGCTAGTTTATGATAATTAAAATAATATTAACATAATCTATACTAATAATAACAAATAATTATAGGTTTTAATTGATATTCTAATTGATAACCCTTATTTTAAACAGTCTTCTGTTACCTGTAGCTATGCAGATATTTCAAAGAATCTTGTCCCAATTTGTACCAGGGAACTAGAAAGTCAAAGAGTTGTCGGTCATCGGCATTTAATGAATCTAATTCGCGCCGGAAGTTGATCCAACAGGTGGCGCCACGTGTTACTGGGGCAGGCCAACGATCCACTTCATGTGAGCAGTGCACTGCACCTTAGGCTATCCGTACACGGGACAATCTCGACTGCATATAGTTGTCCGCGATAGTAATTTTTGAGACAGTTTAGACACTTTTCGCAGGACGGTTTTTTTTACAAAATATTATCTTGTTAAAATGAGTTCCTGATATTTTTGTAAATATTATGAGCGCATTGTGACTGGAGAATGAGTATCCATGACGACACCTGCAATAATTGTGCTTGTAACAGTATCGAAATATTCGAACTTTATTTCAACAAAGTATCACGGAATAGGTTATTAGGTATGTCTCATTACAAAACCATGTAAGTACAGTTATGCGACCGTTAAATGGCACATAAAGTTTCATTACATAATCGGCTTCGTAGAGCGTCATCAATCTCCTTTATAGCTTTGTCTCTTTCTAAAACTGCGATATTGACAACCAAGTACCGTAAGTGTATTTTATGTGACCTTGCTGTACACGTGCAGCCGGTAGATGCCACTCGCTAATGTAAAAAAAATTGTTGAGAAGTGGCTATCGCTGACCACTCGTGGCGGTAATGAGTGGCTTGTGTGCGAGTGCCCTTAGAGCTGACGAGATCTTAATTGAGTTGTAGACTGATTGATATCTACTGCAAATACTTCTCGAGTGCCGTCATCGGAAATGAACCTTCTAGATTTTTCAAAAAAGATTTCTTACTAATATTGCGCACATAGATTTTTTTATGAACGGTCTTCAATTTCAAAATATATACAATGTCGGTCGATTGGGACGTTCTTTGCAACATTGAAGAATTGATTCATGCAGAAAATATAGTCAGTGTTGGATTTTTTCCAAAGTCTTCTAAAGAAAATGCGACTAGATTTAATACATTAAGGCTTAAGTGAAAGTAAACTTACTTAGCAAAGCCCAACTAGACACTAACTGTACGTTGTCTTGTTTAAAGGATTATGTAATGGCGATTAAAAACGAGTAAAACGAGTAAAATGGGAAATATTTGAAAATGAATTGAGATTGGTCTCTCGAATAACGGGATTTTTGGGGATCTTACATGGGTAATAAATGTGTAAAGACTAGCCACCAACCCAGAATTCTAGATGTCTGTCTTGCCATCTGGAGTTTTCTGGTAATGCATTGTCTTTGAAATGCAACTTTAAATGAACACACGTTTAGTTCATTTAGTTTTTTTTCATTTTGATTTTTGTATTCCCAGATCCTGATGAGGAGGTTTTGGTGGATTTTCAACCTAACTATTGGATGGGGAATAACAAAATCTCGGTTCAACTAAAACTACCACACATTGTTTTTGCCAGGAGGAGATGGCGGGACGAACTCGAATCTTTGCTTAAAGATTTGCCACGTATAGCAGTTGATAGGAAAAAGAAAGACAGAGAAAAGAAAAAGAAAGGAAGAAAGAGGAGGAAAGAGGGGAAAGAGGGAAGAAGGGTTTTGCCCAGCAGTGGGACCCAAAAGGTTGATAATAATAACAATAATAAAGACGTAATGCCTCGACTAACTTGTTGATCTAGAGGTCGCAAGTGCTACTGCTGAGCACGAGGTCCTGGGTTCGATTCCCGGGTAGGCCAGTGTTTTTGGGTTTTTCCATCCGGTTCTCAGTAGCAGCCGGGAGTCTAGATTTGTGCCCGGTTGATGGCAATAGGCTCAGCCTTTTGACATGGTCTCATGAATACCCTAGAGTTATGGGAATTCATACAAAACACGTTGTACATTTGTAGTTACTGATACGTAGTTGCAGCGCAAGTATTGACAGCTGCCTGGCCCATCGCCTGTATGAAACAACCATTTGTTAGATGATTCATTCCGTACTAAACTGAGCGGTTTTAGTGGCGTATGAAATAAGATATGTATTTCATAATCTATTTATAAGGTGTTTATATAATTATGGAGCAGTAATGAGAGTCCAGAACGTTCATTAGAAAATTGTAGCGAAATCCACAAAGTTGTTTTTAGAGATTGGCCAAAATAAACAGACAGACTGACATACAAACAAACAGACGCTCTCAAGTTTTCTTGGACTCTTTATTACATTTTCTGTTTTACGGGTATTTAGTTTGTGATGATCGCTATAAGAGAGATAGATGTGGGGACCTCTGGGAGTCACAACAACATTAGATTGTGATAAGAATCTTTATAATTATCTGTAGAAATTAACAATATGTCGTCACTAACTAGACCGCCACACATGGTGGTTATGAAAATTTTATTGACCACTCATGGTCCTCACTAATCCACATTGGAAGTCACTGATTGGCATAAGATGGTAGTAAATCGCCTGAATTTTGTAGAAACGGTTACTATGGAAAAACGCGATTATTAGCGTTACACCTAGACGCAACACGACGCACACTTTTTTATGATTCGATACAATATCGAATTTATTTACTACACAATAAGGTACACGCGCTGCGCAGCACCGCGCATCTCAGCGTACTTTGACACGTGTCAAACCTTTTAGTAAATTCGATAATTGTTAAAAAGTGCGCCTAGGGTCGCGTCGCTTCACGTCGCGGTCTAAACTGACCCTTACGTTCGTTCGTTCTATCGGATTTTGATGGTCCAGATACACATTTATGAGCTCACCAACGAGCTCACCAAAACATGATACCAAAAGGTCTAGCTCTGACTTCTCAATGATCTGATCGAAAAGTTCTTAGATCTACCGAACCACGCCTAATCTTTATACTGGAGTAAAACTAAGACGCTTTTCGTGTCTGGGTGACCGCTTAGATCTTCTCTCTTGATTTTTTTTTTGGCCATCCTTTAAGGAAATTATTCCGAAACTGTTATGCGTATAATAAGAAATCTCGATATTTTGTCAAGTCGTAGAAATCGTGCGAAGAAACGTGTTGCTAGTCCATAATAAACTATACTTATAATACTACACACGAGGCGACGAAGACGACAATATGTCGGCCTACATTCGGGCTCAAAGGTTCCGTACAACGCTGTCTGTCTGTCTGTCAATCTGTCAGTGCTTCGCTTTGTTTTGTTTGTGCAGCGTCCCCAGAATAAAATATGGGCTTTTATTAGTTGTAACATCATAACAGAAATGGGAGAGTGTAGTGTATTTCGATTTTACTTTTGCGTACCAAAATCACGGCAAAAGTAATTTATTCAAACTAGGCTGAGAATCAGCACTGTTTCATCGTCAAAATTACAAAAGACAGTCCCCCAGAACGCCTATCCTTCAACACTTCCTAGACCTTTAGCTGGCAAGAAAAAGTCGCGCAACAAACTCCCCAGCAGCTATCGTATATTGATGAGTTTTCGAAAGGAAGGAACGGGTACGCTGTTGAAATATGACAGAGTAAATGAAATAGAGAATGCACTTCGACTTTTCATAAGTGCCTCTGTATTGTTTATGTGAAATCAAAACTTCTGAACTTTTCGATGAAATGGGGAGAGTCGAGGGTAGTTAGCACCGCTGCTATGTGGAACTAAAGCTTCTTGTTTAGGTGTTAAAATGTATGCTTTCTATTGGTCCTATTATAAACATAACATCACGCGAAGGGTTAGGGCCGGTGTACCTATAGTACACCCACTATTCGCCATTTATGTTTAGGTAACAGGGGGCGAGGCCTTGCGGCAAAGTCAATACTCAATACTCAATACTCAAATTTTTATTGCATTCCATACTCGTATGTTACATAGATGGTACAGTAAATAAAAGATCGATATGGACCCTGTCGGGCACTGCAAAATTAGGAGAGAGGAAGAGGGCTAAGCAGAAATGTAATATTATTATAAATTATTAGATGTGTTTAATTATGTAGGTAATATATTATGATACCGAGGCCCTTGGCAACAGGCAACTGAAGGAACATGGGTGGGTTTTAATCAGTAAAAGTCTGACATTCCCTCCCGATCCGCCTACAGCGGGAGAGCCATGTGATGACATACCACAATAAAAAAAAAAAAGGGGCGGGGTCCTTTTATTTTTTAAGGTATGCTAGCTGTGAGAAATTGCTACCCAGTAGCATTTGTATGCCCTAACGGAATGGTTGCCGAGAGACGGTAGAAGGAGTGTTGGTGCCCCAACCGAAGACCTGGCAGGTGAAAAACCTACAGAAGATCGCGGGAAACACCTGGATGAGACTCGCACTGACCAGGGAAGCATGGCACAAAAGAGAGGGGGGCCTATACTCAGCAGTGACTGGAACCGGGCTGCCAGTGATGATGATGAGTATGTGTGTGTGTGACCGCTCTGCTAGTGTTACCATGCTGATTGGTACCACATGACAGCATGCTAGTTTTAAGCATCGAAAAGTACCAATGGATATTTCTCTGCTTCTAGAATGTTCTGTACGATTTCTCTGGTCGTTTACATATGTGGCTGAGTGATTTGTTTCGTAGCTGCCAGCTGCTTCAAATTGAATTGTTATTGTTCAATAGCTTCTCCTCGCGACGTCGTCTGCGTGAAATTTATTGTTTTAACATAAAATAGTATGTCCTAAGACACTCAGAAGAACTGCAGCTTCCCATTAGTTAGAGAATTTTTGGAATCGTGTCGAGAGTTCCGAAGATTACCCCCTAAATACAAGCTCACAAATTTTTGCCCCATTTTTTGTAGTATAGATGAACATTAAAACTTTTGTATTAACCAAACAAATACCAAAATGCAGTTTTTATTTAATACCGACCGAGATTATTTTAATATTCGTGTTCAATATGAGATGATACGGTGATGAGCAATTTATGTCATCTTTCATTAATTATTGCATTAGACTTGACATAAACTTGCTTACAGCCTTTATTGCGTCAGTAAAAATCATTTTAACAGCAGATTTTTTTTCTTTTTTTCTTAACAGGTGGCGTTTTGTAGTTTCTGCCTAACCCCATAGTGTAAAGTCGTGAGTTTTTAAATGACGTATGTGTAAAATAAGTTTATAGATAACAAAAAAATAATGATTTAATAATATACTTCATTTTACGAAATAATAATACCTACTAGTTTCAAACTCATTTGTTCCGAGCGTAGCAACTGTAGACCCTCTACGAACGTGCTACGAAATCTCGTAGCAACAAGTTTTAGCTGTTTGTAGTTTTATGTGCGTAGGTTTTTCTTCCTACATTTATTTTTCATCACGTGATCTTTTTCCATATGTAAAATGTAATGTTACTAACTTAAAAAAAAAACTAAGAATTCTTCTAAACTTAGCACAAATCCATTTAAAATCGAGGTCAAATCTGTCAATGTCTGGAACTAATGTCACAGCATCTGAAAACATGTCACGTGTGACGTTGACAATTAACGGTGTGACCTTATGATATGTGTCCTCGGCATTATTATTATATGGCAGGCATTTTATTTATTGCACAATTGTGGTGCAATACTTTGCATACTTATAATTTTCTTACACATTTAAGCGGCCATTTTTCGCCTGTATCAATAAAATTTTACACAGAAAAACAAATTAAAATAAACGTGGTAAGTGTTAATCGTTTTTATTACTCAACAGAATTGAACGTGGGAAGATATCTCGTGTCCATCATTAATCTTTTCGCAAATACGTAACAATTCTGTCACATGCGTATTTATAATTGTTATTTTTAGATTTTCATTTTGCCACCTATCCAATAATAGCTTAGCTTACATTGGTGTGTTTAAAGCTACATGCAAAGCTGTTTTCTGGTTCTGCAAAGCATACAGTCTCACATAATTTGAGAGGAATTGGCGGTGGCGAAGAGGCGTGCGCCGGCGCGCGCGCTCGGCCCGCAGTAGCCGAAATATACCGCCCGACGCCGGTCAAAAATAGAGGCGCGTCGCGCGCTTGCCCGCTGCATACAAAAGTGGCGAGCCGCTCCACCAACAGCACGCCTTATCAAATTTCCCTGCCCACACCCGCCCACGCGGCGCACCCCTAGCCACCCTGCATGCGTTAGTGTGTTAGCACAGGCCTGCGATGTTAGCCGAGTTATGAACTTCACTTAATCCTGCTGCTGCAACACAGAAGCACTGAGCGACACCCGAAGCATTAATTAATTACATCACTCATCACTTACACAGTTGTTGTCACTATATCACTGCTCACTAGTGTGTATTTGATCGTCGCGACCGAGACTACGGAGCGCACGCGAGCGGCGCCTGCCACCACTGAACTGCTGCGAACGGGCCCTCCTCGCGCTCCGCCGATCCCAAAATACCCAGCATTGTGTACACAACACTTATAACACCTAGGCTTTAGTATAAATCTCGGCGAACTTTATAAATAGTGCGTTTCGATACGGCGAAGGTATAAAGATGCGAATGCAATGGATGCTATTAACCTAAATCATTTGGCCTGGATTGATATCAGGTGTGGTTCGGTTGCTTTTCTCTTGTGCGAGAGTCGAGACAAAATGGTCGCCTTAACTTTCGATGCAAGTAAATGGCGAACTACAGAAACTTTTTTCTTTCAACTATGGCGAAGTAGAGAGAGAAAAGTTGTTTATTTTGCACAAACAAAAAGAATATAACAAAAAAAAAAAACTTAAAATACTCACATACAAAGCTGCCAAAAGCCTCGTATTCGTACTAAAGTACTTTTTTGTTGAATCAGGATTCGAGTGCTACGGAGTCTGAACGATATTGGTGATTTACGCCTCTCTTATCCTCACTATCCTGTCCTATCCTCTTATCTCTTTATCATGTTTTCCAAGCTGCCTATCTATCTAGACATAATTTCTAATTATTAAAAGATGAGTAATTAACAACAGATGCACCTGCTGTCAAAAGAATTCAAAGAGATATAATCTGTCTCCAACTGTGCAAAGTCAAATGTGCCAGAATCCTTCACTGAACATAAAATGATTTAAAACAGTTCACCTGTTGTTTGGAAATTACGGCAGAAACCTTGGTTTAGTTGTTTGCTGTCTAATTTATGAGATCTTACTTAAGTTTGCCAATTTTAAATAGACACAAATGCAGAGCAATGAGAACTGTCTTTAAGGCGGAAAATTAAGCACCTAAACACTGTCAAAACATGCTAAAACGCCCAAATAAAAAAAAATGAAATGGTCAACTATATTAACCATAATTAATATGGATTGGTTCATATGAACCTCTAAAGCTGCAAGAAAGAGTTTAGTAGGATTTAGGAGCCATAATAGAACTGGGTCAAAGCATAATAACAAAATTTTTGAAAAATTAAAACATGAACAAAGCTCATATACTCAGCAAAGTAGGCGACGGCACCACCCATTGTTTAAAGTTCACCAGCTAGATTTACACTTACAAAAGCAAACTCTGCGAAAGCTGTAGATATCAGGGTTTGTTAAATTTTTTGTCTCAAAAAATCGCTTAGAATGTTTGCAATATGGATGAAGTCATGAAACTAAGGAGATCTGCCTTGACGTTCCGTGACAGCGTGAGCGTAGTGGTTCATCGCCGCCCGTTCGATGACCACCGTGCACAGGATGGTTGGAAAGTAGCACATGAAGTTTTTGCTCCGTTGGTGTAATTGCTTTATGGGGCGTTCCAGTGGGAGAATAAATCTAAATACATATATAAAATAAAGTCACTTTTCGTGTTTGTCTGTATGGCCACGTTGTTCTTCTAAACCACACAACCGATTTTGATGAGGTTTTCACCATCGTTTTGAGAATTTATTCCGGAAGGTTTATGTGTATAATAAGTTACTAATATCGATGTGTTGACAAGTTGTAAAAACCGTGCGAAGCAGAAGCGGGCCGCTAGTAAATAAATAAATAAATATTTTAAAAACCAGAATAAAACTCTGATACAGCTATCGTGCATAAAAGACCTCAAAAGTTTCCACTCAAGAAAACCGCCAGTTATTATTTTATTACCCGACTACGGCGAAGAAAAAAGGAGGGTTATGATTTTGACCGGTATGTATGCATGTATGTATGTATGTAAGTATATTCATCTGTTCCCTCCTATCTTCTAAACCACTCATCACACATCACAATTTGACAAATGAGGTATCGTTGGAAGCGTCTTGATCGTCTGCTGGTAATAGGCTATGTGACGCCACATTAAATAAAATAAAATAAAAATCCGGAGTCACACGTAATCTGTTCGATTTATGCCCTAACACGTGTGACTCCGGATTTTTAATTTCTCTGTCTTTGGTGTCTTGTCTATATCTTTTTAGTCGTCGTAGTTGGGTTTTAGTTTTTATTACTTTAATTTTATTTTATTAATAGTGTAGTAGTGTGCTTTCTTACTATAACGACGTATATTCATTAAAGTGATTCACACCCTCCTTCCAAATCCATACTACAGATAAATCAAAAGCACTAGAAATACAATACACAACGTATGATACACGACACTGGAGCGCCCAACCTTTGGCACATCACCCACGGACCAGCGAGAGTAACCTTCGCGAAATAATTAGCCCAAGTTCACACACATTGGGCATCAATTGTCCATTTATTATTGTGTATTATTAGTTAGTTGTACACACCTGAAACTAATCATACACAATACATGCCTTGGGATTCGGTCCAGGAGGATTTTTATATGTGGTCATAAGATACTACGATGGGAGTTGTAATCTCATTGCATTTTGTAGTCTGTGAAGTACAGCTGCTTTTAATAAGTGTGTCAAGAAACTCGATAGAACTAACATATCGTTGATTGGTATGGCAGCGCGACTGGTCTGCTTGGGTTCAATCCCCAGGTCTGGCAATTTGTAGCAACGTGGCATCTAAATTTTTGTCCAGTTAAATCGTAACCACCACCGCCACCTATTTAATGAGTTTTATAATTATTATTTTATGAAGCGAAATGAGTGTGTACTAACTGCTCAATTTGCACTTTAAACAATAATACAAAAGTGGGATTCCAATCTTTCCGACCAAAAAACTTCACTAAGAATCTCTTAAAATCACGTGAATAGAAAACAACAAGTTTTTATATGCTCGCCAAACAACAAAACACATTTTAAACTGTCATACCTTATCTTTTGGTAAGTTAATTAATGTAATACACACAAACCTTGCAGATTTATTCTCGAAATGATGGTGGAAACCACATCAAAATCCGTTGCGTAGTTTAGAAGAACATCACGGTCACAATAAATAAATATGTATAGAGCATACACACATAGAAGAAACTAGCAAATAATAACGTAAAATAATACAAGATTTTATAAACTCGACGATTGGCAAGAATTCTGTAACAAAATTTATTAACGGCCACAATGAAATGTCATCGTTCCGTTAGTTCGACACGCAGAATTAGATGCGACATGACTTTGTCGAATGTTGCGCAATACGTAGCAATAAAATCGACAGAGTTCTTTTAATTGGTTGGATCGGCAGCCACGATGGACGAAGCGACTATCTTTATATTTATTGTATTCGCAATTTTTATTGTTAACAAACCGTGTGCCCGATGGGAAACATACTCTCATCACCCATTTAACCCCTTTAGGGGATGAATTTAGAAATAGCCTTCCTGTGCTCACTTTCAATATGATTATGAAACTCATGCGCAAACTTTTATGCTTCTAGACCCAGGGTCCATCACTGAATAAATGAATGAATTTTAGATTTTTATTAAGAAGATTTTGCTAAATTAATTTGGCGGTCACGTCGCTTTCATAACGTCTGTCCGATGGGGCCGAAAAGTTCTGGAGTAGCGACTACGTTCCGGAAGGCGCAGCGTGGATAGGCCTACACAAGATGCCGAAATCGGAGGATCGGTCGTTGTATCGATGCTTGGGAGAGGCCTATGTCCAGGATTGGACGTCTTTCGGCTGAGATGTTAGAGACTTTCAGTATGGCATCAAGAGTAGTCTCCCAAGAAATCATAACGTATATTGGTAAGCGATGGGTTAGTAGGTACATAATTTGTCGTTGATGTCTTGATAATGATTTAATGAGCACTTTTTGAGAACTCTAAAATACGTTGGTATCAAATACCTACCTAAAAGTCTAAAAGATGGTGAAACTTATGATCATGATCTCGAAGACATTTTAATGTCATGGAAATCAAGGCCCAGAAAAAAAAAATGTGATTTATGAACTGGCGAAATGTAGCAGAATAAAAATACGTGTTGTAGCCAATATGTGCTAGGGTGACGGTTATTTTGGATATCACAGAGATTAATACAAAGGTATTTTATAACTTTTTCTTCCTTTCGTGCGGTTAGTTAGTAACCTGGTGTCAGAGTTTTAAAGTCGCCCAAGGGCCTCTGACTTGGCTTCACATGCCGTCGAGAAATCTCAATCTCTCCGGCATGCCGATTTCCTCACGAAAGTGAATGTTCGAGCCTGTGTAAGATGATTTTTAAAACAAAACTTTCCTGAATTTTTTTATTTCCCTTACCATCCCAGAACCCCAAAAGGAGGGTTAAATATTATTTTTTTAAATTCACAATCAATTCGTTGTCGCTTGCGGAACTGTTGGGCGTGAAGTCCTGAGTTTGATCCCCGTGGAAAGTGGTATTAAGTTTTCCAAAAGAAACCTGGTAAAATGTGTGTACACTATGCACCTCAGCACTTGGCTTATCTAATAGGAATTACATGCTTAACAAAAAATATCGGATTCATCTAGAGGCCAATATTTTTCTATTTTTCCGCTATATAGTAGTTTTGTTTTTAGAATCTCGTTGTTATCTTGAAATGAGACGTAACTATGTATTTAACGTTATTATTGTAGAGATGTTTCTCTGTCTCCATGATTAATCCCAGCTGTAGTCGGCCTATTTGATGCTTTCTTTTGTAAGATTTTACGCGTAATGTTAGGTAATACCTAGACGTATTAATGACTCGGAGTAAAAACAAACCTAGCTGGGCTAATTAATAAGAAGAAAAGGAAAGAAAGAAAGAAAAATGTGTTTATTGGCATTACAGCAGAAAAATACACCATAAAAGTATAGAAACAAAAAAAAATGCCAGAAGGGGGGCTCAGCTCAGCATAACATCATATGACAACACAAATTGTATTATTTGATTTTCAGCGGCAACCCACGAGTGCATGAATAATAAACACAGAGAAGTGAAATAGGATATTTATGTAATAATAGGATATATAATATAATAAAGCTCATACAAAGTCTAATAAAATGTTGTAACATACCTACATGAATGTGTGTGTTGTGTTGTGATGAATGAGAAACTAAAATAAATACTTAGGGCCTTACCACAAAAACTTAGACACTTGTGTAACGCGTGTTTAATGTCAGTTTTATGTCGAACTTCATACAGAAATTAATGTCATGTTTGAAAGGTGCTTAGGCTAGACAACTAATAAACACAGTTTTGTGGTATAAAGGCCAATAGGTGAGTCATAATAACTACTTACATTAAAATAATAAATCATCATCTATAAAATAGAAAGTAGGTACCTACCTTCAAGGCAAAAACGGGTGACTACGTTGTTCTTCTAAACTACGAAACGGATCCGATTTTGATAAACATACTGCGCCAACCCCATATAATTATTATGGGATGATAGCAGGACGGCGATGATGGAATGTAAGACTAGGTGTATACCTCCTGGGCACGCCACAATAGCGGCGATAAGTCCCCTCTTTGAGGAGTGGCTAGAGAGGCGCCACGGCGTCCTCACCTTCCGCCTGACACAGGTCCTCACCGGACATGGCAGCTTCGGGAGGTACCTGTGTAGGATTAGGCGGGAGGAAACGCCCGGGTGTCACCACTGTGCGGATCGCCCGGAGGACACGGTGGAGCATACGGTTGAGGTATGCCCTGCTTGGGCGGAGCACCGCCGTGTCCTCGCGGAGGCGATTGGCGGCAATGACCTCTCGCGTCCGGCCCTGGTTCAGGCCATGATACGGAGCGAGAGGGCATGGGAAGCCGTCACCTCCTTCTGCGAAGCAGTAATGCTCGCGAAGGAGGAGGCGGAACGCGTGAGGGAAAGGCAAAGTTTGCGCCCTCACGCCCCTAACCGCCGCCGTTGGAGACGCCCTGGGCGTCGGGAATCCCAGGCGGATTCCCGGCCACCATAGGCGCGGGCTTGCGGACGGCGAGCAACGGGCAGCTCGCCGTCCGATAAGGACCAGGCCCGGGTCGATGGCGCGTCATGTTTCACGCGCGCCTCAAAGAGATGTCAGCAAAATTGACGGGGTCCAATAGGACCGATGCCTGCCAGGGTTGCGGGAAAGTCCGAAAGGGATACCGGGACCTTGGCAACAGGCAAATGAAGGAACACGGGTGGGTTTTAGTCAGTAAAAGTCTGACACGCCCTTCCGCTCCGCCCAGAGCGGGAGAAGTCATTGGATGATTTCCCACCCTCAAAAAAAAAAGAAAAAAAAAAAGGTGTATACCTCAGTCAAACTGGTATTATAAGTTTCATTTTAACACAGGAACTGCTGTTTTGTACATCTGAAGTCATAACTTTTAGCAGAGAGATACATAGATACCGCTGATTGCTAACTAATATTTGTATGGAATAAACAAATCCACAAGTGTAAGGTCAAAGCACGTGCTGCCAAGTAATTTTTGCCATATCTCAACGAATGAGCTTGGTATTTTTCAAGAAAAGCTGGTTTTTTTAAGAAAAAAACTACACCTTTTCTATAATATAAAGTTCATTTTAACATAGGACCCACAATCTCACAAATAGGCAGACGGTTTCTATACCATTTTCCATTAATGAATCTGGCACCGACACCAAGAAATCTTATGACAATCAGTCAGTCTTCACCACATCATCAGATACGATGGAATGCACCGCTCTATACTCTAATAGAAAACTACTCACAGTAAATAATCTGCATACCACAAGTCGGATGTAACACCTGGGCACGTGGGCTACGTGAGATGTAACACGTCTACAGCTTCTCAAAATATGTTTAGAATTACGTAATTCTTAACATATTTTGACGTTTGTGGGCCTACATACCGTTCGATTATAATTATTTCCCTAATCATGGTCTTACATCCCAAGATATAAGAAAGATTCAGCTCCGTCCTCAGATCAAATAAAAAACTAAGACAGAGCGCTGTCAACAGTGACGTGAGGCCGGTTTCGTAAACGTGTGCATTTAGTTTGATTGTAGTGTCATTGTAAATACCTAGTTGTAAATGTGTGTGTGTGAGCGTGTATGCACAGAGCAGTGGTGTAGTTTTAGCATGCTTTACTGTATTGTTCGCAGCGCTCCGTCGTGGTTTTTATTTGGTCTGAGGCTCCGTCATGTCTATTTTGATTTTGATAATTGAAAACTTGACCATATAGATCTGATCTAAACATAATAATTATTTTAAATAAAGAGAAAAGGTTTGATTTTTTGTATGTTTGTTTGTTACGCTTTCACGGCTCAACGGATTTGGATGAAATTTGGTACATAGGTAGACCATAGCCTTTTTTTTTTTTTTGGTGGTGGGAAATCATCATGTGACTTCTCCCGCTCTGGGCGGAGCGGAAGGGCGTGACTTTTACTGACTAAAACCCACCCGTGTTCCTTCATTTGCCTGTTGCCAAGGTCCCGGTATCCCTTTCGGACTTTCCCGCAACCCTGGCAGGCATCGGTCCTAGCGGACCCCGCTAATTGTGCTGACATCTCTTTGAGGCGCGCGTGGAACACGACGCGCCATCGACCCGGGCCTGGTCCTTATCGGACGGCGAGCTGCCCGTTGCTCGCCGTCCGCAAGCCCGCGCCTATGGTGGCCGGGAATCCGCCTGGGATTCCCAACGCCCAGGGCGTCTCCAACGGCGGCGGTTAGGGGCGTGAGGGCGCAAACTTTGCCTTTCCCTCACGCGTTCCGCCTCCTCCTTCGCGAGCATTACTGCTTCGCAGAAGGAGGTGACGGCTTCCCATGCCCTCTCGCTCCGTACCATGGCCTGGACCAGGGCCGGACGCGAGAGGTCATTGCCGCCAATCGCCTCCGCGAGGACACGGCGGTGCTCCGCCCAAGCAGAGCATACCTCCACCATATGCTCCACCGTGTCCTCCGGGCGATCCGCACAGTGGTGACACCCGGGCGTTCCCTCCCGCCTAATCCTACACAGGAACCTCCCGAAACTGCCATGTCCGGTGAGGACCTGTGTCAGGCGGAAGGTGAGGACGCCGTGGCGCCTCTCTTGGCACTCCTCAAAGAGGCGACTTATCGCCGCTAATGTGGCGTGCCCAGGTAGACCATAGCCTGGGTTAGGACACAGGATACTTTTTATCCAGATATTCCCACGGGATCAAGATTTATGCGGCTGAAACCGTGCGGCACAGCTAGTATTTTATAGTTTATAAAACGTACGAAAACGAAATAAAAAAACACCTTGTAGGAATGAGCAATGGTTGCTTACTTCGTATTGACAATAATTATCCAGATTTTCTCACGTGTTCTCGGCCTAAAAAGGCCTTAACAACTATTTTATTTAGAAATAAATGCTTTATGAACATGAGTTTTTTTTTTACTTTTAATTAGTTCAATAAAATAAAAATAAATTCAGAATAAAACTTTTCTCAATAGACGTGTTAGCTTCCACTGCCCATTGACTACCAGAGCCATAATAAAATAACCCACTTTCCCCCATTGACTCACATCCGCTAACGTGACTCTCTCAAACATTTCATCCGTTCACTCTCTCAAATATTTCTTTCTCAGTTTAGTACAAGAATATAATAGCATTGGACACTTGGCGTCTATAAATAGTGGTAAATATATCTTCTTCTTCAGTTGAATGTTTTCCGGCCCATTGCCAGAGTTTGGTGCTTTAAAAATTAGTCACGCATTCATTGTCAAGCACACTGGCAAATATATCACCTTTAAAATATCAAGTTTAATGAAAATTCCGTCGCTGAAGACGTGGAGTTTTCATATATGGCTGCTATGAACGGTCCTCTATAATCATTGAGTTGTGTAATCGGATTGGTTATTGGAGTATCTTGTTTTTTATTTATTTAAGTAACATGGGAGACTTACAGCTAAAACAAACAGATCAAGAACAGTACATTAGTTAGAAAGCCAATTACAGGTCTCCACGTATAAAATACAGAGAAAAATTAAGTAAAATTCTAAGGAAATTCACACCAAGTTACTAAAGAATACAGCAGAATAACTATGTTGCTCGCACTGCATAACAACCATCTTCGTAACACCCAACTGGATAACATCCATCGTTATTGGTGGAGAGGAAAATGCTGCTACTATTTATCCTACTAAGTAACTTAACATTAATATGTGCTATGTTTTCTACTTCTAAGGTCATAACTTTTAGCAGAGAGATACA
Organism: Lithophane leautieri; assembly: GCA_949152455.1. Lineage (NCBI taxonomy): Eukaryota > Metazoa > Arthropoda > Insecta > Lepidoptera > Noctuidae > Lithophane > Lithophane leautieri. Next base: position 7,239,993 of record OX424483.1, read on the forward strand.
TACATACCGCTGATTCTTGTATGGAATAAACAAATCCGCAAGTGTAAGGTCAAAGCACGTGCTGCCATGTAATTTTTGCTGTATCTTAACGAATGAGCTTGGTATATTTTAAGCATAGCTGGTTTTTGTAAGAAAAAAATCTACGCCTTTTTTATATTCTAAAGTTGTTGACCACTTTCGGAATAACGTGCTTTCAAAGACACGAAAGGCTCTCGAACGGATTCCTCCATGCCACCCTTCCATTGACTGACGACAGAAAGCGCAGCTTAACCTCACAGCACGATTGATTCACACAGCTGTTATTAAGCCACTAGCCCCTCATACAAGCCGCAAATAGTATAAGATATATCAGACCTAATGGCTAATTTGAAAGAAACAGCGTGTCAATTATATTCTTGGTGATGCTCCAAATATTTAATGAGTGTTATCATTATTGTTGGTGTAATCTTCTAACTCGTAGTTAAAATGTCTTTTTCAATTATTTATTTTATTATTCCAAGGATATTTGGAGTTATACTCCGAGCTTCTTTCTCCCTACTGTTGCTGTGCCCAACAGGATCCACAATGATCATATTTTGTAAAAACCTACCACCTAAGTTCACATGTGGTGGCAATAAATATAATTATCTTCAGATCTCCGCAGCAGAAGGTATGATTTTGACGACTCAGAAGATCAGCAAATCCCAAGAGAGGATACTGCGCTAACGCCAAATAAACTGGGATATGAATAGGAGAGTCTCTCTCTTTACCCAGTCTATAGTAGTCAGTGGATAAGAGAGTCTCTCTCTTTACCCCCTATGGTGATGAGTCTCTCTCTTTACCCAGTAGCCACGTTGAAATAATTGTACAAGTACAGCACACCACAAGAAAATGTCGTCGCAAACAGTGTATCGATGATTTACTCAAAGTCGCGTTCTCGTCCTACTTACTAAGTGGGTCACATTCACACGTTATTTTAACTAGAATGAGAACGACAGGTATACATGCGTACTGACACTAAATACAACTGTTGAGTCAAAGGGATTTTGAGGTGGAGGATCTTGAGTTTTATTGAGTCGTATTTTGTAGGTTTAATTTTGAGTACTGTTGCCAGGATTGTTGGAATTTCTTGAGGGTTTGGTTATTTATAGAATCTACATAACATCACGCCTGTATTTCCCGAAGGGTTAGGGAGAGGTGTACCTTTAGTACACCCACATTTCGCCAAACAACATAATCGGCCTATAATGGTCCCACTGCTGGGACACAGGCCTCCTCTCGGTAAGAGGAAGCGGGCTGGAATCTACTATGCGGGTCCAGTGCAAGTTGGTGGATGTCATGTCTTCGAATCTTTGGTTCTTGGATGTGTCGGTTTCCTCACGATGTTTTCCTTCACTGTTTTGAGAGCAGTGGTGATGAAATAATTTACACAAAGTCCAGAGCTTGGCTGGGTTTGAACCCATGAGCTACAACTCGGTAAGTCGGGGCCGATACTGCTCATTGTGCAACAGAAAAAAACCAATATTAAATAAAACCTATTTCAAGACACGGAAAAAATTAAGGCCTATCCAGCAACAAGATAGGGCTTCGTATATAAATTACAAACAATTTTTTACAAAAAAAATCTCGGTTCAATAACCATTCGAAATTATTTACACTATGAAAAATTAAAACGATACGCTGGCTGGCCGCACTCAATCCCAAAACTGATAGAAAAAAATCCGCTGTCAAATCACTCTTCTTAAATGTCATCCTAAATTCGGTGAATAAACTTTGATAAAATTATAAAAAACCGCAAAAAAAATGTGAAACTAACGAGAAATACCTACTATGATAAGTGTTAGAGGCTTGATATTGGTAATGTTGAGAAGTGCCTTTATTGTCGCTTTCCTAAGCATTCCGAACCCCATCGTCGCTATCACTGGTATCAAGAACTGGTCAAGAAAAGCGATCTACCACAAAGTCGACCTCTGCACTCAAGCCTGTTACAGCCAGATAATCCCTGGCCTCTACCTTAGCAATGCAAGGGCAGCCGCGGATAAAAATGTTCTTAGACGACTTAACATCACCCATGTCCTCACCGTTGAGGCACATCGCCTCCCAAAAGGCACCTTTCAGGATACAGATATCAGCACTCTCTTCATTAGGGCCTACGACACTCCTCAAACCCATCTCCTGCCTTACTTCCCCATGGCCAACGCATTCATCGACGAAGGTCTTCAAAAAGGAAACGTGCTCGTTCACTGCCATTTCGGAGTTTCACGATCAGCCACCCTGGTCATTGCCTACATCATGGAGAAGTACAAGTTGACGTTTGAGCAGGCATTCGTGTATGTGAGGCAAAGGAGGAGATTTATAAACCCAAATCCGGGCTTCGTCAATCAGCTGCGGGAATACCAGAGACTGAATTATGACGTCAATGGTTTCCATAGGTTCGAAGCGTATATGAACGTGAACGCTCGGAAGCATAAGTACAAGATCGCCTCACTTGCTGCCGTCGTTGTGGGCATTCTTGTACCTCTTGCTGTGTTAGTCGGTTAATCTCGTGGTAAGTCAGATTTTACTAATCAAGTGCAAGTTTTTGTAGAAACAGTAAAGTTATAATAAAAACAGACGTGACGTTTTTTTATTTGTGGATGGGTCCTTCCTGGCTTAGTTAGGAGTTATGAATGAATTTGTTTATAGTTTTGGGGATTATGAATTACGAGATGAGATAACTGTTATGTGGCATATTAAAATAAATATAATTTAGTAGTTTAATTTGAAAAAGATTTCTGAGAGATATTGGAACTAAAATTATGTTTCTGGAGTTATTTTTTCGAAAACAGGGCAAAATAGCAAATACGACAGTTAATCATATTATGTCAGTTCAATATAAACTACAGCAACATGTTTTAGTTTTACAAAATGGATAATTCTTTCAGCGTCGTGAACAAGACTGAAGATATTTTCGGTACCATCTGTTACTAAACATGATAACCATAAATTAGCGAAATCACGCGCTCGACGTCAACTCCTGCGCGCCCAGGAAGTGCATTATTAATATTATAATTTATCAATTGAATGAAAAATCATAAATACCGAACACATTGTAATAAATAAAGTGAATCTCAAAAACCAAGTAATTGGTGAAAATATTTTATTTTTGAGCTTTTATATTTCCGTCTCCTCATGGCTATGATTGCGTAAGAGTTTATGAATTTAAGTTTTTACGTAAGCGCCATTTTGAAGATTTCGACAGTGCGTGTATGATAATTTCTTGTAGTTAATATGTAGTGCCAAACGGGGCGGCTGCTCTATCATTTAATTCTTGTATATAACGTTCATTAGATATAATCGTCGCTTGCAGCTTTTAGTGAAATGTGTAGAGTATAAATAGATTATTATTCTCATGCTTTAAACTTCTTGCAAATATTTTAGCGGTTCACGTCATTTGGTTTCCGTTCCTGATCGATTTGATTGTCTCAATGTTTATAAAAGTGTCTGTTCTTGTTGATTTTGGATAAAAATATGTTATATTTCTTGGATATTGTTCATAAATATAAGTAGCGAGCCTATTGTAATGCCATTCACCAAGCGTAGTTCCAGGGTCCCAGTAAACCCAGGAACCTTCTCAGCAATCTCACTTGATGCAACCACTACTAGTCTTATTTTGCATCATTGGCCTAGCTAGCAACTTCACCCATTTATAAGGACTGCGACAATAATTTATTTAGGTAAATATTAAAGAGAGTATGTACGCAAGTCACCCAACAACTGGGTTGTGGAGGTCAAATAGGCAGTCCCTCCATGTTAAATACTGGTAATCAGCTGCTTCCAGTTAAGACTGGAATCCGACCCCAACGAGGTTGGGAAAAGGCTAGGCAGATGATTTGTGTATATGTCGCACTAAGATGGTTATAACCATGATATAGTTATATCCCTAGGGATATAGCGTTGCATCGTAATATAGTTATATGAAACTGGTTCATAACTGTCTTACTAGGAATATAACTATGATTCGACGACGATCTAGTAATATAACTATTAGAGCACTCCCACCAAATAGGTTAGATTTGGTTAGAACTGTGATCAATTACGCGCGACCCAAGCGAGGGGGCGAGTGCTATGTCGAAATTGGTCACAGTAACAAAAGTGCAAAAAGTTTTGTTGGGAACATTTGTTGTGAAAGTTTTTCAGTAACATCAGTTTTGAATCGCTTTCATATAACTATATTACGGTATACAGCTATATCCCTAGGGATATAACTACATCAAGGCTTTAATTTAACCATCTTACTGCGACATAAATACAAACACAAAACTGTGAAACAGAAAGTGAATTCACTAATGGTTTATAATATTATCTCTGGCCGTATGTCTGTTGTTCGTTCTGTCTGCCTATTAATTGGTGAAGTATTTCTGTCCAGCTAAATATAAGCAAAGGTTACGCACAGGTGTTGTCTCATAGACTCGGCACATCTCGCTATTCTCTAGCTAGAGTGCGAAGTCTCTGGTTTCAAAAGGGAGAAAAAAACGATAGTAGGTTCTTACCTGATAAATATACTAAAGCATCAGCCTACAGCCAACTACAGCATTCCACTGCTGGACATAGGCCTCTCCAAGTGCACTGAATTCAGGTAGGTTCTCGGCAATTCTCATCTAGCTGCTACCAGCGCCCCAGCGAAGGTCGTCGCTCCACCTGCCTGAGGGCGTCCTACCTTACGTTTGCCGATTCGCAGTTACGACCAGCCGATACGGATTTTTTAGGAAAAATAAATCACTTGACGTTTCTATCGTAATAATACCTACCAAGTAATTACATACAGATAGTAGATACTAAGATTAGTATGAACTGTTGTTATGAGAATGAAACTAAATACACAATTTCAAAGCATTCTGTTGCTAAGATTTCTCTCGAAAAAGCGAGAAAAGAGAACAGTTAGTCTAAACACTGGCAAACATCTATCATTGCCAAGTTTAAACAGCTTCATAGGCAACTAGAACATCCCGTTTAGATTTAATTTATTACTATTTACCGACTTTAGAAAATGAAAAGTGATGTGTGAAAAAAAATATTTTTTTCACAAAAAAATCCCGACTTCCAAAAAACAAAACGCTACAAAGTGAAACATAACTTTAATTTCGGAAGTCGGTGTCTTTGGTTCTGTGTTTTAACAGTTTGCCACCGACTTCTGAAATTAAAATTATTTTTGACGTTGTGTGTTTTTTTGGAAGACGGTTGTTTTTATTTTGTAAAAATATTTTTTATTTTTAGTAATGGTACCCCACACCAATTTTATTCATATACTACTATTTGCTATGTAAACAATAGTGACAGGAAGTATTATAAACTCATCAAGTACTCAAAGTGGATTAAATACGTATTATCGAAGCTAACTCAAAAACTACACCATGGGACCACCGCGCAAGCTTCTTTTACCAAATGAAAAATAATTTTCAAAATCGGTCCACAAGATACATTAAAAAATACAGACGAATATAATAACCTCCTCCTTTTTTGAAGTCGGTTAAAAATATAGGTCTCTACAAGCAGACTCCACTGAGCAGATGGGCATTAGCCATTATCATCATCAGCCTATAGCAGTCAACTGCTGGCCATTAGCCTGGCCAATTGTCCGCTAATTAGGTAGGAGGATAGATCCTCGGTCTTTCTCATCCGTCTATCAACATGCAGCCACCTTGTGAATATCGTCTCTCCACCCAGCCTGAGGATGTCCTGCTCTGTGTTTAGAGATTACACAAGTAGTTCAAAAATAATGAAGAATCTATCGTCAACAAGCAACCCTCGCAAGGGTGGTGGAAGCTGGATGAGAGTTGCTGATCGAGCTGAATGGCGTGAAATAGGAGAGGCCTATGTCCAGCTGTGAAAAAGATGGATTGTCAACAAAGATATCTTTCATCTTTTAGTGTTATTTTTTGTTGCCACGAGCAATAATTACCTACTGATGCCATGATGAAAAGATTCATTCGAGTGAACATTCATTTTATATCATTCCACGCGCACAGCACCGACAGAATTATATAGGAATCAACGTTCATCTGCTCGTTTCATTTCTTTTATCGATCATTCGCTTTACTAATCTTAAATTCATTTTTCACTTTTGACTCATTTTGTGTTCAGACGATCCATTTTGAGTGAGAAATGCCGATTATAAGGCATAAATGAACAAAAAGTGAAGAGTCTGATGTCGGCTTAACCAAACAGCAAAGTTGGAAGTGGGTCTGAATGCTCTGGGGGTCTACCACCATCACTTACAGCAGTATTATTTTAATCTTACTTCGCTGGGGAAAGAGATGGAGGTATACGTCCTTTAGAGCTTCATCTATTTCCTATACTGAAGTAAAATTAAAATAATACTGCTGTAACCGGTGGTGGTAGGCCCCCTGAGCCTTTAATTTAACCCAAGAATTCCCACTCTTCCGACGTTTTGAAGGCCTATGTCCAGAAGTGCATATCTTTCGATCGATGACGAGGTTTCCGTTAAAAAATGAGAAGACGTCTTAAAGACGCCCTGTATACCTCCCTGCTGGTGATATCATAATGAGAGCACTGATTCGGATGCCAATCGTGTAATAATGACGCATACGCCCAGAGTTGTTTATTGTAACATGTAGTTATCCGGTCCTTTGCTCAGGATTGAGTATTATGGTAGGGTGACGAATTACTGAGTATTTTAAATCGTTTATAAATACTTTCTTAACAAATATTGTGTTTTGGCCAATACAATGTGTCCGAAATAACTCATTACAGTGTCAGAAGCGCCGGTGACAGAGTTTGAGCATGTGATAAGAAGAGCATTATAGTTTGACCGCAACCGCTGTGACGCGCTTTAGGATTGCGCGCCGAGGCGGCAGCGTTGACGAATGAGCGGCGGGACGCTGTGAGCGTTGACGAATGAGAGGCGCGTACTGCGGCGTGGTACAGCGGTCGCGGTCAAACTATAGGTAGGTACTTATATCACAAGGAAACTGATAAGTGTGGATGTTCTTTAAAAAAAAGCATTCTGGTTCAATAATGGAAAAGAGGTAGACCGAAGGTACAGATGTATTGTGTACTTCATGAGTTATCACTCGATAAAAGATGAACTGGGATTGGATATATTGTATGGCTAAGCAGATAAAGCAGGGTAAAAAACTCGTTAAGGAGGATCCGCAGTGATAGCACGCGAAATTCAATTTTCTTACATTTTTTAGAATTTGCAGTTCAGTGTCAGGTTATATTAATACCACAAGCCACAAAGACTCTAATTTGTTCCAAAAGAATTTTGTTCTTCCTTCCATCCTTACATATTAAAAAACAAAGTCCTCCGCCGCGTCTGTCTGTCGTCCTGTACGCGATAAACTCAAAAACTACTGCACCGATTTTCATGCTGTTTTCACCAATGCAATAGATAGAGTGGTTCTTGAGTAAGGTTTTAGTATACAACAACTGACATCCCGCGACTTATCGAGTATGGGACGTATGGAATAAATCTAACTTATCGAGATGTATTAATGATTCTAATGATAATAAATCTGTAAATACATTATGTATTTGTTGTGGTCGCGAATCATATTTTGATCAAGATACAACTTGACACTGACATGCAAATTGCAAAAAACGTAAGAATATTTTAATTTCGCGGTTTACCACTGCGGATCCACCTTAATATGGCTAATCGGTCGACTCGAACGAATTTATCGACAGTAAATTCGTGCGAATTGACCAATAAGCCCTTAATATGTATTTTGGAATTATAAGGCAAGTCGAACTCAATTTGTTGCTAACCGTTTTCATATAGGCGTTTAGGAAGCTGTGCTTATTGTTCAATGAGTATTTATAAGACACGATTGTGTTCGAATAATGGCTCTGCCTATAAATCCTTATAAATAAAGAAATTCACGGACAGCATATTAAATTGCATTTAGTTTTTTCTTTCCTTTGACTTACAGCTTTACATATTTCAGGCGTCAGTACGTCAGAATCACTGAAAGTACGTCACAATCAAAGTAGACTAGGGGCTGTGTGGGACGCTGTTTTTGTATGCTCGTTTTTTCATTAAATAAATACGTCACAGACCTGAGTATCGTGGCACAATTTAGAGTTCTAGTAGTGGATACGATCAGAGAACTTTATTAATGAAAGTCGTATAGCAAAGGTCTGAGTTGCCCGTTGTTGCCCATTTCACAACATTCGGTTGAGAAACTTGAGGAGTATCAAATGTAATACTGATGCACGCGAATTACTGACTAAATTAATGAAATCAGTAGTCGAATTAACATGGACTCTTGTAGAAAAAAGCAGCTCTATAGAAAATCCTATATTATCTCGGTTTAAAACTAAGAGAAATCGTAAAACAGTTATTCTCGTCTATGAGTAGAATAATAATGAATCTCCCGGACTCCATTACATGGGACTGAAACATGTAATAAACGTACCTACACCTCTGGCGAACCCTTCGGGGATTACAGGCGTGATGTTATTAAATGAATCTCCCAGATTTTTTAATATTCCAATAATTTTCGTTAATCTCATGCCAAATTGATGGAAATGGCTCCGTCTAACAGTTCCAAAGACCCAGACCCAGTCGTCAAAGACGTTTTTAACAATAAATCACCCAAAAAATCTTAAACCAATCTTAAAAACAATAGACATTCGCTAGAACACGACCGTCATTTGGAAAATCTAGAATAGAATGGTAAAAATAACCCCGTACTAGTTCACATTCCACGTGGTTACGTCATCGGGCGGGTATTAAAATAAACCATATTATTTTGGATTAGGTTGCCAGCAGACTTATCAATAAAATGGGTTTGTGTAAATGTATTGGTCAGGATTGAGTTATTTTTGCTGGATTTTTTAATTGTCGTGATTCTTTTTTGTCATTTTAGAAGCTTCGCCGAAACTAAGTCGCGTCACAGGCATTTCAATAAGGTTTTGTCTAACTAGAATCTATTTGTTTTATTCGTTGGAAAAATGAGAACCAATTAAATTGATACTTAAACAAAAAAAATTGTGAACTGTCCTTAGCAGTAACCGTTATTTATGTGTATTTTATGTCATGCATTACGACTTTATCAATCGTCTTTTTCTTTTTGTGTATCTTTGGAGAACGTTACTTAGCAGCTGTTGTGACAGTAAACTACCCTCAGATATCCTACTATCGGAGACTCATCCACTGCGTCTTTAATTAAAGTGGTTTATGAAACTGTCATATAGGAAAGAAAGCAAGAAAAATAGGTTTATTTGTCACAGAAACACGTGCATACAAAAAGATAATAAGACTTACACGAGAGAATTGTGTACACGAGTGTTTTAATTTAGTTAAGTGCAGTTTCATACTATGATACACTAGGGGAAACCGGGGCAATGCGGACCCCTTTTGAATAAAACCTTAGAAAAACAGGATAATAAAAATAAAATAAACATGTTCTTTAAAACTAACGTAAAATAACTACCTTAGTCTACAAATATTTGGAGACAGTCAAATTTAAAAAAAAGCCTGTTTCGCCCCGAGTACCTATACGGTAAAATGGTCATACTATGCAGAGGCCATAATAGGCATAAAATACAGTTTTATAGTCGGAAATTGAGCAAAAAAGCAGAAAGTTTGAAGGAACTCGTCGTGAGCCATCTGTAACATGCACAGCAAGACTCCAAACCCTGTCTAGAATTCCGAGTACAATATTTTAATATACAAAGTACAAAAACTCCATTTTGTCTCTGATTCTTTTTTTTAAAGATTTTTTCTTTATCTTTTTCGTAAGAGACACCTGTCCAACCTATGAAAGAAGGTTGGACAGGTGTCTCTTACCATGGTGGTTTGCCATGAGACGATTTAGCTTGAACTTTGAACTCTTAAAGTGGTGACATGTTAAAAGCTTTTCATGTGTGGTTGACGGAATAATTTTAGTGATATTAGATCTTGTGTTCTCGGGCTTCATTTAGTCAACTGTGCCAAATTATTTGGTTTAGATATCATTCAGTTAATGCACTCAGTTTATTCTATTCTATTTGGATGGACGGTCGGCTACTTCCTCAGGATGGTAATGTTTACCCAGTACTTACTTTCTGCACACTATTATGGCTATGTCTACATTAATTTCTCTATGAACAAACTGTTTTCAAAATCACAAAATTAGGTATTTAAGAAAAGGAATAGTGGAAAACACGTTCACTATATCACAGTATAAATAAGTAACAATATTAAATCTTCATAGAAAACGGCCGAAACGATGAGCTCCGAAATCTCTGTGTATAGAATACGAACGTGATATATAAGAGTAATTATTATAAAATAATTACTTGATATACCTATAAATGTAATTATTATCTGTTGTTAATTTACTAAATGATTTTTATAACAAACTTATTTTATAAGTCAAACACTGATTTGACTAGATATTGTGTTTACCTAAAAATAACACTTAACTTGTAAAATTGATTACGATGTTATTACTATAAATTATTATGTAATATTTAATGATACTTGTTGCGTATCTAAGATTATATATGGCAATTTTGATATAATAAGCCGTTTCAAACGAAATATATGATCATCTATGATTTATTTCAAATGACGGTAGATGTTTTACATAAAGTGACGTTTGTAGGATATAAAAAGGATTGTAAGGACGTTATCAGTGAGTTGCTCGGCGGTCTTCAAGACGTTAACATCTAAGGTATGATATTATTCTGATTGTATTTTTATGTTGATTATTATGGTGAATGATGATGATTTGTATTAAATGTATGATTATGAAAATTATGAATTACGGAAATATAATGTCATTATGAATTGAATCCTATTGTTTATATTCTCCCTTTAAAACCTAATAAATAACAAGATTAAATATATACATAAACCTAGTTACATATCTATATATATATACAAAATATCTAACATCAGAAGTGGGATAGACTTCACTAAAACGATTATTATAAGTTTCAGAATGGATCCTACTGTCTTGGAAGGTCTGCTCAAGGCAATCAGCGATGCTGTTTCTGGGCGTTGCCCTGCTGATAAAGACGTGGCACTCCCGGTCTTCGACCCAGCAACTAGTGACAGCGGGGCGGAAGGTTGGTGTAAAAGCATCGAGGAGCTATCAAAAGAATTTGGATGGAGCAGTATCACAACAGTCGCAAGAGCTGGTAAGGCCTTAAAAGGTTCCTCTTTGTTATGGTTTGAGTCTTGGGTACCATCTAAAGGTCGAACATGGGAAAATTTCCGTACCGACATCACAGACTTATATCCAGAAAAACGGAACCTATCTGAAAAACTATCCAAGGCCGTGTTATACAATTCTGATTCTGCAGATTCCTATTGCGAATACGCTAGGGAAAAGGTTAGACTGCTACACAATACGAAAATATCGTTTACGGAAGACCAATTAATCGAATTGATCTGCGGTAGCGTAACCGATGTAAACGTTAGAATGGCTGCTTTCAACAGTAATGTTAAAGCCACTTCGCAATTAATATCCTTGTTCTCCAGTTACATAAAACCCAAAAAACGACCAATAGAACAAAATGATTTTGACGGTATAACAGGACAAAGTAAAGCCAAACGCCCAAAGTTAGAAATGCGAAATAATACTTCTGAAGAAAGAAAATGTTACTTGTGTGGTAAAACAGGTCACATAAAAATCCACTGCAATAGAAACCGATATCCGCCATCTGAAACAGGGACCCGTACTCTAGTAAATAAGGTTCCTGATAGGGTTTGTACCTTCTGTAAAAAAATCGGTCATAATGACTCGGTATGCTGGTATAAAGCACGTTCTGATTTAGAGAAAACCGACACTATTAAAAATGAGGTTAATTTTTTAGGCAAAGCGAACTAAAGCTTACAGTTGTATCTATTCACGATATTCCAATTAAATCCCTTATAGACACAGGCGCCAATTGTAGCCTAATCAGACAATCTATTGCTAAACAACTTAAATGTAATATACTACCTTGTTTCAAATACCTTACAGGAATAGGTAATATTAAATTAGAAGTCTCTGGTAAAATAACTGTCCCTGTAAGATTCAATGACATTTATATTGAACTTGATTTACTTGTTGTCAATGATCAAACAATTAATTATAATCTTTTAATTGGTAGAAATGCTGTTGAATACCCTGATATTGAGATAATTACAGATTGTGAAGGAAGTATAATTCGGAGGAAAACTCCTAATAATGTACACTTACATGTAAATACCTTGCTCCAGCTAGATTATTGTAATATCCAAATGGCCGAGTTAAAATCAAAATTAATTCACTTGGAAGAAAAATTGCAAAATCAAATCATAGATATTTTTGAGAGACATATTGCTATATTAAATAAAACTGGGTTAGTCACAACAGGAGAATTGAGGATAAGGTTAAAAAGTGACAAAGTAGTAAATTATCGTCCCTATCGTTTGGCACCTTGTGAAAAAGATAAAGTAAAACTTATTATCCAGGATTTAATAGATAGCGATATAATTCGTGAAAGCGAATCACCGTTTGCAAGTCCCGTGATTTTAGTTAAAAAAAAAGATGGCAGTGATAGACTTTGCGTCGATTATAGGTCCCTAAATAAAATCATTGAAAAGGACCCGTATCCTCTCCCTCTTATTGAAGATCAAATTGACAAATTAGGAAAGGCCAAGTTTTATATCTCAATAGATATGAAAAACGGTTTTTATCAAATTCCAGTATCTAAAGACTCTTCTAAATATACAGCTTTCTCAACCCCTGATGGACATTATGAATTTATTAAAATGCCATTTGGCATTTGTAATGGGCCATCCGTATTTCAACGGGCAATTTCCAAAGCCATTTCACATTTAGATTTCCTACTTGTCTATATGGATGACATTCTTATTCCCTTTTTAACCATTAAAGAAGGTTTAAAATACCTAGAACTAACAGTCTCAGCTCTCACTACTTCTGGGTTTAAAATTAACCCTAAAAAGTGTCAATTCTTTGTTAACTGTATCGAGTATTTGGGTAGACAAATATCCCACGAAGGTGTCAGGCCAAGTACATCTAAGGTTTCTGCCCTAATAAATTCACCAATTCCTCGTAACATTAAACAAGTGCGACAATTTATGGGTCTGGCTTCTTATTTTAGGAAATTTATCCCAAGTTTCGCAACACGTACTGCTTGTATAAGTAAATTAACACAGAAAAACCAAAACTGGGATTGGGGTTCTGAGCAGGACATTGCGAGGAATTATGTACTAAATTACTTAATATCTGGACCGTTGTTGTCAATCTTTGATCCTGCTCTAAAAACCGAGTTATATACTGATGCTAGTGCTATAGGATATGGTGCTATTTTAACCCAGAAACATGAAAATGATTCTAAAGTCATCGCTTATTTTAGTAAAAGAACTACACCTCCAGAGTCAAAATATAGTTCTTATGATTTAGAAACTCTAGCTATTTACAATGCCTTGAAACACTTCAGAGTCTATTTACTAGGAATTAACTTTATAATTATCACGGATTGTAACGCTATTAAATCAACAATGAATAAAAAAGATTTGTCACCACGAATAGCTCGCTGGTGGACATATATGCAGGATTTCCAATTTGAAATTACCTACAAGAAAGGACAATATATAAGCCATGTCGATTTCCTCAGTCGAAATCCCGTTAGTGTCCCCATGACTGTAGATAGCACCGTAAATAGCACCGTAAATTTAGTAAATGACCCGCAATCTTGGTTAGAACTTGCACAACAAAGGAACCCAGAAACACTATCAATTATTCATAGAGTACAAACAGGAGAGTATGATTCAAACCAATATGTAGTCCGTAATAATTTACTATATTACAAAGTTAAACCAAACGGGGAATTAAAACTGTACATTCCAAAGGGTACAAGATTGAATATTTTGCGTCTCTACCATGATGAGAATTGTCACGTTGGTTTTGAAAAAACTGTAGCTAAAATACGTGAGCATTTCTGGTTTCCTGCTATGACAAGTTTCGTAAAAAAATATCTATCTCATTGTTTGGTTTGCATCAAACGCAAGGGTCACCATGGCCCTAAACAAGGCTTCCTACACCCAATTCAAAAAACCGCACTACCTTTCCATACAATAAACTTGGACTGTACAGGGCCTTTTACTCAGTCAAATGAAGGTTTTAAACATATTTTATTAATAGTAGACGGGTTTACCAAGTTCTGTTTGCTTAAACCACTCAAAACCCTTAATGCCCAAGAACTACTACCAGTTTTACGAGACATCATCACCTTATTTGGAACTCCTTCTATAGTAATTTCTGATAGAGGAACTAATTTTAGCAGTAGCCCGATTAGGTCATTTTTTGAGGAACTAAATATAGAACATCACTTGATTTCCACGGGTACCCCCAGAAGTAATGGTCAAGTAGAACGTTACGTGTCCACTGTAACTGATATGCTTAACACTATGTGCAATGAACAATCAGAATGGCCGAACGTTCTGTGGAAAGTACAACAATCAATTAACACAACTGTACAAAAATCCACAGGATTTACCCCCTTGCGATTACTTATTGGCATAGACGCAAATATTCCATCTGTCCAAGCTCGCTTAGACGACGTACTAGACGAAAATGATAGAGAAAATCCAAATAACTTAGACGCTGACCGAGAAATAGCTAGACTACGCCTATTACAAATAGCTGAAAAATTCAAAAAACGTTTCGATGCCACTCGTCGTAACAACGTAAATTTTAACGTAGGAGATGTAGTATATGTCTCACAAAATCATAGGCGTAATGATAAATTGGCACCTAAATTTAAAGGGCCTTATGAAATATCTTCTATCCTTCCTAATGACCGTTTTGTTCTACAAGGTCTAGGTAATTTACGAAACATTTCAGTAGCCAAAGAAAAATTAAGATTCTGGCCAGGTGAATTAATTGATGAAAATGTAAGTGTCGAAAATGATATTATGGCACATTAACTAATAATTTATTGATTATGATTATTTAATTAATAATTACAATTATATTATGTTACTGTTGATTGGAGAAATATATTATAATTAGTATACCAAAAGTGAGAGTAAAATACGCTGGGCGATCGTTTACTTGGTGCTTGTCTATCTCACCAGCAGCGGGTGAATGGGACTAGCATGACGAGGTATCCGATAAAATTTGTTTACGCTGGTCGGTCATTTGCTTGGTGCAAGTCTATCCCACTAGCAGCGGGTGGAGGGGACTTGACACGTCTAGGCAATTGGCAAAACAAAAGTAAATGATTATTGTAAAAAAAAAAAAAAAAGAAATGGTATCTAATGTACTTCGAGAGCGAAGTACTTGTCAGTATGGCCGTGATATATAAGAGTAATTATTATAAAATAATTACTTGATATACCTATAAATGTAATTATTATCTGTTGTTAATTTACTAAATGATTTTTATAACAAACTTATTTTATAAGTCAAACACTGATTTGACTAGATATTGTGTTTACCTAAAAATAACACTTAACTTGTAAAATTGATTACGATGTTATTACTATAAATTATTATGTAATATTTAATGATACTTGTTGCGTATCTAAGATTATATATGGCAATTTTGATATAATAAGCCGTTTCAAACGAAATATATGATCATCTATGATTTATTTCAAATGACGGTAGATGTTTTACATAAAGTGACGTTTGTAGGATATAAAAAGGATTGTAAGGACGTTATCAGTGAGTTGCTCGGCGGTCTTCAAGACGTTAACATCTAAGGTATGATATTATTCTGATTGTATTTTTATGTTGATTATTATGGTGAATGATGATGATTTGTATTAAATGTATGATTATGAAAATTATGAATTACGGAAATATAATGTCATTATGAATTGAATCCTATTGTTTATATTCTCCCTTTAAAACCTAATAAATAACAAGATTAAATATATACATAAACCTAGTTACATATCTATATATATATACAAAATATCTAACAAACGCAACAGTATAGAGTGCGTGGCAGTTTCAGACGGATGCAAAAGGTTTACCTACCGAGCGGCCGTAGGTAATTATTTTAAGGACACTGCCGAAAATTATAATACTGTTACTCATTTATACAGTGACTATATTTAACAGTTGTTGAGATTACAAAGATACCTAGCGCCCGCGCCGCTGTTGTGTGTTACAGAATTCTGTAATTGTATTTGTTTTTTTATTTATTTATTTAGAAGTCTTTATATAAGTATTGAGTATGTTGAGGCTGTGTGTACTCTCCGTCACTTGTCCCTAAGGGTTCATTAGAAAACCAGCGCCAGACAGCATCATTTGTCTGACATAAATGATGAAATGAACCTTTTTGGCGCAGCCGTGAGGCACACATTATGAAAACATTATTTTCTCTCTTTTTTATTTTTTTTTGTGTATTGTGTTTCACGAACTGTGTCCAAATAAATATTATTCTTTCTTTCTTTCTTTCTAATTATGAAAATCTCCCATTCCTTTCCATATGGAGAAACATGACACTACCTCCTCAGACCAAATAAAAAACCAAGACAGAGCGCTGTCAACAGTGACGTAATGCCGGTTTCGTAAACATGTGTGCACATAGTGGGGTGTAGTTTGATTGTAGTGTCATTGTAAATAGTTGTAAATGTGTGTGTGTGAGCGTGTATGCACAGAGCGTTGGTGTAGTTTTAGCATGCTTCACTGTATTGTTCGCAGCGCTCCGTCTTGGTTTTTTATTTGGTCTGAGACTACCTCCTTGTCCGATACCTAGACGCGTACCGCAAGGGTTGTATTGAGGTTGCTAATCGTCGAAGTGAAGAAAATAAAATTACTATTTACTTTCATAATAAGAAAATTTAATTTAATAGTTTCATTAAAATATCGTCACAGATGTCCAGTTTGTTCACGTACAAACATTAAAAACAAATAATTTATTAGACATACACAGTTCTCAAACAACCACCTTGTGCGTTGGTTTTAAATAAAAATTAACAAGTACTTACAAACTAGTAATCTCATAATATAAAGTAAGAGATTCGATGTTATCAAAACAAAGATCCATATTGCTTTAAGTAAATTATAATAGAAAACTAATTACATTAACTAAGTGTTACTAAAAGTTAAAATTCAACAACTCTGTAAAAATTCTAGAAAAGGCGTCTATTTTGTACAAGTTTAATTTTTTAGGTCTATCTAATAATCTCAAAGATCACTAAGTGTACAGAGATCTTTAAAAGCTTGACCTGGGGTACGACTTTATTAGTATAGTTTGTACACTCTAAAATCTCCCCACTACCGCCCCATTTCGGGGCGCGTCATTTCAGAGTGGACCACAGGAGTGAACAAGCAATACCTATTTTCAAAAGAGCTACCAATGGCAATCAATTTTTGACTTCAAATCTAAACAAATGTAATAGAGCTGACCAGTTTTTGTTTGTTTGAACACGCTAAAGTCTGGAACATCCAGTCGGTTTTCAAAATTTATTTTTGCCTTGTATAGCCCAATTCTTGAGGAAGGTTGTATGCTATTTAACATCACGCTACGACCCTTAGGAGCCGAGCAAAAAGGAAAAAGTCAGAAAGAACACCAAGTGAAAACAATGTAACAGCGCGGGCGCGCGATGCGATGCGACGCGGTGGGTTGGGGTAACTAGAAATTCCTCGCGGACGAAGTCGCGGGCAGAAGGTAGTATATAGACGTAGAAAAAATAGCTTCAAAAATAAAGGAAATGTCTTTTTGTTCCTACGTCTATTAAAGTTGTATGAACCGGCAAATCTTAAAACCAGAAAGTGTTTTATAAGATTTATATGAAAATTACTTCCTATAAAGCGTCATACACCAAGCCAACCATACTACTTACTACAGATCTCAAAGTATATGATTTTTACGGGTTAATATTAACAATAGTCTAGAGATAAATCCTCATAAGGCACTGAAATCCTTGTAATGTTATGTACAATGTATCATATTATGTACATTTTGAAGGCACTAACCACAAACCTATACATAATCAATTATATTTAAATGCATTATAATTAAAATTAGTACTTATTCAAGTTGGAAGACGTTATCTAACAGATATGTACAATCTTGCATACAAAACATGTCTTTTTTAAACAAAACTATTCTAGAACTAACGTACTTTTTAACATCAAAATATCTGCTACCACTTTCGTTAGAAAATCCAAATGTTAAAGATTTTTAGAACAATCATCGTCTTTAACAAATTGACTTTTAAAATAAAGGTTAGTCCCAGACTTGTAAAACACCACTGGGTTAACTTTTCATACTGTAAATAACTTGCCAAAAACGATTCAGACCTTAAAATTTATAATAAAATTAATCAGTCTCGGTATGAGAATAGTTTTTTTACAACCTTTAGTTTCTTGTGCACCATTTAACAGATCTTAAAATTACGTGTCTAATTTAGTTACATTAGCTGACATTATTACATTATAAAAATCTTAAATCAAAATTGTTCATGTCTCGCGAAACGACTCTGCATTGACTAAAGTTCAAATCGCTAAAGCTGTAGAATATATTGTTCGATTTATAGTTAAAAATATATCGAAATTGGACTATTGTATCATCTGGAGGTATTGGTTCTCTTCATAAAACGAAGATAGGGAGGTTTGCAAGTCGTTCACAACCATGTTGTCACCGCCCTGCAGGGGATGGGTACTACTAGACACCATTTCTGAACTCTTCCAATTTTCACAACTTTCAACATACTCTAACGTTCTTTGATACGTCTCTTGTCTCATAGTATTCGCGTTTTGATTCTTTTTATTATTTCTTCCATTATTGGCTTCTATTTGGGACTGGGAGATATCCCAGACTTGAACTTCACTCGTTGGGTTATTTTGACTTCGCAAACTGTTCATACTACAGTCTGTTTGCTGTTCACTTTTTATCTGATTCTGATTCGGATTCACCGGTATCCTTGCTCCATTCATTGGTTTTTGACTCCCAGTGGACATATTGAGAGAATTCTGCACAGATTTCTGCATGTTGTGCTTATTGAACTGGTTTCCTGGGTAGTCCCATTGATTGTAAGGCCTCTGGTGGTTGTAATACTGGTTGTTATTCAGCATCGTCTGATTGTATTGATGATTGTTCTTCGGAGGAGGTGGTCCCATCACATTCGCAGCGTTCACAACCGAATTATATGGCGGTGGTTGAGGATACTGTATGTTCTGGCTGTACTGAGGATTCTGGATCGGAGGACATTGGTTCTGCTGCTCACAGTAGTTGTTCATCGTCCCTCGACTCATGTTCCCACTGTTGTCTACACTCATCACCGATGATCTCGACATTTGCAGCGGATGCATCTGGCTACTTTGGTTCACGTAACTCACTGGTTGGTAATTCATCTGGTTGGTGTACACCATGTTCTGGTTGCTCATCTGATTTATCGCCATTTGGTTCTGGTTGTATTGTTGCATCATCTGATACTGTTGCATGTTTTGACTTCTCATAACATTTTGATTTTGTACAGGGTATGGCGGAGCTTGGTTATAATTCTGATTATGATATTGGTTCATGTTATTTCTATTTGGAACCTTAGCGTTACAGTTTCTGTTGTTCATGTAATTTGGATTGACTCCCATTTGAGGACCTTGGTTCATATGACCTTGGTTCATGTTCATCATTTGATTTTGGTTCTGAACTTGTTGATTCATTGACATGTTCGTCATGTTTTGTACCATGGGACTAGTGATACCTTGCCCCATTGGACTTTGTAACCCTGGATGCATCGGACTTGGCATGCCATGGCTATGCGGACTGGCTATATTTTGGCCCATTGGACTGGCCATGTTAACCATAGGACTAGCCATGTTCTGGGACATGGGGCTGCCAATGTTGTTGTGTCTTGGACTCATCATCATTTGATTTGGCATTTGTGGACTCATCAAGCTTTGCATGCTTTGTGGGCTCATTGCGTTGTGTTGAGGTGACATAACGCTCATTACACTTTGTGGACTCATGACGTTATACACACTGGGAGGACTCATTACGCTATGTGGAACGTTATGAGGACTCATCACACTTTGAGGACTCATAGCACTATGAGGAAGGCTCTGAGGACTCAGCATGCTATGCGGTAAGTTCTGAGGACTTAAAACATTATGACTCATGACTACAGTTTTAGGACTTATCGTGTTCTGTTTCTGAGGTAATGGGTTTGCTCGCATCCTATTCGTCTGCTCTGTTTGATTTGCCGTCATAGTCTGCAACGATTGCAATGGATTCGTAGAAACGTTGCTTGAGGGCGGTTTCGTGTATTCCTTCTCACATTTCTCTGTAGCAACTTCTGGTATGACTTGCTCCTGTAAAGGAGTAGCCTTATCATCGGGTGACTTAGAATTGAGTAAAGAGCCGCTGTTACCCGACATACTAACGTCTAAAGATCTTAAATCGACTGGAATATCACTTATGTTGAGATCACTTCCTATGGCACCTAAGTTTTTAAGTAGAGAATCATCACTGGTGGCTACGTCACTGATTTTGTCACTGGGATTGTTCGTATTGGGGACGTCACTAGATGTATTGTCTTTGGTAGCACTTTCCTTGTCTTTAGGGGTTTCCGGCTCAGGTTGGTTGGTGGATTCAGTTTTAGCTGGTGTTACCGATTCCGTTGCCAATATTGATTGGTTAAGATATTGCATCATTTCATCTGGTATTACCAGCTTGTTCTCTACCATTTCGCCTTCAGCAACCTGAAATGCATAGATACCATTATAGCATATATAAAGAAAGAATAACGTTTATTTGGACCCAGTTCATGAAACACAAAATACAAATAACAAAATAAAGTATTAAAAAAAAAAGTTTAAAACAATACTGTGTGCCTCACAGTTGCGCCAAAAAGGTTCATATATCTTAGTATGACCAAAAGAACGAACAGAACTAAGAAAGATAATTTAATTTAATTGCTATGTAATTATCTGAATAACCATGTTTATTAATTGAATAGATCGAAATATCAATAATGGTTTATGATTCCTTACCTGTTCCAGATTGACCTCCTGGTTGGGGTGGTGGACCTGCGCCGTGGTGATGACCACGGTGTTAGTGGAGTTAAAGCGAGACTCCTTGTACGTCACCGTGTCCTGGTCATCTTCTGTCTTGAACGGGAATGGAGCGTCGCTCTGGAAAAAGAAGCACATTTAGTTTATGACTCTGAACGCAAACCTCTGCTACCGGCGAAATCAATTAATTACAACACTAAAGGAAATCGGTAAAAACAAAGTGGAACACGTTAAACTATTCTGGTTCAATAGTCAACATAATTTTGGAATGTTATATTTAAGTTTTTGGAGAAGCTTTGAGTTTGCCACCATTTCTCAAGCACTATATCTCAAATCCCCAAGTAATTCTGCTGCTAGAACATAGTATTGGGCTGCATTCAGTTGGTTGGAGAAACCTAGGCAGTCATGTCCACTATCAAATTTACTAGTTGGTACTTAAACTACGGATTGAATATAATTTCGAAAAATAAGTAGAACTCACCACATCATCAGTCCCACAAGGGTACTGCTGGTACTGCGCCTGGTCGCTCAAGTTGGACTGTTCTGACAGTCTCCTGGCCTCTTCCTTCACTTGCACGTTGGGGTCCAGCTCCAGTGCCAACTCCTCAGCCCTGACTTCTGAACAGGTCACTCCTCGGAGGAGTACAGCCTAAAAGAGAGATGTCGGTTTATAAACGTTCAGCTTATCAAGCAAAAAAATTTGTATTTGGAACTGGCGAAATGTGAGTGTCCCCGAAGGTTATGATAGAGTACAAACGTCTGTCTATCCCTTCGGGTTGTATAGGCGTTATGTTATGTTGTAGTGTCACTTTTCTGACAGTCTAACAACGGGTACAGCTTAGTATTACTACCCAATTGAATTTCGTCTTTAGGTTCACTTCCATTTTTTCAGCAAAATTTCCACAACAATAAATTTCTAGGATTACTTGATTCAAGATCTCAGACCATTTTTTAAATTTGGTCAGAGTTCATGATATGTCTATAAATATACATTGTACACATACCTGATTGCCTTGTGATGTTCTGACGGCCTGCACAGCGGCGAGTGCTGACGATGGCGCAGGCGCATAACCCACACACGACACTTGACTAGATCTGAAACGAAATGAACA